>OU342740.1:51407887-52007887 GCA_910589775.1 Avena eriantha | reverse complement strand
GAACTTAGGGAGGGAGTGGTCAAAGGTATCTCCTCTCAAGCAACCCTGCAATTAATATACAAGAACTCTCTTGTGTCCCCAACACACCCAATAAACTTGTTAGGTGTATAGGTGCACTAGTCGGCGAAGAGATAGTGAAATACAAGTGGTATGGATATAAAACAACGCTGCTAGACAACGCTGAAATAAAGATGGAAGCAAGCAAACATGTTCCATATCTAGTTGCAAACGGTGTTTCAATACATTGGAACAAGGCCTAGGGATCATACTTTCACTAGTGAACACTCTCATATAAATATCTTCTCTTTATGATACTACTCTTAACTACTCTCCGGTTGAACACTCTAATCGATGGTAGGGCTATAACAGCACACCTCAAAGTTCGCTTTCCCCATCTAGATAACCCCACGCTGTCACCTTGAGCTCTAGATGGTTCCAACAAACACCACAATTTCATAAAGACATCCAACTCCAAATATAAGTCATAACAATTATTTGTAATCTCTAGCCTAAGTGCCACCATGGTGTGCATGCTATCACTTTCACACACATGGGGAGAGCAGAGATCTATTAAAGCACTTGAGTAGCAAGGTAGATCTACTTGATTACAAAGCTCATGATAACAATATGATCATGCATAGAGAGAGAGATGAACACATAGCTACAGGTAGAACCCTTAGCCTCGAGAGAGAACTACTCCCTCCTCATCATGGGAATCAGCAATGGTGATGGAGATGGCTCCAGGGGCACTTCCCCGTCCCGGCAGGGTGCAGGAATAGAGACTTTCTGTCCCCCGAATCTCCCCTTCGGTGGCGGCGGCGTTGCAGAACTTTTCGTGGCTAGAGGCTTGACTATTTAGGGTTTTTGCCTCAGGAGGGATATATAGGCGAAGGAGGCAAGGTTGGTGGCTAGACAGGGGGCCCACACCATGCCGTGGCGCGGCCTGGGGGGTACCCGCACCTGGGCGGTGTGGCCACCCTGTGGCCCCTCTCCGACTCTCCTTCTGGCTCCGTGAGTCTTCCGGGAAAATAGGCACTTTGGCTTTTGTCCCGTCCAATTCCGAGAATATTCATTTTCTGACTTTCCTGGAACCAAAAACAGCAGAAAACAGGCAACTGGCACTGTGTCTCTTGTTAATAGGTTAGTCCAAGAAATCATATGAAAAGTACTCCAAAGTGTGGACAAAACATAAGAAAGTAGATAAAACCAAGCATGGAACATCAAAAATTATAGATACATTGCAATGTATCACACATCCACTCACAAAACATGTTATAGTGTTCTTCTTCCTTTGACTTGTGTTTCTTATCAGGAAAAGGCATTGGTTTTTGAACCCAAGGCTCTCTATCACTACCGTGTTTCTTAGCAAAAAAATCTTCCTTAGTGTACTTAGTATTGTTAGTGTGCCTTTCAGGTTCTTCTTCAACTTCTTGTTTATCAGGAGCATCATTATTATCATTACCACTTTCAGTTTCAGCATCAGAGACATATATACTATTAGGATCTTTAGCAGGTTCAGAAGATTATGTAAATGTTTTATGTTTCTTTTCTTTCTCTTAGAAGAAGTACCACTATTTTCAATTTGTTGAGAATCCTACTCAATTCTTTTAGGATGTCCCTCAACATATAGAGGATCCTGAGTGGAAGCGCCACTCCTAGTTCTAATTTCATAAGCATGTTTTTCTTTAGAAGCATTAACTCGCAAATATTTTTGTACTTTAATAAGCTGAAAAATTTGAGTATGAACCATTTGGAAATGTTTAACAAGCATTTTAACATCATTGGAGGTTCTTTCCACAATATCTCTCAACTCATTGATAGCTCTAGAGTTTTCCATCAAATGATTCTGCACTATTTTATTAAAATTGTCTTGCTTAACTACAAAGATATCAAATTCTTCTAAGCATTGATCAAGAGGTTTAGAATAAGGAATATCACCTTCATCAAAATGTTGGAGAGAGTGTACCTCAATAGTGGATGAGTGGGAGATTGTCTTACATAATTCTTCTATAGGAGGTAAATTCTTTACATCTTCAGATTTAATACCCTTCTCCTTAAGAGATTTCTTTGCTTCCTTCATCACTTCATCATTTAGTTCAATCACTCCCCTCTTATTTGGTGTTGGTGTTGGCTCAGGCACAGTTAACTCAGGTGTAGTTGACTCAGGTGAAGTCTAGTCATCATAATTCTTGCTTATTTTAGCCATTAATTCCTCAACTTCTTTGGGGTTTCTCTTCTTGAAAACACAATCAGCACAACTATCCAGGTTTGTCCTAGTTTCATCAGTTAGTCCATTACAATATATATCAAGAAGCTCATTTTTAGGTAATGGACATCCCGCCCATGATTTAGGCAATGTATCCTTTTCTCCCTGTTTAAAATCAAAAAGTTCCTGCAAAATGGCATGTCAAGCACTAGGAGGGAAATATTTCTAAAACAAAATAACAATCAAGTAATCAGGGCTATCAATATATCTAGGAGGTAAATTATTAAACCAAGATTTAGCTTCTCCTTTTAGTGAAAAAGTGAAAAATTTAGCAACAAACTAGGTATGCATCTTAATATCATCAGAAAATAAGCCACTCATGGTAGAAATCTTAGTCATATGTGCTACAACACTTTACTTTTTAGTCCCACAAAAAGGTTATTTATCAACAATGGTTATGTAAGATAAATCAAGAGAGAAATCATAATCCTTATCTTTAATGTTTATGAGAGATGTAGCAAACTTAGCATTAGGAGATAATTTAGGTTTAACAGTACGTCTCCCAAGAAGACTCTTAATAGCACTTGTACCATGAGTGTTTTGACATTCTTCAATAAATTCATCAGTCATTTCAATATAACTGTCATCAAGATCATAGCTCTCTCTAGACTCAGGTGAACTAACATGTGTAGTAGTATCTTCATTAGGAGTTTCGGTGTTTCCAACTATAGTTTTAGCAATTGCAGCATCTAGTAAAGGACCTAATGAACCACTCTTATCAAGCATAGTAGAAGCAGCATCATAAGTATCATAAGCAATTTCAGATTCAGCAGAAGTAGCAGTATGTGTAGCATGTGTATATGGTGGTGGTGTAAGGATCTTACTCATCACAGATGGTGAATCCAGAGCAACAACAAAGGTGTTCAGAACTGTACCTCTTGATGGCTCAAAATACGATGAGCTCGTTGGGAACCCCAAGAGGAAGGTATGATGAGCACAGCAGCAAGTTTTCCCTCAGTAATGAAACCAAGGTTATCGAACCAATATGAGCAAGGAAACAACCCCAAGGTGTTGTCTCCAACTTGGAATCCTGCACAACACAACCACAAAACTTTTCCCCAACTTATATTGAGGTTTTCAATCTCACCGGTTTTTCTGAAACAAAGGATTAAATGTATTGTGTGCAAGATAGTAATTGCTTGCAAAAAGTAAACAGTAAATAGTTTGTAGATTGATGGTAAAAGAATGGACCAGGGTCCATAGTTCACTAGTGGTGATTCTCCTTAAGATAGATGACATGTTGGGTGAACAAATTATAGCGGGGCAATTGACAGACACCGAGAAAGCATACATGCATATACTAATCATCTTGACTCCTATGAGATTTGATTGGGCATTACAACATTATACATAGACCGTAATCCAACTACATCTATGACTAATAATCCACCTTCAGGTTATCATCCGAACCCCCTCCAGTATTAAGTTGCAAGCAATAGATAATTGCATTAAGCAAAGTGTCTAAAGTAAACAATACGATTGTCCCATGGACAAAGGATTGTTGTTTTCTCCCTAGTAGCAACAGTACATCTAGTACCTGAGAGATTTCTATCACTTCACTAGATTAGTAGAGGCATGAACCCACAATCGAGCATAAATACTCCCTCTTGGAGTTGCTAGCATCTACCCGCCCAAGATAGCTACTAACAACAGAAAGCATGCAAGATCACAAATAACAAAGACATGATAGAATCAATAATCAATCTGAAATAGCATGTCAATATCCATCGGATCCCCGCAAACACTACATGTAGGATTACAAATAGATAATCTTGATCATGAACGGAGCTCACAAGATCTAAACATGGTAGCACAAAGGAGGAGAATCAACCATCTAGCAACTACATGGACCCGTAGTCTAGGGATGAACTACTAAAGCATCACACCAGAGGCAGGCATGGTGATGAAGAAGGCCTCCAGGGTGAATTCTACCCTCCGGCAGGGTGCCGGTAATAGCTTCAGATCCCTCCCCATCTAGGGATGGAGATGACGGTGGCTACAGACTCTTTCGTGGAATTTTGATCAGGTACTTAGGGTTTTCATCTCGAGGGGTCTTTGTGGGGCCCCCATATTAATCCTCCGAGAATCCCTGTTATGCATACAACCACGATCCCATGATCAGTTATTCGTGGCACAAAACCGACAAGTATCATAGTAATCATCCAGTACATAACGAATACATGACATACCTTATATGCCATTATGGCTACATTGATCAACAACAACGGAACTTCATTAGGCGTAGGGCCCGAGCCATGCCTTAACCTACGGGCAACATACTGGGAGAACGTCCTAGCTCGCATAGTCGCCCTCCTCGCCTTCTTCTTGAGATCTGGCCAAGTTAATAGCCAGGGACAATGCTAGTGAGTACTTTGAATGTACTCGCAAACCACCTTAAGATAATAAAAACAACAAGAAGATAGGCAATATGGCCGTGGTAGTATGAGGGCTCCAAGAGAGGTTCTTTTCTCAAATACTTTCTCTTGTAGATATAGCATCTACATATCTTTGTTGAAAACTTTGGTAAACTATTTTGGAAACCGTTTTGAAAAGTTTTGGAAAACATTAGGACTGGGTCACCCATTTGTTTCCTTCTCCCAGTCGTCTCATGACCAAAATCCTTCCATCCCGTTCTGACCATCCCATGATCAAAACAGGGATCCTTTCTGACCATCCCATGGTCAAAACATTTCGAAAAGTATTTATTTTCAGAAAATCCTTTTTGAAAACAAAACCAGCACCGCTCTATAGCAACCTTCCCAACCATCCATGACCGCGGACACGGCTATTCGAATAGATTTACACTCTGCAGAGGTTGTACACTTTACCCACATCATCCGGGTACACTACCCTGATCTTCACCGATCGTGGGTCGAGTAACCGATCAAGACTCTCCGGATGCCCACTCCAATATAAGTGCCTACCCTATGAGTGTTAATCCCCTCAACACCGGGACGTCGGGCGAGGACCAACCGGAGCGCTTTTTCCACTTCTCGAGTGTGTGCTTTCAATGAGGGGCTCATAGTAACGCGTGGAGGCCTACCGACCCTTCGTTCCTTCTCCAGGTCCCACCTTTATCGGAGAAGGTCCACCCTTTAGGGATCCCCAATCCCCTGTAGTTGTTGCGAGGTAGCTTATACCAGAATAGACAAACATCAAATCCAGCCCTGTCCCATACAAGAGTAATGTGGTTGCACGGGTTAATTATTCTAGCAAAACTACAACGAACCAGGTGTGTTTTCGTAAACCTTTTTCCTCCATCTTTCCTCCAGCATTTTGTAAAACAAAACCTTCTTGTTTTTCAATATCCCTTGGGAGGTCCCACCTCACCAAGGTTTTATCATAAAACATTTGGTAAAACTTTTTCCGGGCTCTTCCCATCCTCTAGCTTTGCTTCGGCTAAATCGAGGGTCTCCAAAGGGATATGTGTAATACACCACCTACCATACTAGGGCAAGTCGGTATCATAAAGAGGGTTGTACTTAGTATTACCATTGAGTAATGATTTGGAGGAGCCAAATCACTACCATATATACATCTAATAATAAAACAATGCAGTTTCACAAATAGTAGACAAAACATGCATAAGTAAAATAGTAGGACAAGGCTTATGAGAAAGAAGGTGGCTTGCCTGATGATCAGCAATATGGCAATATTTCCCTGGACTTCTTCTTAGAATACCCAATAATACCAATAATAATTACCACTTCTCCTGCTCTCCGATTTCATCGCAACTATCGTCGTCCAGACATCACATGCAAACAAACAAGGGAACAATCTACAGAAGGCATGCAAGCACCAATACAATACAACAAACAAATGGATAATACCAAATTAAGATTCAGATGGTTTTGAGAGGATTGGAATTAGGATATTGAGATGGCCTTGCCTTGAAAAGTGAAAGAAAATCCCTTAGAATTTATAGTCTAGAACTACCTAAGAGATGGATTTTGGAACAAGAGCATATTATGTATGATACCATTGTAAAAACATGATACCAACAGATAGGTATTGATAAAATGAAACCAACAAAAGTGGTTTCACTATTTTATCAATTACCAAATATTTATAGTGATTTTTATAGTGAAAAAGACTCTAGTTTTAGGAAATAATTCACCAGAGAAGTTCTGGAGCTCCAACTATTATTCCCTTGGATGGATAGGTAGAACTTGATGTACTTGATCACTGAGTGTTGGGATCATGTCAAAATATTAAACAGAATGCTCTCGGGAAATTCCCAAAGGCAGTTCGGTAGAAAACTTGTCTTTCTCACCAGGTTAAATCTACAGACGCATTTAATTTGATTCCAAGGTCATAGTGTAGGTATTTGGAATACCTTTGTGTAGAAATTGGAATCACCCTTTTGGGGGCTGTATAGCTACTGTAGTGAATTTAGAGGTGAATAAACCATGCACATAATAGTTTCATTCACAGAAAAATATCCAAGTCTCAATAAATCATGAGCTCCTGGATTTGTATAGGCTTAGTGTACTACATCCAGGATAATTGGACTTGGGATAATTGGACTCACGATTTGGTCTAGGGAAATTTCTAAAGTCAGAACTGGAGGGATTTTGTTATTTTTACCAAGGGCAAACTTCTATTGACCTTTCTATGAGACCTAGGCTAGTTGATTGGTACAACAAGTACCTTCCATGCGAACTTTGATTCATGCTGTTTGGGTATATAGAACTCCCTGGGGAATTTATTGATTGCCAAATACACATTTTAGAAGATTCCATGCCAGAAAATAATAAAAATTATTTTTGGTAAGGGGCTGGTTCTGCATGTTGAAGAAAACCCTATGTGACAATGTAAAATTGTCATTTGGACGATATCAAGTGGTTTTATATTTTAATTGAATTTAAACTAACAGGTAAAAATCAGATCTAGAATTTCCAGAGAAAAGAAAAAGGAGAAACTACCGCTGGGCCGAATCTGCAACCATAGTGGGCCTTTCAGAGGGAAATTGGCCCACTCGGGCTAGGGCAACACGCGGGAGGATCCATTCGAAATGATGAGTGGGGCCCGGTGTCAGCGGGAGATAGGGCTAAGGGGTATCAAGGGAGGATGACCGTTCGATTTATGGCGAATCAAAGGCACAGGGCTTTCGTCCTCCTCTCGTTGTGTGCGACGGGGGCAGAACCCTAGCGGCGGTGCGGAGGGTGCGGGGAGCTCACCTGAGCGCCTAACAGCAGCATGGAAGGCCGGAAGGAGACGCGGTACAAGACGATGATCAGGATAAGGGTCGGCACGGGCAGGTTTTCCATAGGGGAAGGTCTCACGCACGAGGACGACCGTCGGGTGGCTCGGAGGTTCACCGACGATGCTGCTCTGGGGGTTCTTGAGCAAAGAGGAAGGCATAGTTAGAATCAGGAGGTTGAGGGGATCTCGATGGAGTAGCATGCAGGGAGACAGGAGTAGTAGAGAGGGCACCCAAGCGGTTCGTTGAAAACGGCTGGGAGGCCTTCTCCTTCTTGTTCTGGCCAGGTCTGAGCAGAGGATAGGGATGGGTGCTGGGAGGTGTTGAGTGAGAGGGAGAGGGGGAAAATGAGAGTGGAGTGAGGAGCGGGGGTGGCCCCTGGCCTTAAAAACCGAGAGAGGAGGGTGCATCATGGACATGGTCTATGAGGGGAAAGGGGGAAGGTGTGAAACCAGGGGAGGGTTTTCTGGGGGCGGTGGAGGGGTGGTTCTGGTCGGGTGCAGAGGAAGGGTGAGGTGAGATGGGTGCTGCAAGAAGTAAATGGAAAGTGTGACCAATGGGTGCATCTCTCCTTCCTCCAAGCACTAAAGGACAAGGGGAAAGGGTGCTACAATGCAGTGCTACAGTAGAACTCGACCAGGGGAGATGGTGGGCTGCGCAATCTTGCTTGACTAGGTTGGAGGCAGGTTTGGTGGAGTTTAGAGTGGACGATTTTCTTAGACTACACAATTGATCAACTACATGATTATGAAGGAAGTCTCAAAAGTTGTCTTTGGCAATATGGTAAAATGGCACTAATGGGTAGATATGGTCAATACATCAACCTAGGAATTGTTTGGGATTTTCAATGGATTTAAAGTCCACTTAAAATCCTTTATTCAAAAAGTGCAGAAGTAGTTTCTAGAAGATCATTTGATAAATTTACATTGGACAAGGTTGGTTTTCAGTTTAATATGGTCCCAAATGTGATTACGCACTTAGGGGAATTTTCCCAATATTTATTGGGGCTTAAAAGTATTTAAAACATTTATTATTCCAGTTCAGCCATTTAAGCAAATGGGCAAAAAGGAATAATAAAGCTCTTCAAAAATATTTATTTTGAAATGACAAGGTAGGGTATGATGTATGGACCTCAATTGAGCCAAAATTTGGGGACGTGTTTTGGCAAAAACCAAACTTTCCTTTATGAGGGGAGTTTTGGAGATTTTGCCTATTTAGGGAATTAAGTAGTTTGGTCCATAATAAATATGGATAAATGTTGATAAATCTTGATGATTAATGTAGATGATGTATACAAAGTGTTGCAAGCATTTGGAACCTTGGGATTGAAGATTCCAAGTTGATTTTGGTGAAACTAGAGATTTGGGGATCTTGGGTAGGATTGTTTTCATGCCACCAAAACATTGTTGGATCCTGGAGCTCAGGGCTCCCCTTGGGGAATGGGATATATGGCTGGATATACCAAGTTAGGTAGATTGCAGTGGTGTAGGGGTTTGATCTTGATCCTGCTTGAGCTCACCAGGACAAGCTTTCAAACTTTGAATAAAATAAGCCTGCCAAGGCAGATTATCAACTAGCCATCAAAACCTTGTGGGTTTAAACAGCAGAAAGATCCATTTGGAACAAGTGAAGTAGATGTCTATAGACCTATATGAGTAGAACACAACCATGCAAAGAGTTAGTCCATAGAAGGTTGGATGGTGGTGTGAGCTTATACCAAAGTAGGCATGTCGACTAGATTTGCAGGAAAAGTTATTTTCTTGCCTACAAAACCATCAAGAACAAGTGGGTTGGAGGAGGATATAACCAAGGGAAAGAGTGGGCCTTGGTAGTCCTTAGGATGGTTAACAAGTTGGTTCAGATGCATTTCCAAAAATGCACAAGGGTTGGGAAAAGGGGGTATTCAAAAAGGTGATGTTGGAAACAGATTTCCAGATTTAGTGTTTTTTGACTAGAATGTGGGTGGTAATAATTTTGATGGATGGCAAGGTACCAAATCATCATCAAGTGGTTGATGTTGAAGTGTAGATTGAGTATAAAGTATCCTTGGTTCGCCTTCATTGTCTTGGAAGCTTCTAGAAGGAATCACTTCCGAATTGACTCTAGTTAGGGGTTTTAGATGATCAATTAGTAGCTAGGGATCAGATCCTGATTGTATTCTTCCTTAGGGTGTGATGATTTGGAAACATCTTGATCCTAGTGATGAGCTCCTAGAGTATCTCATATTACATCTAAGCAAGCAAGTCAAACAGCAGACCAAGGAAATTCATCTTATAAGCTAAGCAAACCTATTACTAGGGTTACCATCAAGTTTGACTTGAGGTAAGGTTGGGCAATTTGAAAAGGGGTTGGAGTTTGAATAAGATGAGGGTCTTTGGTATCTCTACCAATATTAGAGTTCAAAATCTTCATAAAAGGTTTTGTTAAATCTAGAGATAAGAATAGTAGAAGGTTCTGTCTTGAAAACATAAGGAGATTATGTTATAAAGCTCTCCATAGTTTTATCAATAGAGGCTACTAAAATAGTTTTGGTTTCATAAGCATCTTGGCTCAGGTTTTGAAATGCCAGAACATTTGAGAATATGTTAAGTGAGCCAGGATAGTTTTGTTAAATAGCTTTTGTCAACTGATGGTGGGGGTAAGGAGTATCATAGGGTATACACTCACATGCACAAGCATACACAGACAACAAGCTAACACTACACCAATGAACAAGAAAAAGTTTTTGTTCCCCCTGATTTTTGCATTCTGAACAACTAATCAGGGTTGCTGAAATTGGGATGTTACAGTCTTTATAGGCGGAAGGGCCTGGTCAGTGGAGCACCAGGGGGCCCACACCCCCTGGTGGTTCCCCCAGGCCACGCCGCCACCAGGTGTGGCCGCCCTGGTGCGCCACTTCGTCTCCCCTCCGGACTCCGTGTTGCTTCGGGTAAAATATTGACTTTGGCTTTTGTCCGGTCCAATTCTGAGAATATATCCTTACTAGATTTTCTAAAACCAAAAACAGCAGAAAACAGGCAACTGGCACTGTGGCATCTTGTTAATAGGTTAGTTCCAGAAAATATGTAAAAATACTCCAAAGTGTGGACAAAACATAAGAAAGTAGATACAAAACAAACATGGAACATCAAAAATTATAGATACATTTGCAACGTATGAACATCCCCAAGCTTAACTCCTCCTCTTCATCGAGTAGGTAAGTGACAAAAAGAATAATTTTTGAGGGTGACATGCACCATTTGATCAAGGTATTTATAACATTGATAGTTGGGATCATAGTACTTTCACATAGCATGAAAGATATAGTTCTAACAATAAGACATAGCAACTATGTTGTAACATGAAAAGGTACAAACAAAAGATTCATGAATAACAATGCTTTGAAAGACGTTTGTTTGTTTCACATATAGAGAACATAATGATAATGGCATTTAGCTTGTCCCTCATAATGTAGAAAAACATAACTGCATAGGACACCTTCAAAGTTCATAAGAGTGACTAGATACAAATAGTTTAAGAATAAGCAATATCAAAGTTATGAATCAATCAACAAGTTTGGGGATAATGAACATTAAACTAAGAATGACCACTATGCTCTCTTAATAGGTGCATAAAGATAGAAGATGGAGACTCAACATAAAAGTAAAATAAAGGCCCTTCTTAGAAGGAAGCAGTGATTCAAGTCTCGTAAAGAGCTTCCAAAAATTATGGTACTTATTACCTTTCAGATCTCATTGCCCCTATCATAAGCATATTTAGGTGATTAACGTTAAAGTGAACAAATATGAGGATATGCTTGACAAGTCATAAGCTGAAAATCTCATGCCCCTTGCTTACGAGTATCGTTCCTCATGCTACTCAACTTTAGTCACGAGTAAGTTCTCATCATTGTAAGTACATGTGTATCATAGAGAACCGCCAACGGGGTAGCCCGATGATATGGAAGATTCCCCATATCAAAATGATGAGGCAAGCAGACAATGAGCATCTGAGCAATCCTTTTATTTCCTATTTGCATAGGCTTCTTTTTTTATAGAGGATACTTCATAGATTGCTCACTATGGTTACGCTGCAGGTTTCCACCATGATTAGGCATGGTTTAGACCAGCTGCCCAAGCGTTTCTCTAACACATATACGAACTCCATGATCCTTACAAGCCCCCCTTTCATTTCACACCTCCGGGATCCATAAGCAAAAGAACATGATATCAACTAAATAATAAGTGCAATGTTGAAAGCGTTCCCCTTGATAACATGGTTCTGCTAATTAACAACTTAAAAAACACAAGCATATACGCAACATAGATGGACATAATGGTTCAAGTTTATTAAGTGCAAGAAAAGTAAAGTGTGCCATCAAGTTCGTGAGAGCTTTCATCACTAATTTTCACATAACAAGTTTAATTCGGAAGGTAGATAAAATATGAATATACTTGGAATAGCAAATGCTAATAGGTATGTATGGTGGACTCTTTGGAATAACTTGGTTTTATTTGGAGTTGGATGCATGAGTGGAGCTCATACTTGGTATGGAGGCTAGCAAAAGACTGGGAGCGACCAACTAAGAGAGCAATAATAGCCATAATCATGCAAAGCGACAAAACATTATTAATTAAAGCATAAATTGATATTACAAGTCGAAAACTAAATGATCATAGAAGCTATGGTGACTTGGTATAGTCTTAACATGGTGTGAGCATGCGCCAAGTCAACCCAAATAAAGCATCAAAGGAGAATACCACGATATTATGCTTTTATATGCTAAAACAACGCATGATTATTTCAAGGCACATTAAGCAAATCTCAATTGTTTGTAACAAGTTATTCTACAGTAATAATCACTAAGCAAAAAGCCAAAACAATATCAAGCATGACATGACAAAGTCTAAGCCACAGTCAAAAACAAGACTCCTTTTATACCACTTATAAGCATGAACTTTTCTGACTCTTTTCCAATAAAAACCAACTCATTTGAAAACTAATGTATGAATACGGGGGTCCAACCAATTTATTTAAGCAAACCAAGATAACGAAAACTAAAAACAAAAGCAAAGACACTCCAAGAACAACACAATTGTGCATGAAACAATAAAAATGAAGTGTTTGAAAGAGAACCTGAGATTTTTATTGATGAAGAAGGGGATGCCTTGGGCATCCCCAAGATTTGATGCTTGTACTTCTTGAATATTTCTTGGGGTGACACGGGTGGCATCCCCAAGCTTAAGCTTTTGTCCATACTTCATCTTATCACATTATTCTTCCCTACACTTTAAAATTTCCTTCATACAAAACTTCACACAATCTTCATAAGCAACATTAGTGTACTCAAGATAATAAGTATTTTGGTTCAGTTTCAACACAAGTAAAACTTTCATTAAAACACAAGATATTGTAGCACTTCCTTTAAAAAATTCAAGAAATTGGCAAGAACTCAAAGACAAAGGGATTTAAGAAGCAAATACAAATAATGGCAGAAATCTGTCAAAATAGACCAGTAGGTAAAACCGATTTTTTTGAAGACCTTATATTGCTCAAATCGAAAAGTGTTGAACTAACGAAAGTTGGATAACAACCTGGGTCAGAAGCACAAACAATTACAGCTCAATCCTACGTATAGAGATTTTTTACAATTTTTTACAGCGAAGCACAAAAATCTGTTTCGGGACAGCAACTTTCCCATGTCTTACTTCTCTCTCATTATAGGTTACTCTTGGCACAAAAAACACACAAAAAGGATAAGGAGAGGTTATTACAGAGGTAATAACTTCCAAGACACAACAAAATATTCCTAAAGAAATTTGGGTTATCTCCCAATAAGTGCTTTTCTTTAACGCCTTCGAGCTAGGCATAAGAAGCAAGAATCAAGTATTCTCAAATGAAGAAGCATTAAGAGAAAATTTTGTTTTAATAGGAGAGGCAAAAGGAATCTTCTCTTTCTTCTTAGGGAAGTGTTCTATACCTTTATTGAGTGGGAATTGGAATTTAATGATGCCTTCTTTCATATCAATAATGGCACCAACAATTTTAAGAAAAGGTCTTCCCAAAATAATAGAACAAGAAGCATTCCATTCAATATCCAAAACATAAAAATCAAAGAGGACATATGTATTGTTAAACATAATAAGAAAATCATTAACAATCCCCGTGAGTTTCTTTTTAGCATTATCATCAAGTTGGACATTTAAATGACAATCTTCCAATGGTGGCAGATCAAGCATTTCATAAATTCTTCTAGGCATATTAGAGACACTACTATTAAGAGCACATGAAGCTTTGAGATCAATATCATTCACTTGCATATTAATGATGGGTTCCCAACCATCTTCTAATTTCATAGGAATAGAAGCTTTATGTTTCATCTTTTATCCTTTAATTTTTATGAGAGCATCAGTAATGTGTTTTGTAAAGGCCATATTAATAGCACTAGCATTAGGACTTTTAGCAAGCTTTTGTAGGAACATAATTAATTTAGGGATATTGCAACCATCAAGATCAAAGTCATAATTACCATCCAAGGTAGTAGACCTATTGTTTCCCATATTTCGAAGAATTTCAGCATTTTTATTAGAAAAGGTTCCATTGGTTTTAGCCATTATTGCAAAAGGAATGGGGACTTCATGTGGGTTGCTTGCATCAACATTAGTGGTAGTGATTGTACAAATACTACTATTTCTAGCAATTTCATCTTCTCTTTCCCACTTAGCATGCAGTTCAGCTAACAGTCTAACATTTTCATCAATTCTAACTTGTATGGCATTAGTAGCAGCAAAGGAGTTTTCAATAGTTTCAGGTTTAGCAGCCATTTTATTCAAAGAAGATTGTGCTTCAGAAAATGATGCTATATTTCTTTTAGCATTAGAGAGTTTTACCTCAGTAGTTTTATTGAAGGTAGTTTGTTTACTAATAAAATCTTTAAGCATGACTTCAAGTTCAGAGGGTGCACTCCTATTGTTGTTGTAGGAATTTCCATAAGTATTTCCATTATTGGGAGGATATGGCCTATAATTATTGTTACCAAAATTATTCCTGTAGGCATTGTTGCTAAAATTATTATTTCTAAAAAAGTTCACATCGACTTGCTCTTCTTGAGCAACCACAGAGGCTAAGGGAACATGATTTGGATCAATATGAGCTTTCCCGTTAACAAGCATAGACATAATAACATCAATTTTATCACTCAAGGAGGAGGTTTCTTCAATAGAATTTACCTTCTTACCTTGTGGAGTTCTCTTACTGTGCCATTCAGAATAGTTAACCATCATATTATCCAGAAGCTTTGTTGCAGCACCCAAAGTAATGGTCATAAAGGTACCTCCAGCAGCAAAATCCAGCAGATTTCTTGAAGAATAATTTAGTCTTGCATAAAAGGTTTGAATAATCATCCAAGCAGTCAGTCCATGAGTAGGACAATTCTTTACCAAAGATTTCATTCTTTCCCAAGCTTGAGCAACATGTTCATTATCAGATTGTTTAAATTTCATTATTTCACTTCACATAGATATAATCTTAGCAGGAGGATAGTATTTTCCAATGAAAGAATCTTTGCATTTAGTCCAAGAATCAATACTATTTCTAGTTAGGGATCTCAACCATTCTTTAACATTTCCTATCAAAGAGAAAGGAAACAATTTAAGCTTAATAATATCTCCCTCTATATCCCTATGTTTTTGCATCTCACAAAGTTATTAAGGTGAGCAGCAGCATCTTCAGCACCAACACCAGAGAATTGTTCTTTCATAACAAGATTGAGCAAAGCAGGTTTAATTTCAAAGAAAGTAGCTTCAAGAACAGGTGGAGCAATAGGTGTGCACATGAAATCATTGTTGTTGGTTCTAGTGAAGTCACACAACTTAGTGTTTTCAAGAGTATTCATTTTTTTGTGTTTTTAATAAAGGAAGCAAACTAGAACAACTAATTTTTGTGTGTTTTTGATTAAAGAAACAAGCAAACAAAGCAGAAATAAACTAAGCAAAACAAAAACAAAGTAAAGAGATAGGCTATGAAGGACTCCCCTTGTGAAGTTTTGCTTGACTCCCAGGCAACAATGCTAGAAAATAGGCTTGATGGCTCAAAATACGATGAGATCATTGGGAACCCCAAGAGGAAGTAATGATGAGCACAACAGCAAGTTTTCCCTCAGTTATGAAACCAAGGTTATCGAACCAGTAGGAGCAAGGAAACAACCCCAAAGTGTTGTCTCCAACTTGGAATCCTACACAACACAACCACATAACTTTGCCCCAACTTAATGTGAGGTTGTCAATCTCACCGGTTTTGCTGAAACAAAGGATTAAACATATTGTTTGGAAGATAGTAATTGCTTGTAGAAAGTACACAGTAAAGATTGATTGTAAAAGAATGGACCGGGGTCCATAGTTCACTAGTGGTGATTCTCCTTAAGATAGATGACATGTTGGGTGAACAAATTACAGCAGGGCAATTTCATAGGCACCGAGAAAGCATACATGCATATTCTAATCATCTTGACTCATATGAGATTTGTTTGGACATTACAACATTATACATAGACCGTAATCCAACTGCATCTATGACTAATAATCCACCTTCAGGTTATCATCCGAACCCCCTCTAGTATTAAGTTGCAAGCAACAGATAATTGCATTAAGCAAAGTGTGTAAAGTAAACAATATGATTGTCCCATGGACAAAGGATTGTTATCTCCCTAGTAGCGACAACACATCTAGTACCTTAGAGATTTCTGTCACTTCCTCAGATTACTAGAGGCATGAACCCACTATCGAGCATAAATACTCCCTCTTGGAGTTGCTAGCATCTACTTGGCCAAGATAGCTACTAACAACGGAAAGCATGCAAGATCACAAATAACAAAGACAAGATAGAATCAATAATCAATCTGAAATAGTATCTCAATATCCATCGGATCCCCGCAAACACAACATATAGGATTACAAATAGATGATCTTGATCATGGACGGAGCTCACAAGATCTAAACATGGTAGCACAAAGGAGGAGAACCAACCATCTAGCTACTACATGGACCCGTAGTCCAAGGATGAACTACTCACGCATCACACCGGAGATAGGCATGGTGATGAAGAAGGCCTCCAGGGTGAATTCTCCCGTCTGGTAGGGTGCCGGGAAGAACTTCAGATCCCTCCCGATCTAGGGATGGAGATGACGGCGGCTACAGACCCTTTCATGAAATTTTGATCGGGTACTTAGGGTTTTGTCTCGAGGGGTCTTTATTGGCAGAAGGGCTAGGTCGGTGGAGCAACAGGGGGGCCACACCCCCTGGTCCCCCCCCCAGGACACGCCTTCACCAGGTGTGGCTGCCCTAGTGCGCCACTTTGTCTCCCCTCCAGACTCTGTGTTTCTTCGGGTAAAATATTGACTTTGGCTTTTGTCCGGTCCAATTCCGAGAATATTTCCTTACTAGCTTTTCTGAAACCAAAAATAGCAGAAAACAGGCAACTAGCACTGTGGCATCTTGTTAATAGGTTAGTTCCAGAAAATATGTAAAAATACTCCAAAGTGTGGACAAAACATAAGAAGGTAGATACAAAACAAGCATGGAACATCAAAAATTATAGATACGTTTGCAACGTATCACCTCTCCTTGTAGTGGATGGTAATATAGGAACTTTTCCATCACGATGTTTACCCATGATGAATGGATAGTGGGGAACAATAATGATTCCAAGTGAACTTTATTAATAGAGCTATGCTCCTAGGCAACAACGCCATAAAATAGTCTTGATGACCCACAAGTATAGGGGATCACAACAGTCTTCGAGGAAAGTAAAACCCAATTTATTGATTCGACACAAGGGGAGCCAAAGAATATTTGTAAGCCTTAACAACTGATTTGTCAATTCAGCTGCACCTGGAAACAATCTTGCTCACAGTAGTTTATCACTAGCGACAGTTTTGTAGTAGCAATAGCAAAGTAATAGCAGTAGTAAAATAAAGACAGTAGTTTCAATTCCAGTAAACAATAGGATTAAAGTGCGGTAGGCATAGGGATGGATTGACGTGCGTTGCATGGACAAGAAAATTCATGTAATAATCAAGACATAGGGCATTTGTAGATAAATAAGATAAAGAATCCAAGTACAAAATAATTATAGGCATGTGTTCCATATATAGTCATACGTGCTCATAATGAGAACTCGTACAACATCTTTTGTCCTGCCAGCCCGTTGCAGCAAGGCCTCAAGGGAATCTACTAGCAATTAAGGTGCTCCTTTTAATAGAGAACCAGATCAAAGCATTAACACTCTATGAACCCACGTGATCCTCATATTATAGCCATCCCCTCCAGTTATCCCGATTTCCGTCACTTCGGGGCCTCGGGTTCCGGACAACAATATGTGTATACAACTTGCAAGTAAGATCATAAACAATAATATCATCATGAATCAATAACATGTTCAGATCTGAAATCATGGCACTCAGGTCCTAGTGACAAGCATTAAGCATAACAAGTTGCAACAATGTCAAAAAGCACAAACAATAGATACTAGGCACCATGCCCTAACAATGTGATGTAATTACATGAACAATCTCATCCAATTCCTACCATCCTCATATCCTACTACGGGGGATTACTCACTCATGGATGGGGGAATCATGGATGGTTGATGGATAAGCGTCGGTGATGATGATGGCGATGATCTCCTCAATTCAACATCCTGGCAGGGTGCCAGAACGGAGTTTCTGGTTCTGAATCGTGGTTTCTGGTGGTGGTGGCACAACGGAACTCTATATGGAAAAACGTTGAACCCCCCTCTGTTTTTAGGTCAGAGGGCTTATATAGGCAAAAAGAGAGATCGAGGTGGAGTCCGAGGCGTCCACACCACCTCCTGGCGCGGCCTGGCCTAGCCTGCGCGGCCAGGTAGTTTGGGCCCCTCGTGGCCCTTCTTCGTCTTGTCTCCTGGCTCCATGAGTATTCTGGTAAAATAGGAGTTTTCCGATATTTTCCGGGATTTTTCCTGAAAGTCGATTTCCTGCACAAAAACGAGACACCAAAGCAATTATGCTGAAAACAGCGTTAGTAGGCATTAGTTGTATCCAAATCACACAAAATAGAGAAGAAACAATAGCAAAAGTGTTCGGGAAAGTAGATACGTTTTGCATGTATTAAGATGTTCCTCTCCTTGGTGATTCTCCTCCTGTTATGCTCCTTGATCCTCGAGTGCAGCTTAATTGCGCCCGTCGTAGGCTAGATTTTTCGGGTAGTCTTTTCCTTTCATCGAGTTGCCTTTGCATATTTAGTAGGTCTCTCTTCTTGTGATGGAGTAAATATTGATATGCTAATAAATCTTCGTGAGTGGCGTCCGTTGCGATTGGAACCGCACCTGAAATCGTTGCCCTTGCTTTTTGCCAGGCGTTGGCTGGTAAGCTGAGAGTTTGGCTCTCGCCTCTGCATGGTTCTTCTTCTCGATTCACACGGTTGACTGTTGGGTCTCCCCCGTTTCCTTGGCTTCCTTCGTTGTCACGACTTCTTGCATTATGGTTGAAAGAATATCATTGGGTTACCGTTGGAGTCTTGCTGGGTCGAGGCGTCTCCGATGATCATGCATACTTTGTCCTAAGTGATATATGGACTGGTGACGTCATTGTCTGAACCAAGGGAGACACTGTCGGGTGAACAAGTGAAGTCCATCAGTTTTTGTTCTGGGTAGATTTCTGCCATCCGTATTCCAAAATCAATGATTTCACTACTTTCTTCGGGTTCCGAATTCGCAGGGCTTCCTTCGCGTGGTGGAGGTGGCTGAGGACCTGATCCAAAGGAGAGATTGTTGTAAATACCATCAAGGTCCCCCAGATCCGTCTTGGTTTGCTCATTTTCTTTGCCTGCTTCGATCTATGTTGTGGCGTCCATGGAGGATCCGACGGAAGGTGTTGGTACCACCGTAGGCGTAGGTTTTTCCACCGACGGTTCTGATGTGATCAGAGCCGAAGGGTGCGATTCTTGCGGTTCTTCTACTTGGAAGTGGAATCTTCTAATGATTAGATCGGATCCGCCGTTGAAATCGGCGGGTACCAATACAGGGGTGCATAGGTGTGCATCTGCTTTTGTCGGGTTGATGCTTGGTGGAGAGCGATCTGCCGAATCCATGGTTCTAGCGTTCAGGTTTCCCACATATGGCGCCAATTAACAAGGGGTAACCTTGGCAGTGTCCATAGTGAAGGACTTAGGGTTTTGCGGAAAAGAGGACGCTGGGGATTTCGTCGGATGTTAGGAAAACAATGGAGTCAAAGTCGCCTGAATATTGGAAAATTGCACTATTGCAATTTGCCTGGGAGATTTTCGGTACCCTCGCTTGGGCTTCTCCCGTCCTATATATAATAGGTCGGGTCTCAAAGTTGTATGCGAATAGGTTTTACATACGCGTGATTACAATACCAACACATTTTCGGTTCCGACTCTTTCCTAATACAATCAAAGTCTTTGTCAATTGCTTCCTTGGGCTATCATCTGAAATCTTCATGGGCCGTTGGCCTTTTACCCAGTATAGGGTAACAAATCGTAAGTATCTGAGTAGTCGTACATATATCACCTACCATTGATATTGGCTCCTGTGTAGGAAACCTTCCAACTAGCAGCAAACTTGGACATGGTGGAGGGAGAAGAGAGCAACCAAGAGGGTGGTGGGCATCGACGCCAAGGTGACGTCGGTGATGACCGTAGACCAAGGTCTCAGAGCACCTCGAAGGGGCTCACAGGGAGAGAGGAGAGGTTGGATTGTTCATATGCTTTATGGAGTGATAAATTACATGTGTACCATCTTGTGCTAGTTCTTATATTCAACATAAATGGTGCTCAATACTTATATTGTCTTCTAGAAATAACTTAGTACTATGGGCACTTTGCATTCTTGTAAAAGTTCAAATGGTTACTAATACGTCCATTTTGCATCACTATTCTATGTCTTAATTCACTATTATTCATTGATATATTTCATATTGAGAGGTGATACTTATGTTATTTCATCTATTTTTGCATGGTTGTTGACTTTTGGAGCATACACCGTTGCAGTCAGTATTCTGGTGGAAAATGTGCTGTTTGGAGGCAAAATTCGCGAAGATTAGAAAATCCGGGAAAATATACGGAAAATCCTATTTTTCAGAAGACTAAGGATGCCAGAAGACGGAGTGGAGATGGGCCAAAGGGGGCCCACACCACCCCCTAGGCCGCGCCAGGAGGTGGTGTGGCCACCCTGGCATAGTTCATTGAATCTTGCATAGTTCATAGGGGGAAACTTTCTCGGTGTTGATTACTCTTTGTAGTTGATGCTATTGAGTGAACCATTGAATTATTGTTTATGTTCAGATTTTTATACATCATTATTCCATCTCTGATCATGATCCATATGATGTCTTGTGAGTAGTTCGTTTTGTTCTTGAGGACATGGGAGAAGTCTTTTTGTTAGTTGAGAAAGATTCAATAGATTGTTATTTAAGTTGTAGTGTACTTCTTCTAGTGGTGTCATGTGAACGTCAACTACATTACACTTTACCTATATGGGCCTAGGGGAATGCATTGTGTATTTGGCTACTAATCGTAGGGGTTGCCGGAGTGACAGAAACCTGAACCCCCGTTAGGAAACCATTGCACAAGGGACGTAACGGTCTTTGAGTTTAAAGCTGTGGTTAGGTTTGTACCTTAATTACTTTCTTGTACTTACGGATGTTTACAAGGGGTATAATCACAAGTATGTATTAGTCTTGGATGGGCGGTACATTAGCATAGGTTCACCCACACAACACTTAGCAAGCTAAAGAAGATTAATCAACTATATGAAGCGAAAGCACTTGACAGTATTCTCATGTTTCCTCGAGAACATTTGGTCATCTTAAGTAATACAACCGGCTTGTCATTTGCTGCATAAAGGATTGGGCCACTTGCTGCATTTATTCCTACTGTCTTTTATTTACTCATGCTTTGTTTACTTGCTATATCAAAAAACCCTAAAAATCCATTTGTTAAGTATTTGCAGAGAATTCCTGATTCATACCACTAGCCAGCACCTTGTGCTCCTTGTTGGGTTCGACACTCTTACTTATCGAAAATACTGCGATACACCCCCTATACTTGTGGGTCATCAAGACTATTTTCTGGCGCCGTTGCCGGGGAGTGAAGCGCTATTGGAGAGTGGAACTGGTAAAGGAAACTTCTACTGTGAGTATTGTTTACTTCTGCTAGTTGCTTTATTTTTGTTATGGATAATTCGCTGAGTTTCTTATTTGTTAATGCTACTACCACTGCTGAGGTAGTAGATAAGCCACCACCTACTGAGAATGATGTTTTCAAAATACCTACAAGAATTATTGATCGTGTTATGGATAACTACTATGTTGGGGATGGAACTGTCCATCCCTGTGATCATTTACTCTTTATACACGAATTATGCGGGTTGTTCAAGTGTGCAGGTATTACTATAGATCAAGTTAAGAAGAAGTTATTCTCATCATCACTGAAAGGAAGAGCTGAGGACTGGTATAAGCTGCTGAAGAATGGTCAAGCTCTGGAATGGGAGGAAATAGTGCCTCTCTTTTATTCAAAGTTTTATCCTCCTAGTGAGATCCATAAAGATCGGAATCAAATATACAACTTTAGGCCTCTTGATGGAGAGAGTATAGCTCAAGCTTGGGGTAGACTGAAGTTACTAATGCTCAAATGTCCCATTCATGAGCTCCCCAACAATATTATTATCAACAACTTTTATGCAAGGCTCCCTCTACATGACAAAGATTTATTGGATGCTTCTTGTGCTGGATTATTCACTCGTATGGAAGAAGAAGCTAAATGGGATCTTCTGGACTGTATTCAAGACAATGTTGAAGCTTGGGAGAATGACAAAAGTAGAAAGTCAGGTATAAATTATGATTATGAATGCATTGAATCTTTTATGAGAACTGATGACTTTCAAAATATTAGCAATATTTATGGACTTGATTTGCAAGTTATTACGAATTGCTTTAGAGCTTTTGCTTCCTATATCGAAATTCCAAAAAGGGGATGGAACAAATACCATGCACCTTACAAAGATATTGTTGACTATGCTCCTATTGGAAGTGCTGAGTATTGCATTATTGACCCCATCATGCCCGAACCTTATATCGAGAAGATTCCCTTCCCCGAAAAGGTAAAGGACCATCCTATGATAACTAATGTAATCACCAAAAGTGAAAAAAGAACTGTAAAACCTGATGAACGAATAAACATTGAACCTGTGGTAGCAATTGTGAAAGACCTTGTCACTAAAAGCGTAGAAGATGGGCACATAGTCTTTTGTGAGGATGCTTCTAATAATGTTTCACATCCCAATAGAACTAAAAAGGCTAGTGTTCATGTTCTTTCTGTTAGAATTGGTGATCATTGCTACTATGGGTTATGTGATATTGGTGCAAGTTCCAGTGCTATTCCTTATGAGCTTTACAGAGAAATTATGCATGAAATCAGTCCTTGCGAGTTGGAAGAGATTGATGTGGTTATTCACCTTGCTAATAGAGAGACCATCTCTCCAATTGGTATTGTACGAGACGTGGAAGTTCTTTGTGGTAAGATTAAGTACCCTGCTGATTTTCTAGTACTTGGTTCGGCTGCTAGTAAAACCTACCCTATCATTTTTGGTAGACCTTTCTTGAGTACTTGTGGAGCTGTTATTGATTGCAAGAGGGAGAAAATCTAGACTAAGTTTGATGGGAAATCTTATGAGTTTAATTTTTCAAAATTTGCTAAAGAACCTTGCAAAGAGGAAACCCATAATGAGGATTTTAGGGTTGAAAAACTTGCTTCTATCTCTCTTGCTCCTAACAATGCTTTGCAGCAATTTATGGAAGATCATGAAAGTGAAATCTTCATGGAAGAAAGGAATGAGATTGACAGGATTCTCCATGATCAACCTATGATGCTTAAGCATTACTTGCCTGTAGAAGACTTGGGTACCACGATGCCACCTAAAAAGGATCCAGTTTTCGATCTAAAACCTCTCCCTAATTATCTTAAATATGCTTATATTGATGATAAAAAGATATATATTGTTATTGTTAGCGCTAAACTTTCAGGGAAGGAAGAAGAAAGGTTATTGGAAGTTTTGAGGAAACATAGAGGAGCTATGGGCTATACTCTGGATGATTTAAAAGGTATTTCACCTACTATATGTCAGCATTCTATCAACATAGAACCAGATGTGAAGCTAGTAGTGGAGCACCAACAACGTTTAAATCCTAGGATGAAGGAAGTGGTAAGGAATGAGGTATTGAAACTCCTTGATGCTGGTATTATTAACCCTATTGCTGATAGTGAATGGGCTAGTCCTGTTCATTGTGTTCCTAAAAAGGGAGGTATTACCGTTGTCCCTAATGATAATGATGAGCTTATTCCTCAAAGAATAGTGGTAGGCTATAGGATGTGCATCGATTTTAGGAAAGTCAATAAAGTTACTAAGAAAGATCACTACCCGCTTCCTTTTATTGATCAAATGCTGGAAAGGTTGTCTAAAAAGACCCATTTTTTGTTTTCTTGATGGTTATTCTGGTTTCTCTCAAATTGCTGTTAACCAACAAGATCAAGAAAAAACTACTTTTACTTGCCCTTATGGATATTATGCCTATAGATGTATGCCTTTTGGTTTATGTAATGCTCCTGCTACTTTCCAAAGGTGCATGTCTGCTATCTTTCATGGTTTTTGTGAGGAAATTGTAGAAGTGTTCATGGATGACTTTTCTGTCTATGGAACTTCTTTTGATAATTGTCTGCACAACCTTGATAAAGTTTTGCAGAGATGTGAAGAAACTAATCTTGTTCTTAATTGGGAGCAATCACTTCATGGTTAATGAAGGGATTGTTCTTGGGCATAAAGTTTCTGAAAGAGGCATAGAAGTTGATAGAGCTAAGGTTGAGGCAATTGAGAAGATGCCATGTCCAAGAGACATCAAAGGTATTCGTAGTATCCTTGGTCATGCTGGTTTCTATAGGAGGTTTATTAAAGACTTCTCTAGGATATCAAAACCTCTCACTAATCTTCTTCAAAAAGATGTACCCTTCATTTCTGATGATGATTGTAGGGAAGCTTTTGAGACTCTTAAGAAGGCTTTAACTACAGCCCCTATTGTTCAACCACCTGATTGGAGTTTACCCTTTGAAATAATGTGTGATGCTAGTGATTTTGCTGTAGGGGTTGTCCTTGGGCAACGTATTGATAAAAAGTTAAACGTTATCCATTATGCTAGTAAGACTCTAGACGCTGCTCAAAGGAATTATGTCACTATTGAAAAGGAATTTCTAGCTATTGTTTTTGCATGTGATAAGTTTAGGCCCTATATTGTGGACTCAAAAGTAACCATTCATACTGATCATGCTGCTATTAAATATCTTATGACAAAGAAGGATGCTAAGCCTAGGCTTATTAGATGGGTACTACTTTTACAAGAGTTTGATCTGCATATAGTAGATAGGAAGGGTGCTGAAAACCCTGTAGCTGATAATTTATCTCGTTTGGAAAACATCTCTTTTGACCCTATGCCTGTTAATGATAGTTTCCCAAATGAACAGTTAGCTGCAGTAGGGGTGAGCTCGCGAGGAAGCCCTTGGTATGCTGATTATGCTAACTTTATTGTCTCCAAGTATTTTCCTCCAACTTTTACAGCTCAGCAAAGAAGAAAGTTTTTCTATGATTTGAGGCATTATTTTTGGGATGACCCACACTTATACAAAGAAGGAGTGGATGGTATTATGTGAAGATGTGTTCCAGAATATGAACAAAAGGAGATATTGAGTAAATGTCATGGTAGTGCTTATGGAGGACATCATGCAGGAGATAGAACTGCACAAAAGGTACTACAATCAGGTTTCTACTGGCCTACCCTTTTTAAAGTTGTAAGAAAATTTGTTTTATCTTGTGATGAATGTCAGCGTGTTGGTAATATTTCTAGACGCAATGAAATGCCTATGAACTACTCCCTAGTTATTGAACCTTTTGATTGTTGGGGATTTGACTTTATGGGTCCTTTCCCTCCTTCGAAAGGCTACACTCATATTCTTGTTGCCGTTGATTATGTTACTAAGTGGGTAGAAGCCATTCCTACAAAGAGTGCTGACGGGGAGACTTCTCTAAAATGCTTAAGGATGTTATCTTTCCTAGGTTTGGAGTGCCTAGGTATCTCATGACTGATGGGGGTTCTCATTTCATTCATGGTGGTTTTAGAAAGACCCTTGCTAAATATGATGTTAATCATAGAATTGCTTCAGCTTATCACCCCCAAACTAGCGAGTAAGTAGAGTTATCAAATAGAGAGATTAAATCCATCTTGCAAAAGACTGTTAATAGATCTAGAAAAAACTGGGCTAAAAACTTGAATGATGCTTTGTGGGCTTATAGAACTGCTTACAAAAATCCTATGGGGATGTCTCCTTATAAAATGGTTTATGGGAAACCTTGTCACCTACCCTTGGAATTAGAACACAAAGCTTACTGGGCAGTTAAATAACTAAATAGAGATTGTAAGCTCGTTGGTGAGAAAAGATTATTTGAATTAAGTTCTTTAGATGAATGGAGGAGTGAAGCCTATGAAAATGCTAGGCTCTTTAAGGAAAAAGTTAAAAGATGGCATGATAAGCGAATACTTCAGAGAGAATTTCATGTTGGTGAGAAAGTTCTATTGTATAGGTCTCTTCTCATATTTTTTGCAGGAAAGCTACTGTCAAAATGGGAAGGACCTTTCATTATTGAAGAAGTATACCGTTTAGGAGCAATAAAAAATTCTTCTTTAAAAGATAATACTACACAAGTATTGAATGGGCAGCGACTCAAGCACTATATTGCTGGAGATTCTTACAATGAAGATGTTGATGCCTTTCAAGTTATAACTCTGGAGAAATTCATCAAGGACCAAATTCAGAGACCTGCAGAGTCTGTTTTCAAATAGGTAACAGCTCTGGTAAGAAAAGTTCCACGAAAATACAATACAACTATATTTTTGCAGTTTGTAGTCAATAAGGAAAGATACGAAGCGAAAAAGGGACGGAAACGGAGCCTGGGTGGCCCACACCACCCTATGGCGCGGGCCCACCCCTAGCCGCGCCACCAGGTGGTGAGGCCACCCCAAACTCCGCCTCCAACCCGTTTTCACCTAGTACCTTCCTCTTGTTATGAAACTTCGTAATACCTAACCCCCCGGATCTTCCGAGGTTCGAATATCGTGTTTTCATCGTGTTTTTGTTTCGATCTATTTTTGCCAGGTAGAATCCCAGATTTGGAGCCACAATGTCTTCCACTGGATCAGCCGAGGGAGATTCCTTAGAAGATATCATCAACCCATACATGAGAGAATTGAAGATTCATCCCAAGGAGTTGTTGCTCGAAGATGGGGAGGTCCGGATTAAAGAGGTTCAAGAACCTAAAGGTGAAGGAAGTCTGGAGGACAGGATGGAAGCATTGGAGCAAGAAGTCTTTAGGTACAAAAAGATGGCGGAGCGCGAAGTGGATATCATCCATAAGATTTGTTCCGAACTCATCACCGAGCACCAAAAGGAGACTGTTGAACTCAAAGACGAAGTCCTCTCACTCCGCCAAACAACCAATGAACTGCAAGCACAGTTCTATGACGTTCAAAATCAAAACTTTGAGTATGAGGTTAGGTTTAAACGCATAAGTGCTGCTGCAATTTTCAGGATGTTGGAAACCACGATGTCCTTTGTTGATGGGAAGCCCTTACCCTAGAAGACGGACGAAGATGAAAGGATACCACCACCACCAAAGGAATAATTCATCATCAGGTTTGGCATCCCCTTGGTTTGTTCCAAGCTTGGGGGAGTGCCACGGTATCACATCACTATCTTCTATCTTTTTACCTTATTAGTAGAGTCATATCATGAATAGAGGAATTATTATGTAGGATGGATTTCATTATGGAAGTGTCCCCTCTCTCGTTAGATATGTATCCCTTAGTGTGAGTTTCCGTTATGGAATATTAATGAGAAGTTCTATCATCCACTCTTTTGCATGGCTTATATTATTTTTCAATTCATAGTTATATGACTGACCTTGTTGTTAGTATTGGTATAACTTTGGGATCATTGAGTTAATTTAGTTGGTTTTGGAAAACCTGGCTCGGTCAGTAGCAACACTATTTTTGAGAGTTGAATGAAAAAGATAAAAGTACCTTTAAAGAAAAATTATTTCATCATCTTTCTTTCTTGATTTGCTCATACGTTTAGTATTATCTAGTTAAGATCTTTTGTGCTTCCAAGGAAGATTGCATGTTTGTCTTTATGACTTGTATGTTTGTTTGTTTCCTTCAACTCTTATACTTGCTACCCAGCCTTGCTAGCCAAAAACCTGTACTGAGAGGGTATTCTTCTCGTGCATCCACCTCCTTTAAACCAAAACCTTTGCCATTTGTGTCCACCATACCTACCTAGTAGCATTATTGATATTCCAAGTAAATTCTTGTTTTATATACCTCCCACATTAAACTTGTTATGTGAAAATTAGTGATTAAAGCTCTCACGAACTTGATGGCACACTTTACTTTCTTGCATTTAATAAACTTGAACCATTGGGTCCTTCTTTGATGCGTATATGCTTGCACTTTATGAGTTAAAGTTAGCCGAACCATGTATCATGGGGACCGCTTTCAACACTTCATTTGGTACTTTGTACCTAGTTGATATCATGTTCTTTTGCTTATGGATCCCGACGGTGTGAAATAAAAGTGGAACTTGTAAGATCATGGAGTTTATATGTGTGTTAGAGAAATGCTTGGGCCGCTAGCCTAATCCATGCCTAATCATGGTGGAAACTTGCAGCATAACTATAGTGAGCATTCTATGAAGCATCCTCAATAAAAACCTATGCAAATAGCAAATAAAAAGATCGCTGAGATGCTCACTGTCTGCTTGCCTTGTCATTTTGATTATGGGATAGCTCCTGTGTCATGTGCAAGGGGTACCCCATTGGCGGTTCTCAATGATACGCATGTATTTACAATGACAAGAGCTTGCTCGTGACTGAAGTTGAGTAGCATGAGGATCGGTACTCATAAGTAAGGGGCATGAGATTTCAACTTATAACTTGCCAAGCATATCCTCTTAGTTGTGTCACTTTAACCTCAATCACCAAAAGACGCCTATGATAGGGGCAATGAGAGCTGAAAGCTAGTAAGTATCATAATTTTTGGGAGCTCTTTATGGGACTTGCAATCCCTGCTTCCCTCTGTGAAGGGCCTTTCTTTTACTTTGTAGTTGAGTTAGTAAACCTATTCCCTCCTATCTAAGCAAGTATTTTGAGTTGATGTGTTTCATTCATTCATATGATGATTTGTTCAATCATGTCTCTTACGTTCCTTGTTTTACACATTGCTCTTATCTTGATGTTTACTACTTTGAAAGCTTTCATTGAAAACAAGCTATTTGTGAACTCCAGAAAATTATCAACTATTCTTCGACCAAGAGCTAAGTTTGCCATTACCAATTATGATTCACTTTATGTATCTTTATTGTGTTTCCTTTACTTATTACAAGTTGAGTTATATAATAGTGAGTTGTCTTCTATTATGATCTATGTATTTGATGAATGTGATGCTTCTTGTCCGTATTCTTTTATCGACTCTTCACTCCATAAACCTGAGGCCATGTTTATTGAGCTCAGTTTCGCTTGGGGATAAGCAAAGTCTAAGCTTGGGGGGAGTTGATACGCCATCAACATCACCATCAAGCTTGACTTCATAGGGATCATCATCATCATCAACATCACCATCATCACCATCAGCACCCTCATCACCATCTCCATATTGCTGTAACAATTGCGTTGAATCTTGCATAGTTCATAGGGGAAACTTTCCCGGTGTTGATTACTCTTTGTAGTTGATGCTATTGAGTGAACCATTAAATTATTGTTTATGTTCAGATTGTTATACATCATTATTCCATCTCTGATCATGATCCATATGATGTCTTGTGAGTAGTTCGTTTTGTTCTTGAGGACATGGGAGAAGTCTTGTTGTTAGTAGTGGAGTTGAGTTGAGAAAGATTCAATAGATTGTTATTTAAGTTGTGGTGTACTTCTTCTAGTGGTGTCATGTGAACGTCGACTACATGACACTTCACCTATATGGGCCTAGGGGAATGCATTGTGTATTTGGCTACTAATCGTAGGGGTTGCCGGAGTGACAGAAACCTAAACCCCCGTTAGGAAACCATTGCACAAGGGACGTAAGGGTCTTAGAATTTAAAGCTGTGGTTAGGTTTCTATTTTAATTACTTTCGTGTACTTACGGATGTTTGCAAGGTAATCACAAGTATGTATTAGTCATGGATGGGCGGTACATTTGCACAGGTTCACCCACACAACACTTAGCAAGCTAAAGAAGATTAATCAACTATATGAAGCGAAAGCACTTGACAGTCTTCTCATGTTTCCTCGAGAACGTTTGGTCATCTTAAGTAATACAACCGGCTTGTCATTTGCTGCATAAAGGATTGGGACACTTGCTGTATTTATTCCTACTGTCTTTTATTTACTCATACTTTGTTTACTTGCTATATCAGAAAACCCTAAAAATCCATTTGTTAAGTATTTGCAGAGAATTCCTGATTCATACCACTAGCCAGCACCTTGTGCTCCTCGTTGGGTTCGACACTCTTACTTATCGAAAATACTGCGATACACCCCCTATACTTGTGGGTCATCAGTTACCATTGCTAGCCCCAACATATTGAAACAACCTCTAGCAAAACAAACTTAGCATTTATACAGGAAACACCTAGCGAAATAGCTCAAGCTATATCCCAAAGTATACTATCATGTGAGAGTCGTTATTTAGCTTCCGAACACTATTATTATGGGTATGGGTGACATGGAGAAGTTAGTCATGGGGTGACCATGAACTCACTAGGCATAGAGTACCCCTTCCTAAAAATAAATAAGAGGATACATACACAAAAAGATTAGGGGAAAACCCCTCCATAGATGGGGTACCACCACTAAGATGAGGGCAAAAAAACCTCAAAATATTTATATGATATCAAAAGGTGAGAAGAGTGAGTATGCAGAGGCTAGGCCTTTCCAAAAATCAAAACAATCAAAAAGTAATATAGAAATATAAAGAAAAATCAAAGAGATGAAAGAAGAAAAAAGTGTCAAAACAAGAATGCCAAAAAAACAGGTAATGAGGGGCAATGGAACCAAATACTAATGATGAACTATGCTTCAACCATAAACTTAATGAATAGTGTATGAAAGATAGCTTGCGTCTCACATATGACATTTCCTACTTGCCAGCCATACACTCTTTGCAACCTCCTTTGCCAAATATTCTGACCATAGGACCGCCACTATATATATATATATACTTTTCCCTACGTGAAGAATGCACTATTTCCTCATAGTACTATGTACATTTGTGTTAGTCAATATAAACATTGTTTTGTCAAGTATGATATTATAAGAAGTGTCACTTTATGATATGCTTGATTGTTGTTATTATTCACTAAACAAATGAACCGTTTAACTTTTTGTGAAACTTGCTAGTGAAAATAAGCACCAAACTCCAAAGCCCATGTTAGTTTTATGACCTTCATGCTCGAGGATGATCATAAGTTAAGCTTGGCGATGTTCATGCATGTAAAATGCATAATTTCCCACATATTTTCATCATATTAGTAGTTATTACCAATGTTTTTAATGATTTGAGAGATTTTCTAAACAATCCCCCCTCTTTTAGTTTTAACTCTGTTAGAAAAACCTTATGTTAGTATTTTGACTTTCCAGGAGCTACGGAAATCAAATGGAGCTAGGTTAACAGAAACTGTTAGATAATTTCCATATGAATCCAACAAGCTAAAGTAGGGCCCGAGGGGCCCACCGAGATGAAAATGGAATCCCGTTTACTTTAGGGCGCGCCACTGGTGCTATCTCAGCCGTAGAACCTTTGTGCCGTCGATTTCACCGCCATTCGCTTCGTTTTGACCTAAAAACATCTATATATACCCCTTGATGGCCTTTCCCGAGATGACATTCTTCCAAGCCTTAAATCAACCACCTTGTTCCTTAAACTCATTTAGTGCATAATCAACTAAAAGTTGTGACACTTTAGTTGTAGATAATAGATAGTTTTTTCTTCTTGCTCCTACGGATTGATACCCTAATTCCACATTAAGAGGTACTATAGTGATCCCCTGCTCTTGGAGGTTATCACATGTGTATATACAAAATAATTTGAACCTTTGGTATTTTAGATACTGCAAAGGTTTAGAAAATACAAGAGAAAGGCTTTGGAAAAAGGAAAAACCATTTCAAACAAATAAATAAAAGGTTTCTCCTCTCTCTCTCCTTGTCCTGGACTGCTTTTGGCCTGGCCCAGCTTGCCCTCGTTCTTATCCTTCACTCGGCGCAGCAACATCCCTTTCTTCCTCCTGCTTTGCTTCGGCCAGCAGTAGCCCACCTCAGCCTGTTTGCATCCCAGCCAAGGCTCATACCGCTTCAGCCTTCCTCTATTCATCGTGAACGAGGAAGCAGCTGCCTGACCCTCCACCGCCCGATGCCACTACCTCACCGACAGCGGTAGACCTACAGGGTATGCCGGGTATGGCTCGGCATTCCCTGCGGTCGAGTCGTGCTAGCTAGTAGTATTTCATGGTATAGAAACATAGAGTCCGATCGATGCAGAATTATTTGGCTTTGATCTGCAGTCATGCCCCTGTACGTATGTATCAGCTAGCTAGCTGAAAACTACCGATCCAAAGGCCCAGAAGCCCAACTTGTGCGCATCCCGCGATGCACTGCCGCCATCAACTTGATCGAGACCGCTATCTATGGAACTGACCACCCATCACGAGTCATCACTGGACGTGACCAACGCCGCACGAGTCATCGTCTGGACCTAGACAACCGCCGCAGGCAACGCTTCAAGGTTGAAGAGTAGCTCGCCCTTTGCCGATGTGTCCACACCGGCCACCGGAACTGAAGGACCATGAAACCTGGGTGGTTTATGCCGGTGATTGGCGTCGGCAAGCCGCGTCCTGGCCGCACGGTAATGATCTAAGTAACCCGCTTTTCTATTTTAATTATAGGATCACATATATACCTAGGACTGAATAGTTAAATACAATTATGTAGAGTATGTACTCTCTTCGTCCAGAAATAACTGACTTGAATTTATATAAATTTAAATATATTTAAACATATTTTAGTGTATAGATACATTTAAATCTAAATAGCTCCAAATCAGTTATTTCTAGAGGGAGGGGGTATATTCTATGATTAGTCGTATTTATTTTTGTGAAGAAATTATATCCTCTAGGACAGAAAAATTATTCTACCATCGTATGACTTTGTTACACGGGTCGTATATATTGCCAATGTCGGATTTATATTTTCTTTTGAGCGACTCAGTTATGAAGAAAGGGAGATAAACAGAAGATATCGCATCCCGTTTCGGAAATCTCTCTCCATCTTTTAAGAAACAATTGTATGGTGATGTATGCGACTTTCTAACTTTATATACTCCTTCTTGAAATCGATGTCTCAGATCTGTCAAAATTTGGATGAATTTATACTATTTAATATATAGATTCATCCAAACAAATTTGCATGAATCTAGACTATAGATTCATCTAAATTTTGATAAATCCGCGACATCTATTTTTAGACAGAGAAAGTATTTCAATTGCATATTATTTATTGCTTCTATACTGTGTTACAATACAAATTTTACAATTATTTGTTGCGTAGACAAATATAATTCATAAAAATAGTCGTCAAAATTTTGCGTGGCATACCCGTCCGTGAAATCCTAGATCCGCCACTGCTCAGCGGAGATGTGCCAAGATTCCCCTCGCCTCTCTGGATAGGAATAAGACCATGTCGACGACCTCATCCTCATCCTGGTTCTCACTCTCTCTCACGTGCCCTCTCTCCTTCGTACCCAAACCCAAGCCTTGAACCCCCTAGCCCCAGACCTCACAGCGCCCCGCCGCTCTCGAGCTCCCCTCGCCTAGACGAGTACACTGTGTCACTCACCTCGTCGCCATCGTTCTACATGCTGAAGGAATCAACATCGGGCGTCCAAAATCGAGCTCATCGTCCACTAGCCGCCACCGTCGCCATTGATTCCGGCCACCCTAAGCTTCACCTTAATATGCATCATGCTTCTGGACCTCTTTTATTCGTCCCTCCCTCTCCGTCATGCCGTCGTCCGCCACTAGTACCTATCGCCAGAGCTGCTCTAGTGACCTATAAGCAGCGGCGCTGCCCCCAAACTGCTCGCCATGCATGTCCGCGTCGAACGTACCCGCTCCCGAAGCCCCGCATCGCCTCCTGCGTCAAGCCCGAGCTCGGCCTGGGATCTCTCCCATTGATGACGTCAGTGTGACGTCATAGTGGCATCATATTCCCTTTTGTTTTTCTTTCATTAATTCTTGCAAATTGTTTTCTATAATTATTTAGTAATTTATAAATCCATGACATGTGGTCCCTTTTTAAAATATTTAAACATTTTCAGAATCTTGTTTAATAAAATTATTAGTGTTTTTCCAATATGCAATTGTTTTGTAATTTCCCAAAATGATTTACAATGATTTAAAATTGGGAAAATCATATCAAATTCATTCTAAATCAAAAAATATGTTTAATATAAAAAATCAGAAAAATAATACCTACCTCTTAGCATCAAATTCATGCATGGTCAAGCAACTTCAATTAACAAGTTTTGTAGAAAAACAAATCAACCCCTTATAGGTGCTCCCGGGATTCTTCCTATATTAGGGTTTATATCCCTTGGACCCTCTTTAAAATGGACAAGCATGTATTAGGGTTCCATTCAGTATTATTTAGCATGCCATATTATCATTCTTGATTGAGCATTGCATCGATGCCATGTGTTGATTGTTTCCCTTTCTTTCCGGTGTTTTGCTTCTTCCCGTAAAAAGTCGGAGTGAATGTGAGCATGAGTCCGAGATCGAGATCAACACATTCGAAGATGAAGATTAATACTTGAAAAATGGTAATCAAGTCAAGTACAAGGTTTACGAAGATCTTCTTATTGGTTATCAATGAGCAAAGGCAAGCATAGACCCACTATTATACAATCATATGTTTTTAAAAGTATTTCAATTCTTTCCATGATGCATGTGATTCTACTGTGGTCTTTTATCGATACATAGAGTATCATATCTATTAGATTACTCCCTTTGTAGCCTATATTAACTGATCCACTACTCCTAGCATAACTAGGTTTGGCTTGTGACCATTTCTAGAGATGTTATATCGGTTGTGCTTAGCCATGCTTATCTGTTACTACTGGTCTATCCGATTGATGAATCAGAGATGTGAATGAACCTAGTATGACAGGATGGCGTGGTATAATCAGAGATAAAAGTTGATATCACATTGACAACAATTTGAAAGCAGGTGATTTGATCACAAGGAATGTTATATCACAGGAACGAGAAAATAGTACTTGTCTGTAACGAGATCAAACTAGGTAGGGGGATACCAATGATCCAATCTCGTACATGTAATATATTTAAATAGAAAGGGATTTAATTACAACGTTGAAGGTTATCATGATCACTAAGTCATCATTCAAAGTGTGGGGTCAGTATGGATCTCCAGGTCCCGCTATTGATTATTGATCAAAGAGGGGTCTCGATCATGTCTGCATTATTTGTGAACCATAGTGTGACACACTTAAGGTATACCGACACCAATTGGAGCAAATATATTACCAAATAAATATTCTGAAAGTGCTAGAATTATTTCGATGGACACCATAATTGTTTCAGGTCAAATTGCTAAAAATGGTTTCAGATGTAATATCAAAGTACTGCAAGGGGTTTATGCAAATGTTTGTTAATTAAAGTAATTAAATTTTTTTGAATAAAATAAATAAAATAGTTTTATTAAATGAGAGATAACATTAATTTTGGTGGAAAATTAATGCATGTGAGTGGAATTTTGAGTGGGGGGTTTTATGTGAGTGAAACCTCCACCCACATGAATGAAGGAGGAGAGGGCCATGGGAGGTGTGTGCCCCCTCCCCTATAAAAGTTCTCCTCCTCCTCCTCTCACTTTACACCTCCTCATGAAGGATCTCTCCGTCCTTTAGAATATTCCTCATGGCTTCGGACTAACGAAGTACATCTTCCTGGTGGTTTCTCTAGAAGAATTTGCTACTTCTGATGCTTTGCTGGAGCAAGGACCCAGAGGTTGGCAGGTACCGGATGTGTGTGTGATCACGGATGTGCTTCTAGCTTGTGGTCCTAGACTCGCTGCACTTCATCACGATCTTGAGATCAGGAAGTGTACAACTACATCATCAACGAGAACCAATCTCGTAAAGCTTTTCTGTCTTCAAGGGTAAGTTCTCTATGGATATATATCCACCCGTTTCTTGTATCTAGATAGATAGATCTCTGGGTGCTTATTTGTTCTATCGTAGGATAAAATTATTTTCTATGCTGCAAACCCAATAGTTGTTTGCAAATGATAGTCTCATTTTTATTAATGCATCGGTATAAGGAGCTGAGTGACTAAATAATATTCTTCAAATGTACAATGAAGCATATGTCCAGATCGTGAACAAGGAGAGAAGCTCCATATTTTTGGGCTCGGGTATTCTTGATGCTACAAGAAATTATGTGAAGGAAGAGCTGGATATAATGGTGGAAGCCTTTAGTGAGAAATACCTCGTCCGTGGATGCCTCACAAATGAAAATTTTGATTACATATGTGACCGCATACGAAGCAAGATTACACGATGGACTAATGTCTTATGTGGGAAAGGAAGTCATGATCAAGGCAGTCCTCTAGGCCATGTCCACATATAGTATGAGCTGTTTTCAGCTTTCAAAAGGATCTTGTCAAAATATTATCTATCTTTTTGCTAGATTCTGGTGGGGTGGTATGGTACGTTAGACAAGAAGTAAATGCTTTGACGAGCATCGGATAATATTGCTAGGCCAAAGAATTATGGTGCAATGGGTTTCTGTGACATGGAGTTATTCAATCTAGCACTCTTGGGGAAGCAGGGATGGAGGCTGTTAACACAACCACAATCATTATGTGCTCAAGTACTTACGAGCAGGTACTACCCAAATGGGGATTTTATGACTATTAATCTGCCATGTACAGCTTCCAAAACATGGAGGGAAATACTAGCGGGCCAAAAAGCTCTAAAGGTTGGCTTGATAAAGCGAGCAGGGGATGGTTCCGCTGTGCCCATTTGGTAGGACAAGTGGATACCATGTTCGAATGCAAGATTAATACAGACAAGGAACGGGTGTCAGAACTCATTGTTCCGAATTTACGCCAGGCGTGCGGCGCTGGTTCGTTCAATCTTTCTGGCACCGGATGCAGAATCAATACTATAAATTCCTCTACGTCATACTGGTGGCGAAGATTGGATTGTGTGCCATCATGAGAGAAATGGTATCTATTCGGCACGGTATGCTTATCGAGTTCTTCTGTAGAAAAAGAAGGATAGAGGGCATTTGACACTAATGTTGTGGGTTACTCAGGAGAGAAGGATAAATGGAAGAGGCTATGGAAGCTGTATGTTCTACCGAAAGTACGAGTTTTTTGGTGGCGGGTTATCAAATGTATCTTGCCTGACTATGCGACCCTGGCCAGGCGGCATGTCAGAGTTTATAACTCAGCTTCGGAGACATTATTTCATGCAATGATTGAGTGTGGGCATGCGACTCAATTTTGGGCGGCTACCCGAGAAATCTTGCATCTGAAATTACCTAGGTTGCACCTGAATACATGGAAGATGGACATTTTATGTGATCCCGTGTTTACTAGGGGGGCAAGAAATAATGACCCCGTTGTGGTATTGTCGACACGTACGCCGAAGGGGTATCCCAACGGGAGTTCAGAGACGTGGGGGGAGACGGAGAGCGTCCGGGACGGCCTGACACAGTTTACCTAGGTTCAGATCTCACGACGGTGGCAAGATCCTACATCTGCTATAAATCACTATAGATTGTGCGATTTGCTGTATGCAGGTTGTGCTATGCACTTGTTGTTATGCCCTAAAGGCTCCCGTAGACTGGCTTATAAGGACGCCAGGGCCAAGGGTTACAAGAAGAGTCCTAGCGGGGTACGGTTACAAAGTCCTAGACTAATACATAAACTACTGTCTTGTCCTCGAAGGCGCCGACTTCCATCTTAGGCGGTGGCACATCGCCTTTCATCTCCTGGCTGGACGTCCGTCTTGTCTATCAGCAACTGGGCCGCCCTGTTATGACATAGGCCTAACCACCAACTGTGGGCTACCCGGGCTTGCCGGTATAAGACTATGCCATAGGTATACCTATTTAGTATATCCACAATAGTAGTCCCCGAAGTTCTTCAAGATCCTCACGTTCCTCCGTCTAGCTTTGAGCGTAAGTATCGCTTCGTCTTCATTTGTAGGCGGACTTCGCGAAGAATCTTGGAGAGCTCCCAAATCATATTCCTGTAACACCCTCGAATCGGCCCTATGCAATTTTTAGCCCTTTCCGCCACACCCGCATAGAAACAATTTAAGGACGCCCACCAGGTACTTTCGTGCGGGTGGAAAACAAAGTAATACCATTACACAACAGTCCTCGATAGGACCCACAGAGCATATATATACAAGAACGACTCCATGTGTCAAGAATACAGATATACAATACAAAGATCCAAATCACCTTGAAAACGATAGAGCGTCCGACTATGGACAAGATGCAAATGGGGCTAAGAGCCCTGATGAATAACCAATGGCGTCCATAACCCTGCTTAGGCCAAGCCGGAAGGGTAACCCTGCTAACGACGTCGATCTCAAACCTGCTAAAACAAAAGGGGTGCCGACAAAGGGCAAAGGAAAAAGAGGAGCGTCAGTACTGAGGCCAGTACACGGCGAGGATAGAATTCGGCGGCTCTCGCCTAGATAGGTATGGTGGGCTGAAGCGGCAGCGCAGCGGCACTAAACAACCTATAGAGACTCGGTATCACTGGCGGCTATTAGAGAGGAGTAAGAAAGACCTATTCAGATCCAACCTGAAGCTAACACCAAACAACCCATCCTGGTATTTCCCCCTCGAGACCAAAACGAGTAAGTCGGACCAAAGAACTCACACAATTGGCAGTTTTACTCATTCCATTATAGTTGCAGCATTTACTTGTCAGATATTACTGTCCTAAGGAATCCCAAACCCAACAGTTGTTGACACTTTTATCACATTCCATTGGAGTTGCAATACTTACTAGGAAGGTATATCAGAACACGATACGACCAAGATCCACCAGTTGCTGGCATTTTTAATATCCATTCCGTTATAATTGAGCTGATTACTAGTCACATATTAAGTCAAATTTATAACACTACTTTAGTTATGCTTGTCTATGATCGGGATACTATGCTCCAAGTCATCCATAACCGCGGACACGGCTTTCAGAAAGTTTTACCCTGCAGGGGTGCACAAATAGCAACACACACTCGATCAAGCTCGGAAAAACTAACTCAAAACCCAACGAGGCATTCACGACAAATCGATCACAGGATTCAGAAATATTTCAGGGGGGCCACCCCATTAAGCTACCCGCAACGAAGCTAGCTGACTCCGAGACAGACTCAAGGTTTGCGTCAATGGCTGTAAATGACTGGGAACCCAAAAGTGTGACTGGGCTTGTCGATACCGCGAAAACACTCCGCATCCAAAACAGTACAGGTGCTCCACGCACAATCTTAAATAAAGCAGTAACATGGCATAAGTACAGGATAGTAAAAAAAAACCCCAAACTAGTTTGTGGCCCCAAGAAATAGAAATGAATCAAGCTCTGGCTCAGGGGGGTCCACGGCCTCCCGGATGTGGATAGTGCGAAAAATCAAGGAACAAGTATCAAGTAGTCGGGGTCCTACGGGACACAAGTGAGCGTGGAAGAACCAAATAACATCTATTGCCCACCGATGCCTCTGCATTAGTTATTGCTAGCATTTTAATAGTTGTAATTAAAGTCATGATCATCTCCACCAGTAAGCATCTCCATCATTAACATCTGCCAGCATTCCAACAACTGTGGTACTCGACGACACGAGATCGCACCTGAGCAAGCAACTACGACTCGAAAGGCCAGCTATCTACCAAACACAGATAATAGGAGGTGTCCAAGGCAATATAGAGGTTGCACGGGATATAACTGGTGCACGGAAACTAAAGCATCACGACACGGATAGCAATAGATCAACAGGAGGAAATAAAGACTATAAATGCAAAATAAAGACTAAAGGGGGAGAATGCTCGCCTGGGAAACACTGCCGACGGATCATATCCGGAGAACTTGTCGATACTCACATCCAGTCATCGGCCTAATCCGCGAAGAAGCAAACACTAGAAGAAACACCGGATGCAATATTTAATACTACGGCAGAAAATCCGACATGATTATGATATGATGCAGATGCGGTGCAATTAGGCAATATTAAGCGGAATCGGGGTCCCGACAATTGATTAATAGGTTCAAGTTATTTAACAACCCGGCAAATTAAATGTTGTTTTAACAAGGCAAAACATGGCATTGGTTCGCTACACAGATTTAAATGGAGGCGGTATAATACAAGAATAGCCTACATATAGTCTCCATATTTAATTATGATGAATTGCCGAAATAGCCCCAAACACCCGGATATGCATGCAGGGATGTACAATTTAAATGCAACAAATTATATATATAGCATTTATAAATAGGGGCTTGGGGAAAGGTTCACACATCTGGGTTCGGAAGATCTTGGTTCCGGGGGTCCGGGGTTCGACAGGGTTCGACGGGGATCGGTCTCGGCGGGAACGTTCTCGGGCAACGGAGTAGATCTTGTCGCATCCGGGAAGAAGGACTTGGTTTGGCGTCGGGGGCGCATCGGATTCGCCCTGGTCGGTGTCGATCTTGTCGTCACGAAGATCTTGTCGGGTCCGCGCCATCGAGTCGGTCTTGGCATCCGGGGTGAAGATCTTAGCGTTCCGGTGGCGATCTTGGCGGACTTCGGATCCGGGTGTTGGCGTCCGGGTAGGAGATCTTGACGCTGGTGACGAAGAACTCGGGTTCGGAAAGGAGGTCTTGGCGTTCCGGTGGATCGGTCTTCGGGGCTGCGTAGTAGACCTTGTGGTTCCACATCGAAGATCTTGGGGTTTCTGCGGCGAAGGTCTTGGTGTCCCATGACGTAGATCGTGTCAATTCGTCTCGAAGAACTTGGCACCGGTGCCGAACTCGGGTTCGACACCGATGGTCGGTGTCGGACTTGGGTGCCTTCTCGGTACATATCCATGTGTCATCCTGGGTGCTTGACATCCTCAAACGATGGCGGCATAGAAGATCATGTCGAGGCCCTCGGGATCTTGTTTTCTTCACGATAACTAGGCATCGGGGTATCCCGGGGTCTACTCAAAAACAAAAAGCACCGACACAGGTATGTGCTCGAGCATCAAGGGGCACACACATAAGGAGGGCGGTGACTGAAGGCGTAGATGGAGCCGAGCACGCAGGGAGGCGCGGCCGGGAGCCCCGACATGCGGCCATGGCGGGGTCGGAACTTGTCGGCTCGATGGGGAGCGAGCAACCACCAGGGGCGAGGAGACCGCAGGCGGCATCGGCCGGTGCGGAGGAGGGAGGCCACGGTCGGGGAGGTCAGTGGTGCGGAGATGAGCAGGGGAGTCGCCGGTGCGTGGGGTCGATGGGGTGAAGGGCGCCCACAGAGGCTTGCTTGCGGGGGTGAGGAAGAACGGCAGCGGGCCCCAGCAGCACGGAGAGGATTGTGGCGACGCGGTCGCCGGAGAGAGGAAGGAGAGGGGTCAGCGCCCGGCGGCGGAAGCGAGGGACGCAGGGGAAGAGGGGGCGCCCTCGGGTGGCCGACAAGGTGGAGGTTGCAGAGGCGGAGGTGGCGGGAAGGAGGGACACGGCGGAGATATGGTACCACGCCGGGAGGCGGCGAGCTCGAGGGGGCGGGACCGTCAGGGAAGGCAGGCTACGCGGCACAGATGAGGCAAGGGCGGTAGGGTTAGTGGGCGACGCGGGGCGAGCGAGGATAGAGGGAGGTTGGGGAAAAGGGACCGAAGCAGAGGAGGAGGGTGCGGGGCCACGCGGGTGGGGCCGGCTTCGCGGGTGGACGGTGGGAGGACAAGTGGGCGCGGGGCCGGGGCGTGGTTGTCCAGTGCGGGGTGGGGCCAGGTAGGTGGTGTGGAATGAGGAGGCGTGTGGGGCTGGGTGTGTGAGGGTGTGGAGTGATGAGGTGGAGGAAAGCGGTGAGGTGGCAGGCTGTGAGTGGCCGGGGTGAGGTGGAGGGGTGGAGGAAGGGGCTGGGTAGACTAGGATTGGGTAGAAAAGGGTTTGGGTGGTTCTGGTTTATATTGGGGGTGGCCGACTGGGCGGATCGGCCCGGTTCCACTGCCCCCTAAAAATAAAATAAATATTTTATTATTTAAAACGGGCTTTTCAAAACCGTTGGTAGACGAAACAAAATATTCCGGAGACCCGGGTTTTCATTTGAAATAAAGGCGGGGTATATAGAAAACAAAATATGCATTTTCGAAAATAGTTTCAGACAAACAGATGCATGATGACGATGATGGTCAAATGCAATGTGGCATAATGACATGAGCATGCGGTCATGATGATGCAATGCACAAAAACAACGCGATTTTCCAGTAGTGGTTTTTGCGGGATGCCACAATTCCCATCCGGCTAAGCCTAGCCAGATAGTTGCTTGTATGCTTCTGGAAACGAATCCAGGGTGGAGAACTCCCTAACGAATCATTAGTGATTCTTCCAAACTCTAGGAATGTCTCTAATATCATCATCCATGCAGGATGGTATGTAAGCCGGAAAAATCATGGCTACCGGGCCACGGTCGTAAAGACTGCCAAATTGACGACATAGAGCCTGCAAAGTCATACATATAGGAGCTTGCCGAATTAAGGTTTTAGAGCATCTCAAGTCACAAACGTTTAGGCCGTCGAACCGTGTAACCCAGGAAACTTCCGTGAAGGTAAAGTCGATGTCAAGCCTCCGGGTTTCGCTAGCCGGATTTCTCACCGTCTTAAAAGTTTTGTTGACATAACCATATGTAGCCCCCGAGCATTGAGTGGGCTTCGTCGAGGGCGGCTTGATGCTCAAAAGGACGTGCGTTAGTATATATCAAACGATTGTAGCCCCCGAGCGCCAAGTCAGAGTTTCAAAAGAAATTCATCTTGGTGCTCTCAGAGTAGCTTTAGAGAAAATGTGAATAGCGTAGCCCCCGAGCATCAAGTTGGAAATTATGTCGGCTTGGTGCTTCAGAAAGAACTTCACAAAAATCCAGCATCGGTGTAGCCCCCGAGTGTCAAGGTGGAATTCACTAGAATTCTCCGGCTTGATGCTCAAAGAGAACTTCACCATATCTTGGAGATCAACGCACTGTAGCCCCCGTGGATTGTTCTGACTTGGATGCAAGGCGGGACAAAACTCTTAAGTTAGAGATGTCAAGCCCCCGAGCATTGAGTCAGCTTGCTCAAAGGCGGCTCAAGTCTTGCTCGACACCTACGATCGCAGCCCCCGAGGTGTCAAGCCCAGTGCAAAGCCGGCTCAAAAACACCTTAATCCGAGGACCGCGACAATATCCAAGCGTCATGTACCTGAGACATAAACATAAAAAGATAATTGTATTAAATTGTTCCTTTAATTATGTCCAATAAACAAATGTAAGGAGGAATAAGAGAGACCTTTGAAAAAGTTCTTTAAGCTGAAACATGCAGCGGTTGAACAACATAAAACTATTTAGGAGAAAAAAAACTCAACTAATTTGAATAGTTTATGTAAAACTTTGTTTAAGCAAGTGTTAGATTATCTGTTCTTCTGGTCCTATATGTTTGACTTTTCGTGAGACGACAAAACTTTAAGCACAGAACATCTGTGGAGGCGATAACGCTTAATAGCGAGACAATCCAGAACCTCAAAAACAAATGCTGGCTTTAAGTGCTAAAATGTCACTACTCTGGAACCACGTATAAAACAATAGAAAACGTGTAGCCAGAAAATTTAAGATAATGCCCGAAGGCGGGTTTTTTATATGGTACTATGGCCATTAAACCGTTAAAACCAGTAAAAAGTTTATACTCACGAGTGCAAGGCGAATCGTAAAAAAGTATGATCAAAACGAAAACGGTAAAAGACTCAGAATATAAGTAAACCAGTCTTAATCTGATGATTGTAAATAAAATATTATAAATATAAATTAAGTACTTAGCTGTTTGAACGAAGTCGATGTTTGGTAGCGGCGAAGACGAATCTGGACGGTTGTCGTCACGACGGAACAAAGCCCGCTGCTGCCGTACATGTAAATAGCTTACCGGTCGTTTCCATGGGACGCGGTTCCTGGGTTGGGCGCAAAACGAAGGCGGAAAGCCAAATCGATCCCGGCAACGACCATGTGCGGATGAAGCTTGACGGAAAATAACTCCATGATTTGGATATTGACATAGTGCGTCGTCTGTGGCCTCAAATCCATGCACGTAGCATTGTTTGATCGAGATTGATTTCTTCTTCTTGTGAAGCAGTACTAGGCGTGGCCTTTTCTTGGACTTTGCAGCACAGCAGGAAACTCATAGTCGGTATGGAGTCGGAAAGTTACGGCCGGATCAGGCTTCACGCCAAACGCTACCGACAATTCCGATCCAACCTGCTACGCGCACGAGCACAAACGCGAGCACAATATCGATGCTCAAGCCCTGTGCAACCTAAACCTGGTGACTCCGTCAGCCTGTCGGCGAGGATAAACCTAGCAGGACCGCCGCCGTTATGCTGATGGATTTGATGAAGAATTCCGCGACGCCGCCGATTAGGTCACACGCTCGAGAGCGGAGAGACAATAAATCCTCCGAAGACTCGAGAGCGATGATGAATCTGGCGCATCGGTGGAGGTGCGATTTGGCCACTTTCAAAGACGGTGTAGGATCTCGCCGGATCCATGCTGCAAGCGTCTATTGTCCCACGGTGGGCGTCAACTGTCATGGTATTGCCGACGAATACGTCATGAAGGGGTCCTCAAAGTACGTATTTAGAGAAGTGGGATAAGACGAAGAGTTGGTGGGTACGAGGTAACACAGCTCATCCAGGTTCAAGTCCCACAACAGTGACATAACTCTACTCCTGCTATAAATCACTATAATGGCAATACGCCCAGTTACAGAGATAGGTTCGCTGAGCGAGGTGTTGCACGTTGTACGTAGCAATCTAAGAGGTTGTGTTTGTGCCCTAAAGGCTCCCACAGATCCGGCCTTTAAAGCCACCAGAACCTAGGGTTTACAGAGAAAGGTCCTTGCCGGATAAGGTAAAGAGTCCTACACTAATACGGACTATCTTTTATGTCTCGCACTCCAAGACTCCGAGTATGTCGGTGACTCTTCGTAGCCTTCCTTTATCCGAATGGGCTTCCCTTCTGGATCCGTCTAACTGCACCGCCCAGCAGGCCATAGGCCTTGCTACCAACTATGGGTCACCCGGGTTAGGCAGATTGGTGACATGCTATGAGGATACCTATTTAGCATATCCCCAACAGATCCCGATCATATATGCCATTTGGGAGTCAAGAAACCGATGGACGCATGATGATGCGGGGTATGTCCCTAGCAAAATGGTTTAATCGATAGATAAAACAATGGCCTATTTGGAGCATAAAAATGATAAAAAAGAGAAGGTGAGGAGGGCACCTTGTACGTGGAATGGACCAGCGGCATGAGTCATCCATCGGAACTCCGATGGAGCAGTGAGAAGCGAGAAGGGTTTTGCTGCTGGAGGTGGTGTGGCAAGAGATGGGTGTGGATTTAGGGGAGCATGGTGCCGTATTTACCATGGCATTGTGGATCCATTCTCCATCGAAGCTCTGGCACTTAGGGATGCGGTCAGTTTCACCAAGTACAGGGGCTTTACAAGGATTACATTCGAGTCCGATTAAGAGGAGCTGGCGCGGTTATGGAAGGAGAGAAAGATGCAGCGATATCTGATTGCTCCATTCATTAGTGAAATAAATGAGTTAGTTTCTTCTTTTTAGTATTTTGATTTTGATTAGTTTTTTCGAACGGTCTTCCAATTCATCCAATTCAGTAGCGCATGAGTGTGCTCGTTATGCATGTGATAACATGGTAGGGGAATAGTGGTTAGATCGCCCGACTTTTCTTAGTCACGGCCTAGAGGCTGATTGTACAAACATTATGATGAATCAATGAAGTTTATGTGTTTCCCTAAAAAAGACGGCTATTATTCATTGGGTACCGCTAGGAATCAGAAGCCGATATTTGGTGGGTAAATACTATTTTCTTCCCATCGGACTAGCATCTGACCTTAGGATTAGAAGCTGGCCATTTGATTTTCAACAGGACAATGCATGGCTTGTAGAAATCAGGCCATTTGCCCCGATTCGTAAGGACCTTTAACCCCGGATTGCGAACCGGGACTGCGAAAGCGAGACTAAAGGTCCAAGTTTTAGCCCCGATTCTGTTACGAACCGGGGCTAGAGGTCTAACCACGTGGCCTGCTAGGAGCGCTGGGCGGCACGACATTTAGCGCCGGGCCGTGTTACGAACCGGGACTAAAGGTTCCCTGCCGCGGCAGCATTTTGGGCCATTTGGCTGTCGCAGCAGGGGATGGGATTTTAGGGTTTTGTGTTTTTCTTTTCATTTTGTGTTTTGTGTTCAATTGTTTTTCATTCTATGTTTTCATTATAAACAAGTTTTTGTATACATACAGAACGCTACTACACAGTACTTGTACACATTGACGCAATATATAATATAATTTCTCTTACAAGCATACATGGAGTCCCAGCCGGGTCCAGAGCATGTCTATTTGATTATATGGAGATTATTACATGGATGCTTTAGGGTCTACATATAGAGTATTCTCCCCGTGGGTCTATGACCTCGTCGACAAAAAATGCAGCAAATTCCTCTTGGATTGCTATTAGGCGGTCCTTTGGTAGGAGCTTGTCTCGCATCACGTCCAACTATATAAAAAGGAGATTGTATGAATTAGACTCAACACAACATTTTGTAATAAAAATAAATGGTGAATATATTGTTTACTTACTCGAACATTTTCCGAGGGCTTCTCAATACTGATGCGAATGAACTCGCACACGTAGAATCCACATAGATTAGTTCCCTGTGGCTGCCTCGCGCACTTTAAAAGAATAGAATTCAATCAAATAATAACTCTAGCATGATAAATACATAAACTAGAATTAAATATATGCGCGGACTTAGCTCGTACTACTTACCGAGAGTGATTTAAAAAATAGCTCCTCACGCTATTGATCGCGGACATGGTTCTTGAACTGTGTCCAAACCCTACCCGACAAAGAAAATTAATGTATGAGTTAATAACTACTCGATATCCTAGAAAATGAATGAAAGAAACCGATATAGTGCGATAATGACCGTCGGGGCGCATCGATAATGCTGTGGTAGTTTTCAATGTCTTTGTTTATTGAGTTCGTGATGTGAACTCTTTCCAAGTCAGGTGAAATGCTTAGAAGAATCTAGTGGTACCTATGCAAGGTTTACATACGTCAGTAACTCATCATTTACACCGAACATCGAGTAAACAAAACTTAATGTGTACAAAAACTCACTTGCCATCGTGGTAAGGAAATAGTATTTCATTACAGACATGCTGTTTCGTGAGAAACCGCAACAAGTTGTGCTCGACCTCTAGTGGTTTATCCTTTAGTATAGCTCCATGAACTCGATGTGGGTCAATGAACCCAAATCCATTGATAGCCTTTCTTTTACAATCGAGCATCTTCATTCTGCATCATTATATATAGCGTACAAAAGAATATAGTGAGTATACTTACCGGCAATGAATTAAACAAGCTGAGATAGAGACCTAATTATATAAATAAAGTAATCACTTACAGACAATACGAACTGAGGATAGTTTTGTCGAGTTCCTTTAGATTGAATAACTGAAATAATTCTGTAAATTCAATAGGGACCTCGTCTTCAGTGAAGTAATGCGATTTTCAAATTTTCAGTAAGAGCCAATTTTGCTGTTCTTTTGATGCTTTCATGTACCATTCATGGAATCATCGCATTTGTGTTGGCATATCCCGAAGCCTCTCAGAACTGACCAGAGGCTCCCCGTGAACAAAATTGGGTGCTACCTCAACCTTGGGCATTTCGCCGTGAATAATTTCTTGAATAGGCATACCATATTGCTCGGCCAATATCCTAGCCGTTTCCGGATCCATAGGTTCCTCATATAGTTGAGGTTCGGGTATGTTCACCTAGAGTGGGCGGAGCGATTGGTTTGCTTGTTTCCCCAGCTGGGGAACATCTCTTTTGGTTCTTCGGCTACCACTCGATTGTTTTGGTTGTTTCCCCAGCCGGGGGACGTCTGTTCTAATGCTTCCGCTACCACTCGATTGTTTTGCTTGTTCCCCCTGCTGGGAAACCTATTTTGTGATGCTTCCTCTACCGCTTGATCTCTTCTGTTTCAGTGTCTTCTGAAGACATCATGTATAGTCCTCTGGCGCATTTAACTGAGCTTGGGATGGCTGCGTCAGTAATTTCCTAAAGTGCTCCTTGGTTTCCGGTTTTATTTGGACCTCTGGCTCGGGTTGTTTCTTTTTAAAATGAGCATCCACTTCGGCCCATATGACCACATCGGTCTCCTCATCGGTCAGGTCGTAAGCCCTCTTGGGAGGAACCAGCGGTACTCTTGGGAGGGGCGACAACTGTCGCTTTGGGCGTCAGTTATCGCTCGACGGAGCGGTCGTATTCTTCCGCTTTTGGCCCTTAGTGGGTGAAGGCGGCTGCGTAGATTGAGATGGACTCGTATTGGGGTCATAGATTGGACTCTTACTGGGAGGATACAGTGCACTTGGAGGTGGACTTGGAGGAGACGGTGCACTGGGAGGAGACGGTTGCCTTGGAGGTGATGGATTATTTCTCGGTGGAGAAGGTGGCCTTGGTGTCGAGCCTGGAAACTTGATGTATTCTTTTTTCCAAAGAATGAAGCCACTCGTGACTTCTCCTAGTGTCGTCTCCCCTTCACCTCTAGGGATGTCAAGCTGTAGTGACTAACACATAGGTAGAATTTCATCCACACCGACACGAGCATAGCCAGCTGGAATCGGATTGCAATGGTAGGTCGCTCCTGGTGCAGAAGGTAAAGCAAAGCCGCCTGCCACCTTCATGGAAATATTCTTCAGTTCAACATGCTGCTCACAACTAGTCTTCTCCTTAATTTCATCCACGGGGTACACATCCATCATTGCATCATTACCGTGGCCCTCCGTGGAAGCCGTGCTGCTTTTCCGTTGCGATGGGTCGACCGTACTGTCCGGTGTAGGATCTTGCTGTCGGAGTCCTTTAAGTTCATTAAGCTCCTGGCAATGCTCCTGCAGGATGGCTTCAAACCTCGCGAACCGCTCTGTATCCTCTTCTTTTTGCTGCTTTGTTCTTCTCAATCGGCTTCTGTAAGTGTCACGGTGCTCGGGAAATCCGATAACCCATGGATAAGAAGGTCCAAACCCTCTTGTTCGTCCAGCCTTTTCAAGATTCCTGAGAGCCTTTGTTAGCTCATTGTTCTCTCTGTCAGGAACAAACGTTCCCTCTTCAACCTCTTTTATCACTTTAACAAGTTCTTTCTTGGGTGAAGAAATTTCTTCGGCTGCAACAATCTCGCCTGTTTCTAGGTCTAATGATGCCCCATGCCCAAATACCCAATTTCTTGACCTCAAGGGCCAACTAGACGTAGCTAGAGTGACCCCTTTAGCCTCCAGGTCAGCCTGATCTTTATCCCACTTAGGCATGGCACTCCTGTAGCCACATGTGCCCATATGATGGTGATATTTCTTTTTGGCTGCATTTAACTTATTTTTTGCTAATATTGCCTTAGCTGGTTCCGAGGTCTTGTATTACACAAATGTGGCTCAGTTATCCTGCTGCAACTCTAGTGGGCCAACGAATGGAGGAGTTGTTTTATTCAAGACATACTTGTGGTACAATCTTTTTTTCCATTCCTTGAATAGTTCGCCCATCTTCTTAAGAGCAAAGTGCTTGACTTTCCTTTTAATTTGCTGTGTGAGCTCATCAGTGTCCAAGACTGGTAGGGTGAAATGTGTCATGAGAGAATTCCACATCGTATCTTTCGCTCTGTCATCTACAAAACTAGCCCCAGCTGGATCCTTTTTCTTTCCTGTCTTGTTCCAATTTCGCATGGTGATCGGGAATTTGTCTCTAACAATCACTCCGCATTGACTTGTAAATGCATTCGTGGCTTCTTTGGGCTCTAGTTGTTGACCCTGCGGAGAGACTAAGTCAATGCTGAAACGGACATTAGCGGACAACTTGTGTATTGGGCCTCTTTTCTTTGTAGAAGATTGGCCGGAATCGGAGGTCTAAGAGAAGAAACATTCATCAGTACATATATACGAATCAATTAGTATTCGGACGCGTCGTCTCCTTCGACTCCAGAAGGTACGGGTGGTGGTGCAGAGTCGCCAATTCATGCCGTCCCTGTGAGGACTGTGGCACCGTCTTCTCGCAAGAAGATACGATTGCCTAAGGAGTCTTCGTCAGAGTCGGCGGAGGCCACGTTTGATCTTGAAAAGTTTGACTGGTAAGTTTTCAAGTTCATTTGCTCTTCTCTGTTTTCTTCTTTTTGACTTGCCCTGGAGTTTGCCTTTTCTCAAGGTAAGTTTTGCTCTTGTAGTCAAGAGGCGTCGTCATCTTCTGGCGACATCGAGTTTTTGAAGGAATATGGAGTCACGACCTCAAAGGCCAAGAAAGAGGTCGAGCGCGCTCCTTCCCCTCCAGTGGCGGCCCACTCCGGGCACAACTCTTCCAGCTCTCCCCACGCAGGGGAGCATCAAATGGTTGCCCAGATGACGGCACAACAAACATCTTCGGAGTCATTGGAGGACCATGTAAGTATAGTTGTTTCCTCCTTTCTAGTGTTGCAGTCGATGTTATATATTTTCTCTGATGGTTCTTTGGTTGTGCGACAGCTCCTTGTAAAGGAAGCCGCGCAAGTGGCAGAGCAGGTGATGGCGATGGGTCGCCAGCATGCAATGCTGGAGACGCGTCACCGCGTGGTCGAAAGTGAGTGTTCTACACTTATTCTTTTTCGTCTTCTCCTTTGTTTGTATAGTCGACTGATAGTCAAATTTTGATTGCCATGTAGCTGAACATAACGCTTTACTGCGCAACGTCGCCACCTTGGAGAAAACGCTTGCCGCGGCTGTGAAGGGTCACGCGAGGCACTCGCAGCTCATGACAAGGCACAGAAGCGCGAGGAGGATCTGCGTGCCTCCTTTGCGGCCAGGGAGAAGTTGTTCGAAGAACAACTGTTCTCAGTCGCCAAGGCTCTCTCAGGTATTTTTTCTTGTGGATATTCTTGTCCTTCTCTGCGTCGAATGTTTTTGCTGGTGACGTTGAAGTTTTGATCCATGTGTGGGTTCATGTACAGATGCTGGCGATTTGAGCTTCGACCCACAGGCCCTTCGTCACGATGACGCTCTGGCAGGTGCGGTGGCTGTAGTCGAGGACCGTAGCGCCGCCGTCCAAGATACACTTTCCAAGGCCAAGGTTGCCCTCAGTCGCCTCCGGGAGGAGTTGATGCTGAAGGCGGAGCTGGTCGATAATATGGACGAGCTGGCGGAGTCACTCGCCGGGGGTGTGCCTTCCACCTACAAGAACTCCCTCTGCGCGGCTGGCGCGACCATGTCACTCGCCATGGTGTAGGCCCACGGAATCGAGATCGATCCCTCCACGGTGTCGAAGCCGATGCCTATTGGCACAGATGGTCAGCAGGTAGTCTTTGCTCCTTTTGCGACTGCCTGTGGCAAATATGGGCATCACTTGATAAATACTGTCGCGAAGTACTCGGAGGAGCTCCAACGTGCTAAGAAGGCGGCGAAGGCTTCGGCCTCAGGGGCCGGCGGAAAGTCAGTGGCATCTGACACTGCCACGGATTTGAAGAAGCCCCTGAAGCCATCGAAGTCGAAGAAGCCAGCTGCTTCATAGTTAGCTTTTTGTAATAGTTGATTAATTGTCCTTTTGTTTAAGAACATGCCTGCTGGCGAGTGTGTCTGTTGATACTTATGCCGGTCTTGAATGCATCTGACCCTTTTGCCTTTGTGTTGATTTAGTCGCCTTATTTGCTTCTATCTTGACTTGTGTTAGGGTACATCAAGTGATCCCGTGGGGGGAACCCAGGACTCACCATCTCTTGGTGATACAGTGGCACCACCGCGCTCCAGGGTAGAGGAGCTATCCTTGCTTTCGCGAATGCGTGACCGCGTGAAGCAGCTGGAGCGTGAGTTGCCCGTGATCCGCGGTAGCGCAGACGTGTGGAAGTCGAAGGCGGAAAAATCCGCCGCCGCGAGCAGTATCTTCTTGGTGAGGTGGCACAGCTGGGCGACCAGTTTAAGTGTTAGTTTGCCTATTCTCATCTTTTCCTTTGTAGTTTCTCACACCAGTACATTGTACTCATGCTATTAATGCTGCTTCGTGTAGTTGTTAGTGCACGCCATCCGCAGGAGGAGAAGGATAGAATTGCCATTCGCCTTCATGATCTCACCCAGGAGCAACTTCAAGAGAGTGGATACTTCTGGGTAGATCATGATCGTGCGACTGCGTTGGCGACCCTGGAGGATCACGTGTCGCGAGTGCTGCTTTTTCTGAAGAAGTCGCAGTCGTGCCTGAAGAACATTTATCGGGTGATGTTTCCGCTAGACGACACTACATCAAGCCTGCTGGCTCTTCTTGCCAAATTTCAAGATCTGTCCGCGGTTCGCAAGTGCGTGAGGCAGCAGTTGGTGGCTAGTGCCAAGGCTGCTCTCTCAATGGTGCGATTGCACAAGCCTGACGTGGATATTGCCGCCATTGCCTTTGGGCCACTAGCGCCACCAGCAGGATCTGCCTGGAATATGGTACCGCACTATCAGGCAGTGGACCGTCCAGCAGAGGAGATCGTCGACTTGTTTGAGGAACAAACCAATGTTCATCTGTTGCAAGAGTAGCCAAATTTGTATCCTGCACATAAGTGTACTTGTGTTGTAAAGTTCGTATAAATGTTGTAGATAATTAATTGTCGAATGTGTATAAAGAGCTCTATGAGCGTGAGGTGCGTTACACTATGCGAGTCCTTTTTATTAGCCTGGTCATCTTTTATCTCGGTCCCTTGTCAACCTATCAGGTGCGTTACAGCTGAGTTAAGGTCGTGTTTTAAGAGTTTCGATTGATGTACTAGCTACTCAGGATACCGCATTTTGGTTCAAAGAACATATGTGTATAGGGTGGCACAGCCCCCGAGTATATAAATTGAAAAAGTAAAGGAGAACACAGAGTTTTGGGGCACTTAGCTTTTATTTATTCGAAGAACAGTGTGAGGTACAATGTGTGGCTAAGTAGCCTTGGCTGAGTAGCCTTATTTGCCACGTAAAAGTAAAAACGAACTAAGGGTAGAAGCATCGCAGCTGTGCGACGTTCCAGGGGTTGGAGTATGCGAGGCCTGTCTCTAAGTCTTTAAGGTGATAGGTGCCACTTGGGATTACTTCTGTAATCACGTACGGTCCTTGCCAGGGGGACTCGAGCTTGAGATGCCCTTGCCGCTTCAGTCGCAAGACCAGGTCACCTTCGACGAAGAATCTGGGGCGAAGCCTCCTATTGTGATAGTTACGCAGGTTCTGCTGGTAGATCGTGGATCTTTTTGCGGCGATTTCTCTTGCTTCGTCAAGGAGGTCGACGGAGTCTTCGAGTGTGAGGGATGATTCCTGTTTGCTGTAGGCGACCACACGTGGCACTTTGTACCATACTTCGGCGGGTAGCACTGCCTCTGCTCCGTGCACCATAAAGAATAGCGTGTAGCCCGCGGCGCTGTTTGGAGTTGTACGTAGGCTCCAGAGTACGGATTGCAGTTCATCCGGCCAACAGCCCGCGTCTTGTTCGAGTGGTCGGAGGAGTCGCTTCTTGATGCCGCTGCAGACGAGCCCGTTTGCCTATTCCACCTGACCGTTGGTCTGTGGATGCGCTACTGAGGCGTAGCTGATGTTGATCCCCAGGTTCTCGCAGAATTCTTGGAACTCCTTAGATGTGAAGTTCGTCCCGTTGTCGGTGATGATGCTATGTGGCACCCCGAAGCGGTAGACGCTGTGTGCGGATTGGTTGGTTACTGGCATGGCCTCAATCCACTTGGTGAATTTGTCGACTACGACCAAGAGGTAGACGTAGCCTCCTCGTGAGGACCTTGGAAGCTTGCCGACCATGTCGAGCCCCCATTGCGCAAAGGGCCAGGCCAATGGGATTGGCCGTAGCTCTGCGCCCGGTGCGTGCGGCTTGTCCGCGAATCGCTAGCAGGCGTTGCATTTTTGGACAATATCCTTGGCGTCGCGCATGGCCGTAGGCCAGTAGAATCCAGCTCGTAGAGCTTTGGCCACGAGGACGTGACTCCCAGCGTGGTGCCCGCAGGTCCCTTCATGGATGTCGATGAGAACTGCTCTTCCATCGGCCATGGAGACGCATCGTTGTAGCTCTCCTGTGATGCTGCGTTTAAACAGTTCTCCGTTGATAACGGAGAATGCCTTGGAGCGCCGCGCGATGGGCCGTACATCTGTCGGATCGTCCGGTAGCCTCTTGCTGAGGAGGTACGTGATGTACGGCTGCGTCCATGATTGCTCAATCAGCATGACGCTCATAGGTCCTTCGAGTCCGGTGTCCAGCTCCAAGTCATCGAGTACCATTGGGTGGCGTAGCCCCCGGGTCCGTTGATGCGCTTGTTTTCTTCTCTGCGGCCTTTTGCTTGATGGAGCGTTTGCATATGCGCTCGAGAAATACCCCAGGTGGTATGGGGGCGCAGGTAGAGCCTATGTTGGCGAGTACGTCCGCCTCCTCGTTGCTTTCGCGACCTACGTGTCGTAGCTCGCAACCATCGAAGTCTCCTTCGAGTGTATCGTAGAGATTGCGGTACGCGATCATGTTATCGTTCAGTGCGTCGCACTCATGCATTGTTTGGTTGACGACCAACTTGGAGTCGCCATATAAATGATGAGCCTCTTGGCGCTGCAAGCTTTGGCCATCCTCACCCCGTGCAACAGGGCCTCGTATTTAGCCTCGTTTTTTGAGGTCGTGAACTGCATTCACAGGATATACTTCAGCTTGTCCTCTTGAGGTGATGTCAGTATGACACTTGCGCCTGCTCCGTCCTTCCGTTTGGACCCATCGAAGTGCATTTTCCAGAGGTAGGACATATCTAGCTTGTCCGGGAGTTTGTTCTCCATCCAGTGCACGAGGCTTGTCTAGGAGAACTTGCAACTTGATTGCATCGCGTTTTTCGTACATGATGTCTCGTGGAGACAATTCTATTCCCCAAAGCGCAACTCGCCCCATGGCATCGGGGTTATTGAGGATATGTCCCAACGGGGCGTCGCTGACTACCACGGTTGGGTGTTCCTAGAAGTAGTGGCGCAGTCGTCGGGCGGTCATAAAGATGCCATACGCCAACTTCTGGTAGTGCGGGTACCGCTGTTTTGTTAGTGTGAGGACCTCTCTCGGGTAGTATACTGGGCGTTGTACACCGTGGACCTTGTTTTCCTCAGCCCGCTCGACGAAGAGCACTATGCTGACCACCTGGTTGGTGGCGGAGATCTTCAAATGCTTCTTGTGCTTCATTGGTCCACTCGAATTTTTCAGCTTTGCGGAGGAGCTGGTAGAAGGGCAGTGCCTTTTCACCCATCCGACTGATAAATCGACTGAGGGCCACGATTCGTCCGGCCAGTTGCTGGACTTCGGCTTCACCATGGCGAGTATGGCTTTTATCTTCTTCGGGTTCGCCTCGATTCCCCTCGTGGAGATGAGATACCCAAGTAGCTGCCCAGATGGTACGCCGAAGGCGCATTTGTCCGGATTGAGCTTGATCCGGTTGCGGTCGAGGTTGGCGAAGGTTTCGCGCAAATCGTCGATTAGGGAGGCTTCCTCCTTGGTCTTGATTACTAGGTCGCCGACATAGACTTGGATGTTGCGACCCAGCTGTTCCTTGAGGCAAGCCTGCATGCACCGTTGGTAGGTGGCTCCCGCGTTTTTTAGCCCGAAGGGCATTGTGTTGTAGCAGAACACACCAAAGGGCGTTGTAAACGCTGTTTTCTCTTGATCTTCCTCCTTCATTCGAATTTGATTATAGACTGAGTAGGCGTCAAGGAAGCAGAGACGCTCGCATCCCGCGGTGGAGTCAATGATCTGGTCGATCCGTGGCAGCGGGAAGTGATCCTTTGGGCAATGCTTGTTTAGAGAAGTGAAGTCCACGCACATCCGTAGGATATCCGTGTCCTTTTTTGGTACCAGCACCGTATTGGCGAGCCAAGTGCTTTCCTTGATCTCGCATATGAACTTAGCCTTGAGGAGTCTGTTGATCTCCATTCCGACTGCATGTGCCCGTGGCTTAGACAGTCGCTTGATTGTTTGCTTGACTGGCCTTGCGTCAGGGTTGACGTTGAGTGCGTGCTTGGCGAATTCCCTGGGAACTCCTGGCATGTCCGTAGGACACCAGGCAAAAATTTCCTAGTGCTCACGAAGGAATTCGACGAGCGCGAGTTCCTATGCGGGACTCAAGTTGTTGGCGATGAGGGCCGTCTTGGCGGGATCCGATTGATGGACCTGCACCTTCTTTGTGTGCACAGATGAGTCGAAGGAGAGGTCAGGTGAGCTTGGCCTGCTCAGGGGGGGCAGACTGTTGTCTGTCGTCTCTTTCAGTCTTGCGAGTTCCTCCTGCATGCCAAAGGACTAGGAGATTCTGTTGAATTCCCTGTCGCAACTGTCAGATTGCTCAAAGCTCTCGTTGATCGTGATGACGCCATTGGGGCCTGGCATTTTCATCTGTAGGTAGGCGTAGTGGGGCACTGCCATGAACCTAGCGAACGCGATGCGCCCGAGGATGCAGCGGTATTGTGAGGGCCAGTTGACGACCTCAAAGTCAATGCGTTCGCGCCGGAAGTTCTTCGGCGTGCCGAAGATGACGTCGAAGTTGATTTTGCCCGGGGGGTATACGCCTTTCCCTGGGACGATGCCATGGAACGTTGTGTCCGATGCCTCCAGGCAGGTTAGAGGGATCCTCATCGCTCGCAAGGTACTCGCGAATATGAGGTTGATGCCGCTTCCGCCTTCCATGAAGACGCGACTCATGTCGAATCCTCCAATTTGCGCCTCGAGTACAAGGGGGCAATGACCTGGGCGAGGTATCTGAGGCGGGTGGTCGCGTTTGTCGAAGGTGATGCTCGACTCGCTGCCACTGAGGTACTCAGTGGTGGATTGTGGCGAGTGTGTGGCCAAGTTGACTTGGCGAGTGATGGCCTTCTGCACCCTATTGGAGGGGCGCCCTTTTTGGATCATCATGGTACCCTTGGCCCCATGGTGCTGGTCCGGTGCGGCTCCGTTCGGGGGTGGCCCATGTGGTGGTGGTGGTGCGCCGTGTGCCACAGCGCCTGGAGCGGCTCCGTAGCCTCTTTCGACTGCGTTGCGGTTCATCCGAACCAATCCCTCGTGTAGCTTGAGGAACTCGCGGCAGTCTTTGAGGAGGTGGTTGGACTTTCTCTTGGCGTCATGCTTGTCGATGTAGAAGTGTACCGTGCATGGCCCGGACAGTTTATCCTCGATGGAGGTCGCCGGTGCCTCATCGCGAGTGCGGCGTTGCCATACTTGCGTGGTTTTCCCGGAGTCGCGGTATCCCTCGCTACAGTATCCGCTGTTGCGGTTATCGTCGCGTCTATTGGCGTAGCCGGCTACGACCATGTTGACGTTGTCGCGATCATCGTAGATGCGCATGCCACGCTTGCCTCAGCGGTCGCGTCTGCGTTTGAGTTCCGCCTCCTCGTCGGAGTGAGCGCGATTCTTCACCAAATCTTCTCCATCGGCCCACAGATTCGCGATCTCCATCAGGTGGTGGATGGTCCTGGGCTTTGAGCGGCCCAGCTCCTCCCTGAGCTCTAGGCGGCGGACGCCATCGTTGAATGCATCAATCGCGCGGTCTTCCGAGATGTTTTCCGCGGAGTTCTTGATGATGGACCACCTTTGGATGAATGAGCGCAGCGATTCGCCAGATCTTTGCTGGCATCTCAGTTCTTCGATTGATGCGGGCCGTTTGTACGTGCCCTTAAAGTTGCACACGAAGCTGTAAACCAGCTCATCCCAACTGCGAATGGATCCGCATGGGAGGTTATTGAGCCATGCTCGGGCGGCGCCTTGCAGCTATAGCTGCAAACATTGCATGGCAGTACTTCGACTGCCGCCGTGGAGCCTGACGGAGGAGATGTGATCCTCTAGCCAGATCTTGGGGTCTTGCAAACCGTCGAATTTCGGGTTCTCCGACGGGAGTTTAAACCCTTTAGGGATCCGCTTCTGCCTAATAGATCTGCTGAAGCATCTGGTGCCGCAGAGCTCCCCATCTTCTTCTTCCGTGTCAGTCGACCGAGCACGTCGTGCCCTTGACTTGTCGATCTTGCGCTGCGTGAGGTCGTCGCGCGCATCTTAGTCACGATCATGTCATCGTGAGCGGTGGTGCCGAGACAGGTCGTGACTGTCGTCGCTGGATGAGGGCGAGGAGTGGTGCTTTGCTAGCGCTTTGCCCTTTTTTGGGTCTGGTGTTGGCTCCTTGTCGAGGGCCACCTCGATTAATCCCAAGCCCGCGATCGTAGATCGGTGCATGGCAGTTCGGGGATCTCTAGCTGGCGGCTGGTTGTTGAGGAGGTACATGGTGGCTGCCGTCACCGCAGCATGCGGTGTTCTGGGAACCACGTTGCTTCTCGTGTCGACTGTCATAGAGCTGAAGTCGAGGACTTTCGCGGCCTCTATGCGCTCTTATTCGGTGAGGTGAGCCATCCGTGACTGCCTCTTCTTGGCGAGGTATTCATTGCCCTTTGAGGAGGATCCTCCGTAGGAGGAGAGCCCGGCGCGACGAAGGCTCGATTCGTCTGCTGCCTTTTTACGCGCCTCAAGTTGCGCGATTGTTTGCACCTGGCGCTTGAATTCTTCCTTCAAGAGCAAGTGGTAGCCCATCAACAGTTCTTGCGGGGACCCAAAGGGTAGAGGTGTGCCCCGTAGGGCCTCGCGGCAGCGAGCCCACTCTTGCTCGTTGAGCTTGATTACGACGTGTTCGCCGGTTTGCTCATTGATTATGCTGGGAGGTTCGACTGCTCCTCCGTTGTTGACGGGAACGCGATTCCGCCGTTATCTCCGTTGCCACCGTTGCCGGCATTGGGTGGATTGGTCCCGTTGCCAGGGTTGCCACCGTTGTCGCGATTGGCAGAGGTGTCGCCTGCGTTGATGACGGCGCACATGAAGTGATTGGGGAAGCTGTTGCTTCCACAACTCTCAGATCCGGAACCGTAGGTTCCATCTTCAGTGGCCAGATTGCTCAGATCGTAATCGCGACTGCTGTTGTTGACCGTGTTCTCGATTGCTACCAGAGCGTTGAGCTCGATGAGGGTGCCGATCGATGGAGGGAACCATGACGCTGGGGCAATCGCCGGTGCTGTCGGCTGATCAGGCATGCGAAGCGTGCCCATCTGACCAACTTGGAAGCGGAAGCTCCCAATCGCCAGGCTGATTCCATCGCCTACGGACTCGAAGGCCGGGCGGGTGGCCGACGTGTGGACGGTGAAGTCGAAGGCGCCGAAGAGCTGGCGAATCTCCGCTGTTGCGGAGTCATAGATCACATTTGATGGGGCCGAAGAAGCCGCAACATCAGCACTCTAAACTCCCACAAATGGCGCCAATTGATGAGGGTTTAACTCATCAATGCCCATTGTTATGGACTTGGGTTTTGGAGAAGGAGGGAGCGCTGGAGACATCTATCGGCTAGCACACAAGGGACAAAGGATTTACCCAGGTTCAGGCCTCGTAGAGGTCCCTACTCCTTCTTCTCTGTTCGTGCAATTATCGAAGGAGTCGAAAGTTACAATGGTGCATAGATGCAATCTGGCGAGGGTTGTGGAAACTAGGGTTGTGTGTGTCCTCTTTGCCGCCATCTCCTAGCCTTTATATAGTGAGGCTAGGTCTCGGGTAGCAGGTCGAGTCGGTTACAAGGTAGGGTTTTTCCCTTTCAAACTTTCCATCTTTAACTTCTTCTTGTTCTTCAAGAAATCGAGAGTCCGTAGGCCACTCGAATCCCTTGTTTTGGGCCTTGGCGACACCGTGGGTTTCTATGTATTTGGACCATATATACCAGGCTCGAGTACCTGTAGGGTATACCCATGTCAGGAGGCGATGGCGAAAGCGACGCACTGTGGCCTCATATTTATACACGGGGACAACAAAGCGACGGTGGGCATTGGTCCCGGTTAATGCCACGAACCGGGACCAAAACTCCTCTCGCGCGACACGTGGCGACCCAACAACTCACCCCCACTAAGGTCATTGGTCCCGGGTCGTGCCATTAACCGGGACCAATGACCTGGGTGTTGGGCGCGTTGTTGGGCCGCCACGTGTCGCGTGGGAGGGGCTTTGCTCCTAGTTCGTGGCATTAACTGGGACCAAAAACCCTCCGCTGGCTATATATAAGCCCAGCCTGCCCCTTGCCACCAAATTTTGCTGAATTGTGTGTGAGGTGTGGGTGCTAGCTTTTTTTCTTTGATTGCACACAAGGTGTTCGACGAAATGTCCGAGCCACACTTTAGTTCGCACAACACGGTATCCTCAGCTGATGTTAGCAACCTTATCTTCTTTATCTGTAAATGATACAAAAATATTGCATGTGTCCATGTAGGGTGGTCATTTTACTATTCACGATGTTATTGTCATGGTTAATTATGATGAAACAGATCGATGCACGGATGTAATGGATTTATGGCGACCAACGCGATTCCGATTTTATTGCAGGCATGCATAAATTTATCGATTTGGCTAAGGCAAACAAAGTGGATAATTTTATGCCTTGTCCCTGCGTCGACTATCGGAACGTGGCAGAGCACTCTGCCCCGAGAATACTTCAAAGTCATTTGCTTCAGAGAGGTTTCATGCCCGGATATTATTGTTGGGCCATGCACGGAGAAAGAGGGGTTAGGCTGGAAGAAAATGAAGAAGAGGAGGATGATGACAGTTATCCTATGTCCCCGGAAGAATACGGTGATACTGCAATGGAAGACAATGAAGAAGAGGGAGGTGGCAATGAAGAAGAACAACTAGCATCAGATGAGCCCGCTGATGGTCTTGGTCGGGTCATTTCTAATGCAAAGCAACAATGTGATACAGAAAGGGAGAAGCTTAAGTTGGAGGCCATGCAAAAGGATCACAAAAAGTTGTTGTACCCAAATTGCGAAGATGGCAGCACAAAGCTCGGTACCACATTGAACTGCTGAAATGGAAGGCACAGACTGGCTTATCTGACAAGGGATTTCAGAAGTTACTGAAAATAATGAAGCCGCAGCTTCCAAAGGATAACAAGCTGCCCGAGACAACGTACGAAGCAAACAAGACTATCTGCCCTCTAGGACTAGATGTGGAGAAGATACATGCATGCATTAATGACTGCATCCTGTACCGCGGTGAGAAGTACAAGAATATGGATAAATGCCCGGTATGCACTGCATGTTGATACAAGATCAGACAAGATGACCCTGGTGATGTTGAGGGCGATTACGAGCCCCCCAGGAAGAGGGTTCCTGCTAAGGTTATGTGGTATACTCCTATAATACCACGGTTGAAACGTTTGTTCAGAAATAAAGAGCATGCCAGGTTGTTGCGATGGCACAAAGAAGAGCGTAAGAAAGACGGGAAACTGAGACAACCTACCGATGGGTCGAAGTGGAGAAACATCAAGATAAAGTACTCGAACTTTGCAGGTGGCGCGAGGAACTTACGGTTTGGTCTAAGTACAGATGGCATGAATTCTTTTGGGGAGCAGAGCTATAGTCACAGCACCTGGCTAGTGACTCTATGTATCTACAACCTTCCTCCCTGGTTGTGCATGAAGCGGAAGTTCATTATGATGCCTCAGTGCTCATCCAAGGACCGAAGCAACCCGACAACGACATTGATGTGTACATAAGGCCATTAGTCGATGAACTTTTGTAGTTGTAAGAAGAACCAGGTGTAAAGGTGTGGGATGAGCACAAACAGGAGCCATTTGACCTAGGAGCGTTGTTGTTCGTAACCATCAATGATTGGCCTGCTCTTAGTAACATTTCAGGACAGTCAAACAAGGGATACAATGCATGCACACACTGTTTAGATAAGACTAAAGGTACATATTTGGATAAATGTAAGAAGGTTGTGTACCTGGGGTGTCGTAAATTTCTTCTGACCAATCATCATGTAAGAAAGAAAGGCAAGCATTTCAATAGTGAGGCAGATTACTGGAAGAATCCTAAGCTCCCTAAAGGTGCTGATGTATTTGGTATGGTGAAGGACCTACAAGTAATCTTTGGAAAGGGTCCTGGCGGTCAATCTGTTCCGAAAGACCCCATTACCAGACACACGGCCATCTGGAAAAAGAAATCTATAGTTTGGGATCTTGAGTATTGGAAAGACCTTGAGGTCCGTTCTTCAATCGACGTGATGCACGTGACGAAGAATCTTTGCGTGAACCTGCTAGGCTTCCTGGGCGTGTATGGGAAGACATGTTGGGGATCGGCGTGGAAAACAAAAAAATTCCTACGAATGAAACCCTGAAACTTGTCTAGGATCTATCTATGTAGTAATGCAGTAACGGCCAATGCATAGAGAATACATACCCTTGTAGTCTGTACGCAGTTAACGTTCCACGGGGAACGTGGTTGAAGTAGTCGTACTCGAAGCCGACCTCAAGGTCGCGAAGCTCCTCGCAGGTCACCCCTTGCTCCTTCTTGATCTTCATCATCTTCATCGTGTAACAGCTCCGGCTCACGACATTTAAGCACCCCAAGTGTTGTGCCTCGTGTCTTCGTACACATCCGGTGTAGGATGATACCTCCGGCTCCCCGATCCTGCCGGGAGTGCGGAAGTGATATCCGGCTAGGAATCCCTACAACGCAACGTCGTACTGCAGGTGTGCCTCGATCGCACAGCCCAGACTTGGGGCCATGGTCGCGAGGCATGGAGAGAGAGAGAAGGAGGAAGTCAACCAAAGGACTTCTCCAAATTGTGTGTTTTAATCCCACCCATGGGCACCCCTTTATATAGGCGGAGGGGTGTGTCCTCCCCATTGGGTTAGCCATGTGGGACTATTAGTTAAAGAAAATAACAGCTATTTTCGTCCTGGCCGAATGGGCCAAAAGGACTCAGCCCAATAGCTAAATACAAAATAAACAGTAAAAAGAAAAGGGACATCAGCCTGGGCTAGCCGGGTGGGCCTTTGGCGCGGCCCACCATGTGCTCAGGCCTGCTAGGGCAGCAACCCCGGGTGGGCCGGCCACCCCCGGCGGCCCGTTGGCCCCTGCGACCCGGCCCAGCTCGTCCCGGCCGGTGGCGGCCTGTGCTCTGCCCTACCCCGCCCAGGTGGGCCGGCGGCCCGTGGTGGATAGGCGTCGCCCTGCTATCTGCCGCCCAGTGCGGCGGCTATTATCCGCCGCCTAATTGGGCTGGCTATTTTTCTTTTTCCTTTTATTTTCCTGCAGTTTTATTTCTAGGCCTTTTCTCTCTGGGATTTGTCCTAATATAAAAGTTGACTTTATAAATCTTAATCTAAATATTATTTATAATATATTAATTCACAATTAACATATAATAATTATATATTTAAATTCCCATTTATCCGAAAACACTTTTCGGGGCTTTTCCTTTCTTCTTTCTCCGAACAATGTCGGATCTGTCCGCGGAACGATTCCGACGTTCTCTCTTTCTCTACTATGATTCCGTCTTACGAATGATCGCTCTCATCGTAGCCTTAAGTGTATCCTCTCACGGCTCGGGAATGCTCTAGACATGATCTGTATCAATGATCAACAGAGGGACCAGGGATATCCATGTGACCCCTATGCATTCCTGATGACAATGTCGTTTGAACCGTCTAAATGTAGCATCCTCTTCCTTTTGTTTCTCGATACAACTTGTCCGAGATCCGATCAATGGTATCTTATACCTTGTTCAATCTCGTTCACAACAAGCTATGTTTACTTGTTACCGTGATATTACATCCCCGTGACCTAGTCACATGTTGCAACATATATGGATGTAATCTCACCAAGCCGGCCGTATGTATCTTTTACCCGTCATGTGGGTGAACAAATCCCGGTCTTGCAGTCACATGGCATCTACTGTTCCGTCGGAATACCCAACATACATCTTTATAACCACCGTATTACCAGATGGCGTTTGATGCAGTCAAAGCAGCCTAGGGAAACAGTGAGTAATATGAGCTCACGGTCCAAGGAGAAGGAGTCTAGGAATAGTTGTTACAACAATGAACTATATGACTTGATTGTGTTGCAATCCTTCGAGGAATGTCCAATCACATCATTCTCCAATGATATGATCTCGTTGCAGTCGGCATAAATGCCCATGATCTTGAAACCCAGATCATCTTCGTGACCAACGAACTAGTATGAATAGAGGCTACTAGGGACTTGGTTGTTTCATACCACACTTGTACCAATGTTTCTACTTGGCGCAATTCTAGTACAATATGAAACTATTATAAACTAATTGAGATATGATAATAAAAACCGATTTCTTATTTGCCTCTAGGGCATATCTCCTTCAGTCGCCCACTTGCACTAGAGTACAAATAAACTAGCTTGCATTTTACTCATATAAACCATATACCATATGCGTTTACAGATCATGCATGCTCATAGGAAATGTCATGTCCATGTTCTGTTTTACCAGATCATTATGTCTTTTGCAAATCGTTAATGTCTTCCTGATTTTGACATTCACTCCATTATCTTATAATGGGTCGAAGTATTTGTTTGGCAACAAAGTGAGACTTTTGTTTCTAGTGTTTATGATGACGGTCGTTATTCACTGTTGTCATCTAAACTTCGAAACACACTTTGCTATCCTTTATGTATATACTATAGTCATGGCAGCAGAACGAGGCCTGGTTCCAGGAGCTTACAGTGACTTTACATCAACCTCGAGGGCTTTCTCATGGGCACTAAGCCCTGGGACACATCATTCTACGTTAAAAGCGAATTAGCCCTGCCATAACATTATACATCACATTAGATGTAGCCTTTTATACTTCTATATCTATGTAGATCCTAGTGCATTAAATGCATCTATGCCACTTACATTGCTTCTTGCTACTTAAGTACAAACTTAATTCTGGTTCAGTGATCAACTCAGGAATCACTTAAGAACATGTTCTTACAGTTAAGAGCTAATCCTTCCAACCAGAACCTCGGGTCATTTTATGTCGAGTATACAACATGGTTATATGGAAAAACCTATGACTGAGGCATAGGATATGCAATGCATCTATTTATTTCAACCATAGTTGCAATACTAACTCAATGCTTCATATAGTAAGAACTACTTTCTCATCTTGTTCCATTCTGAACTTCTTTAGAATCTTGCTTAGGCCATTCTGAACATCTTTCAGAATCAAGTCTAGGAAGCATTTGACATTTAGTGTTTATTAAACTCACCAATCTATCTTGATAGATCTTATTGTTTAATAACTTCAACTTCATACTTGTTTATCTAACTTAAATATTATTAACACCAATCACGTCATTCACATATGTCGTCCACATATCCCAGAATGATTTCACGCTCCCACTCAAATATGACATTCATGTTTGAGATCCAGGGATTTCACTTAGCTCCCACTCAGAATATGTCAGCTACACATTATGAATTAGCCAAGCTGATTTGCTCCCACTCAAACCTAGGTCCTCTCGATAATCTTGGACATTCCAAAATTCTTTGATCATCAGCAAAACGAGAATTCCACTAATGAGATTTCAATGACTATTCATTTCTCGTAATTAGGTCCATCACGCTTCTTTGTATTCCGTACGTATGTCTTGTTCAAAACATGACAAGTGAATCAACAATATAATTCCACGAACTTGTAGAATATATAGTTGAATCCTACTTACTTTAGTAAAAGTATTCACTTGAAACTTTATGATCATTATCAATAGTTTATTCTCTATTTGTAGAGTTTGGTTACACGAAACAAATTCCGCTGCGCCACTCAACAATTCGGCGGTAAGGTCAAATACCTTGTTTTGATATTTTACTTTCTTCCACCTGTATCTTCATCAAGACACATTAACTTAGGACAACAACAGGTTTTCCCCTTTGTGGAAGATGCATTCATAGCTACCTAAGAATGCTCTACAAAGACTTGTTTATTCGGCACGACTTCGACTTGTCGAAATCTCCAGAAACTCGAACTTGCCATAACACTTATGGTGTTGTTTCCACGAATCTTTAGATGTTCCTTTGTATTTCAAATGAGTGTTTGCTTATTTTGATCTTTAACTCTAAAGAACAACTATAACCACATAAGAGATAATATTATACCATATGTATCTTAATACAAAATGTTTATGATGTTTAGACATTTCAAAAAAGTTTGAATTCGTCCAATTATCATAATTTGTGAAACATCTTTCACATCTTCCTTTTATGCTAAACTTAACTTGAATACTTTAATCATGTTGATCAAATCGAAGAGACATGTTAATTCAGTTAATTTAATATCCCATTTAGTTATGAACTCATTAGAACAATTCAAATCATTTCAAACTTCATGTTTCATTAAGTAAATACACTTATTCACTTAAGTCCACAATTAAAGATTTCCACTACTTGTTGAAAATATGATACGTCACTATGTATAAGATTCAACATTTCTTCGCATATCACCGTTTTACCAGAATGCGGAGTTTTAGTCATTCTGCCCAGGAGGCATGGTTTTGCAAAGTCTCTAGATTGTGCATCTAGGACCCCGATCTTTCATAAAGACCATGCAATAACCAAAATGACTTAAACTGTAGTGTCATTTCATTATTATACTTTGGATATCTTTTAGCATTCTACTCCTTTATAAATGTTTAGACCATTATCATTAACTTAGTGATGAGAATAACTTATTTATAATCATGATGTGACCATAAGGTATTGTTCATAAGAATAGTACAAACTGGTTTGTAACTTGTTCATATGAATAATCGTCTCGCCAAAAGCAAGACACACAAACTAGGATTACAAATTATATTCAAGTCTACTAATCCAAATGATAAAGTTTGAGGGAAGAAGTGATGTCGGCCATCAGCTGTTTTGCTTGCCGTCATCAAGTCACGTTGCCTCAAAACTAGCAATTCTCAAGCAGATCATCCTGTTTTCACAAAACGGGACAAGTATCAAATACTTTGCAAACTGCAATGAGTTCTGCAAGAACCACATTTATAATTTGTATATCTTACATATACCTTTTCCATTTATGATCTCCATTTGCAATCAAGCCCTTCTAAGAGTTCTTAACTCTAATGCAAGATCACTAAGTGTTTTTCCAAACATTCTGGAGTCATCGAATTATCTCCTAATGGTTATTGTATAAAGAAGAGAAGATTACCTTTTACGAGGATATCCCTCAAGCGTGGGTATTAATCTAAGAAGTTGGACCCTTTTGCTAAGTTCCAAATTAAGAAATATATTCCCATGGTCGCAAAGGACCTCAATGGGATAGGCTAAGGTCTACTAAGATATTTGCAAATAGACATCTAGACTAAGTTTATAATAATATATAAATTTATAATTGGTCTCCACTAAAACGGTCATCCCCTGGACGATTTTAGTGATCGCATGATCCTTATCCTCTGCACCTCCCCCGATCGTCACGGCCATCAGTGCATTATCAAAGGTAGACATTCAATAATGTCAATCACATCATCCATGTGACTCATGCTCGATCTTTCGATCTCTTGTGTTCCGAGGCCACGCTTCTCTAGCGTGCTAGGCTTGCCAAATCTAACTTGTGTGTATTCGCTGTGCAACATGGCTTACACCCACTATATGCGAACGTAGATATGTTTGACACCCAGGCCTGTAACCCTGGATCGCCTCATACCAAAGGACTTTCTTGGTGGTGGAAACACAAGGGGAACACAGAACGTTGGAATTAAATAGGGATTATCTTATTTGCGACCGTTGAGTATCTAAATACTAGCACACAATAAGATGTAAAAACTAGGTATCAACATCATATGTATAATGTGATACGATATGGTCTTCTTGCGCCTTGATCTCCATCGAGTGCTCCGGCATGATCTCCATCTTGCCCTTGGTTTGACGACAAGTCCACGACGCCGCCACTAGGTCGTTCATCGGAACGATGACTATTACTATACTACTTAGCAACAGAAAAGTAAACTACTTTACCTTCATAACAACCATTGCCATATCATGATCACATGGCCCCCTGCAAAATAAAGTTAGATGCCTCTACTTTATCTATTGCAAGTTTTACGTGGTTGTTAGGGCTTTCGCACTAGAACCATTTCTAAACTACAAACTTTCCAACCACTACATGGATCCGACAGTTGTCTCTACTACACCACTTTTGGGGCCCTCCATTGTAAATGCTATATCAACTATCGAATGAGAGACAGAGACCCGCTAGCCACTTATACGGTACAAGCTGTATGTTGAGTTTGGAACTAGTCTCGCGTACGAATACGTGTAAGGTCGGTCTGGGCCGCTTCATCAAACAATACCATGATATAAACAAGTACACGTTAGAGGGTAACAACTAAGGGATCAATGCCCGCACAATACTTGTGCGTACTGGCCATACAACACTCTGACGCATAGATCGGCTCTGATACCACTGTTGGGGATCGGCACGGAAAACAAAAAATTTGCTACGAATGAAACCCCAAAACTTGCCTAGGATCTATCTATGTAGTAATGCGGTAACGGCCAATGTGTATAGAATACATACCCTTGTAGTCTGTACGCGGTTAACGTTCCGCGGGGAACGTGGTTGAAGTAGTCATACTCGAAGCCGACCTCAAGGTCGCGAAGCTCCTCGCAGGTCACCCCTTGCTCCTTCTTGATCTTCATCGTGCAACAGCTCCGGCTCACGACATTTAAGTGCCCCAAGTGTTGCACCTCGTGTCTTCGTACACATCGGGTGACGATGAGACCTCTGGCTCCCCGATCCCGCCGGGAGTGCGGAAGTGATATCCGGCTAGGAATCCCTGCAGCGCAACGGCGAACTACAGGTGTGCCTCGATCACACAGCCCAGAATTGGGGCCATGGTCACGAGGCATGGAGAGAGAGAGAGAGAGAAGGAGGAAGTCAACCAAAGGACTTCTCCCAATTGTGTGTTTTAATCCCACCCATGGGCACCCCTTTATATAGGCGGAGGGGGTGTGCCCTCCCCATTGGGTTAGCCATGTGGGACTATTAGTTAAAGGAAAATAACAGCTATTTTTGTCTTGGCCGAATGGTCCAAAAGGACTTAGCCCAATAGCTAAATAGAAAATAAATAGTAATAAGAAAAGGGACAGCAGCATGAGCTAGCCGAGTCGGCCTTTGGCGCGGCCCACCCCGCGCTCAGCCTCACCCGCGTGGCGGTGGCCTGCTGGGGCAGCGAACCTGGGTGGGCCGGCGACCCACGAGCGACCCAGCTCTCCCCACCCAGCGGTGGCCTGTGCTCTGCCCTGCCCCGCCCGGGTGGGCCGGCGGCCCATGGCAACAGGCGTCGCGCTGCTATCTGCCGCCCAGTGCGGCGGCTATTATCCGCCGCCCAATTGGGCTGGCTATTTTTCTTTTTCCTTTTATTTTCCTCCAGTTTTATTTCTAGGCCTTTTCCCTCTGGGATTTGGCCTAATATAAAAGTTGACTTTATAAATCTTAATCTAAATATTATTATAATATATTAATCCACAATTAACATATAATAAATATATATTAAAATTCCCATTTATCCGAAAACACTTTTCGGGGGTTTTCCTTTATTCTTTCTCTGAACAACTTCGGATCTCTCCGCGGAACGATTCCGACGTTCTCTCTTTCTCTCCTCTGATTCCATCTTACGAATGATCGCTCTCATCGTAGCCTTAAGTGTATCCTCTCATGGCTCGGGAATGCTCTAGACATGATGTGTATCAATGATCAAAGAGGGACCAGGGATATCCATGTGACCCCTATGCATTCCTGATGACAATGTCGTTTGAACCGTCTAAATGTAGCATCCTCTTCCTTTTGTTTCTCGATACAGCTTGTCCGAGATCCGATCAATGGTATCTTATACCTTGTTCAATCTCGTTCACAACAAGTTATGTTTACTTGTTACCGTGATATTACATCCCCGTGACCTAGTCACATGTTGCAACATATATGGATGTAATCTCACCAAGCCGGCCGTATGTATCTTTTAACCGGTCTTGCAGTCACATGTCATCTACTGTTCCTTCGAAATACCCAACATACATCTTTATAACCGCCGTATTACCAGATGGCGTTTGATGCAGTCAAAGCAGCCTAGGGAAACAGTGAGTAATATGAGCTCACGGTCTAAGGAGAAGGAGTCTAGGTATAGCTGTTGCAAGAATGAACTATATGACTTGATCGTGTTGCAATCCTTCGAGGAATGTCCAATCACATCATTCTCCCATGATATGATCTCGTTGTCAGTCGGCATAAATGCCCATGATCTTGAAACCCAGATCATCTTCGTGACCAACGAACTAGTATGAATAGAGGGTGCTAGGGACTTGGTTGTTTCATACCACACATGTACCAATGTTTCTACTTGGCACAGTTCTAGCAAAATATGAAACTATTATAAATTAGTTGAGATATGATAATAAAAACCTTTTTCTTATTTTCCTCTAGGGCATATCTCCTTCAAGACAAAGATACACCAGAAGCACGGGAGGACCAGCAACGTATCAAAGACCCATACAACAAGCATACTGATAAAGGACATGAATACTTAAGCAGCTATGCTCTTACCAAAGAAGAGAAGCAAATCTTTTTTGAAGTCCTTTACAGTATCGAGGTCCTAGCTGGCTTCTCGTCAAATATAAAGGGAATAATAAATATGGAAGAGAAAAAAATTTAGAACCTAAAGTCTCATGATTTCCACGTGATTATGACACAGTTGCTTCCGGTTGCATTGAGGGGGCTTCTACTGGAAAATGTTCGATTAGCCATTGTGAAGCTATGTGCATTCCTCAATGCTATTGTGAAGGTAATCGATCGAGAAAGTCTGGAAAGGCTACAAAAGGATGTGGTCCAATTTCTTGTCAGTTTTGAGTTGGTGTTCCCCCCGTCCTTCTTCAATATTATGACTCATCTCTTAGTTCACCTAGTCAAAGAGATTTACATTCTCCGTCCTGTATTTCTACACAATATGTTCCCCTTCGAGAGGTTCATGGGAGTCTTAAATAAATATGTTTGTAACCGTGCTAGGCCAGAAGGAAGCATCTCCAAGGGCTATGGAACAGAGGAGGTCATTGGGTTCTATGTAGACTTTCTTCCTGACCTTAAGCCGATTGGTGTTCCTAAATCACGGTATGAGGGGAGAAAAAGGCACGCTAGGAAAGAAAGCAATAATATTTAGGGACGTACATTCTCTGAATCAAGCACACTACATAGTTCTACAAAGTTCTACCTTCGTGGTTCCGTATGTCAAGGAACACATGAATGTTGTACGCTCCAAGTTCCCGGGGAAGGATGACTACTAGATTAAAGAAAATCACACGGAGACTTTCGGCACTTGGTTGCAATTACATCTCATTAATGACACCACTATTGGAGATCAGCTCTACTTGTTGGCCGTGACACCATCTGCGACTATATTGACTTTCCAAGGGTACGAGATATATGGGAATACATTTTACACGATTGCCCAAGATAAAAAGAGCACCAACCAAAACAGACAGGCGAGAATGGGAAAAAAGACACATACTATGGTTACATAGAGGAGATATGCGAACTTGACTATGGACCTACTTTTAAGGTCCCTTTGTTTTGGTGCAGTTGGGTCAACATGAATGGAGAAGGGGTAAAGGTAGACCAGTTGTACGGAATGACAACAGTGGATCTCAAGAATCTTGGTTACAGAGACGAACCATTCGTCCTAGCCAATGATGTGGCTCGGGTTTTTTATGTGAAGGACATGTCCTCTAGACCAAAAAAAAGAAAAAAATAAGGAAACGAATACATCAAACAATGAGCCCAGGCGTCACATAGTTCTTTCAGGGAAAAGAAACATCGCGGGAGTTGAGGACAAGACAGACATGTCAGTAGATTATAATAAGTTTGATGAAATTCCGCCCTTCACAGTGAAAACTGACCCAAGAAACGAAGGATTAAGCAAAGAAGATGCTCCATGGTTACGGCCTAAGAAACGATCATAGGCAAGGGATCCACATATGCGACGAAGGATTCATACCCTAAACCCTATGTAAATCTATGTAATGTATGGAAACTTTATGTGATGTATGAAAACTTTATATGAGAACCTCGAACATGATAGGTCATTTTGTGAAAGATTTTTTATGATGTTTGCAATTTTTCAAGTTCAATATTTTTCCTTGCAACTGTGACACATAATATGACACCACGTGAAGGTTTCACATTGTTTGGATCATTTTTGAATTTCTTATGCCCGTTTCAAACTATATTCAAAACGGCGGGCATGAAGCTTCTTAGCCCAGGGTGAGCCTCGCTGTACTTGAAGTGGATCTCTGATGAAATAGCATGTTGTGAACCTATAAATGATTTTTTTAAAATTCACAAGCATTATATCATGTACTTGTAGTTCAAATCTTGGCAACCCCCTACCGATTCGGCAGGAATTTGTCTTTTTCATGAGGGATGGACGAAAAGGTTCCAGATACACCGGTTGGGAAATTTTCCATATAAGGTGGTCTAGTATTTTTGAAAAATGGGTTGGTACCAATGCCAACCTTTAATTTGGTGGTTGCTTCACAGAACACCCCGATTTTGGCACCTCAAAAATGGAAATTGGCCTTTTTATGCGTCGAAAAGGAAAAAATCCTCCTACAACATCGTAAGCCATCCCAAGATGCACATGTGTGCACAATATTGGCACATTATCACAAACTATGGTCTGATTCTAGCCATAACATTGGTGGTTTGACCTAAATGCCATGAAACCTCGAACATGATAGGTCATTTTGTGAAGGATTTTTTATGATGTTTGGAATTTTTCAAGTTCAATATTTTTCCTTGCAACCGTGACACATAATATGACACCACGCGAAGGTTTCACATTGTTTGGATCATTTTTGAATTTCTTATGCCCGTTTCAAACTATATTCAAAACGGCGGGCATGAAGCTTCTTACCCCGGGGCTGAGCCTCGCTGAACTTGAAGTGGACCGGTGATGAAATAGCATGTTGTTGTGAGACCAGGCACATGGCTTAATAGGATTGATAGAATACTCATATCAACAAGTTGCAACTTCTTTTCCGGAAGCTCATTTGAAAAGAGCACGCTTAACATTAGAGTTCCTTTCGAATGAGCTTCCGGAAAAGAAATTGCAACTTGTTGATATGGGTATCCTATCAATCATATTAAGCCATGTGCCTAGATCTCACATAACTCTGTAACACCCTCAAATCGGCCCTATGCAAGTTTTAGCCCTTTCCGCCAAACCCGCATAGAAACGATTCAAGGACGCCCACCAGGCACTTTCGTGCGGGTAGAAAATGAAGTAATACCATTACACAACACTCCTCGATGGGAACCACAGAACAGATATATATACAACAGCGACTCAAGAAGTCAAGAATACAGATATACCATACAAAGATCCAAATCACCTTGAAAACGATAGAGCGTCCGACTACGGACAAGATGCAAATGGGGCTAAGAGCCCTGAAGAATAACCAATGGCGTCCATAACCCTGCCCAGGCCAAGCCGAAAGGGTAACCCTGCTAACGACATCGATCTCAAACCTGCTAAAACAAAAGGGGTGCCGACAAAGGGCAAAGGAAAAAGAGGAGCGTCAGTACTGAGGCCAGTACACGGCGAGGCTAGAATTTGGCGGCTCTCGCCTACATAGATATGGTGGAATGAAGCGGCAGCGCAGCATGCACTAAACAACCTATAGAGACTCGATATCACTGGCGGCTATTAGAGAGGGGTAAGAAAGACCTATTCGGATCCTACCTGATACTAACACCAAACATACCCATCCTGGTATTTCCCCCTCGAGACCAACGAGGAAGTCGGACCCAGGAACTCACAAAGTTGGCAGTTTTACTCATTCCATTATAGTTGCAGCATTTACTAGTCAGATATATAGCATGAGTCATCCTGATAGCATAAGTAGTGGGTAGTTTTAGTTAACATTCCGTTGTAGTTGGAACATTTACTAGTCAGATATAATTGTCTTAAGGAATCCCAAAACCCAGCAGTTGTTGGCACTTTTATCACATTCCATTGGAGTTGTAATACTTACTAGGCAGGTATAGTATGACACAGATCACCACAGATCCACCAGTTGTTGGCATTTTTATTATCCATTCCATTGTAGTGAAGCTGAATTACTAGTCACATATTAAGTCAAATTTATAACACTACTTTAGTTATGCTTGTCTATGATCGAGATACTATGCTCTAAGTCGTCCATAACCGCGGACACGGCTTTCAGAAAGATTTACCCTACAGGGGTGCACAAATAGCAACACACACTCGATCAACCTCAGAAAAACCAACTGAAAACCCAACGAGGCTTTCACGACAAAGCAATCACAGGATTCATAAAATATTTCAGGGGGCCACACCACTAAGCTACCCGCAACAAAGTTGGCCGGCTCCGGAACGGACCCAGGGTTTGCGTCAATGGCTGTAAACGACTGGGAACCCGAAAGTGTGGCTGGGCTTGTCGATACCGTGAAAACACTCCGCGATCCTAAATAGTACAGGTGCTCCACGCACAATCTTAAATAAAGCAGTAAACATGGCATAAGTACAGGATAGTAAATAAAACCCCAAACTAGTTTGTGGCCCCAAGAAATAGAAATGAATCAAGCTCTGGCTCAGGGGCTCCATAAGTCTTCCCGGATGTGGATAGTGCAAAAAATCAAGGAACAGGTATCAAGTACTCGGGGTCCTACGGACACAAGTGAGCGTGGAAAAACCAAATAACATCTATTGCCCACTGATGCCTCTGCATTAGTTATATCTAGCAATGTAATAGTTGTATTTAAAGTCATGATCATCTTCACCATTAAACATCTCCACCATTTATCATGTGGCAACTTGCCGTCAACGGTGGAACGAGAACGACGCGAAGCAACACAGAAGCAAGCAGCTACGACTCGTAAGGCCGACTATCTATCAAACAACAGGCAATAGGATGTGTCCATGACAATATAGAGGCTGCAAGGTGTATCAATGGTGCACAGAAACTAAAGCATCGTGACACAGATAGCAATAGATCAACAAGAGGAAATAAAGACTATAAATGCAAAATAGGTAGAAGGGGGAGAGATGCTCGCCTGGGAAGCACTGCCGAAGGTTCATATCCGGAGAACTTGTCGATACTCGCATCAACTCATCGGTCTAATCCGCGAAGAAGCAAACACTAGAAGAAACACCGGATGCAATATTTAATACTACGGTAGAAGATCCGACATGATTATGATATGATGCAGATGCGGTGCAATTAGGCAATAGAAAGCGGAACCGGGATCCCAACAATTAATTAACAGGTTCAAGTTATTTATCTACCCCGCAGATTAAATGTTGAATTAACAAGGCGAACAGGGCATCAGTTCGCTACACATATTTAAATGGAGACAATATAAGACTAGAATAGCCCTCATATAGTCTTCATATTTAATTATGAGGTGAATCGGCATAATGCCCCCAAACCACAGACATGTATGCATGCATGAACAATTTAAATGCAACAGATTTTATATATATAGCATTTATAAAATAGGGCTTGGGAAAAGGTTCACACTTCTGGGTTCGGAAGATCTTGGGTTCCGGGGGTTAGGGGTCGACAGGGATCGGCAAGGTTCAGATACAAGATGGAGAACTTGGGTTCCAAGCGTTCGATCTTGCCATCGATGGCGAATTTGAATGGATCGGGTACCGTGGTCTTCGGGTCCGTGTAGACGGTCATGGCGTCCGGGATGAAGAATTTGGCGTTCCGTGAAGGAGGTCTTGTCGCATCCTATGGATCGGTCCTCGGGGTCGAAGGACTTGGCGCGCCAGGGTTCGGTCTTCAGATCCGGGGTTCGGGTCTTCGAATCCATTGCGATGCTCTTGTCGTACCGGGTTGAAGACCTTGGCTGTCTCGGGTTCGGTCTTCAGACTCCAGGACTTCGGGGTCTTGGCGTCTGTGATGGAGTACTTGATTCTCCGTGATGGATGGCTCAAGTGGCGTTTCGAAGTTCTTGTAGACTGGTAGATATTGGTCAGAAACATCTTGCCGAGAGGTGGTAGTAGTAGAACAAAGCACCATCGAATTGGGACGTCGGGATGACCATCGTCCAAGGAGTGTGGACGCCCAACAGCAGGGAAAAATTGGCCTACTGCAGAAGACGACGAACACAGAAAGGGGGTCCAGCGGCTTGGAGGTGACACGCGCGGGGCCTCAAGGAGCACGACCGGCAGCGACTTAAGGCAATGCTGCGGTCGGTGAGGAGGCTGCTAGGTGGACTTCGTTGTCGATAGTGGTGGCCGGGTCGATGTAGGCCTTGCCGGCTCAACGGGCTTGTAGGGGATGATGTTGACGGCGGGCCCGAGGAGGAGGGCGGCGGACAGCAGCGGGGTGGAGAAGTACTCGAGGGCGAGAGGCCACGCAGGTAGAGGCCGACGGGGTCCAGCTAGGCATGCACGATAGGGAAACGGTGGGCGTGGCCGTAGGCGAGGGCAACCGCAGCGAGGCGACGTGCCCAGGTCGAGGGCGGGCTGGGCGGCCCGATGCGGTTCTTGCGTAGGCGGCACGGCGCGCTCTCGCAGAAAACGACCGCGACAGAGGAGGCTCAGGGCCCGAGGAAGGCGGCGTCACGCAAGGAGAGCTCCCGTTGGCGGTAAGAAGGACGACTAGGGGCGGGCCTCGCACAGGCGGCGACCCTGAGAGGAGGCAAACCAGAACCGAGGTGAGAAGAGGGGCATCCCTAGGTCGAGGAAGGGCCCGAGGGCGGCGGCGCCTGGAGCCGAGAGGAGGGAAATCGGCGCCGGTGGCGCCTTGGCGGTTTCTGATGGGGAAGGAGAAGAAGCCAGGGTTGGTGAGGAGAGACGCGGAGGGAGAGAGGTGGTGGGGCCAGGGGATAGTAGGGCCCGAGAGCAGGGACGTGTGTGGGTGTTGTGTTGCGTGAGTCCGGGTGGATAGGACAGAGCGGGAGGCGGCAGGTTGGAGCGGGGACAAGGCGCGTGGGTGGGAGGCGCCGGGTGGGAGCGCGTTGTGGCAGTAGGCGGAGGTCGCGTGGGGGCATGCGTGCAGGTGGCGTTGGGGCGTGGGCAGGTGGTGTGGTCTGGTGAGGTGGCAAGACGGGGTTGGTCTTGGTGAGGTGGAGGTGTGTGTGCGGTGGAGAGAGAGGGAGTGGTGGCGGCTGGGTGTGGTTTTGGGGTAGGTAGCTGGGGTTTGGCTGGGGTAGGATAGGATTTTATTTTTAGGGTTTGGAGGTGGCCGGCCGGGCTTTCGGGCCTGGTTGGCTGCCTCCTACAAAAATAATATAAATTTTGTTTATTAAAAACGGGGCTTTTGTAAACCGTTTTTAGACAAAACAAAATAATCCGGAAGACCGGTGTTTTAATTTGAAAGAAAGACTAGGGATTTAGAAAACAGAAATAGGTTTTTCGAAAATAGTTTCAGACAACAGATGCATGATGATGACGATGCTCAAATGCAATGTGGCATGATGACATGAGCATGCGGTCATGATGATGCAATGCACAAAAACACCGCGATTTTCTAGTAGTGGTTTTAGCGGGATGCCACAATTTGACACCACTAACAATGGATCTCGCCCTTGAGATCCGCCTCATGGTACCGGAAAGAAGGTCGGCGATCTGAATCTTCTCGCTTCATGTAGATCCTCGCGACACCACTAACAAGAGGTCGTTGGCCATGATCGTCGAGAGAACACTCCGGAAACAAAGGACGAGGATAAAGGTATCAACAAATAAAGCCACCTCTAGCTTCCGTGGACGGGGTAAAATTGCTGGGTCCACCGATTCAATATACAAAAGCGAATGATAAGAGTAGTGGTATGGTCGCGACTCCATCCCGCACTCATATCATTAATCCGTACATGAATGGCAGAATTATGCAACCAACCCTCGGAATCAGACTGAAGAGCTCGACAAACGAGGTTCAGAAACAAGGAGTGATGCAGACTCTGCATCGGATCTGGCGTAGATGATGTTGTCGCGTCGGAAAACAACGGAAGGCCCAAGAAAGAGCAGAGAGAAGTCCAACAGATGAAAGATTCCTCAGATAGCACGAAGACCGGATGTAGAAGCACTGTTACCAAAGAAGGAAACAAAACCCTTAAGGTACGACAGAAAACCCAACCACGAGAATTCCTGGACTCGAAGAAAAGATAAGAGAACAGATCCAAAACACGCAGAGGCAAGAGGAGAATAGCAGAGGGTAAGGAGTAAAAGCAGACCTAATCAGATCTATCCAACCGATTTTCCAAAATACTTTTGACACTCTACCTCGGCTGTTAGCTAGGTCATCCTACAGGCTGGACTTGTGGGGTATCGCAACTGCTGGGCTCTGATACCACTCTGTAACACCCTCAAATCGGCTTACAGTTGTGAACCTATAAATGTTTTTTTTTAAATTCACAAGCATTATATCATGTACTTGTAGTTCAAATCTTGGCAACCTCCTACCGATTCGGCAGGAATTTGTCTTTTTCATGAGGGATGCACGGAAAGGTTCCAGATACACCGGTTGGGAAATTGTCCATATAAGGTGGTCTAGTATTTTTGAAAAATGGGTTGGTACCAATGACAAACTTTAATTTGGTGGTTGCTTCACAGAACACCCCGATTTCGGCACATCAAAAATGGAAATTGGCCTTTTCGTGCGTCAAAAAGGAAAACTTCCTCCTGCAACATCGTAAGCCATGCCAAGGTGCACATGTGTGCACAATATGGGAACATTATCACAAACTATTCCCTGATTCTAGCCATAACATTGGTGGTTTGACCTAAATGCCATTAAACCTCAAACATGATAGGTCATTTTGTGAAGGATTTTTTATGATGTTTGCAATTTTTCAATTTCAATATTTTTCCGTGCAACTGTGACACATAATATGAAACCACGCGAAGGTTGCACATTGTTTGGATCATTTTTGAATTTCTTATGCCTATTTCAAACTATATTAAAAATGACGGGCAATTTTTCAAGTTCAATATTTTGTTAATGCAATTTTAATTGAAATAGTAAAATAGTATAGTCCAAATAAATATATTTGAAAACATAAAATGGTTTTTGATTAATTATTTAAACTGAAGCACTTTTCCTGTTAAAAGTTTTTTGAAATTCCAAATTATGTAATAAATATTTGTTAATGCAATTTTAATTGAAAATAGTAAAATTGTATAGTTCAAATAAAAATATTTGAAAACAGAAAAGGGTTTTTGATTAGTTATTTAAATTGAAGCACTTTTCCCGTTGACTGTTTTTTCAAATTCCAAATTATGCATTAAATATTTGGTAATGCAATTTTAATTGAAAATAGTAAAATTGTATAGTTCAAATAAAAATATTTGAAAACAGAAAATGGTTTTTGATTAGTTATGTAAATTGAAGCACTTTTCCTGTTGAAAGTTTTTTGAAATTCCAAATAAATAATCATCTTAAATTGAAACATCTTATTAATTAAAGAAGAAAACAAATTTGAAAATGGTGGGAAGACCAAAAGGTTTTCCAAAATCTGAAAAACGGGTCAACGATCCTAGTTCGTCCTACCAGCCGGGACCGATGATCCTAGGTGCGCGTGCTGCCATTAACATGCCTTTGGTCCTGGTTGGTGGCACGAACCGGCACCGTTGATCCTTTGGTCCCGGTTGGTGGGACGAACCGGGACCAAAGGCCCGCGCACGTGGCAGCACATCAATGCTCCTGCCCCGAACATTGGTCCCGGTTCGTCCCACCAACCGGGACCATTGATCCTTTGGTCCCGGTTGGGGGGACGAACCGGGACCAATGGCATGTACACTTAACAGCCCCGACCCTTCCTTCTCCCCAACTCCCCCAAATCACAGAGCACATCGACGCGCGGCTAAGGAAAATTTGCGGCGGTGTAAAATCATGTCGTCGGGCTGCCCAAATCTAGAGCGGCCGCTTCACGTCGTCGACGCCCGTCGCCGAGCGCCACTGTCCGCCGCCGTCAGACGCCGTCGCGAGCAGGCAAGGATTCCATCGCTGCAATCGACTCCACCATCCTCGACTCCGGCCGCTGCGTTCTCCACTGATTCCGGTAGCACCCGGCCTCCTCCGGCCTCGCCGCACGCTCCATCGGCCTCCTGGTGATCCACTGGTGCTCCAGCACCACTCCTCGTCTCCCTCCCTCACTGTATCGTCCTCCCCACGAGCACCTGTCGTCGCCGGCCACCGTCAAACCCCTTGCTCCAGTGCACCTCCCGTAGCGGCGCCGCCCGTTTTAGGTAGCCCGCATCACGCTGGCTTGAACGGCCCTAGTCGCGTCACCCCGCGTGCTGTTCTCCGCCGTCTTCCACCACCACCTGGCAGTTCGCCGGTGAGGCTACGTGGCGTCGCGTCTGCCTGGCGTGGGCCCTGACCAAGCTTCGCCAGCGTGGCATCTGAGGTGGCTTGGGCCCCTCGCGTCAGTATCTGTGGCTAGTTTAGCTATGGAGAAAAACAAACCCCCACCCCGAGCTGACGTCATAATGATGCAGCAAAAGTTTAATAATCGTTTAAATAATTTCAGAAAAGAGTTTAATCTTATAAATTCAATAACTAATTATTTCTAAGTCAGAAAAATATGTATAATATATCAAAATGTTCAGAAAAATGAGATCTACGCTTTACCATCAATATCATGCATTGTTAAACAACTTTAATCACAAGTTTAATTAGAAGAACAAACGAACCCCCGTAGGTGATTCGAGGGTCTCTCCTGTATTAGGGTTTGGACCCCTCGGATCCCGCTTAAATTTCCAAGCATGCTATACGGTTGCATTACAATACTAATTAACTTGGCATATCATCATCTTTGCAGATACTATGGATCCAACACATCAAGATACTATGATTCCAGAACATCGGGAAAACATCCTCCTGGGAATGATCTACAAAAATGAAGATATCAATATCGATGTCACCAGTGAGTTTCTGAATGATTCCGGTCAGGGAGATGAGTCTCTCAACCGAGGAGACGGCTCCAGTGAGGCAGAAGACAAAGCCTGGGAGAGGGGAGAAGCCGATGAGGGAGAAAGCGATGGCTTCGGCGGAACCTTAAATCTCGCAAAGACCGGCGAGGTGTATATAGGTATTTTTGTAATTAAAATGCTGTTGTCTATATATACATGCATATATTAACACTCTTTCTTCTTTTAGCCCTCTGGGCCGAGAACTTCTTCCGTAAGAACGAAACAAGGCCCAACAAAAAACTTGGATGACACTCTGAGGTATAGGATCCACGTGGTCGGTGTAGATGGCGAACTGCAAGCTCCCGTCAATGTCGCAAAAAAATTTGTCAAGCAAAGCGGAGTTCTTGTGAGGGACTACATCCCGATCACCATTCAAGAATGGAATCGGCCATGCGGCGGTGGAGTCCCGTATGTCAGCGACACCGCCAAAGATAAGCTTTTTGACAAGCTCATGATTAATTTCCTCCTACTGATGCTAGATGTGAATCCAGATGAGGAGGAGAGAGCAAGAATGGAGCTTGTGCAAAGAGTCAAGAAGTTTGCTCTCATCAAGATGGCCGATGCATTCAAGAACTAGAAGAAGAAACTGTACAATAACTTTGTCAAGGTAGAGAAGACTCTGAATTTCAATCAAGGCGGCTATGCTAAGTTAAGACACCAGTGGGAGGATTTTGTGAAGTACAAGACATCGGAGAAAGCTAAGGAAAGGTCTAGAATAAATACAGAGAACGCTGCTAAGAAAGTATACCATCATAACATGGGGCCTGCTGGCTACGCCGGTTGCATGCCTAAGTGGGATGCACTTGAGGTCAATTACATAGCTGCCGGGGTCAGACCAGAGCTCGCAACATGGACACCACGGGCGAGAAACTGGTTTTACGACCATGGGGGCACGTTGGACAAAGAAGGGAGGGAAATATATAATCAGAAACACAAAGATGATCCCCTACTGCCCATCGACGATGTTAGAAATGCAGTAGATGATGTTGCAGCGGGATGGTTCGTTCCCGATAGAGAGAACGACGAGCTCACATGCGCCCTTAATAATCCTGAACACGACGGACAAGCACGAGGCACACCAGGCTCCAAGCAGTGGAAGGTTGCCTCCCCCCCGGAAATGAAGAGATATCCCGATAAAAGCCATCATAGGAGAAAGGAAAGGGAGGCAGCTGAGAAAGCGGCCGCTACAGACTGGCTCCGTAATGTAGAAGAAGCATTAAAGCCGCACCAGGATCAACTCGACCGACTTAGCCAACAAGGTACTAGCGGCCAATCTCAGCGGCACGTGGTAGAAGCTGCATTCGAGGGTACCGGCGCCCTATCTAATAAGAAAAGCAGCATCGCTTCCACGCAGCTCCATGATGTTGATGATGATGCACCGATGACATCTCCTCCTAAACGCTACCCAGTGGATGATATCACGGAGACCACAGCTTGTGAGCTAAAGGTGCAAGTTATGAACTTAAGGCTGACGGTGGAGGTCGGCATGGCGGTACCAATTGCGCCTAACCCAACTTGGCATTGCAGACCGGTTCCAAAAGGGTACGCTGTCGTCACGGTGGATGAGGTGAAGGAAGATTTTGAGGAGCTAAAGCTAGACCACCCTGCAGGGGCAGATATGGAGCTGACTCAACTAGGAGAAGCCAAAGGGGGGACTATTCTATGGACAAATGAGCGCATCATGCTTCCGAATTATGTGCCGCCAAGGCCACCCTCTCCTCAGAGCAGCAATCCACCTTTGCCGCCACCTCACCATTCTCCAGCGCAACCGTCGCCTTCACCGCCTCACCACTCAGCGCAACCGTCTCCATCGCCGCCTCAGCCGTCTCCGCCACCGCGTCAGTCGTCTCCGTCCCCTGAGCCTCAGAGACAAAAGTGGAAGTATACTAAGAGGGGCAACACCACCACCAGCAGGAAGAGCACGTTCCGATCATAGAAACGTAAGCTATCGCCCCTCACAAAAGTACCTCATCCGAATATGAAGAAGCTACCTTGCGAGAAGATAGATGAGGAAACTGCTGGGGCCGCAGCTGCCATTATGAAAAGTGGAAGATTGACATGGCTAACAAGAAAAAGCCGATAGAGGCATTCTTCCCGGTCACCGTAGAAGATAAAGCCAAAGCAGCCGCGCTTAAGATTCAGCTTCACCAACCCATAGCGCTCACATCAGACTATAATCGCTCTATTACCAAGTTGGTTGAGGCAAAAGAGCGGAGAATCGGGAAAGAAGTTGCCCAGCTCGGACAACCGAAAAATCAATCGATCGAACCACTCAAAGTGTACGATACCAATGAGTGGAGAGCCTAGGAGCGGCATGATCCGAACATTGATCCAGAATTTGTTCGACTATACAGAGAAAAGGCCCAATTATATGGACTGTCTATTACTGAGTACATGAGCCGTATGTATGAGTTCGAGGGGTACCAAGAAAAAGCATATGTGTACCAGTACGGGGCTCCTCTCATCAAACCCGAGTTAGTCAAAGATCTACCAACAAAAATGTGATGATTGCATAACTGGTACATCCAAGCCTGTGCTGAATCCAAAAACTGGATCTATGCTGCATTAAAACACCACCATTACGGTCATGGAGATGGCTTCCTACCGATTGAATTTACAAAATTATTTCAGTTTTACCAACAAGACACCCTCAACAAAACTATCGTCAGTGCCTATTGTTTGTAAGTATTATTAATTTCTGTAATTAAGTCTTTCTAGCTAAGCTCATTCGTTGCTTGTATAATCTTACTCATCACTATACTAATTATATATGCAGAATGAAGATTCTTGAATGCAACAAAGGACAAATCTATGACCTTGGGTTTGTTGACTGCAATTTCGTTCATGAAGTTACTCTAAAAACAAAACCCAAAGAGACAGAGGATAACTTGGTACAAGCGTTGACGTATTTCAGCAACAAAAGGGAAATACTATTTCCTTACAAAGCTGGGTGAGTGTTACTGTCTTGTACACATTCTATTTTTGCTTACTCGATGTTAAGCGTATAATTGACTCATGTTATATTTTGTTAGTGTGTCCAACTTCCACTATATTCTATTAATCATTGCTGTTGACACCGGAGTAGCAAAAGTCCTGGACTCGAAACACACACCATTAGAAAAGTGGACGGACATGCAGGAATGCCTCTAGAAGGCTTGGAAACAGTTCACCGCCAAAACTAGGGGTGTTTGGAAGCCAGAGCTTACATTTCAACCATTGACTATAAGCACTACTTGCTAGATCCACGCATCTCTTTGATTCTAGTTTCAATACCACCATTATCATGCTTGATTATTATTTTGATTAAACTTCATGTGAGAGTATCGTGTAGAAGACCAAAAGGTAGTGCAACCGAAGGCACCGTGTAGAAGACCAAAAGGTAGTGCAACCTATTATTTTGATTAAAGTGCTTGAGGCAGGAAGCTGGGAATAACTTATGTGGATACTATGTCTGCGAGTTCATTCGCCAGACGACCAAAGAGAAGGGCGCAGACCGGAACATTAAAAAAATTGAAGTACGATAAAAAATAATCACAACTTTATTTTATTACCACCAATTGTGTTTAGTTTCATTCATATATATTGATCCCCTTTTTTATATTAGATCGAACGGATGCGGGACGGTCTTCTATCACAAGAACGTGTGCAAGCAATTCAAGAGGAAATTGCCGGATTCTTGTTAGAACAAGTCATAGATCTGAAAGGAGCATACAATTACCCGCTTCATTTGGAAGGGTGAAGTGTAAAAAAGAAGATGTAGTTAGATCAAATTCGTGTGAGAGTATCATTTGTAATTATAATATGTTTCGACCAAGAAGACGGATGAGACGGTGTATACTATATTTGTGATCATGCATGATGTGTAATATATATCGTGGTTTCATTATTGCTGTATATATGTAGTACCATTAAATTGATAAAAAAAATCCTGCCGTGGCACAAAAATAGCCCGAAAATGCTGCCGCGGCGCAAAACCTTACCACGGCACAAAAATAGCCTGAAAATCCCGCCGCGGCACAAAACCCTGTCGTGGCACAGAGACCAATGATTCCGGTTCGTGCCAAGAACCGGGACCAATGATCCACCCCCGCTCGTCTCTCGCGCTCCCACGTGGAGACCAATTGGTCCCGGTTTGTACCACGAACCGGGACCAATGATCCACCCCCTGGTCGCGCGCCCGCCCACGTGGAGACCCATTTGTCCCGGTTCGTACACGAACCGGGACCAGCATTAGTCTCGAGTGATTGGTCTCGGTTCCCTTATGAACCGGGCCTAGAGGCCCCTTTTCCACTAGTGAAGATTCTTTGCTAGGCCGGAATCTCCGGGGTGGCGCGGCCGGAGTGTCCGGCCGAGGCTGGAATGTCCGGTGGATTTCAGCTGGACACTCAGGGTTAAGTGGCTCCAACGACTACATTTCCTGGGGCCCTATATAAAGTCCCCTTCTTCTACCTTGGACAGTGTCAACACCCGGATTTTTAATCCTAGATGCCTGTTATGCCGCACCTTGCAATCCCAGGATTACCATTTTTGCGCGACATAACAGATTGGATATCATAGTACATCATCCATTACAAACCATACATAAGGTCTTACACAAATAAGGATCTCATGATCCAGTCTTAATACAACAAGCAGTGGAATAAAATAATAAGCGTAGCAGGGGGGTCCATCTTCAAGGGCACATGCAATGCTGACGAAGGCAGATAGTCCTAGTTATCATAGCCGTCCTGCTGACCGTCATCTTGGTGGTCTCCTTCATAGTCTGGCCATAGGAATAGCCAGGGACAAAATCCATGATTACTCTTTAAGTACTCGCAAACTACCACTAACAAGTAAGGTAGTACTAGTGTAAATGCTAACTCTCAGTTTAACTATAAAGTTAAGTTTGAAACCTAAGCTGAGTTCAGAAACAAAGAAAGATAAAAATAAAGTTCTAGAATCACTTATGTTGGGAAGCTAATGTCATAGTCACAGCTCTGTTGTGGTCAAGTCAAGATTCATCATTCATTTCATAAGTCATTTTGAAAACATCTGACAACGAAATAGTATGGCCACTCCGACTGTCCATAACCGCGGACGTGGCTATTCGAATAGTTTGACACTCTGCAGAGGTGGTACACTTTCACCACAAGATTCGATAGATCTGTCAGGGATAACCCTGAATCATCATACTTAGTATGCAGATAATCAAACATAACCTTTCCTTTAGACACCCTAGTATAAGCACCTCTCCTATGAGTATGGCCTCCCAACCATGACCATCTGTCATCTTGGGCACTGCATAGGTGGACAGCATTGAGAGGTAGCCTCAGCTCAAACCTCTCCCGCGAGGGAACTAATACTAATGCATATAAACTTCTGGCTAATCCCTACTAAATTCAGGTAGTGTGGTTGTACGGTAAAATTGGAATGGTATCGCATCCGAATCCAACCATCGGTTTTGTAAAAGGGTTAAGACTCATGCCTCAACATTTTCATCATCATAAACCATTTGTGTTTCTCAACACATGTCCAAAATATCTCAATAGAATGACTCATCATTCTAAGGTTTTCACAATTCATTTTCACCAAGTGTTCCCATCTAAAGTGACTAAAGTTTTTATCTACTCTAACTACTAAGTTAAGAGTGTTCACTAAGGTGGAAAGATGGGATCAATCTCATGCCATAGAATGACATCTAAAGTTATCTAGATAGGTCAAGTTTTATACTCTTTATGCTACCTTCAAAACAAGTAAAGGGATTTGGTAAAGTAAAGAAGTAAAAGCTTGTAATTAAACTTGGAGAAGGTACTAGTCAAAGTTGTATAACCAAAGCATGCCTAATGCATCTTGCTTAAGTTATCTAGATATTCTAGCTTGCTAAGTATTATACTTGCAAGGGTTAGCTTGCTCAGTTTACTTGAAGTGCTAGGCTTGCCTTGGGTAGTGCAGTGGTTGAAGTTTTCTTCTTCCTCCTCTTGGTAGAACTCCTCCTCCTCGAAAGCTTGGTCGGTACAATTGCCTATATATACATACGGAGTACACAATCACCAAACGATACTTAACTAGTCTACTTAGCACTCTAATGCACACCTTTGATGATCTATTAACATCACAAGCATCACAAGCTTTTATTAACTAGTTTCATTATTTTTATTTTAGAAAAGTAATTTCTACTCATTGAAAAAATAACTAAGATTTAATATTCACCACTTAAAATATGGGATCATGTGGACACATGTCATCACCATATATCCTAACATGTGGGAATGTGATTTAAGGGTTGGATCATATTTACTTAAGTTCAAGTTCATTATTTAATGATTTAAAGTGACTAGAAATACCTATATAGCATTATTTTGGTACTAGTCCAAAGTCACTGCATGCAAACCTTAATATTATTACATATTCAGATAGTTATGCTGAAATGTGATTTTTGAAAGTTAGAATCAACTCAAAAGATAACATGGTTGATTTTATAAAAATGTTGCAAGGTGCAAATGCTTCTGTCTTGTTATTTTTACTAGGAGAGATCTCTAACTCTAATTGAATTAATTCCAACGGGCTTGGATAGATATTTTTATAAGTTTTCCAACACAATTGGAATCACACCATTTGGATTTGTAAATCTCTTTGAAATGATTTCTAAACTATAGGACAAAACTTGGTTCAAACTAAATTAGAGAAACCTAAGTTTGAATTCGTGGGCTAGCGTGGGAAGGAAGATGTGCCGGCCCAGTGAAGCGGTACGAGGCGATGTGGGCCGTTAGATTAAAAGTGAGATCTACGGCGGAGGAGTGTCGTCTCCGATAAATAGTTCGCCGGCGAGAACTAACCCTAGCGGCTCGGTGGGGGTGCACAGGGGGCATACCAGGGCTCCACCTACTGCGGTTATGGGGGCGATCGAACATGCTGTCGACGGCAGACCAAGGGGTGGTCGCGGCAGGTCCTTGGGTGGACGAAATCGATGACGCCTTCTCCTCCTCTGCAGCGGGCTCCTCCGGCTAAATTCCGGCGAACTAGGGCTCGAGCGGCTCCGGCGAGAGGTGGGGAAGGATCAGTGAGGAGAGGGGAGTGGAATGGTGTGAGTAGTTTGTGCTGGGGAGGGATACTTTTATAAGGCGACGAGGGGACCAAGCGGCACGATGGCAAGCTCACCGGTGACGCTGATATAGGCTGCTAGAGGCATGGGCGGTGTAGGCGGACGGTGGCCTGATTCCTGGTGATTCTCTACGGCGTTAATGCACAGCTAGGGGCGATGGCGTTTGGTTGGGCGAGGCTGGCACTCTGTGCGACAGAGGCAGTTCACGATGCGGCGCACGGTGACTGTGGGTCACACAGCGGCACACGGCCATGTATGGCGGGGTGCTGGGATCGAGGCGGAGCGGCGTGGGGGATTTTATGTCTAGTGGCGGTCTGCTGCGTACTAGCGACGATCGTGCTCTAGCGCGTGCTGAGCACGGCGCACAGAGAATGGGCAGCGGCGCTGGGGTGTAGTCCAGGGCCTGGGGGTGATCGATGGGTGGACAGGGAGCGGCGGTAGGGTTTGGTGGAGCTAGTGGTGGCGCTCGAATGGCGCTGCACGGTCTGTGGCGCTCTGTCCACGATCGGCCGGTGGCGACCACAAAGTGGCAGTGCTCCACTGCTGTTGCGGCTTAGGGTTAGGCTGGTGCTAGCTTGGTTAGACTCAGGGGGTACAAGGGAGTGGAGGGGAGGTCAAATGGGGGACAATGGCTTAAGTACAATAGTATTAGTTAGGCAGTTTATTTTCTGCATCCCACCTGTCCGACACAATGGCCCCATGAGAAAAGTTTTTGAATTTTTGGATGAATTTTGGTGGGTTTGCTAGACACATGCTTAAGCCTCTGTGGTTGCTTGGTTTTCGAAAATGGAGCTCATTTGAGTGGTTTTTTAATTAGTGTGATCTTGATACATACACTAGATTCAATTTTTAAATGTCATTTAAAATTAGAGTTTGAATGTTTTTGGGAGATCACAAAGTGGGACTTGGCACATAACTACTTGTACTAGCAAGGGGTGCAAAGAACCACAATTTCCTCTGTTGAGAATTGAGTCCTAGGAATAGCCAAAGTAGGCATGGTAGTTAAAATGGCACAAATGACCATTTCTTTCTTTTATTAATTTTGATTTATTTTTCTTTGGGATTTGTTTGGGAATGATCTAGATGATGTTTATTTCACCTAATATTCATTTTACAAGCAATGGATCACTTAATCACGGCAATTCAAAACCACTCCTATTTTAAATGCACACACATATGAATGCTTTAATAATTTTAATTGGAAAAGTTTTTGTTAACTCTAAATTTGATGATTTGGATCTTGATCACTTGTATTAAAGTTTGGGGATGTTACAAACCTTTCCCCTTTAAAAAAAATCTTGTCCCGAGATTTACGAAAGAAAACTAGGAACTAAAGAGATTTGGCAACTCTGTCCTAATGTAATCTTCTCGCTCCTAGGTGGCTTCTTCTTTGGTATGGTTTCTCCATTGAATCTTGAGGATCTTGATACTCCTGGTCCTGGTGGTTCTGTAGGCTTCCTCTAAGTTACGGATGGGTACATCACGATACGTCAGGTCATTGTTGATCTAAACAGCTTGGTGATCGATGTTCTTGAAAACTTCAGTCTTCCCTGGCACTTCCAGGTATTTGCGAAGTAACGAGATATGGAACACATTATGGATGTCTGACATCTCTTCTGGCAGTTCTAGTTGATATGATACTTCTCCTCGGCGGTTTAGAATCTTGAAGGGCAAGATATATCTGGGGGCTACCTTTCCTTTCAAACTAAAGCGTTGCGTTCTCTTCAGTGACGAAACCTTGAGATATACAAAATCTCCGACATTGAAAGTCAGGTCTCTCCTTCTCTTGTCAGCATAACTCTTCTATCTGGATTGGGCGGTCTCGAGGTGCTCACGGACTTTGTGAACCTTCTCTTCTGCTTCTCGGAGAATGTCGGGTCCAAAGATCTGACTCTTTCCTACTTGCGACCAATTCAAAGGGGTACGACACTTCCTTCCATATAGGAACTCAAACGGTGCCATTTGCAAACTAGCTTGATAATTGTTGCTATATGAGGATTCTGCGAAAGCCAGGCAGTCTTCCCACTTCGATCTGTATTCCAACACACAATCTCTTAACATATCCTCTAGGATTTGGTTGACTCTCTTAGTCTATCCATCAGTTTGCGGGTGATAAGCGGTACTGAAGTTCAACTTGGTGCCTAATCCTTCCTGGACTTTCTGCAAAAATCTCGAGGTGAACTGGGTTCCTCGATCTGATACTATGGTCTTGGGGGTTCCATGCAGACTGACAATCCTAGCAATATACAGCTCTGCTAGCTTCGAACTCTGGTAGGTCGTCTTGACTTGTATGAAGTGAGCTACCTTGGAAAGTCTATTAACTATGACCCAGATTTAGTCATTTTCCCTACTAGAAGTAGGCAAACTGGTGATAAAGTCTATTCCGACAGAATCCCATTTCCATTCCAGAATCTGCAATGGTTGCACCAGTCCTACGGGTCTCTGATGCTCTGCTTTGACTCTTTGACATATGTCACACTTGGCGATGTAGCTTCCGATTTCTCTCTTCATATTGTGCCACCAAATTTTTTCTTTCAAATCCTAATACATCTTCGTTCCTCCGGGGTGGATAGAATAAAGAGTATCATGAGCTTCCTGCATGATAACTTTCTTCAACTCTGAATCTGCTAGCACACAGATACGTCCTTTGTACCAATGAACTCTTTCTTCGTCCTCAGTGAACCCAGGTACCTTTCCTGTACCAATACGACGTTTGATTCCGTCGATACTTTCATTTCCCTTTGGGCCTTCCTTGATTTGACTGATTAATGTGGGTTGAAGTTCAATGCTAGCTAAGAATCCTTTGCTAACCAGCTCAGTCTTAAACTGCTCCAACTCCTCATACAAAATTGGTTGCTTCTCCTTAATCATGGTGTTTAGCCTACACGACAATCTGCTAAGAGCATCCTCTACAACACTAGCTTTGCCAGGGTGATAGTGAATGGCAAGGTCATAATCCTTGATTATCTCTATCCATCTCCTTTGCCTCATATTCAGCTCCTTCTGAGTGAAAATATACTTCAAGATTTTGTGATCTGAGTAAATCTCACAGCGATTACCCATCAAATAATGACGCCATGTCTTCAATGCCAGCACTATGGCTGCTAATTCAAGATCATGGGTCGGGTAGTTCTGCTCATGCTGCTTCAGTTGTCGAGACAGATACGCGATGACTTTGCCTTCTTCCATCAATACACATCTAAGACCAATCTTGGATGCATCACAATATACATCAAATGGCTTCTTGATGTCTAGCATGATCAATATTGGGGCTGATATCAATCTCTTCTTTAGTTCTTGGAAACTGGCTTCACATTTGTCAGTCCATTCAAACTTCTTGTCCTTCTTCAACAATTGGGTCATGGGTCTTGCAATGCTCGAGAATCCTTCTACGAACTTGCGGTAGTATCCCGCTAATTCGAGAAATGCACGGACTTGGGTTTGAGTGGTTGGGGCTTCCCATTTTTCGACATCTTTGATCTTGGCGGGATCAACAGAGACTCCTCCGGCAGACACAATATGTCCTAGGAATACTACTTCTTTCAGCCAAAACTCACATTTACTGAACTTGGCATACAACCTATGCTCTCTCAAGGTTTCTAGGATGATTCTCAGATGTTGCTAATGTTCTTCTTCTGACTTGGAGTAGATAAGAATATCATCGATAAATATAACGACAAACTTATCCAAGAAATTCAGAAAGATCTTATTCACGAGATTCATGAAATAAGCTGGGGCATTGGTTAATCCAAAAGACATAACCGTATACTCGTATAAACCATAGCGAGTAGTAAAGGAGGTCTTCAGAATATCCGTTGCACGAATCTTAAGTTGGTGATAACCAGTCCTAAGATCAATCTTTGAGAACACCTGGGCTCTAGTCAACTGATCAAATAGATCCTCTATCTTTGGCCAAGGGTACTTGTTTTTGATGGTGACGTCATTCAGCTTCCTGTAATCGGTGCACAAACGGTTGCCTCCATCTTTCTTGTCGACAAATAACAATGGTGATCTCCATGGCGATGCGCTTGGTTGAATCAAGCCTGTTGCTAACATGGAATCAACCTGCTTCTTCAATTCTACTAATTCTGAGGGGTTCATGCTATAGGGTCTTTGGGCTATGGGTCCGGTTCCAGGGATTAGTTCGATAATGAACTCAATATCCCTATATGGGGGCATACCTGGCAATTCATCTGGGAATATGTCGGGGTATTCACAGACTACTCTGACTTGGTCAATGGTGGGTAGGGCTAGACTCTTGTTGCACTTGAATTGACGGGGTAAGATTTCAGATACATGCTCTACGGTGACTCTAGAGCTACTGGTCATGGTGATGGCTTTCTTAGCACAGTCTATCAGTCCTTTATGCCTTGACATCCAGTCCATACCTAGTACTACTTCCAATCCTTTGGTTCCGAGTACTGTTAGGTTGGCATAAAAATCTATCCCATGTATTTTGATAGGCACAACTTTGCAAATTTTTCTAGCTTTTGTAGTTAAACAGGGGATTTGAACTATCATGACATGCTTCAGGTTGGTTGGGTGAATCTTACTAGTGCAGGCAAATTTTTCAGTGACAAATGAATGCGATGCTCCAGAATCAAACAATACCCTTGCTAAAACTGAGTTGACAGAAAACATACCCAGCACTACATCTGGCGCTTCTTGGGCTTCCTCAGCGTTCATGTGGAAGAGACGACCATTGCGGTTGTGAGGGTTCCCTGGGGCAAATCTTCTCCCTGGTTGAACACGATGCTGCTGTTGAGCTGGGGCATTCACATTGGCAGTGGCGGTAGTCTTCTTGGGGCACTCATTGGACTAGTGGCCCTTCACTCCACACTCAAAACAGGTGATCTGGGACTTGTCTTTCGCTGCGACAGGCACAACATTGCTTCTAGTTCTGGGTGCCGTGTTGTTGTTGTTGCTCTTGGGAGGGGCACAGTTGAAATTGTTGGTGTTGCCGGGGTTGTTGTTGTTTCCTCCGAACTTTGCATTACCTCCGCTACGGTTGGGGTAGCTCGGGCGAGACATTGGGGGTATGTTGTTTTTGGGTGCATATCCTGGTGAGGGGTTGGGACGGTACTTCTGGTGACTGTTGGATCCAGATTGCTGCATCATACGACGTTTGTGGTTGTCGTTTGCCTGGTTAATCTTCCCTTCTATCTGAATGGCAGAGTCGACTAGCTCTTCAAGATCCTCGAAGTGGATGTTGACGACTACGGTCTGCATCTCATCGTGCAGTCTGTTCAGGAATCTCTCCTTCTTCTTGGCCTTAGTGTTGATCTCATCAGGTGCATACCTTGCAAGCGATAAGAATCGGTCACCATATTCCACCACAGTCATTCTGCCTTGCTTCAACTCCCTGAACTCATCCCTCATTCGGGTGACTAGACCCTGTGGCACGTGGGTGCGACTGAACTTGATTTTGAAGGCTTCCCATTTCATAACTTGACCATGGTTCATCCGGCGGATGCTGTTCCACCATGCTCTTGCGTATCCTGCCAAGTAGTGGGTGGCAAAGATAACTTTCTCATTGTCATCAACTCTGGCTACCTCCAAGTTGTTCTCCATTGTCTGCAACCAGTCATCAGCATCTAATGGGTTCTCTGAAGCGCTCAAGATCGGGGGATTAGTATTCTAGAAATTCTTTACCTTGGATCCTTGATGATCCTGATTTCCATGCCCTTGGTTGTTGAGAGTCATCTGGGTGCTCTGTTACAGTGTTGCTAGATTAGCTTGGTGCTCTTCCCTGCTTGCTTCTCTGTCTGCGATGAGATTCTGCAAGATCTGCAGCATTGGGTCTTGCGACGAGCTGCTCCCTCCTTGGTTTCCACGAGTCATCTTAAGATTGAGGTAGATAAAGGGGGGTAAGGGGGAAAGTTCTAAGGTTCATGGTTTTGGTTTCAAAGATAAAACTTTGAGTTTGACTCAGGGTTTTGCAACTAACTTCATTTCATTCATGGAAACAACACACAATACAAACACACACCACAACAAAGAAAAGCAGATGGTTTTAAGAACCATTCTGCAAGCTATGATACATTGGGACCGATACATCCCATGCTACGACAGTGCTCTAGTGCATCTACTCATCATCGATGAAGTCGGAGTCCTCATCGTCAGTGTAGAAGTCCACGACATCCTCCTCCAGAAAGTCATCATCATTGCTGAGGTAAGAATCCATGTCTCCCTGGATGTTCTTCACCCTCATCTTCTTCTTCACTCATGGCAAGCTGAGCTTCTTGCTCCTTGACGGTCTTCTCGAGGTCGGCCACCTTCTTGCGAACACGGGCGATGATGCGATCCTTCTTCTCGCGCTGGCGGCAAAGAGACTGACGGTCCTTGACAAGCAATGAGAAAGTCTGGGCCTCCTGGTCGGCAATGGCATGGTTGTGGTTGGCGAACTCCCTAGCATTGTCCAACTCCTTCTCACGATCATAGAACAGGAAGTCGAGGTTCTCCACTTGGCGCTTCAGTTCCGGATGACTTGGCATCTCCATCGGCATTCCCATGAAGTCACGTCTTGCATAGTGAGAAAAACGGGTTCCTTGGATCTGGTTGACACTAAGGGCACATAGACGTGCGAGAGCTTCATGCATTGCCCTGGCTAATCCATCTATCCAGTTGTTCTCTCTCATGGAGAACTAGATTCTCCTGGACATTGGTGCTTCGATGCTTCCTCGAAGATCAGCGCTGACAAGCCATTGCAAATCTCCTCCTGGGGGTCCAGGAAGTTGAGCTCAAAGAAACTTCGGATGTGCGCGTCTCAATAACTCAAACAATGAATCCAGATCCCTCTCGAAGATCAGCTGACCTCCGTTTCCTAACTAGTAAAACTTGCTGAACTAAGACTCCATCTACAAGAATTAAGGATGAGGAAGTTAGTGAGGTGATCAAGTGTGTCCAATTTTATGTAGTAATGTAAGTATTGGAGCAACATGAATTTTGAATAAAGAATGAATTCCCAAGGGTAAGAGAGGAAATAGTTTTTCATAAATACTCACTTTGGTTTTTGAAACTAAGTTTTTGGTTTAGACATCCATTTTAACTAGGGTATCCTATGGTCAGGATGGCTCTGATACCAACTTGTCAACACCCGGATTTTTAATCCCAGATGCCTGTTATGCCACACCTTGCAATCCCAGGATTACCATTTTTGCTAGACATAACAGATTGGACATCACAGTACATCATCCATTACAAACCATACATAAGGTCTTACACAAATAAGGATCTCATGATCCATTCTTAATACAACAAGCAGCGGAATAAAATAATAAGCGTAGCAGGGGGGGTCCATCTTCAGGGGCACAGGCAATGCTGACGAAGGCAGATAGTCCTAGTTATCATAGCCGTCCTGCAGACCGTCATCTTGGTGGTCTCCTTCATAGTCATCTTGGGCACTGTATAGGTGGACAACATTGAGAGGTAGCCTCAGCTCAAACCTCTCCCGCGAGGGAACTAATACTAATGCATATAAAATTTTGGCTAATCCCTACCAAATTCAGGTAGTGTGGTTGTACGGTAAAATTGGAATGGTATTGCATCCAAATCCAACCATCAGTTTTGTAAAAGGGTTAAGGCTCATGCCTCAACATTTTCATCATCATAAACCATTTGTGTTTCTCAACACATGTCAAAAATATCTCAATAGAATGACTCATCATTCTAAGGTTTTCACAATTCATTTTCACCAAGTGTTCCCATCTAAAGTGACTCAAGTTTTTATCTACTCTAAACTACTAAGTTAAGAGTGTTCACTAAGGTGGAAAGATGGGATCAATCTCATGCCATAGAATGGCATCTAAAGTTGTCTAGATAGGTCAAGTTTTATACTCTTTATGCTACCTTCAAAACAAGTAAAGGACTTTGGTAAAGTAAAGAAGTAAAAGCTTGGAATTAAACTTGGAGAAGGTACTAGTCAAAGTTGTATAACCAAAGCATGCCTAATGCATCTTGCTTAAGTTATCTAGTTATTCTAGCTTGCTAACAATAACTTGCTAAGTATTATACTTGCAATGGTTAGCTTGCTCAGTTTACTTGAAGTGCAAGGCTCACCTTAGGTAGTGCAGTGGTTGAAGTTTTCTTCTTCCTCCTCTTGGTAGAACTCCTCCTCCTCGAAAGCTTGGTCGGTACTATCGTCTATAAATACATACACAGTACACAATGACCAAACAATACTTAACTAGTCTACTTAGCACTCTAATGCACACCTTCGATGATCTATTATCATCACAAGCATCAGAAGATTTTATTAGCTAGTTTCATTCTTTTTATTTGAGAAAAGTAATTTCTACTCATTGAAAAAATAACTAAGATTTAATATTCACCAATTAAAATATGGGATCATGTGGACACATGTCATCACTACAAATCCTAACATATGGGAATGTGATTTAAGGGTTGGATCATATTTACTTAAGTTTAAGTTTATTATTTAATGATTTAAAGTGACTAGAAATGCCTATATCGCATTATTTTGGTACTAGTCCAAAGTCACTGCATGCAAACCTTAATATTATTACATATTCAGATAGGTATGGTGAAATGTGATTTTTGAGAGTTGGAATCAACTCAAAATCTAGCATGGTTGATTTTATAAAAATGTTGCAAGGTGCAAATGCTTCTGACTTGTTATTTTTACTAGGAGAGATCTCTAACTCTAATTGAATTAATTCCAACGGGCTTGGATAGATCTTTTCAGAACCTTTCCAACACAATTGGAATCACTCCATTTGGATTTGTAAACCTCTCTGAAATGATTTTTAAACTACTGGACAGAACTAGCTTCAAACTAAATTAGAAAAACCTAATTTTGAATTCGTGGGCTAGCGCGGGAAGGAAGATGTGGCGTTCCGCGGCGCAGAGAACATCTGACATGGGGGGTCCACAGGTCAGCGGCTCTTTACACGCCAAGCGGTACGGGGCGATGTGGGCCGTTAGATTAAAAGTGAGATCTACGGCTGAGGAGTGTCGTCTCCGGCGAACAGTTCGCCGACGAGAACTAAGCCTAGAAGCTCGGTGGGGGTGCACATGGGGCATACCAGGGCTCCAGCTACTGCGGTGATGGGGGCGATCGAACGTGTTATCGATGGCGGACTCAGGGGTGGTCGCGGCAGCTCCTGGGGTCGACGAAATCGACGGCGCCTTCTTCTCCTCTATAGCGGGCTCCTCTGGCTAAATTCTAGCGAACTAGGGCTCGAGCGGCTCTGGAAAGAGGTGGGGAAGGATCAGTGAGGAGAGGGGAGTGGAATGGTGTGAGTAGTTTGTGCTAGGGAGGGCTCCTTTTATAGGGCGATGAGGGGACCGAGCGGCACGATGGCGAGCTCACCGGTGACGCTGATACAGGCGGCTAGAGGCATGGGCAGTGTAGGCAGACGGTGGCCTGCCTCCTGGCAATGCTCTACGGCGTTAATGCGCAGCTAGGGGCGGTGGCGTTTGTTCGGGCGAGGCTGGTGCTCTATGCGACAGAGGCGGTGCTCGAAGCGGCGCATGCTGACGTTGGGTCGCACGGTGGCGCATGGCCAGGTCTAGCAGGGTGCTGGGGTCGAGGCGGAGTGGCGTGCGGGATTTTATGTCCAGTGGCGGTCTGCTGCGTGCTAGCGACGATCGTGCTCTGGCACGCGCTGAGCATGGCGCAGAGAGAATGGGCAGCGACACTGGGGTGTGGTCCAGGGCCTGGGGGTGATCGAGGGGTGGACAGGGAGCGCCGGTAGGGTTGGGCGGAGCTAGTGGTGTCGCTGGAATGGCGCTGCATGGTCTGTGGCGCTCTGTCCACGATCGGCCGGTGGCGACCACAAAGTGGCGGTGCTCCACTGCTGCTGCAGCTTAGGGGTAGGCCGGTGCTGACTTGGTTAGACTCAGGGGGGACAAGGGAGTGCAGGGGAGGTCAAATGGGGGACAATGGCTTAAGTACAAACAGTATTAGTTAGGCAGTTTATTTTCTGCATGCCACCTATTCGACACAATGGCTGCATCAGAAAAGTTTTTTGAATTTTTGGATGAATTTTGGTGGGTTTGCTAGACATATGCTTAAGCCTCTGTGGTTGGTTGGGTTTTGAAAATGGAGCTCATTTGAGTGGTTTTTGAATTAGTGTGATCTTGATACATACACTAGATTCAATTTTAAATGTCATTTAAAATTAGAGTTTGAATGTTTTTGGGAGATCACAAAGTGGGCCTTGGAACATCACTACTTGTACTAGCAAGGGGTGCAAATAAGCACAATTGCCTCTGTTGAGAATTGAGTCCTAGGAATAGCCAAAGTGGACATGGTAGTTAAAATGGCACAAATGACCATTTCTTTCTTTTATTCAATTTGATTTGTTTGGGAATGATCTAGATGTTGTTTATTTCACGTAAGAATCATTTTACAAGCAATGGATCACTTAATCAAGGCAATGCAAACCTACTCCTATTTTAAATGCACACACATATGAATGCTTTAATAATTTTAATTGGAAAAGTTTTTGTTAACTCTAAATTTGATGATTTGGATCTTGATCACTTGTATTAATGTTTTGGGATGTTACAGAAAGCCGCTCGTCCCCAACCTCAAGAACCCTAGAAGCTGAGCCACTAAATCCTCAAGATCTACTCTCTCACCCATCCAAAATCGTTGATCTTTGGAGAATAGAAGGATAAGACACCGATCCACATCTTCACCGAAGCAATTTGCATTTCCTCCTCATTTACTTGAGGGCCCCCTTGTTCTAGTGTTTCTTAGGAAACCCTAGGTTGTATATTAACTTCTAACTTGATTGTTGTCATTGTGGCAGATAGCCTTGTACTTGGAAGCCTCCGTTCCTTTATGGAAGTTGCTCCAAGCTTGTTGTAAAGGTGTCGATTCCCGCTTCGATGGGTACCAAATAGTGGAAAAATGGACTAGGCCACTTTTGGCGGAAGTTCATCGGAGAATAGGGTGAGGCCTTTGTGGCGTGGTGATGTTAGTACGGCCCACCCCTCCAATGCAGACGTACTTCCCCTAAAATGGAAGGAACTACGGTGAATCAAATCTCGTGTCCCCGCGTTCTTCACTCTCGGTTACCTCTTTCCTCTTATCGTTCCTTTACTTGTGCTGTGCTAGTTTTTATGTTGTCATATAGGTAATTTTACCTTAGTTGCATATCTAGAGAATTTACCTTTGCGTAAAGCCTAAATTGAAAAGGAAGTGAAATTTGGAGTAGGACCTATTCACCCCCCCTCTAGGTGTCCATACGATCCATTTCAATTGGTATCAGAGCCTCAACTCTTAATTCAGGCTTAGTACGGGTAGCAAAGAAGGTGAGGATAGTGACACGGTCACCATGGATGACTTCAAATCTTTGGAATCATCGATGTCTAAACAAATAAGTGAGTTGCGTGATTTCATGATGCAATTCATGGAAGAAAAATCGACCGTGCCCACTACTTCACTCGAGGATCCGAATTTGAGTTCTAAGGGGAGGTTCCACCTCCTCCCAAGGATAAGAATTTGGGGGATGATCACCATGAAACTTTAAGTAACTAATCCAAAAATAAAAAGGAGGAGGAAGGGTTCCATTCGGTCCCTTGGTACTCTCTCGACCCTCCTATTCCTCACCCTCATATAAACAATAGAGGTGATCCACCTAAGCTGGCTACATATTCCTTTAATCCATCACGAACTTTGATGAAGTCTCATGTTCGTAGCTCTTGCATTGACTTATGGAGAATTATTGAAGAAGTACTATCTATTAGTGATCCCTCCAACTTGACAAGAAGAGAAGTTGTTGATTGTAAACTCAATGCCACCGCTTTGCACATGATTCAACTTGTGTGTGGGACCAAAGGATTTCCCTCACATTGAACATCTCAACACCGCCAAAGAAGCATGGGATGCTCTCACCGATTTGTTCATTGATTTTGTACATCCTTCAGGCGAGTTGGCATGGAAATATTGAGTATAGCCTTGATTTTGTCTCGGTTCACCTCTATGCCTCTTTGAGCCACGATGAAACCTAACAATTTTCCGGCTGGTATTCCAAAGAAGCATTTCTTCGGGTTAAGCATGATGTTATATTTTCGTATATTGGCGAACGTTTCCTCCAAGTCGGAAATCAGCGTTTCCTTCTTTCTGGACATCACCGCAATATCATCCACGTATGCATGTACATTGCGTCCGAGTTGGTCGTGGAGGCAACGCTTCATCGTGCGCTAGTACGTAGCTCCTGCTTTCTTCAGCCCAAACGGCATCGTAACAAAACAGAAGGTTCCGAAAGGGGTTATGAATGAAGTTTTGACTTTGTCAGATTCCTTCATCCGGATTTGGTGAAAGCCGGAATATGCGTCGAGAAAACAGAGGAGTTCCGAGCCTTCCGTAGAATCAATAACTTGATCAATTCTAGGCAGAGCGAATGGATCTTTTGGACAAGCGTTGTTCAAGGCAGTATAATCAACACACATCCTTAAATTAGTGGTGTCCTTGTTAGGGACCATTACAGGATTGGCCGACCACTCAGTGTGGATGACCTCTTCTATGAATCCGGCTAACTCGAGTTGTGCTAGTTCCTTAGCTATTGCCTTACACTTTTCATCGCCAAATCGTCATAGGGACTGTTTGATAGGTTTAGCGTTCGGGTTTACATTTAGAGAGCGCTCGGCAAGTTCCCTAGGTACTCCAGTCATGTCAGATGGCTGCCATGTGAAGATATCTTGATTTTCTTGGAGGAACTTGACGAGCGCGCTTTCCTATGCGCTACCTAGGCCTACGCCTATCTGGGTCACCTTGGAGGGGTCATCATCCTTCAGTGGCATCTTCTTCATCTCTTCTGATGCCTTGAACTCCAGATTTGGCTTTGTCACCTCCTTCTTTGTTGCGGGCATCTCGGACGGATCTATGCTCTTCATGATCTCCTGGTACTCCTAGGCGTGTAGCACGGCTTCAGGAAAGGCAGCATTTCCATCCTTGCACTCTCGCGCTTTCTTCGGGTCTCCCCTGATAGTGATTACACTGTTGGGACCTGGAATTTTCATCATATTGTAAATGTAACACAGATGAGCCATAAAAGCCTAATTAGTCGGACGTCTGAATATAGCGTGGTACGCTCTCTTGAACGGGACCACTTCGAAGGAAAGTGCCTCTGTCCGATAATTCTTTGGAGTTCCAAAGGTGACATCCAAAGTAATCTCTCCCAGGGAATTAGCTTGTCTTCCTGGGACAACTCCGTGAAAGATCACAGAGCTATGGTTCAGCTGGGTTTCCGAGATCTTCATCTGGCATAGCGTTTCAACATAGAGAATATTGATGCTGCTACCACCGTCCATGAGGGTCTTGGAGAAACCATAACCGTCAATAAGTGGGTTGACGATTAAGGCGTATTTTCCTCGCCTATGCAACTTAGGCGGATGATCATCGTGGACAAACGTGATTGCCACTTCCGGCTAGTCCAAGTATTGGGGGACAACCGGGACTGTTGCGTTGAGCTCATGTAGAACTTCATTCTTGACCTTTGCTGGTTGAGATCCGAGGAAAGTGACGTAAGTGTCCTTCTTGGTGGGAAAAGTTTTCTTTCCTTCCGGCTTGGGATTTGAAGCATCAGCCTCCTCCATGTTGGAATCTTCCTTGGTCTCTTTATCTTTTTCGGGATTTTTCTTTCCCTTCTTCCGCTTAGCTTTGTAGCCCGCGGTGTCATCTCTTTTGATATCGTCATTGAAACGACACTCAGCGTTGGTTTGGGATGAGCCCCCATTGGCATCTAGGTGGTGCACACATGGGTTATTAGCAATGTCGGCCCAAGAGTAGGTTTTGCCTGGTTGCTGGACTCCTCTACCTTGGACCCTTGATGTCCCACGGCCACGCCTGCGGCCTCCGTCGCGTCGTCCTCGTCCTCCAGACCTGGAAATAGCAGTAACCACTACTATTTCCATGTTGGGTTTCTCTTCCGAGGTATTTTTGCACTTCAGAGCTTGTTGCTTTGGTTGTCTTGCCGACTGAGGCACAGCTAGGACATTGAGTAATCCCTCTGCATCGTCGTCAGCATCTGCATAATTGCTCGCCGTTTCTATCATCTCTCCCAAGTCAGTGACCTTGTCACACTTTAAGCGGTGACGTAGTAGACCAATTGGGATTCCTGCGATGAAAGCTTCAATCGCAGTTTGATCGTTTACTCCTTCACAGGAGTTCTTGGTGTTGATCCACCATCCGAGGTAATCCTGGCAAGTTTCTCCAGCTTTCTGGGTGCAACGCTGTAGGTCTCCGACCGTACAAGGCCTCCGATATGTGCCTTCGAAATTCTGAAAGAACGCACTTTGCATGTCATACCAATTATGGATGGTGTTCTCTGGAAGTTCATTGAGCCATGATCGTGCCGTCTTCCACAACATAAGTGGGAGATATCAGGTTGCGACCAGGCAGTTTCCGCCTTTAGCGATGCATCAAGCTTGGAAAAAATCCTATAGCCAGGTACCTGGCCGAGCAATGCCATCGTAGGCTTGGATATGTCTTGAGATGGCAAATCATTCCAGGAATCTTGTAGCACTAGTGCGTGGTCTGAAGCATCTTGGACCCATGTAGATATCATCGTTTTCATAGCACCGCGCCTCTATGTTGGAGTTGATCCCGTGCCTTGCGTCATTCAGGGATAGATATCGTCCCGAATGTTGGTTGTGGCTGCGGTGCCTTGGAGCCGGACTCCGACTTCTGCCACCACCTCCTCCGCCACGTCGTCCTCCTTGTCCCCCTAGGGAGCCGTTGTGATGACTACTTGGTGGAGAGGGTGGGGCAGCTGAATTGTTTCCGGCTGATCGCCGGCCTAAGTCCGGAGCGTCATTATTCCGGATCCGGGGAGGGTCTTCACTACGAGGAGCCCCCTGCCGGCTCGTGCCAGCATGGTTTCCGTCGTTCCTTCGTCCGTCGTTCCCACTATGATAACGGTCAGCCGGACGGCTTGTATGTCTAGGAGGTGGCATTTTTTGACGATCCCCTTTCGAACATTTCTCTTTATCCTCTCCCCTTCAATCGTTAGACTCTCGTCGGGAAGGGTTCCTCGGAGTCAGTGCAGCAATGGCCTCTTTTTCGGCCGCTGGGGCGATGTTGCTCCAGTCACGCGCAGTTCTGTGATGCTGTCCTGACGATCCGGTTCTTGAATAATTGTCTTCCCAGCGTTCAGAGCGATGATACTGCTCCCGGACGTGATGGGGTCTTACGTCATCCCATGCCGGATCTGTGCGACATTGTTCGGAATTTGAGACTAGTTTTTGACTTCCAGACAGGGCGACTTTTGCTGCTCCAGTCCCTTGTTGAGTAGTTTGCTACCCATACGGATCTCCTCCCGTCCTGGATTAGCCGATAAAATTTCTCGGGCTACCACGGTATTCTGTACTAGGGTTGGATATACCCAATCTCCTTTGCTATCTTTCCGTGGCTTCCCCATTTCATCTCCGAAAAGGACGGCACGGATATGTGGGAATTGGTCGTCATTGGTGTGACGCTTCCGTGTCTTCTGATGCAGCCAAGACATGTAATCCTTAGTTGACATGCGTTTCTTCTCCTCCTCGATGTTTTTGGCTTCATCTAGGAGTTGCTGACAACGCACTTCTAGGGCTTGGGCCCTTTCGTCCAGCTCTTCAGCAGTAAGTTTTGTAGCTGTAGGGATAGGTGTGGTTAATGCAGCATCGATGAGCTTACGCGCACCTTTTGTGATCACGTGTCCATCCACCGATTCTTCTTTTTTCGGCTCGTCTGGGATAAGTGCTCCATCCGAGGCTTCTTCGTATTCCTCAGCAATCCCCTCTTCTGGCGGAGGGTCTTTTGCCGGGGTCTTATTCTTCTTCCTCTCCTTCTTGGTAGCGCCAGTAGCAAAGACGGCTTTGGGTCCGTTTCCTGGAGTCAAGCTCTAATCGGTACTTTTGGACATCTGGACTTCAGGATTATCTCTGACGTCCATGTCATCCTACGTTTTGGGAGAGTGTTCCCCGGATCCTTCATCCATGGCTTCTCCTTCTTCTGCAGCTTTCGCTTTGGAGTTATACTCCTCTTCATATTCCACGGAGAACTTTCGGAAATCTGATGATGTCATCGATTCATTCGAGGATGCGGGTACGTCGGCGTTTATTCCAATTGCCTCCAGCATAGAGTCGGTGTTTTCTCCAGCATCGGCGGAGCCGGATCCGGATCCCACGTATCCGACAAAGTACGACGCGTGCTTCCTAAGGTACCTGCGGCTTTCGCGGTCGGCCATGTTGAAACTTTTGATGGTCTCGAGAATTGCATCCGCGCTTTCGCCTTGCAGTATCATACGTCGTTGTGTGTACCTCAGGAAAGGCATGTCTGTCTCGACGTCATCAGAGCCGGAATCAGTGTCGTTGATATGTTCCTCCTAAATTTTGACTTCCATAGGTGGGTCGATCTGGGATCCGGCTTCTCCAGGGAGATCCACTCCAGATTCGACTTGGCCTGCTAGGTCTTCTTCAGGCTCGTATTTCTCCACTATCTCCGCAACTGGTACGAGCTGGGTGGGATTAGTATTTTTGAGATCCGGAACTCTGCCTCCTCCGTGGACAAAGGGGACACAAAAGATTCTTTTGCCTCTATCATCACCGCTGCGGTGGGTTGGGCAGGTTCAGCGAAACCGATGTAAACATCGATCTCGCCAAAATACATGATTGTGTAAGCAGTCACGGCCTCCCTAGCCAGAATCCAAGTCTCGTAGAGAACGATGAGAGGGACGTCGCTGGCGTAGAGGATGCGACCGACGGCGATAGTCTCACCGATTCCGATTCTTGCAGATTCCGCTCAGAACACAGATCCGAAGCTCACTTGCCCGACGGTGGGCGCCAACTATCGTCGGATTGATGACAAGTACGCCATGAGGGCGTCCTCGAGGCATGCGGAAGAGAGGGGTGTGAGACGTACAGTATTCCGGGACGGTGAGCACACAAGTTTACCCAGGTTCGAATCCGCCGGCTTTGGACGGAGCCTACTCCTGCTAGCAATCCAGTAATATGGCAGAGCCAGAATATGGGTTACAAGGGTTTCGCCTGTGCAAGTTGAGGGTCTAAAGTGTTGGGTGCCCTAAAGGCTCTCCCTAGGATGGCTTATATAGATGTCCGGCCTAGGTTTTACAATAGAGATCTAACCGGCTACGACTAAGAGTCAGTTACGGAGTACATCTTGAACTACAAGTAACATTATGGGCCTAAGTCAGTAAGTCTTCTGGGCCTTCCCGTAGCCGGATTGGACTCCGTCTTCTCTCCCTGACTAGGCCGCCCGTGAAGCAAAGCTCTAACCCGAAGTGGGCCACCCTGGTCAGTGAGGAACTGTGAGGATACCCGGAAAGTATATCCCCAAAAACTATCTTATGCTATTCCAAGTATATTCATGTTTTTGTTTACCTTCCAAATTAAACTTGTTATGAGAAAACTAGTGATTAAAGCTCTCACGAACTTGATGGCACACTTTACTTTTCTTTCCCTTAATAAACTTGAACCATTGCGTCCATCTTTGTTGCGTATAGGCTTGCGCTTTATAAGTTGAAGTTAGCAGAACCATGTATCATGGGGAACTCTTTCAACATTGCACCTGTACTTTGTACCCCGTTGATATCATGTTCTTTTGCTTATGGATCCCGGCGGTGTGAAATGAAAGTGGAACATGTAAGATCATGGAGTTGGTATGTGTGTTAGAGAAACGCCTGGGCCGCTAGCCTAAGCCATGCCTAATCATGGTGGAAACTTGCAGCATCACCATAATGAGCACTCTATGAAGCATCCTCAATAAAAATCTATGCAAATAGCAAATAAAAAGATCGCTGAGATGCTCATTTTCTACTTGCCTTGTTATTTTGATTATGGGATAGCTCCTGTATCATGTGCGAGGGGTACCCCGTTGGTGGTTCTCTATGATACGTATATACTTACAATGACAAGAGCTTACTCGTGACTAAAGTTTAGTAGCATGAGGTTCGGTCTTCGTAAGTAAGGGGCATGAGATTTCGGTTTATAACTTGTCAAGCATATCCCTCTTAGTTGTGTCACTTTAACCTTAATCACCTTCAAGATCCTTATGCTAGGGGCAATCAGAGCTAAAAGCTATAAGTACCATAATTTTTGGAAGCTCTTTATGAGACTTGAATCCCTACTTCCTTCCATGAAGGCCTTTCTTCCACTTATATATTGAGTCTCCACCTTCTATCTTTATGCACCTACTTTGAGAGCATAGTGTCCATTCTTAGTTCTATGTGCATTGTCCCAAGACTAGTTGATTGATGCATACCTAGATATTGCTTGTTCTAAACTATTTGTGTCTAGTCACTCTTATAAACTTTGAAGGTGTCCAGTGCATTTATGTTTGTTACTCTATGAGGGACAAGCTGAATGCTACTATGCTATGTTTTCTTTATGTGAAACAAACAAACGTCTTGCAAAGCATTGTTATTCATGAATCTTTGGTTTGTGCCTTTTCATGTTGCATCATAGTTTCTTTGTCTTATTGCTAGAACTTTGTCTTTCATGTTATGATTGAAGTACTATGATCCTAGCTTTGAATGTTTTACAAATACTTTGATCAAGTTTATGATGGTGCATGTCACCTCAAAAATTATTCTTTCTTTTTATCACTTACCTACTCGAGGACGAGCAGGAATTAAGCATGGGGATGTTGATACATTGCAAATGTATCTATAATTTTTGATGCTCCATGCTTGGTTTTATCTACTTTCTTGTGTTTTGTCCACACTTTGGAGTACTTTTCATATGATTCCTTGGACTAACCTATTAACAAGAGCCACAGTGCCAGCTGCCTGTTGTCAACTGTTTTTGGTTCCAGGAATGTCAGAAAATGAATATTCTCGGAATTGGACGGGACAAAAGCCAAAAATCCTTTTTCACCAGAAGACTCCTAGAGCTAGAATATGAGACGGAGTGGGGCTAGGGCCCAGCCAAACCACCTGGCCGCACGGGCTGGGCCTGGTCGTGCCAGGGGGTGGTCTGGCCGCCCTAGACTCCCCCTCGGTCCCCCTCTTCGTCTATAAGTTGCCTTCTGACCTAAAAACTCAGGGGGGTTTGACGTTTTTCCAGAAGGAGTTCCGCTCCGCCGCCACCACCAGATTTCATGAAAGAGCACCAGAAACTCCGTTCTGGCACCCTGTCGGGACGGGGAATTGGAGGAGATCATCGCCATCATCATCACCATCACTTCTTTATCGACCATCCATGTTTCCCCCATCTATGAGTGAGTAATCCCCCACTGTAGGATATGGGGATGGTAGGGATTGGATGAGATCGTTCTTGTAATGGCATCAGATTGTTAGGGCATGGTGCCTAGTATCTTTTATTAGTGCTTTATGACTTTGTTGTGACTTGTTGTGCTTAATGCTTGTCACTAGGGCCCGAGTGCCATGATTTCAGATCTGGACATGTTATTGATTCATTATGATAGTATTGTTTATGGTCTTATCTGCAAGTTGTATACACACATTGTTGTCTGGAACCGATGGCCCCCAAGTGACAGAAATGGGGATAACCGGAGGGAATGGTTTTGATGTGAGGATCACATGTGTTCACAAAGTGTTAATGCTTTGCTCCGGTGCTCTATTAAAAGGAGCACCTTAATTGCCAGTAGTTCCCTTGAGGCCCCGCTGCAAACAGGCTGGTAGGATAAAAGATGTTGTGCAAGTTCTCGTTGCGAGCACATATGACTATATATGGAACACATGCCTAGGATTATCTAGTACTTGGATCCTTTATCTTATTTATCTGCAATTGCCCTATGTTCTGATTGCTATGTGAATTGTCTTGTCCATGAAACGCCCATCCATCCATCCCTATGCCTACCGCGCTCGAATCCTACTATCGCTGCTATTGTTACTGCTGTCTCTACTTTACTACTGCTGCTACTTTACTATTCCTACTGCCGTTAGTGCCGTTTCCTTTGCTACTGCCGTTACTTTACTATTCCTTCTACAAAATTGTTGCTACTAATAATCTGCTGTGAGCAAGATTGTTTCCAGGTGCAGCTGAATTGACAACTGAGTTGTTAAGGCTTATAAATATTCTTTGGCTCCCCTTGTGTCGAATCAATAAATTGGGTTACACTTCCCTCGAAAATACTGCGATCCATCCCCTATACTTGTGGGTCATCATACTCTTCTGGGAGTGAGGAAGAAGAAGAGTCCACAAATGAAGTGGCGACCATTTCCACCACCACTACACCCACCTACTCCCTATTTGACTCTCCGACTGAGAATCTCACCAACAAGAATGTCAATTGCCTTATGGCAAGGGCATCCAATGTATCATCTATCCCCTCCCCTCATATAATCTTGAATGATGATATGGATGACCTTCCTAGTCTTAAATTTAAGGATGAAATGGTTTCTTTGGGTCATTATGTGACTAACTTGCAAGGTAGACACAAGAAGTACTTTTAGGCCCTCATGGGTCAACTTGTTCATATGGAAGGGCTTCTTGAGGAGAAAGGTAGAATTGAAAGAGAGGATGCTATTGAACTAGCATCCTTGAAAAATGATGTTGAGGAATAGGAAAAGCTTCAAGATTCTCTTGAAGAGAGGCTTAAAGGCATTGATGAGTCAGATAATTTGAGTTTGGTGTTGCTTAAAATCATTAAAGAGCTTAAAATCATTAAAGAGCATCATCATGCTCTTGCTAAGGCTAAGGTTCTTAAGAAAGAAAAGGTTGAGTTTGGTGTTGTTCAAGCTGCACTAATCGGTGAGCTAGAGAAGCTTGAAAAGACTCACAAGGCCTTGGATGGTGAGCACTCTATCATCATCAAGTCTCTTGAACAACTTCAAACTCAACTAGCTAAATTTGATGCTCGTAGCACCTCTACTACTACTTGTGATCATACAAATATTATTGAAGAAAATGCTAGGTTGGAGGTTGTGCTTGCCAAGTCCTCCACACACAAAGGTAATGGTGTCCTAGATGACCTATTAAGTAATCAAAGTTAAAACAATGGGAAAGAGGGTCTTGACTATGTCTCCAAGATAGAGAAGAAGAACAACATCAAAAAGAAGAAGGCCAAGCTCGCTCAAGCAATGAAGAGCACCATTGTGGGTGGTGATGCCAAAGGCAAAACTGCTCGTGATGACTTTACAAGAATTTCTAACCCTCACTATGTTCTATTTCATGATTATTATGGTGATGTTTATGCAAAATATGTTTGACCTTATGATGGTTTTATTTCTTGGTCTATTTGGGTTCCAAAGACCCTTTTTACTAACAAAAGAGGACCCATTGAAAAATGGGTACCTAAAACAAAGTCTTGATTCTTTGTAGGGCTATACTTTTGGTGGTTCTATGTGGGTGCTTGATAGTGGATGCACAAGTCATATGACCGGGAGAAAAGTGATCATGTAGGAGATAAGGCCAAATGTCAACAATATAACCGTCTTCTATGGTGATAAATCAAAATCTAAGGTATTAGGTCTTGGCAAGGTGGTAGTCGCACAGGATATATCCCTTGTGAATGTCATGCTTGTTGAGCCCTTGGTTACAATTTACTTTCCGTTCGTGTACTTGGAAAGATGGGTTTTGCCATTTTATTGATGATGATATTGTGGTACTCTTGCGGAGCAGGACTCTAAATGTCGCTTTCGTAGGTTATGTTGAGAATGACTTGTATGTGGTGGACTTTTAGAGGAAAACCACTAAAAGCTCAATGTGCTTATTCGGAAAGGCTGATGTGGGTTGGTTATGGCATTGCCGACTACCCCATGTCAATATGAGAACTTTGAAAAGTCTTCACAATGGTGGACATATTGTGGGACTAAAAGATAATGTTTGTTTTGCCAAAGATCATGTTTACAGGGATTGTGTTGAAGGAAAGATGCATGATTCTCCCCATCAAAAGACTACCAAGATCAAGTTCGAGAGGATCCTAGAGCTCCTTCATGTAGATATCTTTGGTCCTCCATCTCATCCAAGTCTTGGTGGGAAGAAATATTGCTTGGTGATTGTTGATGACTATTCAAGATATACATGGGTTTATTTCTTCAAGTTGAAGAGTGAAAATCAACAAACTTTCATCGACTTCGCCAACGTTTTTCAACATCAACACTTGGTTCCTGCACCAAAACAAGGTTATTGCAGTACCTGTAGCATCAAATATTTAAAGAGTTTGTTCCGATGGGAGATCGGTGAACAAGACCCTCGCAGCCGCGTTGTCAATGCGACCATGTTCGCACGCAAATTGTGGTTTCAAAATAGCCTATTCTATAAGTTGCTAGGATAAATGAATTTAATATGTCTTGTAATAACTACTACTACGACTGTAAGAAAACTAGAACAAAAGTAAAACTGAAAAGAGGTGAATGCAACGAGATGAAATATTAATGCTATGATTCCTCAAGTAATGTTGTGTATACCGGTGTGCATGATAAGTGCTTATGGAATAGCTGTTAACTATAATTGTGGCAGTACCTCATATACCGTTGTCTCCCACCGTTGGTAAGTGGCAACTAGACAACTCAATTGTCCACACCCTGTTCGGACATGGGTCATCTCGTAAGAGAATTGTGTATTAGGGTAACAATACCAATCAAGGTAGACCAGAGCAAAGGCATTAAGTTCTATGGACAACTGTACTCCTAAGTAAGTGTGCTAGTCACAAGATATCCCGTATGTCACTTTGGGATCAAGCAATTCGCAACACTGTACCTTTCGATATCATGAGTGATCTTGAGGGAACTATGGGCGGTTCATCCTAAGATGCTATTGCCTCCGAAAATCACTTATAGCAAATAGCCTATTAGTTCTACCCATGGACTTGCCAGGCACCCATGGAAGAGTAGAGACTAATGATAAGTTTTGAGACACTCCGTGAATCCCTAGTAAATTCCTCAACAATGGATTGGAGGTCTCCAATCACTGGAATAATATCATGAATAGAAAAATGTAAAGAGAAAGCACAAACATATTAATTAACAAGAACACACCACACTTCAATTACTCAAATCATCATAACATTAATAAAAGGGGGTTCAAGCCATATTACAACCCATCACGAAGATCATGATGGGGAATGATGAAGGAGTAGCAGCGATGGATATGGTGATGATGGCACGGTAATGGTGGCGTCGGCGTGGTGATGGCGGCGACCTCCTTCTCATCCTATTCTTGCTTGGATGGCTTGATGGTGTTGATGGAGCTATAGAGGCTATGGAGGTGGCACGGCGACAGCGCACCGCCGTGGAGGCGGTAGATGGTATCTAGATCTTGTATATGGTGTATTGTTGCTTCTTCCTCTCTTCTTTGACTCCTCCCTCCTTGATATAGGCTTTGGGGTGCCCTAGGGTTCCCCCAATATCGTCATATGACTTAGGGAAGGTTCTGGAGCTTCTCTGGGGCGCAATCCCGTTGTTTCTGACCCTTTTTACAACTATACATGCGCAACTATACAGCCGGAATTATTGCTCTGTTTGTATAGTTGCTCGTTAAACCGTTAGTACTCTTTAGTATTTTCGTCACTATTTATTCATAAGAAATCCGTTTTAGGGGGTTCTTGGGCTCGTTGAGTTTGTATCGTCGAGGGCTACAACCCTATGATCTTGGATATTTATTTTGAGAAGTTGGAAAAATTCACTTTTCCAACCTCTCAAATGGCTAAGTCTGGTCCCTACAGCTCCTCCATACTATGCTCTCTTTGTTCCTTTTACCTTTATTTCATCCATAATCATGATCAACACCTACACACATGTCAAAGACAAGGAAGAGGGATAAAATTCTATCTAAACAACTAAATGTCCAAAGCTCATATTGAATTTAATAAAACAAGTAACCATGCATATTAGGCATAGCAATAATTAGATGGAGCATGATATGATAGGAAAATCACACAATTTATATTGCTAAAAATTGTTGTATTATCATAGCCATCAACTGCCCCAAGCTAGATCTTGCTCGTCCTCGATCAAAAGGGATTGATAACTTAATGGATGTGATCTTGCTTATCATTGGAAATCATTGCACCGTATCCTTGTTTTTCCTGCAAGCTCAAAGTAAGAGAGCACATAATCATACAAGGCAATATAAGCTCAATTATATTATTCCAAACCACTAGAGATTAGTCAAAAACTTCTATGCCCCATGTCAAAGTTAAATATAGCTTGCAAGTGAACTTGTGATCCTTCTATATGCACTTTATTGTATTTTTGTATTTTTATTTGTATAAGGCAAAGCTGAACACGGTTAGTTGTCAATCATAAATAGAAACAGAGTTTTCCAATGCTACCCACTCATGCCATCTATTAAAGTCTCTCAAGTGAAAACTTTGATTGTTGAGCTCATAGAAAATATTTTTCTTAGTAACGAGACGATGTCAAAAGAGTGGTATATGTTCAATCAAGACTATGTAGGCTTGGAAGGACACTCGTGACCATTACCAAGGTTTCCCTTTTCGGTATAATGAATTCTCATAATGGTCACAGGAGTATTCCGACGTTTTCTTTTAACGCAAGCCCATGAGAATACCAATGCATACCCAAATATAGCATTTTTGCTACATATGTTGGGAAACTCATAGCCAAACTCCAAGAGTTTGCTCTTTTTGGATTGTCCAAAGGCCAGTAGAGTTGTTAGCATCCCATGTTGTGCGACACTGGCACCAGACACGCATAAAGCAATATCTCACTTTGATTTCCAAGACAAAAATTTCGCACGTGTAATATCAAAACTTTGAAACATCACTTCTTATTTGACAACTCACTCATTAAGCATCTATTAAGACCATCATTTCCACCACTATGGAGTCGTGCTACTCCATAACCATTCACTTAAGACAATTCTGAACAGTGACAACTAGCAAGTTTCGAAGACCTTCTTTATTATATATTTTTTCTTTTCAAAATGTATAGAACATGGCAATGTATATTTAGAGGATCACAATATTTTTCAGAAGCTAGATAAAGTTGAACAAGGTTCATTAAAGTTATGGCATGTCTCCTATGGGGCCTAACATGAGCAAGTATATCCCTTATATGAATATGAACAAAATCTTACCTAAGCAAGCATTCAAAAACAAAGAGATACACAATATCATGAAAACTTTTTAAGATAAAGAACTTTGCACAAGACTCTACGCATGCAAAATAACATCCCCAAGTTAAACTTGAGAAGATCATGAAAATAAAAGAGAAAATGCAGTTACTAAAAGAGAGTATAAGTAAGTGGTTACCTCCCCAAGCTTAACTTAAAGCAAGGGTGACACACTTTACCGTTGAGGTGCTTTTAACCTCTACTTTGATGGACAAAGAACCTTTTCTTCAATGAATGTTTCATGATCCGGTGTATGTCTTCCTTAAGAACCTGGTAGGAACAAGACTAGAAAGAAGACAAAATATTTTTGTGTTTTTGAAGACACGGGTTTAGCTCACAAGTGATAAAAATACAAGTCCCACTAAGTCGGTTCATCAACCTAAACACCACACTTAAGTCAGCAAACTAATTCTAGGAGTGCACATCTCCTAGGTTATGATGAAGTGTAAGTGAGACAAAATATGAAAGACGAGTGTGCAACCCCTATGTCCTTATTTAAAAGAGGTTTGAGTTGGAAGGTTTTACCAGACACTGATTGTTGAAATGTTGAATTGAAGCAACCAAGTGGCTCATGCGAGTGTTTGCACGGTTGGAACTACCATACACGTCGTCACACAAGGTTCAAGACCCTGCGAAAATAATACACAAAATAAAAGATAACGGTTTGGTGTACGAACGAAGTTCGTTCACCCAACTAATGAATGAAAAACGAAAAGAAAACATGAACCACTAAAGAGAATTATAACTTAAGGAATTTCTGAGATAGAACTTTATTCTTTACATACGCTCGGCTTCTCTAAAACATGGGTGAAGCTCCCAGATGGTGTTTCGAGGTTTTTAGAAGAAGAAGGAAGAAGAAAGAATGAAATTTTGAGAAATGGTTACCTTCCAGTTGGCGTTTGAGCGGTTTCCCAACTATACGGGCGCAACTATACGGCCGGAACAATGTGTTTCCGTCGTATAGTTGGTCGTCAAACCCTCTATACCTGGAAAAGAAATTGTATGAAAGCATCGATATCTATACGACCAGAACTATACGGCCAAAAAATTTATTCCCACTGTATAGTTGGTCATTAAACCTTCTGTATACATTAAAAAAATCTGTTTCATCGAGAATTCTTTCTTATCCTGAAACTTAGCGAAACACCTTGTTTTTGACAGAAAAATGACAGCTTTAATTTTGGACCAGCAAATACATATAATTGAAGGATTCACCTGAAACTGATTTTCTCTTCCTTTTTACCCAGTTTATGCAACACATAATATAGTAACAATAAATTCTACCTTTGGAAAACTACCACAAGATTACTCTAATAGTAAGACATCTAAAGAATAAAAGTGCCAATGCAACATGAATGCAACTAGATTCAAGACACAAAACTAAAAAGACACCTAATAACTTCCGTGTTGCCTCTCGGGAAGCGCTCTCTTTAAAGCCATAAAGCCAGGCTAGGATTCTCCATACATTACCCACCTGGATCCCAAGGAATATCGACTCGAGGTGAGGTTGTACATACCAGCTTGGAGCATCTTGAAGTAGAGTTTGGTCAGAGTTGTACCCGCTTATAGTGCATCGGAATCATGTAGATGAACAAGTTCTCGCTTTCAAGCAAGTGTTGATGCACCAAGCTTGGTGAACATGCCTCCGTGTATAGCTGCAATGGGAGGATTTGAGATTCATATAAAATTCTCAAATCTTTACCTTGGTTACCTGTGTAGGGGAACACTTCATAGTATTCTTCCTTCATAGCAAGGTGTTCAGGACCCTTCATGTTAGTATAGCAAGGTTCTATCTCTAGTTCATTATTATTAATGCTCTCCATATGAGTGTCTAGGCACAAGGCCTCTGCATAACAATTAGCAACAGTTTTAGTATCATAAAAATCACTACTAGAGTGAGAGGCATCACAAACAGAAGTTGTAGCGTGTCTCTCTTTGTCAACCTCACCTTTTTGTTCCTCCTTTTCATCGACTAGTGTTTTAATAGCAATGATCAAATCAAAAGTAGGAGTTGAAGGTGTGAGCGGGTGATCAATTCATTCTTCCTCCTCTTCCTTGTGTTCATTTTCCTCTCCACTTCAATTGTTTTCACAAAAGAGGAATATGAGGTGTACTAAATTAAAAACTCCATCAAGTACTTCACTTTCAACATCAATACTTCCTAGTCTAAATACCATTTTAGATGCACCTTTGAAAAGAACGTATTCTAGTACTTCCAAACTAGCATAGGATTATCTCTATTATAATTTGCTAGAGAAGGATTGTTGGAATACTTACATTGAAAATTAAGGTGGTCATCTGTTATACATTGTGCAATAAGATCCATCATTAGCACGCAACCATAATGGATGCCTTTCCAATTGGTCCACCAATTTCTTTACCAGCTCATCTCTAGCAACTAGGCTTGATGAACTTGAATCCTTTATCTCCTCTAATGCTTGTATTATCTCTTGAACAAAATTTATCTCGGAAGATATGATTAGTAGCAACAGTTTTTATAAATTTTTGGTTTTGTAATTTTTATTGTTTTCAATAAAAGAGAAAGCAGTAAGATAATACCAACAAACTGAAATAACTATGTGCGAGTAGATAACCCAACGCTTTGCTCCCCGGAAACGGCGCCAATTTGATGGACTAGGTTTCTGCACCAAAATAGGGTTATTGCAGTACCTGTAGCAGCAAATATTTAAAGAATTTGTCCCGATGGGAGCTCGGGGAACCCGACACTCGTAGCCGTATTGTCAATGCGACCATTTTCGCACCCAAATCGTGGTTTGGAAATAGCCTATTCTATAAGTTGCTAGGATAAATGAATTTAAAATGTTTTGTAATAACTACTACTATGACTGGAAGAAAACTAGAACAAAAGTAAAACTGAAAAGAGGTGAATGCAATGAGATGAAATATTAATTCTATGATTCCTCAAGTAATGTTGTGTATACCGGTGTGCATGATAAGTGCTTATGGAATAATTTTTAACTATAATTGTGGTGGTCCCTTATATACCGTTATCTCCCACCGTTGGTAAGTGGCAACTAGACAACTCAATTGTCCACACCCTCTTCGGACATGGGTCATCTCGTAAGAGAATAGTGTATTAAGGTAACAAGACCAATCAAGGTAAACCAGAGCAATGGCATTAAGTTCTGTGGACAACCGTAGTCCTAAGCAAGTGTGCTAGTCACAAGATATCCCATATGTCACTTTGGTGGCAAGAAATTCGCAACACTATACCTATCTATATCATGAGTGATCATGAGGGAACTCTGGGCGGTGCATCCTAAGCTGCTATTGCCTCCGCAAATCACTTATAGGAAACAGCCTATTAGTTCTAACCATGGACTTGTCAAGCACCCATGGAAGAGTAGAGACTAATGATAAGTTTTGTGACACTCCGTCAATCCCTAGTAAATTCCTCAACAATTGATTGGACGTCTCCAATCACGAGAATAATATCATGAATAGAACAATGTAAAGAGAAAGCGCAAACATATTAATTAACAAGAACACACCACACTTCAATTACTAAAATCACCATAACATTAATAAAAGGGGGTTCAAGCCATGTTACAACCCATCACGAAGATCATGATGGGGAAGGATGAAGGAGCAGCAGCGATGGAGATGGTGATGACGGCGCGATGATGGTGGCATCGGCGTGGTGATGGCGGCGTCCTCCTTCTCCTCCACATATTGCTTGGATAGCTTTATGGTGTTGATGGAGGTCTGGATCTTGGTGGAGCTATAGAGGCTATCGAGGTGGCACGGCGGCACGGCGCCACCGTGGAGGCGGTACATGGGATCTAGATATTTTATATGGTGTATTGTTGCTTCCTCCTCTCTTCTTTACCCTACCCTCCTTTATATAGGCCTTGGGGGTGCCCTAGGGTTCCCCCAATACCATCATATGACTTAGGGAAGGTTTTGGAGCTTCTTTGGGGCGAAATCCCATCGTTTCTAACCATTTTTACAACTATACGGGCGCAACTATACGGCCAGAATTATTGCTCCGGTCGTATAGTCGCTCGTTAAACCGTGAGGACTCTTTAGTATTTTGGTCGCCATTTATTCATACAAACTCCGATTTTGGTGTTCTTGGGCTCGTTGAGTTCGTATCGTTGTGGCCTACAACCCCAAGGGCTTGGATATTTATTTTGAGAAGTTGGACAAATTCACTCTTCCAACCTCTCAAATGGCTAAGTTTGGTCCCTGCAGCTCCTCCATACTATGCTCTCTTTGTTCCTTTTTCCTTTGTTTCATCCTCTCAAATGGATAATCATTATCAACACCTACACACATGTCAAAGACAAGGAAGAGGGATAAAATTCTATCTAAACTATTAAATTTCCAAAGATCATATTGAATTTCATAAAAACAAGTAATCATGCATATTTGGCATAGCAATAGTTAGATGGAGCATGATATGATAGGCAAATGACACTATTTATATTGCTAAAATGTGTTGTATTATCACAGCCATCAATAAGACTCCATATGAAATACTTACCGGTAACAAGGCCAATATCTACTACTTCTGGATGTTTGGTTGTAAGTGTTTCTATCTCATAAAAGGAGTATGTTTATCTAAATTTGAGTCCAAAGCAATTGAGGGTATATTTGTTGGTTACGGTGTCGAATCCCACACTTATAGAATCTATAACAAAACCACTCTGTCCGTTATAGAATCTAGTAGTGTGGTGTTCAAACAAAATGATGGCTCCCAAGTGGGGCAAGTTGATGTTTGTGATGTAGATGACCTCAAGACTCCATAAGAAGAATGGGTGTGGCATTCTTCTGCCTTGTTGAAGAACCCCTTGTGGCGGCTAGGGAAGAACTATGTTCCACTCAAGTAGATCCCTCATCTTCACAAGATCAACAAGCACCATCACTTGAAGAAAATGATGTACCTAGCCAAGAATAAGATGAAGACCCTCCTCATGGTGATCAAGCTAATAATGCGGTTCAAGCACTATCAAGTGAAATAAGCCTTGATCATGACCCAGATCATCAAGAGTACCATGTTGAATAAGATACATCCGGTGGTGATCAAGGTCAAGACAGGGATCAAAATGATCATGATGATCAAGATCCTCCTCCAAGAAAAAACAAGGAGATCGAGGCCGGTCGTGAAGCTAGAGTGGAAAGAAATCTGAGATTAAGAGAACACACTCTAGACAAGGTTATTAGTGATGTAAGAAGGAGAGTGTCCATGAGAAGATAATTGGCCAGTTTTAGTGATCATCAATCTCACATCTCTTTTGTGGAACCTCAAAAAGTGTTTGATGCTCTTGAAGATCCGGATTGGTTGGAAGCCATTCATGAAGAACTCAACAAGTTCAAGCGCAACAAGGTTGGGAGGTTAGTAGAGAAGCCCAAAGAGTTCCATAATGTTATAGGCACTAAATGAATATTCAATAACATGCAAGAAGAGAATGGCATTGTTGTGAGTAACAAGGCAAGATTGGTAGCTCAAGGATTCTCCCAAGTTGAAGGCATTGATTTTGGTGAAACCTATGCTCTTGTGGCTCGCCTTGAGTCCCTCAGCATCCTTCTTGCGTATGCATCACATCATAATTTTAAGTTGCAACAAATGGATGTGAAAACTGCTTTACTTAATGGTCCTCTACTAGGAAACAACCTATAGATAGAAAAGATGTTCAGTGGAGCATATGCGAAACCATGCGCCACAAGAAAACATCAGTGGCGCACCAGAAAACATGCGCAACAGAAGATTGGAAGTTCTGTGGCGCATTCTCCAGAGTATGCGCCACAGAAGATTGGTGGGACCCGCCAGCCGGGGTGGGTTGATCCAAGTTTTGTGGCGCATTCTGAGATATGCGCCACAGAAGTTGCCTCTTCTGTGGCGCATATTTTCTTATGCGCCACAGAACATGGAGGAGGCCCCACCACGAAATCTAATTCACCCAAGTTCTGTGGCGCATGTTGGGATATGCGCCACAGAGGATCTGTGGCGCATATCCCAACATGCGCCACAGAACTTGGAGGTGGGCCCCACAGAGGGAATCTAATTCACCCACTTCTGTGGCGCATATGGACTTATGCGCCACAGAAGTTTCATCATCTATGGCGCATTTTCTCCATATGCGCCACAGATGAGGGCGTCCAGATCCATGTTAAAAAGGTGACAAAAGCTAGCTTTCTTATCTATCTATCCACCACCACCCATTTCATATCTCTACATCCTCCCAACTCGTCTTCCTCCTCCCTCACACCCCATATTGCCCATAGTTTCTCCATTTTCTTGTATCTAAACCTACTCTAATCCATAGATAGGTAAGTGGAAGCTTCGCTCCAACTTCTAGATCTAAAACTTCCTTACTTTTCTCTCTCACATCTCTATTTGTTTACTAATTTCCTCTCCACCAACTTCCATTGTAGATCTATTTGTCCACACTCTCTCATCGCGCGGTCTCGTCTCTCTATTATTGTGTCTACCAGGTGAGTACTTGGCCATGAACATGTAGGTGAAGCTTGTCGCGTGGGCGGTGTGTGTGTGCGATCCATGACACGACGATGCTTGTGTGGTGCATGAATGTTTGCAATGGGAGGAAGTTTTTTGTTGCTTGCTTGTTGTTGTCGGGCCTGGCCAGTGTGGGTGCATGGATGTTTGCCGAAATGTTGATTCATTTCCATTTCGGCAAATTTTTGCACTACCCATATGTCCTAATTTTAGGAAAGGTCATGCCGAATTTTTTCCAGCTAGCATTCATGCATGTGTGTGTTCATATGGTGTGGTTCTCACCTATACTCTCTGTTTTGACCGTTTAGGCAACCATGGTCCTCACGATGAGCGAAGGTCGAATTGCTAGGTACAAGAAAGGTGCGAAGGAGGACATGATTCTGAACAAAAAGACCTTGATAAGATGACCATGTCGAACATGCAAACTGTAGCGCTGGATCGACCCTAAATCTGGACAATTGGAGGGTCAGCTGCTCAGGCAACCATGGTCCTCACGATGAGCGAAGGTCGAATTGCTAGGTACAAGAAAGGTGCGAAGGAGGACATGATTCTGAACAACAAGACCATGATAAGATGTCCATGTCGAACATGCAAACTGCAGCGCTAGATCGACCCTAAATCTGGACAATTGGAGGGTCACCTGCTCAGGCACGGTTTCATGCGCGACCTCAATGAGGCGCCGCCAGGACATGGTGGTGGTCACGAAGACGTGGGCGGGCGAGAAGACGAAGAGTCTACCAGGCATGATCATCATGACGTAGGAGATGCCACCGGGCATGATCATCATGACGAAGGAGATGCCGGCGGGCATGATCAGCATGGAGAAGGGGATGGCGACGGGCATGATCATGATCATGAAGAAGGAGAAGACGCGAACACACAGACGCTGCTAACTTTGGTCTTGCAGGACCCTCATATTCAAGAACTGCTCCTCAAGGAGACGAGCAATGACAAAGCTGCAGCCAGAGAGAAAGCCAAGCTGGCCCAAATGGAGGTAGACGAGATGACTCCATTGTATCCTGGGTGTCGCCCCGAGGATACACATTTGAGTGTAACGCTCAAGGCTCTGGAGATGAAGGCCGAACATAAATTGACCGATGTGAGCTTCAACGCGAACATGGAATACTGGCACGATCGACTTCCTAAGGGGAACACATTGCCAACAAGTATCGAGGAGGCCAAGAAATTCGTGTGCCCTCTCGACCTACCACACATTAAATACCACGCATGCATCAATGATTACGCACTTTATCGGAACGAGTACGCGGATAGAACCACATGTCCGGTGTGTGGCCAACGACGATACAAGAGAGGGAACAAGAAAGTTCTTCGAAAAGTGGTATGGTACTTTCCTATCACCCCCTGTCTGCAGCGATATTTCGTAGATCCTAAGGAAGCAAAGCTCATGCAATGGCACGCGGAAAGAGAGAAACCCGAAGATGATCGAGAGAAGGGAAAGATCCTGACACACCCTTCAGACGCTAGCCAGTGGAATGCATTAGACATCGAGTTCGAAGAGTTTGGGGGCGATGCAAGGAACGTCCGGCTGGGTATGAGCACAGATGGGCTCGATCGTTTTGGAAACTAGAGTAGCACGCATAACACCTGGCCCGTGTTTGTATCGTCGTACAACCTCCCCCCGTGGCTATGCACGAAGCAAAGGTATGTACACATGAGCATTCTTATTCAGGGGCCGAAACAACCAGGTATCGATATGCATCTGTATATCGGGCTATTGAGAGAGGAGTTAGACAGCTTGTGGAGACGCCGGCCCATACGTGGGACGCCTGCACTAAAGAATATTTCCATCTGAGAGCCGCGTTGCTCACGGCCGTGCAGGACTATCCTGGTTACGCATATGTATTGGCCCAGGTGAACCACGGACACAATGCATGTGTCAAGTGCATGGATGAGAAACCGCATCTCCAGCTACCAAGGGATCCCGGGTCTTGGAAAACCGTGTTCCAAGGTACTCGAAAGTGGCTCCGCATGGATCACCCGTGGAGAAAACATGGTGACCTGTTCAATGGTAAGGATGAGCTCAAAAGAGCTCCGCGTCCGAGGAGCGGCGAAGAAATAGAGGAGCTTTTGAATAATTGGGTAGATTGCCCTGCGCCTGGAAAAAAATGACCGAGGACAAAGTAGCTGCTTGGTGTATGGAAAGCAAGGTCTGTTTTCTGGGACCTGCCGTATTGGAAGGTCCTTCACACTCCCCATAGCCTCGATGTAATGCACATCACGAAGTACATTACCGAGAGTCTGCTTGGCACTCTACTGAACATGCCGGAGAGGACCAAGGATGGGCCGAAAGCAAGAAAGGACCTTAAATTGCTTGGCATAAAGAAAGATCTTCAGTACCCTGATAGTGATGATGATGATGATGATGATGATGATCAGAAGGAAGGGACTCAAGGTCGCCGCAAAAGAGTTGAGAATAATGAGGTGGTGCTTCGCGCTGCCTGCTTCACTCTGAGTCTGGAGGAGCTCGAGCAGTTTTTCGGGTGCCTCTTAGGAGTGAAAGTTCCTCACGGTTACTCGGGGAAGATAAGCAGATATCTGGACGTGGCGAAGAAGAGGTTCAGCGGTATGATGTCTCATGACTGTCACATGCTAATGACGCAGATACTCCCCGTTGCGATCCGTGGGATAATGGACGAGCATGTCCGTGAGACGTTGTTTGGCCTCTGTAACTTTTTCGACGTCATATCTAGGAAGTCGATCGGTGTGAAGCAGATCGACAGGCTACAGGAAGAGATCGTGATGATACTATGCGAGCTTGAGATTTACTTCCTTCCTGCATTCTTCGACATCATGGTGCATCTTCTTGTACATGTCGTGGACGACATCATCCAGCTCGGGCCGACATTCCTGCACAACATGATGCCATTTGAAAGGCTAAACGGTGTCATCAAAGGATTCGTTCACAACAGGTCTCGTCCAGATGGAAACATAGCCAAGGCCTTTTTGATCTACGAGTGCATCTCCTTCTGCTAGAATTATCTAACCACCAAGAACGAGGATGTTGGAATACCCACAAAGAAGCACCTCGGCAGGCTCGGTGGATATGGTCACCGCGAGGGCTGCCGCTCACTACATGTCGGCATTGATGGTCGACACACTGATTTTGAAAGGGCACACCGAGTCGCACTACAACACATTGAAGTGGTTGGGCCTTGGGTCGAAGAGCACAGAAGCTTAATCGAGCAGGAGTACGTCGACCAGGGCTGGCCGAGGAAGAAGTGAGACGTAACCAGAGAGCACAACTCCAGCTTCACGGGTTGGTTCAAGAAAAGGCAACTAGACAATCCCCCACAAACGCCTTCTACGGAAGATCAAAACCTCATATTCTCCTTGTCGCAGGGCCCAGGGCACAACCTAAGGACCTATCAGTCATACGACATAAACAATTACAGATTCTACACCAAGGAAAAGGACAATAATAGTGAATATCAAAACTCAGGAGTAACTATGTTATCCTTTGATGATGACGAGACTATTGTGATGGAAATATTCTACGGAAGGATCGAGGAGATATGGGAGCTCGACTACTGTGGAGAGATCATACCGATGTTCCGTGTTAGATGGGCCAAGAACGTGGAAAAAAGGCCGCTATTTCACTACAATGGTTATACCAGATGCCAAATCAAGGAAGAACGCCTCTGCAAAAAATGAGCCTTGGGTACTCGCTAGCCAAGTTGATCAATGCTTTTTTATTACCGACCCGTCAAATCCCAACCGTGTTATAGTTAGGAGGGGCAAGAGGAGCATCATCGGAATGGAAGGAGCCGCCAACGAGCAAAATTCGACAAAAACGGCGACCCGAAGATCGAAGAGGAATTCGACAAGTACTTTGACATGCCTACTACTACTAAAGTAAGAAGGAAGACCAGACTGCCTACTAAAGGTTGTCCATACACAAGAAGAAATTTCAAAGTGCACGGGCTAAAGTATTCAACCGCGACGAAAAAGGGCAAGAAGATTGTGAAGAGACACTAGCAATTGTGTGACTTTTTGGTGTATTAATTCGTGTGGGTATTAGTTAGAGACTAAAACATATAATGTGATAATCGTGTGGATATACAAATTCACATTTGTGTGTGACAAGCAAACACACAAATATATATGTATGAATAAATATGCATATGTGTTCTTGCTTTTTCTGAATAAATATGCATATATGTATATGTTCTTGCTTTTTTTCAATAAATATGCATATGTGAATAAATATGCATATATGTATATGTTCTTACTTTTTTTGAATAAATATGCATATGTATGTAATAAAAAATATTTAAAAAAAGAAAAAAATGTGTGAGACAGCTAGGATTCGAACCTGGCTGCCCCAGGTGAGACCAAGCGAGCAAGACCAGTAGGACAAGTATCAGATCTTGTCATACTACGAGACGCCACGGTTTTTACTATGTCAAGAAGTTCTGTGGCACATTACTTTAGAATGCGCCATAGATGTTCCAACTTCTGTGGCGCATTCTGTGCGAATGCGCCACAGAACTTTCACACTTAGCCACAGAACGGTTCAGCCTCTCCCCCTAATCCCCCTTTCTCTCTCTCGATCCACACTTAGCCAATCGATATGTGGCCTCTCTCTGTCGTCGCAACCCTAGCACCGGAGCCACCGTGGAGGAGAGCCCGTGGAGGAGGAGCCCGTCTGCAGCGCCATCACCACCGCGTTGGAGCTTGTGGAGGAGAGCCACCCCCATCGCCAGAGCCCGTGGAGGAGGAGCCCGTCCGCAGCCCGTAGGAAGAGGATCCCGTTCGTAGCCACCTCGCCGGAGCCCGTGGAGGAGGAGCCACCTTTCCGTCCGCCGTCCACCTTATCGTTTGCCATCCACCTCATCACCGTCTGCCGTCCACTGTCCCTAGGTAATGCTGCAATGTTGCTTCTGCACCGTGTCGATATTGTGGTATTGGGCCGACACGATTTTCAAGATTGAGGATGATTTAGAGCGTCCTAGAAATCTTAAGATCATTCTTTCTGCTTTTGAGCACTTGACTGGTTTGAAGATCAATTTTCTTAAGAGTGAGATTTATTGCTTTGGTAGAGAAAAAAGCAGTGCAGTAGAGTGAGGTGAAGTAGAGAAAAAAGCAATGCAGTAGAGAAAAAAGTAGTGAAGTGCAGTCCCCATGGATTTCTTTAGAGCTAGAGATTTATGGTAGGAAGAAGATGGGGTTAGGAAATATCATGGGGACTGAAAAAAGCAGTGCAGTCCAGTATCAATGCTCAAGATAAGAATCATGTTGGGTGCTCTCACTTTCGGTCAAGTTTGATGGAAGTGAAGGATGTTTTTTATAGTTGTTGTAGAAGGATCACTGGAGATATAAGAAATACTAGGTTTAGGGAGGATGTGTGGGTGGGCCATAAACCCATTTGCATGCTTTTCCCTAGAATATATAAAATTAATTTTTGTCATCAAATTACGGTTGCTAGAGTTTTTTCTCAAAATTTCATCTCATTTGCATCACAAAGTAGTTAATTTGATATCACAGGGGAGCTCTGTCACTTAAGACTTGAGAGTAACAAACAATGGGTCTTTCTAAAACCATTTATATTATAGTTGTTTCTGCTTTGCTTACTGCGAGTCTGCTAAGCTGTTTACTATGCAAGTATTGGTCATAGATGAGAATTTGAGGCATGGTAGTGACCGCCAACCCATCCAAAGATCAGCCATTTCTTAGTAAAAACTTGTTGTTGCTAATTTCTGTTTCTAAAAGATTTATGTCTTCTAGTTCATGACTTATCCCATGTAAATGGCAACCATGTGTATGCCCTCGGATAGGTGGTTATATCAGGTTCACAGCTTTGTGTTTTGTTTGAAGTGGTAATTTTCCATTAAGATCGAGGGATAGAACATTCTTAGTAATTGACCTGTATCTTTGTCATCTATTTAATTGACCTGCACCTGGATTTATTAGGATGTTAAATTGTTATCTGCTATTCGGCAAGTACTTCTGTTACACTTCAGCCTAGTACTACAACAAGTACTACACTTCTGCTGTTCAGCAAGTACTTCGGTTACACTACTATATCTGTTATATATACATGGGGTTGTGATGTGATGATGGACTAGTATATCTGTTATATATACTGCATGTGGATGATGGATATGATGGATGCTGGAGTCAATGCATGGGGCTGTCAATATGGGGATGGGGTGTTTTGTCTTGCAGGGATTTCACTTGAGTTGCCCATTTCTCCCGAAGTGTCGATTCACTTCCGTTTCGGTTGAGAAATGGGCACTCCTAGGTCAAAAAATTAGCAAAGGTCATGCCGAATTTTTTGGCCGAGATTTGTGCTAACTTTTTGCCTCTTTTAAATAGAGTAGTGCAAAAAGAGGATGACAAAGAGGATGACACCACCGATGGCGGCGAGCGCACGGATGGCGGTAGGGGCAACCTGGCCGCTTCTCAAAAGAAGAAGAAGAAGAGGGAATAGAAAGATCGGAAGGTGCCAGTGCTCGCCACCATCTGTGATGAGTTCACTGAGGTCACAAAAAGTGGCCTACCCATTGTGCCAGAGGCGATTTCTAAAGGGTACGGCCTGCAAGTCGGGTGCATCGTCCGGGAAAGCATGTGGATCAACATGAAGTACATCAGACATGCTAACAATGCAGCTTTGGTCGATAACCTCCTTAAGAAGCTTCACAAGCGATACAGATTCCCAGAGTGGTTTAGAAACCTCGAGAGAAAGAACCCGGTGAACAAACTAGCCCTCACGACGATGAGCAACGCCTTGAGCAGCTGGAAAACCCGGGTGAAGAATAGCATTGACAAAGGTGAAAGCTGGGAGGTTATTAGTAAGAAAAATCCGATGCTCAACAAAGAGGAGTTTCAGATATTCAAGGCGGATATAGCTACCGCTGACGCTATAAAATGGACTCAATGGCGAAGGAGTATGCGGGAACAGAACATAGGTAACTGATACATTGCAAATGTATCTACAATTTTTTATGTTCCATGCTTGGTTTTATCCACTTTCTTGTGTTTTGTCCACACTTTGAAGTACATTTATATGATTTCTTGGACTAACCTATTAACAAGTGCCACAGTGCCAGTTGCCTATTTTCTGTTGTTTTTGGTTCCAGGAAAGTCAGAAAATCAATATTCTTGGAATTTGACCGGACAAAAGCCAAAGTCCATATTTTACAGGAAGACTCACGGAGCCAGAAGACGAGACGGAGAGGGGCCACAGTGCGACCACACCATGTGGTGGCGCGGGCTAGCCCTGGCCGCGCCACTAGGTGGTGTGGGCCCCCTGGCCGCCCACCGACCTTGCCTCTTCGCCTATAAGATGCCTCCTGATGCGAAAACCCTAAATCGTCAATCAGAAATCCACAAAAAGTTCCGCTGTGCCGCCGCCACCGAAGGGGAGATTCGGGGGACAAAAAGTCTCTGTTCCGGCACCCTGCCAGGACGGGGAAGTGCCCCCGGAGCCATCTCCATCGATCTCCACCACCATCTCCATCACCATTGCTGATTCCCATGATGAGGAGGGAGTAGTTCTCTCTCGAGGCTAAGGGTTCTACCGGTAGCTATGTGTTCATCTCTCTCTATGCATGATCTTATTGAGATCATGAGCTTGTAATCTATAGATCTATTCTGCTACTCAAGTTCTTTAATGAATCTCTGCTCTCCCAATGTGTGTGAAAGTGACAGCGTGCTCACCATGGTGGCACTTAGGCTAGAGATTACAAATACTTGTTATGAGTTATATTTGGAGTTGGATGTCTTTATGAAATTGTGGTGTTTGTTGGACTCATCTAGAGCTCAAGGTGATAGTGTGGGGTTATCTAGATGGGAAAGGCTTACTTTGAGGTGTGCTGTTATAGCCCTACCGTTGATTAGAGTGTCCAACCAGAGAGTAGTTAAGAGAAGTATCATGAAGAGAAGATATTTATATGAGAGTGTTCACTAGTGAAAGTATGATCCCTAGGCCTTGTTTCTAAGCATTGATACACCGTTTGCAACTAGATCTGTTACATGTTTGCTTCCTTCCATCTTTTTTTCAGTTTGCCTTTAGTCTTTTCCACGCCATAAAGTTATTTTCTATCACCGTTACCACTTATAATTATCTATACCACTTGTATTTCACTATCTCTTCGCCGAATTAGTGCACCTATACACCTGACAAGTGTATTGGGTGTGTTGGGGACACAAGAGACTTCTTGTATCTTGATTGCAGGGTTGCTTGAGAGGGAATACCTTTGGTCAGTTCCTCCCTGAGTTCGATAAACCTTGGGTGATCCACTTAAGGGAAAACTTGCTGCTGTTCTACAAACCTCTGCACTTGGAGGCCCAACAACTGTCTACAAGAATAGAAGTTCGTAGACATCAGTAACCATCGCCTTGGAAGCGACGGTTACAAGGGGAAACAGGCCATTTGGGACAAGGTGGACGCCGAGCTTGAACGCCTTGGTAAAGACAACCCTTGACTTAAAATCACAGACTTGCAGCTTAGGCAATTTGTTCGGGCCCGCTACTACCTAGACAAGGAAAGAGGGGAGTTCATCACCGACGATCCGGAGGTGAAGGCATTCGAGAAGAAGCTGGTATGGAATTTATCGCTGATCTCAAGTCTATTGCGTTCTAATTAATATAATGAAGTCAAGAATCTAAATGGGTTCACCTTTCCTTGTCTCTACTGGAGGATGAACTCTAACGCTACTGCCACAGAGTCGTCCCAGGATTCGACTAAGCCGTGGGACACGGTTTTCAACAGGGCGACCAATGCTTACAAGAAGAGGGACAAGGGGTTGCCGCCATCCTTAGTTGGTCGTGTGTCCGGCTTCGGTACGAGCATGACATTCAAGGAGTACTACAAAGAGGACGCCAAGAAAAGAAGGGAGAGGAAGAACTAGGATAAAGCCGCTATTGCAGAGCTGAAGATGAAGGTGCAGACACTGCAGGAGAAGGCGGTGGATGAGAAAACGGTGGACAAGTTAGTGGAAGAGAAGCTCCGCTCAATGATCCCCCCTGAGTTTTTCGAGGGGCTTACTGCTTGGAATGGGGGACGTCGACAGGGGCCGATACATCTACCCAGCTTAAGCGGCAGCAACTCGGGCATCAATGTTACCGTGTCGCCGGACCTGGTGACCCCGCCGGACGTCCACGTCGGGACGCAGCCGCTCGTTTTGGTCACACCGACGCCCCCTCCCGCCAAAGATACCAATAAGGCGCAGCCGACGGCGGTGGTGCTTCCTGAGGCACCCGAGCGGGAGATTGCAGATGATGATAGGCCGGCCCCCGGCATCGGCCATGTCTCTACATTAGCCGAGATCCACGCCATCACCAAGGTAACTAATTAGTTAGTGCACGTCATCTCCTTTATGCCTTTGATGTATGACTATTGCCATCTCATGACGCCCAACAACATGTTTTTGCCTCAGGACACTTCTTGCATACTCCTGCTTAAAGATGTCGGCGGTGAGTTGAAGGATGTTTCCAAGGGCACTCTTATACAACCGGCGAGCCGCACGATGCACAACAATCCAATGGATGATGATGTGATGAGGGTCAGGTTGGCTCGGGTGTTGCCAGGGTGCGACGACATGGACCCCCCTTTCAACCTCAGGGAGTCAACGAACACAAGACCCTTGGGGAATGCTACAACTGGCCCTTGACATGGCCGAAGACCCAGATTCGTCTTGCGGGGGGAGCACCGGCACCACCTCTCGACCGATCGCCCGTCCACCACCTCGGAAGCCAGTAGCCGCTATCGTCGCCACCACCAGCCGTCACCATCAACTCTTGGTAGCGTGTACACCACCACATGGCAAAGACGTTGTGCCGCAACCGCCGTCGGCTCCGCTACCACCACCACATGATGGAACCCATGAAGATGATGATGAATTGGTCAATGTTGATGACTTCTCAAGAGACGCCTCTGGCCGCCGATCCACCACAAGAGAAACCAGGATTGGTTTTCAGCCCCAACACACTCCGAAAGGCGACTGATGAGCAGATGGCAGTGGCTGACACTGTTGTGAAGAAGAAGCACTACAGGAAGAGAGGTAATAATAATAATAAGAAGGGTGCGAGACAGCCTCTTCCAAAGAGGATCCGGGGTCAGGACGCCATCGTCGTACCATCCACACAATTTGGCTTGCCCGGAGTGCATGTAGCTAGGGATCCGATATTGACTCCGGATATGATCCACATTGTGGTTGGAGCCATGTTAACTTTGCACGAGGGTGTCCAGACACTAGAGGCCCTCCTTCTTAAAGACGAAGATCCAAATTACCCGGTTTTCACGGCCAAGGTGCCATTGGATGTGGGCTTCATCGATGAACCCCCCGCGGATATATTCTTCATAGCGTTCGAGGACATATTCAAGCTGTTTCTCACGAAACGGCTGGACTATAACTTGGTCCGCCTATACGCGCTCAATCTGGCGCTCACGATCAAGAGAGAAAGTACCCTGGAAATCGCGATAGTGGATCCCTACTACATGCGGGACAACCAGTTGGTCGAAGGATTAGAGACACGGACCAAGGCGACGGCGTACCTCAAGAAGTTCATGGTGGACAACAAGAGGAAGGGAACACTTCTTTTGCCTTTCTTTCCTGAGTAAGTACACACACTTGCTCATCGCCACCGTAACTTATGCATTTCTTATAGATTTCTTCCTTTGCTATTTTTCCAACATTCCGTTTCAATTGTGTTGCGCAGAGACAATTACTACACACTCATCATCCTTTCCTCGGGGTATTTGATAGCCACGTATTTCGACTTGGGGAGTTTGACGAAGAAGAAAGACTACACCAGAATAAGGGGTGTTATCAATGAGGCTCTTTAGGGATACACCAAGAAGGGATGCACCTTCGTAGATAAGGGGGAATGTATCAAGGATGGCAAACACGTGTTCAAGCATGTGCTCGACTTCCCCTGCGTCAAGCAGTCGACTACTGGTGCCAAGGAGGCCTTCTACGTCCTCCATCACCTTAAAGACTATGTTCGGGATTGCCAGAACCTAACGCTGCCATCTAGTGTCCGAGGATGGGCCAGAACTTTGGTGAAAATCAACGATGCTGATCTTAGAGAAGACTTCCATCGCATTCAGATGAAGTTGTCGCAAATCATCATTGAAGATGTCAACACAAGGGGCGGGTCCCTACAACAAGCCAGAGGGTTGAGTAAGAGGGAGATCGAAGAACGCCTTTGTAAGCAGGGTGACACAAGGACGTGGATGACAAAAGAGGGCTATCTACCATTCCTGAAGCCCAGCAAGAAGAGGATGTCTTCATCATGATTGATGTGTGCCTCTAGCATGATCCAGTGTGCGTATATTCTTGATGGACGCGTGCTGTATTAGTGTGTGTGTCATAAACTTTACTATCTCGTGGTCGAAATGGTCATTGTTGTTAGACTTAAACTACCTTGTGGTCATGTTGCCATTGAACTTATTGCTTCTATGATGATCTAACTTTTAGGTTATGGATCATTTGTTTTATATTCTGTGAACATATATATATATTATATATGGATGTGAACCCTTTATTCATTCTTTTCGTTGTATTTTTACTAGTATGCCTTGTCGTTTATAGAGATGGCGACGAGGTGGTATGTGGTGCACATGGGTAGGGTTCCAGGAGTCTACGAGGAATGGGAGGATTGCCACAAACAAGTGAATAAGTTCAGCGGCAACATCTACAAAAGATACGCGACTAGAGATGAGGCGATAGCCAAGTGGAGGAACCACTTGTGCAAGAAGAACTAGATGCAGATATTGGTCGGGCTAATGCTCTTGCTCACCATTATCGCAGTTGTATTCTATTTGATCCTAGTGTAGGCGGCGGTGGCCACTTCATATTTGTAATGTGAGATGGTATGAACTTTGTATTCGGTGCTTTTGTAAAAATTTGGCACTTGACACCATATATGTATCTCGATGGGGCTCTAAGTGTTTGTATTATATATATGTCGGTTTTCATGCATCTACTACTTGTGCAATGTATTTTATACTCATCTGGATAAATACTGTATAAATCCTATAGAAATACCTGATTATACACCAGGAAAGTATTTTACTTTGAATACGTGTTACGCAATCAGTGGCGCATATAATTTTATAGTCAGTGGCGCATGGCATTTCTGTGGCGCATACACATAAATGCGCCACAGAAGTTCTTCCTGTGACCCATATGAAGAAATGCGCCACAGAAGTCTGGAACTTCAGTGGCGCATATCCATATGTGCCACAGGAAGCAGATGTTAGTGGCGAGATAATAGTGGCGACTAGGATATGCGCCACAGAAGATGTATTTTCATGCGCCACAGAAGAGCTGTTTCCTAGTAGTGGTCCTTTGCATGAGTTGGTTTATGTTAAGCAACCCCCGGGTTTTGAGGACCCCAACTTCCCTAACCATGTCTATGAACTCAATAAGGCACTCTATGGTCTTAAACAAGAACCTCGTGCATGGTATGAGAACCTTAGAGAGTTGTTAGACCTTGGGTTTGAGGTTGGGCAAATCGATCACTAACATGGGTACGATTACTCGGGTGCTTATGTTTGGTTACCCTAGCTTATAAAGGCTCACGGCCCATGAATACCCAAGATGAAGGCCTAAGAAAGCATCCGACAGAACTCTTAGTTTAGTTAAATAAGGGAATAGGAACCAACATTGTGTTGGTGTTGTAATCGTGAATATGTGACATGTTGATACATTTCAAATGTATCTATAATTTTTGATGTTCCATGCTTGGTTTTATCCACTTTCTTGTGTTTTGTTCCAACTTTGGAGTACTTGTCATATGATTTCTTGGACTAACCTATTCACAAGAGCCACAGTGCCAGCTGCCTGTTTTCTGCTGTTTTTGGTTCCAGGAAAGTCAGAAAATGAATATTCTTGGAATTGGACGGAACAAAAGCCAAAGTTCCTATTTTTCCGGAAGTTATCAAGTGCCAGAATACGAGACGGAGAGGGGCCAGAGGGCGGCCACACCACCTGGCCGCCTGGCCAGGCCTAGCCCGCGCCAGGGGGTGGTGAGGCCAGCCCAGGCACCCCCTCGGCCTCCCCTTCCGACTATAAGATGCCCTCGGGACGTAAACCCTAAGTACCCGATAAAAATTCCGCGAAAGAGTATGTAGCCCCCGTCATCTCCATACCTAGATCGGGAGGGATCTGAAGCTCTTCCTGGCACCCTGCCGGAGAGGGGAATTCACCTGGAGGCCTTCTTCATCACCATGCAAGCCTCCGGTGTGATGCGTGAGTAGTTCATCCTTGGACTACGGATCCATGTAGTAGCTAGATGGCTGGTTCTCCTCCTTTATGCTTTCATGTCTAGAGCTTGTGAGCTCCGTTCATGATCAAGATCATCTATTTGTAATTCTTCATGTTGTGTTTGCGGGGATCCGATGAATATTGAGATGCTATTTCAGATTGATTATTGATTCTATCATGTCTTTGTTATTTGAGATCTTGCATGCTTTCCGTTATTAGTAGCTATCTTGGCCAAGTAGATGCTAACAACTCCAAGAGTTAGTATTTATGCTCGATAGTGGGTTCATGCCTCTGGTAATCTGGGGAAGTGACAGAAATCTCTACGGTACTAGATGTGCTATTGCTACTAGGTAGAAAACAACAATCCTTTGTTCATAGAACAATCATATTGTTTACTTTAAACGTAGTTCGTAAAGCAATAATCTGTTGCTTGCAACTTAATAATGGAGGGGGTTCGGATGATAACCTGAAGGTGGATTATTAGTCATAGATGCAGTTGGATGGCGGTCTATGTATTATGTTGTAATGCCCAATCAAGTCTCACAGGAGTCAAGATGATTAGTATATGCATGTATTGCTTTCTCGGTGTTTGTCAATTGCCCCGCTGTAATTTTGTTCACCCAGCATGTTATCTATCTTAAGGAGAGCCACCTCTAGTGAACTATGGATCTCGGTCCTTTTCTTTACATACAATCTACAACTGTTTACTGCTTTCTGTTTACTTTCTACAAACTTTTACTTCTTTCCATTCGATACGTTTAATCCTTTGTTTTCCGCAAAACACGGTGAGATTGACAACCTCATCGCAAGTTGGGGACAAAGTTCCGTGGTTGTGTTGTGTAGGTCTCCACGTTGCTACTAGCACCGGTAGTGCGCCCTGCCAAAGCTCAGCTAGTAACACCTTTGAGATGTTTCCTTGCTCCTACTGGTTCGATTTAACCTTGGTTTCATAACTGAGGGAAACTTGCTGCTGTGCTCATCATACCTTCCTCTTGGGGTTCCCAACGAGCTCTACATCAACACCGCCTTCAAGCACTTTTCTGGGCGCCGTGCATTGAGCCATCAAGCGATTTTCTGGCGCCGTTGCCAGGGAGTCAAGGACATCTTCAAAAGGGGAGTCCCTCATAACCAATCTCTTTACTTTGTTGTTTTTGTTTTGCTTAGTTTTCTTTTTTCTTTGTTTGCTTGTTTTGTTCTTCAAAAACACAAAAAAAATTGATTTACTTGTTTGCTTTCTTATTTGAAAAACACAAAAAATTAGTTCCTATCCTAAGTTGTCACTATGTCTAGCCTTGCTCCAGTCACTATGTCACCCGAGGAAATGATTTTCACTTTTAAACAAGGGATTGAGGAAAGTTTTAAGGAAACTTGGTCTAGAATCTCCGATCTATATGAAAAAACTAGGCCTAAAATGACTCAAAGCTTGTCCCTTAGCAGTTTTTACCTTGGGATTGCTCTTTGCTATAGATATGCCTTACATGCTATTGTGGGAGGATATTTCCTCCAATCTAATGAGGATGATGCTATTAATGCTATAAAGAAATTGATCCTCACTTACAACATGCCTAGCCAAAGTAATATTTCTTTCGCAAAAATATTTACTAGGTTGGACACTCTTGAGGCTAGCATTACTAGATTAGAAAGTTGCTATAATACGCTTAGGGAGCATCACAATTATGTTCCAATAAACTCTGAACCATCAAAGTGGTTCCCTACAGTAAATATTGAGATGAACACTGAAACTTTTCAAGCTCGCTGTGATATCATGTCTGAATTTTGCCTTATGCCCAAAGATATTTATAAATCTCTGAATACTTGGTGGCTCACTGAGGGAGGAAAAGAAATATCTCTTACTAATAATACTACCATATTACCTCTTGGAATAGCTGAAGGAGTGTTTACAAAGATCCTTGGGAAACGATTTCTATTGATTATGTTGTTATTGAATGTGCAGGAAAAGGACAAATTACACTTGGAAGGTCCCTATTAGAACTCCTTGGAGCAATAATAGATGTGGGAAAGGGGAACATGCACCTTTCTTATCCACCAAACAATCATATTTTCCCTAAGGTTAAGAATAAAAGTAAGAGAGGCAAGGGCAAGAAAGTTGGTTTTAATGCTTCTTCATTTGAGAACACTTGATTCTTTCTTTGCTTCTTATGCCTAACTTAAAGGCGTTAAAGAAAAGTACTTATTGGGAGATAACCCAAAAGTTTTAGATGAGTCTTCGAAGTTATTACCTCTGTAATAACCTCTCCTTATCCTTTTTATTTGCTTTTTGTGCCAAGAGTAACCTCTAATGAGAGAGAAGTAATGATTGGGAAAGTTGCTGTCCCGAAACAGATTTATGTGCTTCACCGTAAAAATTCGTGAGAGAGCTATGTATGTCGGATTGAGCTGTAATGTTTTGTGCTTCTACCCCAGGTTGTTATATAACTTTCAATAGTTCAACACTTTTTGATGTGAGCAACAGAGTGTCTTCGAAATAATTCGTCTTTATCTGCTGGTCTGTTTTGACAGATTTCTGCCATTTTATGCATTTGCTTCTTGTTGGTTCCTTCTTGACTTCTTTTGGGGAATTGAGCTTTTTGAGGGAAGTGATACAGTATCTAGTGTTCTAATGAAAGTTTATTGGTGTTATAACTGAACCTTAAGACTTATTTATCTTAAGTGCACTAATGTTGCTAATGAAATTGTGTGAAGTTTTGTATGAAAGAAAAATTTCAGGTGTATGGAAGGAATGAGTAATGAGATGAAGGATAGACTAAATCTCAAGCTTGGGGATGCCACGCGTGTCACCCCAAGAAATATCCAAGAAGTACAAGCGTCAAAGCTTGGGGATGCCCAAGGCATCCCCTTCTTCATCAATAAAAATCCCAGGTTTCTTCCAAACGCTTCATTTTTATTGTTTCATGCACAGTTGTGTTTTTCTTGGAGTGTCTTCTTTTTAGTTTTCGTTGTGGTTTTTCGTTTTCTTTTGTTTACTTAGTTTTCTGAATAAATTGGTTGGACCCCCTCTATCATACCTTGGTTTGCAAATAGTTTGGTTTGGTTTGGAAAAGAGTAGGAAAGTTCATGCTTATGTGGTAAAAAGAGCTTGTTTTTGACTGTGGCCTATGCTTTATCATGCCATGCTTGATATTGTTTTGGCTTTATGCTTAGTATTCTTTGCTGTAGCATTACTTGTTATAAACAATTGAGATTGCTTAATGTGCCTTGGATGAATCATGCGTTGTTTTAGCATATTAAAACATAGTATAGTGGTATCTCCTTTGATACTTTATTTGGGTTGACTTGGCACATGCTCACACCATGTTATGACTATCCAAAGTCACCATAGCCTTTATGATGCTTTAGTTTTCAACTTGTAGTATCACTTTATGCTTTGATCAATGATGCTTTGTCGCTCTGCATGATTATGGCCATTATTGCTCTCTTAGTTTGTCGCTCCCAGTCTTTTGCTAGCCTCCACAACAAAGTATGAGTTCCACTCATGCATCCAACTCCCTAAACCAAGTTATTCTAAAGAGTCCACCATACCTAGCTATTATCTTATGCTATTCCAAGTATATTCATGCTTTTGTTTACCTTCCAAATTAAACTTGTTATGAGAAAACTAGTGATTAAAGCTCTCACGAACTTGATGGCACACTTTACTTTTCGTTCCCTTAATAAACTTGAACCATTGTGTCTTCTATGTTGTATATGCCACTTATTTGTCGGGAATTAGCAGAACCATGCTTTCATGGGGAACGCTTTCAACATTGCACTTGGTACTTGTACCTAGTTGATATCATGCTCTTTTGTATATGGATGTCGTCGGTGTGAAATGAAAGGGGAGCTTGTAAGTGCATGGAGTTATGTATATGTGTTAGAGAAACGCCTGGGCTGCTGATCTAATCCATGCTGACATGGTGGAAATGTGCAGCGTAACCATAATGAGCTGTCTATGAAGCATTCTTCTTATAAAAAAATAGTCCTATATTGAGAAAAAAGAGAAAAAAGAGATACTATGAAAAGAGGAAAGAGAGAAAAAGCACCATATTCCCATGGTAAATAAGAAGAATGTTGAGATGCTTGTTGTCTGCTTGCCTTGTAATTTTAATATGGGGATTCTTCCGTATCATCGGGCAAGGGGTACCCCGTTGGCGGTTCTCTATGATACACATGTACTTACGATGACAAGAACTTACTGGTGACTAAACTTGAGTAGCATGAGGAGCGGACCTCGTATACAAGGGACATGAGATTTCTGACTTATACTTCGCCAAGCATGTACACCATAGTTTGTTCACTTTAACCTTAATCACTTCAAGATGCTTATGATAGGGGCAATGAGAGCTGAAAGCTATAAGTACCATAATTTTTGGAAGCTCTTTATGAGACTTGAATCCCTACTTCCTTTTACAAATTCTTTTCTTCCACCGTAACATTGAGTCTCCACCTTCTATCTTTATGCACCTACTTTGAGACCAGAGTGGGCATTCTTAGTTCTATGTGCATTGTCCCAAGACTAGTTGATTGCTGCATAACTTGATATTGCTTGTTTTAAACTATTGTATCTAGTCATTCTTATGGACTTTGAAGGTGTCCTATGCATTTTTATTTGCTACTCTATTGAGGGACAAGCTGAATACTATTATGCTATGTTTTCTTTATGTGAAACAAACAAAAGTCTTGCAAAATATTGTTATTCATGAATCTTTTGTTTGTGCTTTTTCATGTTGCACCATAGTTTCTTTGCTTATTGCTAGAACTTTGTATTTCATGTTATGATTGAAGTACTATGATCCCAGCTTTGAATGTTTTACAAATACTTTGATCAAGTCTTTGATGGTGCATGTCACCTCAAAAATTATTCTTTCTTTTTATCACTTACCTACTCGAGGACGAGCAGGAGTTAAGCTTGGGGATGTTGATACATTGCAAATGTATCTATAATTTTTGATGTTCCATGCTTGGTTTTATCCACTTTCTTGTGTTTTGTTCCAACTTTGGAGTACTTTTCATATGATTTCTTGGACTAACCTATGAACAAGAGCCACAGTGCCAGCTGCCTGTTTTCTGCTGTTTTTGGTTCCAGGAAAGTCAGAAAATGAATATTCTCGGAATTGGACGGGACAAAAGCCAAAGTGCCTATTTTTCCGGAAGTGATCAAGTGCCAGAATACGAGACGGAGAGAGGCCAGAGGGCGGCCACACCACCTGGCCACGTGGCCAGGCCTGGCCCACGCCAGGGGTTTGTGAGGCCAGCCCAGGCACCCCCTTGGCCTCCCCTTCCGACTATAAGATGCCCTCGGGACGTAAACCCTAAGTACCCAATCAAAAATCCACGAAAAAGTCTATAGCCGCCGTCATATCCATCCCTAGATCGGGAGGGATCTAAAGCTCTTCTCGGCACCCTGCCGGACAGGGGAATTCACCCTGGAGGCCTTCTTCATCACCATGCAAGCCTCCGATGTGATGCGTGAGTAGTTCATCCTAGGACTACGGATCCATGTAGTAGCTAGATGGCTGGTTCTCCTCCTTTATGCTTTCATGTCTAGATCTTGTGAGCTCCGTTCATGATCAAGATTATCTATTTGTAATTCTGCATGTTGTGTTTGCAGGGATCCGATGGATATTGAGATGCTATTTCAGATTGATTATTGATTCTATCATGTCTTTGTTATTTGAGATCTTGCATGCTTTCCATTGTTAGTAGCTATCTTGGCCAAGTAGATGCTAGCAACTCCAAGAGTTAGTATTTATACTCGATAGTGGGTTCATGCCTCTGGTAATCTAGGGAAGTGACAGAAATCTCTAAGGTACTAGATGTGATGTTGCTACTAGGGAGAAAATAACAATCCTTTGTTCAGATAACAATCGTATTGTTTACTTTACACGCAGTTCGTAAAGCAATAATTTGTTGCTTGCAACTTAATACTGGAGGGGGTTTGGATGATAACCTGAAGGTGGATTATTAGTCATAGATGCAGTTGGATGGAGGTCTATGTATTATGTTGTAATGCCCAATCAAGTCTCAGAGGAGTCAAGATGACTAGTATATGCATGTATTTCTTTCTCGGTGTTTGTCAATTGCCCCGCTGTAATTTGTTCACCCAGCATGTTATCTATCTAAGGAGAGCCACCTCTAGTGAACTATGGATCCTGGTCCTTTTACTTTACATACAGTCTACAATCTTTTACTGCTTTGTGTTTACTTTCTGCAAACTTTTACTTCTTTCCATTCGATACGTTTAATCCTTTGTTTTCCGCAAAATACGGTGAGATTGACAACCTCATCGCAAGTTGGGGACAAAGTTTTGTGGTTGTGTTGTGCAGGTCTCCACGTTGCTACTAGCACCGGTAGTGCGCCCTGCCAAAGCTCAGCTAGTAACACCTTTGCGGTGTTTCCTTGCTCCTACTGGTTCGATTAAACCTTGGTTTCATAACTGAGGGAAACTTGCTGCTGTGCTCATCATACCTTCCTCTCGGGGTTCCCAACGAGCTCTACATCAACACTGCCTTCAAGCACTTTTCTGGGCGTCGTGCATTGAGCCATCACATGTCCGTGAACATCCCCAAGACCCAGCCTCTTATATATAGGCTAGGAGGAGCTTGTGGAGAGGTACCGGAAAATCCCAAAGCAATTTGTAACAGTATTGTCCTTCAATAATCAGATGACTTCGACTCCCTTGTTTGTCTAACATCTAACGAAATCCCCAGCGTTCTCTTTTCCGCAAAACCCTAAGTCCATAACCATGGACATTTCCAAGGTTACCCCTCATCAATTGGCTCCGTCTTTGGGAACCCTGAACGCTGGAGCCATGGATTCAGTGGACCACTTTTCATCAAGCAACAATCCAATAGAAGCGGCACCACGCCCACCCACCCCTGTCTCAGTACCCGCTGATTTCAACGGCAGATCTGATCTCATCATTGGAAGTTTCCACTTTCAGATGGAGGAACCTGAAGAACCGCACCTCTCCGCTCCGAGTTCATCAGGGCTGCCGGTCGAAAAAGGTACGCCTACGGCGATACTCGCATCATCCGTCGGATCATCCGCAGAAGTTACACTCTAGCCGGAGACAAATGAAGACAACATTGAGAACATAATAGATCTAGGGGATCTTGCTGGTTTTTACGACGATCTCTCCCTCGGGTCAGACTCTCAGCTAATTCCAACATGTGGATCGAGGCCAGCAAACACGAAACCCGAAAAAAGTATCGACTTCAGAATCAGGATTGCCGAAATCTACCCAGAATAGAAACCGCTAGACTTCACTAATCCCCAAAATAGTGTCTCCCTCGGATCCGACAACGACGTCACTATCTCATATATAACAGACCACCAAGTGTGCGTAACCATCGGGGAACCACAACACAACTCGACTCCAACAGTAATCTTATCCTTGATCCCAATGGTAATTTGTCGGATAGCAATGCAGGAGATCATGAAAACGTAGGAGACCCAACGAACAACCGCATAATCCCGGGAGGAGAAGAACCACGCACACGTGAGCGACAAACTCTCTGGCAACCAACGGAAGCATGGAAAAAGGCAAGGGCGGCAAGTTCGGGTGTAGTCCCAATGACAGCTGAGGCCACACGCGAAGATATACTAGCATACCAGTACTTGCTTCATCACAAATAGAGGGATTTACTAAGGATGCAGAGGCAACTCTGTAGGGTTCATAGCATAGAAAACAAAAAATTCTACCGAGAGAACGCATAAAACCAAGATCCAATCTATGGAGAAGCCAAGACCTAATCCACGAGATCAGTGCGACGAGATTGATGAGAACTAACCCTCGTACATCCAAAGTGTTTAACGAGACCGAATCTTGGGGTTGATGTAGTCGATCACTTGCCGATCTCAAGATCGTGTAGACGATCCTTCCGGTGCCGCGTTCCGGCAGCGCTTTCGCACTCGGTCACACGTACGGAGTCGTGGAAGACCTTCCTCTCCCCCATTCTAGCGGGCAGGGAAGGTAGTAGATCCCCTCGGAATCCCATCAGCATGACGTCATGGTGGTGGTGGTGGTGGTGGAGAATTCCTATAGGGCTTCGCCTAAGCCAGAGCAGGAAGACAGAGGAGGGAGGAGAGAGGTGGCGGCAAGGGTTGGGTCAAGGGGGGCCTTGGCAGCCCACCCCTCCCCTCTTTATATAGAGGGGTTGGCAGCTAGGGCTTCCCCCTTTTCCTTCTTCCACTAGGGCCAGCACAAGGCAAGGGGGGAGCAAACTTGCCCCCCAAGTTTCCCCCTTTCCTTTTAGGGTTTTGCCCTAAACCCTTTAAGGCTGGCCGGTTGGGCCTCTAGGGCTTGGTGTGTCTAGCCCATGAGCCCCTGTAGCATTTCCTCAGCCCATGTGGCCCCTTCCGGGGTTCTGGGCTCACTGGTGGTCCCTCTAGAACATTCTAGAAGCTCTGGTCAAAATACCGAAAACTTTTCAGAACCCCGAAAGTTGACTTCCCTTATATGAATCTTATTCTCCGGACCATTTCGGATCTCCTCATGATGTCCTGGATCCAATCTGAGACTCCAAACAACATTCAGTCTCCAACTCATATTCCATATCTACTTCAAACAACATAGAACCTTAAGTGTGTCACCCTACGGTTCACGAACTATGCAAACATGAACGAGACATCTATCCGATCAATAACCAATAGCGGGACCTAAAGATCCATAATGGCTCCAATATATTCAACAATGACTTCATGATAGAATGAACCATTAACATACGATACAATTCCCTTTGTCCCGTGATACTTTACTTATATGAGGTTCGATCGTCGGTATATCCATACCTAGTTCAACATCATTACCGATAAGTACTCTTTATTCGTATTTTGATGTGACATCCCTTGTGACCTATTCACATGCTTGCAAGCCAATTGGATAGCACTCCACCGAGAGGGCCAAAAGTATATCTATCTGTCATCTGGATGGACAAATCCCACTCTTGATCCATGCGCTTCAATCCGTACTTTCAGAATACCCAATGTCACCGTTATAACCACCCAGTTACGAAGTGGGATTTGATGTTATCAAATCATTCACCCGGTGTTGGTGATTAACATGATCTCATGGTCGAAGGATTCGGTAACTATGTATTTAAAAGCTTGTAGCAAAGCTTGTAGCAAATTTATTAAGGGCAAGTAAAGTAAAGTGTGCCATCAAGTTCGTGAGAGCTTTAATCACTAGTTTTCTCATAACAAGTGGAAGGTAAACAAAAACATGAATGTACTTGGAATAGCATAAGCTAGTAGGTAGGTATGGTGGATGTAGCACCCCAATTGTCTAACAATTGTAATGCTACTTGTCCTAGTAAGATATTGGCTACTTCATATATTTTATTGTTGCATCATAATTATATCATGCTCATGTCATCATGCCACCTTGCATTTGAGCATCATATAAAACCCTTTTTCTTTTGGTTCTTCTCTCACATGCATTATTAATTGTATTTGCCTCTTGATATTGTATTTGGCTATTGATATATTGTCTAAATGCCCAAGTTGAGCTGGGGGCATATCTTTTGTTTCAATTCCATCACCTTTCTCTTCCACCACCTTATAATTCCACCATCCCATTAACAATGAGCTTGTATTTCTTTTCCTTTGATATTTTAATTATAGCTCATGTAGTTTGGGGTGGATTATATCCTCTAAATTCTTGTGCTTGGTTTTATCTCCACTTCTTGGATATGCATAAGAATAAGGCCATAATATTAATATTGTTTTCACAAAATAAATCATGGCATTATTATTTTTGCATGGGCCATGCACAATTCTTCACCACCTTTTACTCCTTTGGTTTTTCATTTGATTTATTGGGTCCTATCTTGGGGAAAACCATCTCCTACCATTCCACCATTCCCTTAGCCTCACCCACATCTCTTTCTTTCATTTTATTTTCTACATGTAGGTTCATATGTTACTCTTTCCACCTATTTCTTTTGTTCCTCTTTTCTTTCTTGTTTCTCCTCCACATTATCTCAAGCAAGATCGAGCTTTATGTTTCTTCTTGGTTTGGCCTTTTAAACAAAATTGACACCTAAATGCCTATTAGAAATCTAAAACTAGCTTTTCCCTTTATAATTCCTTTACACCTAATTTAAACTAAACCCTAACTCTAATCTTCCTTCTCTCTCTCTCTCTCTCCACCATGAGGAACACCTGACCCTCTCTCTCTCTCCTTGGCCCCACCTCAGCTAACCCTAACCTCCATCTAACCCTAGCTATGCCCTAACCCGAGCCCATGTCTAAACCTAGCCGAGCTAACCCTCTCTCCTCTCTCTCTTTTCTCTACCGGCCGAGCTAGCCCCACCCTCCAGCCTCCACGCCGTCCTGGTCCACCTGCAGCCACCCCTACCTCGCCCTACCTGCCCAGCCGAGCTAGCACGTGCCGAGGAGGAGGAGGAAAAGGTGGCACTGAGGCCACCTTTATCTCTGTCGTGCCCCGCCTGCCTCCCTCCTCTCTCCCTCTCGTTTTCCCTCGCCCACACGCCTCTCCTGCAACCCCAGATCCGCCCCAGAGCCGCCCCTCTTCTTCTCCTTCCTCCTCTCCGACCACAACACCTGCCGCCGTTCGCCGCCAGCACCACCTCACCCTCGTCGATCTAGCTGGCGTGCTCGTTGTGGGGGTAGCCTGGGAGACCGAGGCGACCACCTGGCTGCTTCCCGCAGGCGTTGTCGAGGAGGAGAAGCCCCAGGAACGCCGGTACCGCCGCCACCCGACGCCAAACCCTAGCCGCCAGTGCGCCAGCGTCCTCGCCGTTCCAGAGCCTCCCCGGCCGATCCAACACCACCACCGAGCCCGCGGTGAGTCCCTCGACTGCCCTGACATGCTCCGCCTCGCCGTACCGCCCTAGCCCCGCCGTTACTTTTGCCGAGCGCTCTCAGTGCGCGCCGCTCGCCGGTGTCTGCAGCCTCCCCGCGCCGCGTAGAACCCTAACTAGGCCCCAGCCCCTCACCTGTCAGCTCCCCTAGCCCGCCGCAGTGGCTCCGCCCCCCTCTGCCCGCTCGCCCGCGTCCCGGGTTCGAATCCCCACTCCGCGTTGCGCGCACACCACCGTCAGACCGTGAACACGAAGAACAGTACTGGGCCGTGGTAAAATTACAGTTAGCCCCCCCTTTTTATTCCGCTCGCAACCCGTGCTCCGAGCGACCCCACAAGTCAGCCGCGCTAGTACTTTTGCAGGAAAGCCCCTCCGTTTTCTCGCACCGTAACCTGCGGTCCAGCGAGTCCCCACCTGTCAGCCTCAGCCTTCGTCACTGCTGTCACGTGGGCCTGCGTCAGTTGGCCCCACCTCGCAGTCTCAGTGGCTAGCTAGAGCCCGGTGACAAAAGATTTTTCCCCGCGCGTGGCCCAGTCAGCGCAAGGCCCACCCGTCAGTGACTGGGGCTGATTTTGCCTGGGTGACAAAAGTATTTTTCCTGAGTCTGTTTTAATTAAATCTTTTTCAAATTGATTTAAATTCAAATTCAATTCAGATTCAAATAATTTTTAAAATACAAATCCAAATAATGCATATAATATATGTTTTGGATTCATAAAAATGTGAGGAATTCAAATATGCCCTTCAAAATATGTTTTGAACACTTTAAATTTTCGAGATGATTAAAATTACAATAAAATGCCCTTTTCCTTAATTAATTAATAACTTTTGTTTTACAACTCCAAATTTGACAAATAATATGTCTAAATCGATCAGCGCGACGAGCCCGTTCTATCTATGCAGTACTTGTTCTGAATTGAAGCATGCATCATGTTGTTATTAAAAATATGAACTGTTTATGACAATAAAACTTGGTTAAATAAATATTAAAATGCTTTATTTCTTGCATCCACACCTCACCTTTGCCATGCTACTTTAATTCCATGCAAATTATGCATCATTCATCATGGCATGCTTGATTGCTTGTCGCATTTTACTTCCTATGCTTGTGCACTTTATTTATGTTGGCCCTTGTTTGTTTGGTTCTTCTTCGAATAGACGCCCAGCAGGAGAATTATCAGGAATCACAGGAGTACTACCTAGATCCATCTCTCGCTTCAACTGAGCTGCCAGGAAAGCACTACCACATGCTTGCATACATACAGTACCTATTGCCTCTATCTTATTCTTGCATCATCGAGTCGCGCTTGCATCAAATTGAATCCCAAGTATTGCATAGCCTTTACTTTTAAACCCCACCGAAGCTTGTTCCTCCATCCCATGAGCCATTACTACAGGAGTTGTTTGAGCCATGCGGGTCATAGAAAAGCATGAGTAGGGTATGTGAGTGTCTGAGGAATAACGAGGTACCTAAACCACATAACCTGAGTAGTAATGGGATAACTAATGAAAGAGGCACCGGTGAGCAATATCTGCTATTTGGTTTTCATGCTCACTTGTGTCCCGTAGGACCCCGAGTACTTGATTCCTGTTCCTTGACTATTCGCACTATCCACATCCGGGAGGCCTTATGGACCCCCCTGAGCTAGAGCTTGATTCGTTCTTATTTCTTGGGGCCACAAAGTAGTTTGGGGCTTTCTTACTATCCTGTATTTATGCCATGTTACTGTTTTATTACGATTGTGCGAGGAGCACCTGTACTGTTTAAGAATTGCGGAGTGTTTTCGCGGTATCGACAAGCCCAATCACATTTTCGGGTTCCCAATCGTTTACAGCCATTGGCGCAAACCTTGGGTCCGTCTCAGAGCCGGCCAACTTCGTTGCGGGTAGCTTAATGGGGTGGCCCCCTGAAGTATTTCTAAATCATGTGATCGCTTTGTCGTGAATGCCTCGTTGGGTTTTGATTTGGTTTTTCCGAGGTTGATCGAGTGTGTGTTGCTATTCGTGCACCCCTGCGGGGTAAATCTTTCTGAAAGCCGTGTCCGCGGTTATGGACGACTTAGAGCACAGTTTCTCGATCATAGACAAGTATAACTAAAGTACCGCTTTTAATTTGACTAAGTACTTGACTAGTAAATAGCGCAATTCTCATGGAATGGTTAATAAAACTGCCAACGGATGATGGGGGTTGTTCGTCCGCTTCCTCGTTGGTAAGTGAGGAGGAGGATGGATCTGTTAATTATACTGTTATAACTGTTGTTCTTAATTCACGGACTTCCGTCTATCAATGGTTAGGCGGAAGGTTAGCGAGTATCTGTAGAATTGCTAGGCATTATCTTTTGCTGCAATTGCGTCACCCAGGTTGTGTCCCCTTTAGTGGCATAAAGACTTGCTGAGTACCCCTAGGGTCTCACACGATAAATTGTTTGATTCAGATGAACAGGTGTACCCGCAAGATGGATACTGGGTGGAAGAGACAGAGGATGTTGGCAATGATCATTCGGTGTAGAGATTCCGGGAACGGGGATCCGTGTGATCTGTGGGCGGGATGTGTTTATTTATGGGGCATCTTATGCCAATTTGCTTCTTATCCGTACTCGGATCTTGTTTTCCTCTTCCGCCTGTTACTCTGATGTGTGATGTGTGAGGAGCTATCCTTGAATATTATATCTATCTAGGACATTTCGATCTTGCCGTATGGCGTTGCTATATTTCTATTTCTTTTAGATGGAATGGCTCTGAGGACTGTTGTATGTGGCTTGCATACATACTCATTTGTGTATGTAGTTGATCCCTTCGCCTGCCGATTACGCCACTCGTTCTTGTCCCTTTGTCTGAAAGTGGTTAGGACGGCCGAAAGGTTTACCGTGAGTGGCCCTGGGCCCCACCGTACTATTTTAACCATTTTCGTTCATCCAGGCATTAACTAAGAGCGTAATTCACCGAGGTAGTTATAGTGGACTCTTTGGAATAACTTGGTTTAGGGAGTTGGATGCATGAGTGGAACTCATACTTGGTTGTGGAGGCTAGCAAAAGACTGGGAGCGACAAACTAAGACAGCAATAATGGCCATAATCATGCAGAGCGACAAAACATCATTGATCAAAGCATAAAGTGATACTACAAGTTGAAAACTAAAGGATCATAAAGGCTTATGGTGACTTGGGATAGTCATAACATGGTGTAAGCATGCACCAAGTCAACCCAAATAAAGTATCAAAGGAGAATACCACAATACTATGCTTTAATATGCTAAAACAACGCATGATTCTTTAAAGGCACATTAAGAAATCTCAATTGTTTATAACAAGTCATGCTACATCAAAGAATACTAAGCATAAAGCCAAAACAATATCAAGCATGGCATGACAAAGCATGGGCCACAATAAAAAGCGAGCTCTTTTACCACATCAGCATGAACTTTCCTACTCTTTTCCAATCCAACCCAAACGATTTGAAAACCAATGCATGAAAGAGGGGGTCCAACCAATTTATTCAGCAAACTAAGCAAACGAAAAACCAAAACAAAAACGAAAAATAAGACGCTCCAAGAACAACACAATTGTGCATGAAATAATAAAAATCAAGCGTTTGGAAGAAACCTGGGATTTTTATTGATGAAGAGGGGGATGCCTTGGGCATCCCCAAGCTTTGACGCTTGTATTTCTTGGATATTTCTTGGGGTGACACGCGTGGCATCCCCATGCTTGAGATTTAGTCCATTCTTCATCTCATTACTCATTCCTTCCATACACCTAAATTTTTTCCTTCATACAAAACTTCACACAATCTTTATTAGCAACATTAGTGTACTCAAGATAATAAGTCTTTAAGTTTCAGTTCTAACACCAATAAAACTTCCATTAAAACACAAGATACTTTAGCACTTCTCTCAAAAAGCTCAATTCCCAAAAAGAACTCAAAAAGAAACCAACAAGAAGCTAATGCAAAAAATGGCAGAAATCTGTCAAAACAGACCAGCAGGTAAGGACGAACTTTTTCGAAGACCTTCAGTTGCTCAAATCAAAAAGTGTTGAACTAACGAAAGTTAGATAACAACCTGGGACAGAAGCACAAAAATTCACGCCTAAAAAGGACGTACAGAGATTTTACACGAATTTTTACGGTGAAGCACAGAAATCTGTTTCGGGACAGCAACTTTCCCAATCATTACTTCTCTCTCATTAGAGGTTACTCTTGGCACAAAAAGAAAATAAAAATGATAAAGAGCGGTTATTACAGAGGTAATAACTTCCAAGACTCATCTAAAACTTTTGGGTTATCTCCCATACATTTCTTTAACGCCTTAAAGTTAGGCATGATAGTTTGAGAAGATGCCCACATAAGAAATATGAATTGAAGTAAAAGAGAGCATAAAGAACCAAATTAAAATCACATTTAAGTCTAACCCACTTCCTATGCATAGGAATCTTGTAAAGAAACAAGTAATGAAAGCACAAAGAAACAAGCATAGGAAAACAAAACAAGTGCAACTTCAAAAATTTCAACATAAAGAGGGGAAACTTAATATTATTGAGATGCATAAAACCATGTTTCCCTCTCTCATAATAACTTTCAGTAGCATCATGAATAAAATTAACAATATAACTATCACATGAAACATTCTTATCATGAGCTACATCCATAAAATGATTATTTCTCTCCACATAAGCATAGTCATTCTTATTAAATATGGTGGGAACAAATTCAAAAAAATAGCTATCATTATTATTCTCATCACCATAATCATCAAATATAGGAGGCATATTGTAATCATAATTAATTGCCTCCTCAATAGTAGGTGGACTGAAAATATCATATTCATCATTGTAATCATCATATATTGGAGGTTTGGTATCATCATAAGCAATAGAATAGCTATCTTCCAAAGTTGGGGAACTAAAAAGTTCATTTTCATATAAACTAGCTTCCCCAAGCTTAGACTTTTCCAAAGCATTAGCAATAATGGTGTCCAAAGAATTCATACTAACAACATTGCTATTAGCATGCAAATAAAGTTTCATAGGTTTTTTAGTTTTCTCTTCAAACACTTCATGTCCTAACTCAAGATAAATACTATAAACCTCTGTAATTTTGTTGTTGTTTTCCATTAAGCCTAACTAGTGAAAACAAGAAACAAAAAGACAAAATTGCAGAATCTAAAGGAAATACTTCAAGCACTCACACCGGAGGATGTGAGTACCTTTTACCTTACCTCCCCGGCAACGACGCCAGAAAATAGGCGTTTGCCATGGGAGGTTCTTCTTCTTTAATCCTCCAGTGTGAATACCTTTTACCTTTCTTCCCCGGTAACGGCGCCAGACAATAGCTTGATGTCTACGCACTTCTATTCTTGTAGACAGTTGTTGGGCCTCCAAGTGCAGAGGTTTGTAGAACAGCAGCAAGTTTTCCCTTAAGTGGATCACCCAAGGTTTATCGAACTTAGGGAGGAAGTGGTCAAAGGTATTCCCTCTCAAGCAACCCTGCAATCCAGATACAAGAAGTCTCTTGTGTCCCCAACACACCCAATACACTTGTCAGGTGTATAGGTGCACTAGTTCGGTGAAGAGATAGAGAAATACAAGCGGGATGGATAATTATAAGTGGTAACGGTGATAGCAAATAGCTTGATGGCGTGGAAAATACTAAAGTAAAACTGAAATAAAGATGGAAGGAAGCAAACATGTAATAGATCTAATAGCAAACGGTGTATCAATGCTAAGAAACAAGGCCTAGGGATCATACTTTCGCTAGTGAACACTCTCATAGAAATATCTTTTCTTTATGATACTACTCTAAACTACTCTCCGGTTGGACACTCTAATCGTTGGTAGGGCTATAACAACACTCCTCAAAGTAAGCCTTTCCCATCTAGAAAACCCCACACTGTCACCTTGAGCACTAGATGGTTCCAACAAACACCCCAATTTCATAAAGACATCCAACTCCAAATATAACTCATAACAAGTATATGTAATCTCTAGCCTAAGTGCCACGATGGCGAGCACGCTGTCACTTTCACGCACATGGGGAGAGCAGAGATCTATTAAGAACTTGAGTAGGAATGTAGATCTACTAGATTACAAAGCTCATGATCACAATATGATCATGCATAGAGAGAGATGAACACATAGCTACCGGTAGAACCCTTAGCCTCGAGAGAAAACTACTCCCTCCTCATCATGGGAATCAGCAATGGTGATGGAGATGGCGGTGGAGATCGATGGAGATGGCTCTGGGGCACTTCCCCGTCCCGACAGGGTGCCGGAACAGAGACTTCCTGTCCCCCGAATCTCCCCTTCGGTGGCGGCGGTGCAGCCGAACTTTTCGTGGCTGGAGGCTTGACTCTTTAGGGTTTATGCATCGAGAGGCTTCTTATAGGTGAAGAGGCAAGGTCGGTGGAGTGCTAGGGGGCCCACACCACCTGGTGGTGTGGCCAGGCCCTGGCCCTCCTCCGTCTCTGCTTCGGGCTCCGTGAGTCTTCCGGTAAAATAGGAACTTTGGCTTTTGTCCCGTCCAGTTCCGAGAATATTGATTTTCTGACTTTCCTGGAACCAAAAATAGCAGAAAATAGGCAACTAGTACTGTGGCTCTTGTTAATAGGTTAGTCCAAGAAATCATATGAAAAGTACTCGAAAGTGTGGACAAAACATAAGAAAGTAGATAAAACCAAGCATGGAACATCAAAAATTATAGATACATTTGCAATGTATCATTGAGCTCGGCTAATGTCGAGACACCGGTATCATCCTCCCGCTGAGAGGCCTTATGAAGCACCGTCGGTTGCGCCTTAGTTTTGGCGGGAGGGGCCATCGATGTGACATGCGACTCTGTGTTTGCTCCGGCGGGAGGTGTCACCAGAGCGACCTCCGGCTACGCGTTGGTGTTGGCACCCGCGGGAGGGGGCACCGGAGTGATCGGGTGCACACACACACCATCATGCACACACACACATGCATGCATGGCCACCAGAAAAATTCGGCATGACTTCTCCTAAAAATGGGACATATGGATAGTGCAAAAATTAGCCGAAACAGAAATTAATCGACATTTCGGCAAACATCCATGCACCACCAGAGCAAGCAATATGATTTCTTCTTCGTCACCTGCAAACATTCATGCACCACATACATGCAAACACATCATCCTCTCGCAATAAGAAGGCTTCACAAACATAAGCATGCACTCACATACACACCGCACCGACGTCCACCCTCCACACAAAATATCCACATGCATGTCCTCCAACAACTCACCTAGTAGAATCGTTACCGAGCCAAGTTCGCGACGAGATAGTGTGGTTGTTGTTGGAGAACAAGATGGATGTTGGAGGAGGAGGACTAGTTGGTGTAGTAGATCTACAACAATTGGAGAGGATTCCCGATGAGGGTTTAACTCATCAATGCCCATTGTTATGGACTTGGGTTTTGGAGAAGGAGAAAGCGCTGGAAGCATCAATCGGCTAGCAAACAAGCACATAGGGATGCAAAGTTTACCCAGGTTTAGGCCTCGTAGAGGTCCCTGCTCCTGCTTGTCTTCTCTTGGAATTAATGAAGGAATCGTCGATTACAATGATGTGCAGATGCAATATGGCGAGGGTTGTGGAAACTAGGGTTGTGTGTGTCCTCCTCGCCGCCCCTCCTAGCCTTTATATAGATAGGCTAGGTCTCGGGTAGCAGGTCGTGTCGGTTACAAGTTAGGGTTTTACCTTTGCACTTTCTATCTTTAGCTTCTTCTTGTCTCGCAAGTAAAAACGAGAGTCCGTGGGTCACTCGACTTCTCCATTTGGGCATTGCAACACCGTGGGCTTTCGCTGTATGCAGGCCGTATACACCAAACTCGAGTACTTGTAGGGTATACCCATGTCAGTAGCCCCCAAGTGTCCAGTGGAACCGCAGATTCGACTAGAGACTTTATGAAGCCTTTCGAGTGCATGACTGAGCATTTCTTCGAGTGTTCTGTTCGTGTCATAGGGATTGTTGATATACGTGCTTGATTTAACCGATGCATCGGTGTTAGTTAACTTCCTTAGGGCAAAACAACGCAATCTACTCAAACCCAAGTCCCCGAACTCGAATTCAGGAAAGTGTTGGCGTAATTCGACTCAGGCCGCCGAGGTCTACAGGAGTCGAATTCTAGTGTATGGGTGTGAGCACTTGACGCGTCCGTCAAGGCATGTTCATCGTACCTGTAGGAACTGATATGTTTCTGGTAGTGCACAGTAGATGCGTTGCCAGGCCTTACTCAGGTCTTATCTTCACGCTGTAAGCGCGGTATCTGAATTTTGTCATCGCGGAGATGATTCGGGTGGCCCAGGAGACACAATCTCTTTGTGCGGAAAGTATGAGGCAGAGTCGCCATAGAATTCGAGTGTGAATGTTATCAACACAGTATGATGTACAAATAATCATAGGGTGCGCGACCAGCGCTCCCTATGGGAGTAGCCCCCGAGTGCCTGGTTGAGTCGAAGACTCAGGCAGGGACTAAAAAAACTTTTGCGACTGCGTTCGTCTTTTGTTGCTTGTTTCAATCAAATTTTCTTCCGGCGCTCCCTATGGGAGTAACCCATGAACCATAATCGAATCGTATATTCGAATGGTTGGGTATGCTTTGAATGTTCATCTTCCTGCATAAAAATCATAGGGTGCACGATTAGCGCTCCCTATGGGAGTAGCCCCCGAGTTTGCTCCCTTGGTGGAGTTGAAGACTCGAGCAACGACTAAAGCAGTCAAAATCTTCAGTTGCTGATGCTGATGACGTCAGTGCTGATGATGTGATGACCTCAGTTGCCCGTGTGAGCGGTTTTGACGGGACGTGATGAGCAGTGGGTCCCACTTTATGACTTTGATTTGATTGGGCGTGCGTAATCTTCTGTTTTAACTATGTCTCCTCGATTTCCGCGTGTAATGGAGATAGTGGGGGACGGTTCGTGTTTTGGCCTCTCCACGTGTCGACCGCGATGTGCGCCACGCGTCCAATAGGGTTTCTGCTGGCCGTTGGATTGCATCCACATGGGGGTTAAGTAGCAGTGCAGCTGCGGTAAGGCATGGGGACGAAAGTGCTGTACAAGCACGTCTGCGACCTCGTGAGTCACATAGGTAAAGAAGAGGGAGGTGCTTCCCTCATTCGCACATGGTTGTGCCATCGCGTCCAGCCTTTGTAGGCCAGAGTTCACCCCATGTTCCAATGGGCTGGTGCAGACGATGTCACTCGCGTATCTGCCGATGGCATTTCCGCGGGTGAGGTGGATAGGAGGATGCGACTGGTGACAAAGTACACCGCCAAGGAGGTTCTCCCAGGCAAACCAGTCGTGCCTCCCTTCGACGCAAACCCTTCTCCTAAGGTATGATTGTGGTACGAAGTAGCTATCTTTATCGATTGCCATTGATTCCTCGGTGTATAATGAATTGTCTTCTTAATGCAGGATTGGAAGGTGTCTCCTAGTTTGCTCCCTCTTCTTGAGGGGGTGATTCCTAGAGAAGTGGAAGAAGAGGACGAGTCGGAATCGACCGTCCCACTTGAAGAAGAGGAGGGAGCCCCCGAGTCCAGTGATCCGTACACTCGCAAGCATTCTCGCAGCTAGGATTCGGATGCTTCATCTCCATCGACTCCAGAAGGTCCAGCTATTGGCGCAGAGGAGCCGATTCCTGCTGTTCCTGTAAGTTCCATGGCGCCACCTGCTCGCAAGAAGATGCGACTGACAAAGGAATCGTCAGAGTCGGAGGAGCAGTCCTTTGATCTTGATAGATTTGACTGGTAAGTTCTACTTTCGCGACCTCGTTTTCTTCTTTGAGTTGCCATTTGTCCTCAAGCTTCTGCTTGATTTGTGTTTCAGTCAAGCAGTGACGTCGTCTTCTGACGACGTCCAATTTTTGAAGGAGTTCGGAGTCGCAGGCTCCATGTCCAAGAAGGTGGCTTTGGGATCTCCTTATCCTCCATTGGCGGCCCACTCCGGGCACAATTCGTCGAGTTCTCCACATGGTAGGGATCACCAGATGGTTTCCCGGACGTCTCGCGGTAGTCATCTTCGGAGTCTCTGGAGGGGCATGTAAGTGTAATTTTATCGCGCAATCGAATTTGTAATTCGTGCAATCTGCAAATCGTTTGTTTTCTTCTGAGGTATCCCCTTGTGAAGGAAGCAACTCGTATGGTGGAGCAGGTCCTTGTGATGGGTCGGCAGCATGCGATGTTGGAAAATCGCCATCGCATCGTCGAAGGTTAGTATTTTGTCTTCTTCTTTTGTTATGGTGGAGTTGTTTCATTCGACTGATGGTCCATCTTTTATTTTTGTGCAGCTAAGCATAAAGAACTTCTTCGCGATGCTACTTCCCTGGAAAAGACGCTTGCCGTGGCGGTGAAGAGTCATGACGAGGCAGTCATGCGCTAAATGAGTCACGTAAACGTGAAGAGGATTTGCGCACCTCCATCGCTGAGAGGGAAAAGTTGTTCGAAGAACAACTCTTCTCGATTGCCAAGTCGCTTTCAGGTATTCTTTCGTCTGAGTTTCCGTTGTTTCTTTCCGCACCTTTGTTGTTGTGTTGACGTTTTGCTCTGTGCAGATGCTAGCGTTCTGAGCTTCGATGCTCAGGCACTTCGTCGTGATGATGCTTTGCCAGGCGTTGTCGCATCAGTCAAAGACCACAACGCTTCCCTTCAGGGGACACTGACGAAGGCCAAGGCTGTGCTCAGTCGCATCCACGAGGAGCTGACGCCCAAGGCTAAGCTGATTGACAACCTTGGCAACTTGGTGGAGTCTCTGGCTGGAGGAAATCCTGTGGATTTGAAGAACTCGCAGCGCTCCATCGGTGCCACTATGGCACTCGCAATGGTGCAGGCCCATTGTGTGGAGATGGATCCTGCCGCTATCTCTGAGGCGATGCCTGTCGACGCTGGAGGTTAGCAGGTAGTGTTTGCTCCCTTTGCTGGTAAATGCAAAAATTATGGTCCCCAGCTTATCGAGACACTCGCCAAGTACTCCGAGGAGCAGCATCAAGCGAAAGCTGCAGCGTCTGGGGGTACCGCCAGCAAGTCCATGCCGTTGGAAACTACCACGGATGCGATGAAGCCCCCGAGGCCGAAGTCGAAGTCGAAACACATGGTACTCCTTATTTTATATATGTAATAGCTCTAGTGTTTTGACCTTTTGTGTCTGTGAGACGATGCTTTTATGGGGGTACCCCAACCAAGACTTTGATATGTTTGAATGTATCCGAGCCTTTTGTCAGTGTATCTTCAGCCTCTTATTTTTCTTTTGTTTGGTTCGTGATAGGGTACCTCGAGTGGTCCTTCGAGTGGTCCTCGGGATCCACCACCCGCTGGTGAGACCTTGGCGCAGTTGCGTTCAAGGGTGGATGAATTGTATCTGCTTTCGCGACTGCACGATCGTGTTAAGCAACTTGAACGTGAGTTGCCCATCCTCCGCGGTAACACGGATGCATGGAAGTCAAGGGCGGAGAAGGCTACCTCCCGAGAGCGGTATCTATTGGAGGAAGTGACGCAGTTGGGCGATCAGTTCAAGTGTTAGCTTCCTTCCCTCTTATCTTTTCTTATAGTCAATCACGGTAGTTCCTTGTGTTCATACTTTGCCTTTTATCTTGGTGTAGTTGTCAGTGCTCGTCATCCGCAGGATGAGAAGGACAGGATCGCCATTCATATTAACGACCTGACCCAGGAGCAGCTTTAGGCGAGTGGGTATTTTTGGGTGGACCATGATCATGCGACCGCACTTGCGACCCTGCAGGATCGTGCCTCTCGAAATCTTTAAGGCGATAGGCGCCACCTGGGATTACTTATGTAATCACGTATGGTCCCTCCCAGGGGGACTCAAGCTTTAGATGCCCTTGTTGCTTCAGTCGCAGGACCAAATCTCCTTCGACGAAGGACCTAGGGCATAGCCGTGTATTGTGGTAGTTGCAGAGATTTTGCTGGTAGATCATTGATCTTTCCGCTACGATTTCTCGTGCCTCATCGAGGAGGACGACATAGTCTTCGAGTGCGAGGGTTGACTCCTTCTCGCTGTATGCGACCTCCCGTGGGGCTTTGTAACGTACTTCTGCTAGTAACACCGCTTCAGCACCGTGCACCATGAAGAACATGGTGTATCCCATGGTGCTGTTTGGAGTTGTGCGCAGACTCCAAAGTACGGATTGCAGCTCGTCTAGCCAACATCCAGCGGCTTGTTCGAGTGGTCGGAGGAGTCGTTTATTGATTCCACCGCAGACAAGGCCGTTTGCCGTTTCGACTTGACCATTGGTATGCGCGTGAGCCACCGAGGCGTAGCTTATGTTGATTCCCAGGTTTTCGGAGAATTCCTGGAACACCTTAGAGGTGAAGTTCGTCCCATTGTCCGTGATGATGCTGTGTGGCACGCCAAAGCGGTAGACAATCGACTCGAAGAACTTGACAGCGCTGGCCCCTGCTTGATTTGTCACTAGCATGGCGTCGATCCATTTGGTGAATTTGTCGACCCCCGCCAAGAGGTAAACGTAACCTCCTGGCGAGGATTTTGGGAGCTTACCAACCATGTCGAGTCCCCATTCCGTGAAGGGCCAAGTGATGACCCACAAGTATAGGGGGTGTATCGCAGTATTTTCGAGGGAAGTGAAACCCAATTTATTGATTCGACACAAGGGGAGCCAAAGAATATTTATAAGCCTTAACAATTGAGTTGTCAATTCAGCTGCACCTAGAAGCAATCTTGCTCACAACAGTTTATCAGTAGCAATAGTTTTGTAGAAGGAATAGTAAAGTAACGGCAGTAGCAAAGGAAAGGCAGTAGTAACGAAAGCAGTAAAAAGTGGGATTCGAGTGCGGTAGGCATAGGGATGGATGGACGGGCGTTGCATGGACAAGACAATTCACATAGCAATCAGAACATAGGGCAATTGCAGATAAATAAGATAAAGCACCCAAGTACTAGACAATCCTAGGCATGTGTTCCATATATAGTCATACGTGCTCGCAATGAGAACTTGCACAACATCTTTTGTCCTGCCAGCCCGTTTGCAGCGGGGCCTCTACGAAACTACTGGCAATTAAGGTGCTCCATTTAATAGAGCACCGGAGCAAAGCATTAACACTCCGTGAACACATGTGATCCTCACATCAAAGCCTTTCCCTTCCGGTTATCCCGATTTCTGTCACTTCAGGGCCATAGGTTCCGGACAACAACGTGTGTATACAACTTGTAGATAAGACCAGAAACAATACTATCATAATGAATCAATAATAAGTTCAGATCTGAAATCATGGCACTCGGGCCCTAGTGACAAGAATTAAGCACAACAAGTCGCAACAAAGCCATAAAGCACTAATAAAAGATACTAGGCACCATGCCCTAACAATCTGATGCCATTACATGAACGATCTCATCCAATCCCTACCATCCCCATAGCCTACAGCAGGGGATTACTCACTCATAGATGGGGGAAACATGGATGGTCGATGGAGATGATGGTGAAGATCAATGGAGATGGCTCCGGGGGCACTCCCCCATCCCGGCAGGGTGCCGGAACAGAGACTTTATGTCCTCCGAATCTCCCCTTCGGTGGCGGCAGCGCAACGGAACTTTTTGTGGAAAAACGTCGAACCCCCCGGAGTTTTTAGTTCAGAACGCTTCTTATAGGCGAAGAGGGAGACCGAGGGGGTGCCTGGGGCCACCACACCATGCCCTAGCGCGGCCAGGCCCAGCCCACGCCTAGAGGTGGTGTGGCCAGCCCCTGGCCCTCCTCCGTCTCGTATTCTGGCTCTTGGAGTCTTCTGGAAAAATAGGCACTTTGGCTTTTGTCCCGTCCAATTCCGAGAATATTCATTTTCTGACTTTCCTGGAACCAAAAACAGCAAAAAACAGGCAGCTGGCACTGTGGCTCTTGTTAATAGGTTAGTCCAAGAAATCATATGAAAAGTACTCCAAAGTGTGGACAAAACACAAGAAAGTGGATAAAACCAAGCATGGAGCATCAAAAATTATTGATACGTTTGCAATTTATCAACATCCCCAAGCTTAACTCCTGCTCGTCCTCGAGTAGGTAAGTGATAAAAAGAGAGAATAATTTTTGAGGTGACATGCACCATCAAAGACTTGATAAAAGTATTTGTAAAACACTCAAAGCTGGGATCATAGTACTTCAGTCATAACATGAAAGACAAAGTTATAGCAATAAGACAAAGAAACTATGATGCAACATGAAAAGGCACAAACAAAGATCCAGGAATAACAATGCTTTGCAAGACGTTTGTTTGTTTCACATAAAGAAAACATAGCAAAGTGGCATTCAGCTTGTCCCTCAAAGAGTAGCAAACATAAATGCATAGGACACCTTCAAAGTTTACAAGAGTGACTAGATCTAAATAGTTTAAAACAAGCAATATAAAGGTATGCATCAATCAACAAGTCTTGGGGCAATGCACATAGAACTAAGAATGACCACTATGCTCTCAAGAAAGTGCTCATAGAATGTATGGAGACTCAACAAGGAAATGAAAAAGGTTTTGAAAAGTTTGAAAGTCTTCCAAATGCTGAAAGTATGGTACTCGTTAGCTTCGAGCTCTCATTTCCCCTATCATAAGCATCTTTAATGTGGTTAAGGTTAAAGTGACATAACTAAGAGGATATGCTTGACAAGTTATAAATCGAAGTCTTATGCCCCTTACTTATGAAGACCGATCCTCATGCTACTCAACTTCAGTCACAAGTAAGCTCTTGTCATTGTAAGTATATATGTATCATAGAGAACCACCAACGGGGTACCCCTTGCACATGACACGGGAGCTATCCCATAATCAAAACACAAGGCAAGCAGACAATGAGCATCTCGACGATCTTTTTATTTACTATGTGCATAGATTTTTATTGAGGATGCTTCATAGAATGCTCATTATGGTTTTGCTGCAAGTTTCCACCATGATTAGGCATGGCTTAAGCTAGCGGCCCAGGCGTTTCTCTAACATACATACACACTCCATGATCTTACAAGTTCCACTTTTATTTCACACCACTGGGATCCATAAGCAAAAGAACATGATATCAACTAGGTACAAAGTACCTATGAAGCGTTGAAAGCGGTCCCCATGATACATGGTTCTGCTAACTTCGACTCATAAAGCACAAGCATATACGCAAAAAAGAAGGACGCAATGGTTCAGGTTTATTAAGTGCAAGAAAATAAAGTGTGCCATCAAGTTCGTGAGAGCTTACTAACTAACTGTCTCATAACAAGCAAACATTTTATTCGGAAGAAAACAAGGCATATTGAATATGCACAGAAGTAGAAAATGATGCTAATAGGTAGGTATGGTGGACACTTTGGGAATATTTGGTTTTAGGGAGTTGGAAACACGAGTAAAACATACTCAGTGTAAGTGAAGGCTAGCAGTAGTAAGGGAGCGACAAACGAGAGAGCAATAATGGCCATAATCATGCAGAGTGACAAAAAATCATTGATCAAAGCATAAAGTGATACTACAAGTTGAAAATTAAAGGATCATAAAGGCTTATGGTGACTTGAGATAGTCATAACATGGTGTGAGCATGCGCGAAGTCAACCCAAATAAAGCATCAAAGGAGAATACCAATATACTATGCTTTAATATGCTAAAACAATGCATGATTCATCCAAGGCACATTAAGCAATCTCAATTGTTTATAACAAGTCATGCTACAGCAAAGAGTACTAAGCATAAAGCGAAAACAATATCACTCATGGCATGACAAAGCATAGGCCACAGTCAAAAACAAGCTCTCTTTACCACTTAAGCATGAGCTTTCCTACTCTTTTCCAAACCAAACCAAACCATTTGAACACCAATGTATGAAAGAGGGGGGTCCAACCAATTTATTCAGAAAACTAAGGAAACCACACAAACTAAAAACCAAAACAAAAAAATAAAAAGAAGACGCTCCAAGAACAACACAACTGTGCATGAAACAATAAAAATGAAGCGTTCGGAAGAAACCTGGGATTTTTATTGATGAAAAAGGGGATGCCTTGGGCATCCCCAAGATTTGACGCTTGTACTTCTTGGATATTTGTTGGGGTGACACGCGTGGCATCCCCAAGCTTGAGTTTTAGTCCATCCTTCATCTCATTACTCATTTCTTCCATACACCTGAAATTTTTCCTTCATACAAAACTTCACACAATCTCATTAGCAACATTAGTGCACTTAAGATAAATAAGTCTCAAGGTTCAGTTATACACCAAATAAACTTCCATTAGAACACTAGCTACTATAGCACTTCCCTAAAAAATCTCAATTCCCCAAAGGAACTCAAGAAGGAAATAACAAGAAGCAAATGCATAAAATGGCAGAAATCTGTCAAAACAGACCAATAGGTAAAGACGAATTTTTTCGAAGACCTTCTGTTGCTCAAATCAAAAAGTGTTGAACTAACGAAAGTTAGATAACAACCTGAGGCAGAAGCACCAAAATATTACAGCTCAATGCGACGTACAGAACTCTCTCAGGAATTTTTACGGTGAAGCACAGAAATCTGTTTCGGGACAGCAACTTTCCCAATCATTACTTCTCTCTCATTAGAGGTTACTCTTGGCACAAAAAGCAAATAAAAAGTATAAAGAGAGGTTATTACAGAGGTAATAACTTCCAAGACTCAACTAAAACTTTTGGGTTATCTCCCAATAAGTACTTTTCTTTAATGTCTTTAAGTTAGGCATAAGCAAAAACTAGAATGGATAGAATAGAAGTAAACATAAATAATCATAGTGAAAACATTGTTTTGTTCAATGAAATCCTTTTGTTAACAAGGTTGATTAGGTCTTGCTACCAAAAAAATTTCATATGAGACAAAAATTTGTATTCCACTAATGATTATGTTACCTCAACCTTGATAGCAATGGTCCCAATCATAATAGTTTCAAAAAAAAATCTTGGTATGGGACAATATATTTCTCCAACTTGAATGCCCTCAACATGTTCAATTGAATTCAAACCATAAATCCTTTCCATCTACTTGAGGAAATAGACAATGTGTTCCTTGTCATTAACATTGAAGGTCACCTTCCCTTGATTATAATTAATAACAGCTCCTGCAGTATTTAATAAAAGGTCTGCCAAGAATAATAGACATATTATGGTCTTCAGGCATAAAAGTTTGAGAGGATGCTCTCATAAGGAATATGAAGTGAAGTAACAAACAGCATCAAGAAGCAAATTCAAAACACATTTAAGTCTAACCCACTTCCTATGCATAGGAATCATGTATGTAAATAAATGCATAAAGAACAAAGTGACAGGCATAGGAAGATAAAACAAGAGTAACTTCAAAACCTTCAGCACAAAGAGAGGTGTTTCAATACCATGAGAACTTCTACAACCATATTTTCCTCTCTCATAATAATTTTCAGTAGCCTCATGAATAAACTCAACAATATAACTATCACATAAAGCATGCTTTTCATGATCTACAAGCACTAGAGCTTTATCATAAACATCTTCAAAAGAATCCTCAAGAACATAACATTCATCCTTCTTTAGTAAGCAAGGGGGACAATCAAATAATGTAAGGGATAAAGAGTTACTCTCATTAGAAGGTAGGCATGGGTAGTTAATCCATTCTTCCTACTTTTGTTCATCACTCTCCTCCTCTTTTTCATCTAATGAGATTTCAGGTTCATCAATTTCCTCTTCCATAGGATCCTGCAAGGCATAAGTCTCTTCCATTTGTGGAAAGCATCTATTAAAATATTCAAGAATATAGCCATTTTAATCCTTGTAATTATCAAAGCAAAATTTAAGTATACCATACACCTCATATTTTTAAGGTGAATCATCAATATTTTAAAGCAAACTAGCAAGTTCAAAAGCACACTTCCAAGGAATAAATTCTTCAATTTATTCTTCATCATCAAAGTCATAAATTCCTTTAGCATAGGAAGATATGGTATCATTATCACTATACTCACATTGAAAAGGGAGGTGTTTATACCTCTTTCTGCAACAAGACTCATCAGAGTAATAAGTAACATTATAAGTAGAGCACACGTTTCTAGCAATGGTATAAAATCTATCAATTTGTCCCCATAAGTGTTTCCCTTTTTGTAACAAGCGGTGTTCCTTATAATAATATTTTTGATCTTCCGCGAACTCAACTTGCCAATAAGATTCAGTTTCAAAGAAACCAACCATTGACATCAAGCATGATAAAGCAAGACAATAACAGCCCAACGAAAATAACAACTAAAGTAGGAACTACATTTTTTGTATTTTTGATAAAGAAACAAGAAAACAAGGAGAAAGATAAACTTAGCTTAAAAATAGTGAATCCCAGTGAACTTGATAAATAAAGCTATGCTCCCCGGCAACAGCGCCAGAAAATAGTCTTGATGACCCACAAGTATAGGGGGTGTATCGCAGTATTTTCGAGGGAAGTGAATCCCAATTTATTGATTCGACACAAGGGGAGCCAAAGAATATTTATAAGCCTTAACAACTGAGTTGTCAATTCAGCTGCACCTGGAAACAATCTTTCTAGAAGAAGTTTATCAGTAGCAATAGTTTTATAGTAGGAATAGTAAAGTAACGGCAGTAGCAAAGCAAAGACATTAGTAACGAAAGCAGTAAATAGTGGGACTCGAGTGCGGTAGGCATAGGGATGGATGGACGAGCATTGCATGGACAAGACAATTCACATAGCAATCAGAACATAGGGCAATTGCAGATAAATAAGATAAAGCACCCAAGTACTAGACAATCCTAGGCACGTGTTCCATATATAGTCATACGTGCTCGCAATGAGAACTTGCACAACATCTTTTGTCCCACCAGCCTGTTTGCAGCGGGGCCTCTAGGGAACTACTGGCAATTAAGGTGCTCCTTTTAATTGAGCACCGGAGCAAAGCATTAACACTCCGTGAACACATGTGATCCTCACATCAAAGCCTTTCCCTTTCGGTTATCCCGATTTCTGTCACTTCGGGGCCATAGGTTCCGGACAACAACGTGTGTATACAACTTGTAGATAAGACCAGGAACAATACTATCATAATGAATCAATAATAAGTTCAGATCTGAAATCATGGCACTCGGGCCCTAATGACAAGCATTAAGCACAACAAGTCGCAACAAAGTCATAAAGCACTAATAAAAGATACTAGGCACCATGCCCTAACAATCTGATCCCATTACATGAACGATCTCATCCAATCCCTACCATCCCCATAGCCTACAGCGGGGGATTACTCACTCATAGATGGGGGAAACATGGATGGTCGATGGAGATGATGGTGAAGATCGATGGAGATGGCTCCGGGGGCACTTCCCCGTCATGGCAAGGTGCCGGAACAGAGACTTTATATCCCCCGAATCTCCCCTTCGGTGGCGGCAGCGCAACAGAAATTTTCGTGGAAAAACGTCGAACCCCCCAGGAGTTTTTAGGTCAAAAGGCTTCTTATAGGTGAAGAGGGAGACCGAGGGGGTGCCTGGGGCCACCACACCATGCCGGGCATGGCGAGGCCCAGCCCGCGCCTGGGGGTGGTGTGGCCAGCCCCTGGCCCTCCTCCGTCTCGTATTCTGGCTCCTGGAGTCTTCTGGAAAAATAGGCACATTGGCTTTTGTCCCGTCCAATTCCGAGAATATTCATTTTCTGACTTTCCTGGAACCAAAAACAGCAGAAAACAGGCAGCTAGCATTGTGGCTCTTGTTAATAGGTTAGTCCAAGAAATCATATGAAAAGTACTCCAAAGTGTGGACAAAACACAAGAAAGTGGATAAAACCAAGCATGGAGCATCAAAAATTATAGATACATTTGCAATGTATCTCCAAGCCAATGGTATTGGCCGGAGGTCCGCGCCAAGTGTGTGCGGTTTGTCCGCGAATCGCTGGCAAGCATTGCAGCGCTGGTCGATGTCCTTAGCATCATGCATGGCTGTGGGCAAGTAAAATCCAGCTCGTAGAGCTTTGGCAACGAGGGCGCGACTGCCAGCATGATGCCCGCAAGTCCCTTCGTGGATGTCAAGGAGGACAGCTCTTCCGTCTCTGTTGGAGACGCATCGTTGGAGCACTCCTCTTATGCTGTGTTTGTACAGTTCGCCGTTGATAACAACGAACGCCTTGGATCACCGCACGATGTGCCGCGCGTCAGTCGGATCGTCCGGCTGCCTCTTGCTGAGAAGGTATGTGATGTACAGTTGAGTCCAAGATGGCTCGATCATCATGACACCCATTGGTCCTTCGAGTCCTATGTCAAGTTCCAGGTCATCAAGTGCCATTGGCTCATTGCGAGGTGCATCCCCCAAGTCTGTTGTTGCGCTTATTTTCTTATCTGTAGCCTTTGGCTTGATGGAGCACTTGCAGATACACTCAAGAAATACCCCAGGCAGTCTCGGGGCGCAGGTGGAGCCAATGTTGGTGAGTGCGTCCGCCTCTTCATTGCTTTCGCAGCCTACGTGTCCCAGTTCACAGCCGTCAAAGTCCCCTTCGAGTGTGTCATAGAGGTCGTGGTAGGCAATCATGTTATCGTTTAGTGTGTCGCACTCGTGCATTGTTTGGTTCACCACCAGTTTGGAGTCGCCGTAGATGATGAGCCTCTTAGCGCCGCAAGCTTTCGCCATCCGCATCCCATGTAACAGGGCCTCGTACTCAGCTTCATTGTTGGAGGCAATGAACTGCATTCGCAGAATGTATTTCAGCTTGTCTCCTTGGGGCCATGTCAATATAACACCCGCACCAGCTGCGTCCTTTCGTTTGGGCCCATCGAAGTGCATTGTCTAGAGATAGGACATATCTGGCTTTTCGGGGAGCTGGTTCTCCATCCAGTGGCGAGGAAATCAGGGAGTACTTGTGACTTGATCGTGTCGCGCTTCTCCTATGTAATGTCTCGTGGAGAAAGCTCGATTCCCCAAAGCGCGACTCGTCCCATGGCGTCAGGGTTGTTGAGAATATGTCCAAGCGGGGCGTCGTTGACCACCACGATTGGGTGTTCCTAGAAGTAGTGGCGCAGTCGCCTGGCTGTCATGAAGACGGCGTATGCCAGCTTCTGGTAGTGTGCGTACCACTGCTTTGTTGGTGTGAGCACCTCGCTGAGGTAGTAGACTCGGCGATGTACCCCATGGACTTTGTTTTCTTCGGCTCGTTCCACCACGAGCACTGTGCTGACCACCTGGTTGGTGGTAGAGATGTAGAGCAACAATGGCTCTTTTTCATGGGGAGTCACCAGTACTGGCAAGGTGGATAGTAGGCGTTTGAGGTCTTCGAATGATTCTTGCGCCTCATCAGTCCACTCGAACTTGTCAGATTTGCGGAGAAGTTGGTAGAAAGGCAGTGCCTTTTCGCTAATTCGACTGATGAATCGACTGAGCGCCGTGATTCGCCCAGCTAGCTGTTGGACGCCTCTTACGTTCTTCAGCTTCTCCATGGCCAGTATGGCTTTTATTTTCTTCGGATTCCCCTCAATTCCCCTCGCAGAGATGAGATACCCGAGTAACTTCCCAGATGGCATGCCGAAGGCGCATTTTTCGGATTGAGCTTGATCCGGTAGTGGTCGAGGTTGGCGAAGGTCTCGCGGAGATCGTCGATTAACGAGGCCTCCTCCTTGGTCTTGATGACGATGTCGTCAATGTAGACATGTATATTGCGACCAAGTTGGCTCTTGAGGCAGGTCTGCATGCACCGCTGATAGGTGGCTCCTGCGTTTTTGAGGCCGAAGGGCATTGTGTTGTAACAGAACACACCAAAGGGCATTGTGAACACTGACTTCTCTTGGTCTTCCTCCTTCATTCGAATCTGGTTGTAGCCTAAGTAGGCGTCGAGGAAGCAGAGGCGCTCACATCCCGCGGTGGAGTCGATGATTTGGTCGATTCATGGCAGCGGGAAGTGGTCCTTTGGGCAGTGCTTATTCAAGGAGGTGAAGTCCACGCACATCCGCAGGATATCCGTGTCTTTTTTGGGCACTAGCACTGTATTAGCGAGCGAAGTTCTTTCCTTGATCTCGCGTATAAAGTTTGTGTCGAGGAGTCTGTTGAACTCCATCCCGACTGCTTTTGCTCGTGGTTCATATAGTCACCGTATTGTTTGCTTGACTGGCTTGGTGTCTGGATTCACATTGAGTGCATGCTCGACGAATTCCCTGGGAACTCCTGGCATGTCCGCAGGACACCAGGCGAAGATTTCCCAGTGCTCAAGGAGGAATTCGACGAGCGCGAGTTCCTATGCAGAACTCAAGTTGTTGACGATGAGAGTCGTCTTGGTCGGGTCCGTTGGGTGGACCTAGACTTTCTTCGTGTGCACCGACGAGTCGAAGGACAGGTCGGGTGAGCTTGGCCTGCTTAGGGGAGACAGACGGTTGTGTGTCGACTCCTTCAATCTTGCGAGTTCCTCCTGCATGCCAAAAGACTAGGAGATTCTATTGAATTCCCTGTCGCAGCTGTCGGACCTTTCGAAGCTCCCGTTGACTATGATGACGCCATTGGGACCTAGCATTTTCATCTGCAGGTAGGTGTAGTGTGGTACCACCATGAACCTAGCGAACGCGACGCGTCCGAGGATGCAGTGGTACTGTGAAGGCCAGTCGACGACTTCAAAGTAGATGCGCTCGCGCTGGAAGTTTTTCGGCGTGCCGAAGATGACGTCGAGGTTGATTTTGCCTAGGGGATATATGCCCTTGCCTAGGACGATGTCGTGGAAAGTCGTATCTGAGACCTCCAGACATGTCAGAGGGATCCTCATTGCACGCAAGGTACTTGCGAACATGACGTTGATGTTGCTTCCGCCGTCCATGAGTACACGACTCATGTCGAAGCCTCCTATCTGTGCCTCGAGTACGAGGGGACAGTGGCTTGGACGAGGGACTTGGTGCGAGTGGTCATGCTTGTCGAAGGTGATGCAGGAGTCGCTTCCACTGAGGTACTCAGTGGTGGATGGTGGGGAGTTTAGCGCCAAGTTGACTTGGCGAGTGATGGCCTTCTGCACGCGATTTGAGGGGCATCCCTTTTGGATCATCATGTTGCCCACGACCCATGGGCACGGCTCGCCTCCATGATGATGGTCAGGCGCAACTGCGGGTGGTGGTGGTCCAGGCGGTGGTGGAGGAGCTCCATGTGCCATAGCGCCTGGGGCGGGTCCATAGCCCCTGTTGACCGCATCGCGATTCATCCGAGCCGGACCCTCATGGAGTTTGAGGAACTCGTGGCAGTCCTTGAGGAGGTGGCTGGATTTATTTTTGATGTCATGCTTGTCAATGTAGAAGTGCACGGTGCACGGCCCGGACAGTTTGTCCTCGATGGATGCTGCGGGTGGTTCCTCGCGAGTGCGGCTTTGCCATACTTGCGTGGTTTTCCCGGAGTCGCGGTATCCGCCGCTACGGTAACTGCTGTTGCGCCCATCATCGCGTTTATCGGTGTAGCCGGCTGCGACCATGTTGACGTTGTCGCGATCATTGTAAGTCCGCATTCGCAGCTTGCCTCGACGGTCGCGTCTGCGCCCGAGGTCTTCGTCGTCATCGGAGTAGGTGCGGTTTCTCACCGAATCTTGTCCATCGGTCCATTGATTCGCGATCTCCATCAAGTGGTCGGCTGTTTTGGGCTTCGAGCGGCCTAGCACCTCTCTGAGCTCCATGCACCAAACACCACCATTGAATGTGTCGATTGCACGATCCTCCGAGATGTTTTCTGCAGAGTTCTTGATCATGGACCACCTCTGGATGTACGAGCGTAGCGATTCGCCCGACCTTACCTGGCAGCTTCTCAGTTATTTGATTGATGCGGGCCTGTTGTAAGTGCCCTTGGAGTTGTGCACAAAGCTATAGACCAGCTCCTCCCAGTGACGAATGGATCCGCGCGGGAGATTGTTAAGACATGCATGGGTAGCACCCTGTAGTTGTAGCTGCAGGAATTGCATGGCCATGCTTCAACTCCCACCGTGGTTCTTGACGGCGGAGAAGTGGTCCTCCAACCAGATTTTCGGGTCCTGCAGACCGTCAAATTTGGGGTTCTCCGATCGGAGCTTGAACCCCTTGGGCATTCGCTTCTGCCCAATAGCTCTACTGAAGCATCTGGAGCCACAGAGCTCCATGTCTTCGTCCTCTGAGTCAGTAGAACTGGCACGTCGTGCCCTTGACTTGTCAATTTTGCGCTGCGCGAGGTCATCGCGCGCATAGTAGTCGTGGTCGTGTCACCGTGAGCGGCGACGTCGAGACAGATCGTGACTGTTGTCACTAGACGAGGGTGAGGAATAGTGTTTTGCCAAAGCCTTGCCTTTCTTCGGCTCCGACGTTCGCTCTTTGTCGAGAGCGGCCTCGATTAACCCCAATCCCACGATCGTAGATCGGTGCATGGCAGCTCGGGGATCTCCAGCCGGCGGCTGGTTGTTGAGGAGGTACATGGTGGCCGCTGTCACCGCAGCTTGCATGGTCTTTGGGACCATGTTGCCCCGTGTGTCGACTGTCATAGAGCTAAAGTCGAGGACCTTTGCACCTTCTATGCGTTCTTGCTCGGTGAGATGGGCCATTCGAGATCGCCTCTTGTTGGCGATGTACTCGTTGTCTTTGGAGGAGGATCCTCCGTGGGAGGAGAGCCCGGCCCGTCGAAGACTCGACTCATATGCTGCCTTTTTACGTGCTTCGAGTTGCACGTTCATGTGTAGTTGGCATTTGTATTCCTCCTTCAGGAGCTAATGGTAACCCATCAGCAGTTCTTGCGGGGAGCCGAAGGGCAGAGGTTTGCCTCATAGGGCTTCTCGATAGCGGGCCCACTCGTTGTCATTGAGCCTGATCACTACGTGGTCCCCAGTGTTTTCATTCACCATGGTTGGTGGTTCGACTGCCCCTACATTGTTGACGGGCGCACCATTTCCGCCGTTAGTGGGGCCACCGTTGGGTGGTCCGAAATTAGGTACGCCACCGTTGGGCGGGCCGTATCCATTGCCACCATTGCCCGTGTTGTCGCGATTGGCGGAGGTGTCACCAGCGTTGATGACGGTGCACAGGAAGTGCTTGGGGAAGCTGTTGCTGCCACAACTTTCAAATCCGGAGCCGTAGGCTCCATCTTCAGTTGCTAGGTCACCCAGATCGGATCCACGACTGCTGTCACAGTCCGTGTTCTCGGCTGTTGCTGAGGCATTGAGCTCGCTGAGGGTGCCGATCGGTGGAGGGAACCACGATGCTGGAGTAATCGATGGTGTTGTGGGCTGGTCAGGCATGCGAAGCATGCACATCTGACCCACTTGGAAGTGGAAGCTCCCGATCGCCAGGCTAATTCCATCACCCACGGACTCGAAAGTCGGGCGAGTGGCCGGCGTGTGGACGGTGAAGTCGAACGCGCCGAAGAGCTGGCGAATCTCCGCTGTTGCGGAGTTGTAGATCACAGTTGATGGGGCCGAAGAAGCCACGACATCAGCACTCCCAATTCCCATAGACGGTGCCAATTGACGAGGGTTTAACTCATCAATGCCCATTTTTATGGACTTGGGTTTTGGAGAAGGAGGGAGCGCTGGAAGCATCAATCGCCTGGCAAACAAGCACACAGGGATGCAAAGTTTACCCAGGTTTAGGCCTCGTAGAGGTCCCTACTCCTGCTTGTCTGCTCTTGGAATTAATGAAGGAATCGATGATTACAATCATGCACAGATGCAATCTGGCGAGGGTTGTGGAAACAAGGGTTGTGTGTGTTCTCCTCGCCGCCCCTCCTAGCCTTTATATAGATAGGCTGCGTCTCGGGTAGCAGGTCGAGTTGGTTACAAGTTAGTGTTTCCCTTTGAACTTTCTATCTTTAGCTTCTTCTTGTCTCGGAAGTAAAAACGAGAGTCGGTGGGTCACTCAAGTTATCCATTTGGGCCTTGCAACGCCGTGGGCTTCCGCTGTATGCAGGCCGTATACACCAAACTCGAGTACCTGTAGGGTATACCCATGTCACGTCCCCTCAGAAAACTATGAAGCAAGGTAGGTTCAACAACCAAGAATGGAGAAAAGAATGGAGAAATTGAGGTGCTGGGGAGGAGGAGGACGAGCTAGATCTAGTTTGGGGTGGTGGGTGGAGAAGAATGGAATGGTGGTGGTGGATGGGGGTGGATGCCAACTTGTAGATCTGGACGAAGTTATCAGTGGCGCATATTACACTAAATGCTCCACTGATAAGTCTGCCACCTTTTCAGGTGGTGGGCCCCAAAACTTATAAGTGGCGCATTTCGTATTATATGCGCCATTGGAGGAAATTTATCAGTGGCGCATATACTGAATGCGCCATTGATATTCCTGCCACCTTTTAGAGTGGTGGGGTCCAGGTGGGGCCCACATAGTTATCAATGGCGCATGTAGGAAAGGATGCGACATTGATGAGGAGAATATCAATGGCACATATTGCATATGCGCCATTGATAAGCATATATCAATGGCGCATATGGACATATACGCCACTAATATTTGGTCCATAGCCCTCTAGGTTGCCGGGCCCACATTATCAGTGGCGCATTATTTGCGATGTGCGCCATTGGTTAGAAAAAATATCAGTGTAGCATATTTTTATATGCGCCACTGATAATTATTAGTGGAGCATATTCAGAAAATGCTCCACTGATAATAAATCTATCCATAAGCCTTTTTCTAGTAGTGTCCATTCCATTACATTGTACCACCCATAGTTTAAATTGAGATAAACTTAATTAGTATTTTGTGACAAAACTAGTTTCAATGTAACATTTTACAATGAACTAACTATCTATTTGTCACCTCTACATAACATATTCTTAGTTCTCTCAAAGATCATAAGAATATCCTTACTATCGTCCAATGATCATCTTATGAGTCATTCTAGTATATGATCATAACATTTAGAGCATATGACATATCTGGATGTGTACTCTCACAGAATGATTGATCAATGTATTCTTGTGATTTCACTCAACAAGTGTCTAAACACTCGAGTCTTGATTCAGTCCTTTTCCATGCGATACAAACCTTTCTTGTCGTTTCCATATTGAACTCTTTCAATATCTCATCTATGTACTTCCGGCACAACCATATTAGCTACTCAATCTATCCATATAGACATTGATGCCTAATATTTGGGTTATGCTTAAGTATTTCATCAAAATTAAATTTTAATGAAATTCTTAGCATGTTTCAATAAAAGATACACCATTTCCAATCAACAATATGTCTTTCACATAATGTATTAGAAATATGGGAAAATTTGCTACAGGACACCATTATTTTCTGTCATTTGCTGAAACACACTGTCCGATTATGTCTTTGTCAGGTACCATTACAATTTTGGGGCACATTTGCCAGAACACACCACGTGGCAAAAATAGGAAAGTTTTAGCACTTTCGCTCGGGTGAACATGTTATGTCCGGATTTGAAAAAAATGTGCCAAACTTTCCCTTTTTAGCCGTACGGTGTGTTCTGGCAAATGTGCCACAAAATTGTAATGGTACCTAGCAAAGACACAATTGTGCGGTGTGTTTTAGCAAATGCCAGAAAATAACGGTGTCTTGTAGCAAATTTTCCCTAGAAATATGTCTCAGCGCTCTCACTTAATTTCTTGCAAATGCAAGCATCTTTTTTGTCTCCGATGAAATTAAACTCTTTTAATAGTTTCATCATGGTGAAGATTCCAACTCCGTGATGCTTACTTCAACCATTGAGGTTTGCATGCCCTTTAGCATCCTTTGAATTAACAAAACCCTTTGGGTCCTGTCATGTACACGTCCTAGGTAACCATTCTATTAGAAGAACTTGTTTTGTTTGTTCAACTACCATGTACCAAAATTATATATAGTGGTTGCTACATTAATCCCTCCAGATTAGATTTCTCTATGAAAGATCAAATCTTGTCATAATCAACTTCTTGAACATTGTCGTAAACTCTTTCCCGACATGTCGACTATTTCATAGATGTCAAACATCCATGTCTACATATTTATAGATCCAAATACGACTGATAGGTTTTACACCTTTCTAGAGAGTCTTCCAAGTTCAAAACTCAATTTCTCGTGTATGGAACTAACAGGGATTTTATGGCTTCAAGCCATTTGATGGAGTCAGGGCCCATCATTGCTTCTTTGCATGTAGTCGGTTCATCATTTGTCAAACAATAATGATTTAATTCTCAAATCTTGGTATTTGATTATTTACCCAACCTACTTGGTTCAATAGGAACTTAGATCTCCATGACCACAACCTTTGAGGCACGTGAGCCATGAGAATTATGGCTGCGTCTAGAACACTTTCCAGTCTTGCGCAACTCAGCACGCATAGTTAAGGTTCATTAACCATATTAAAGTTCTATTGTCCTCCCACTTAACTTTTCATCAAAATTTCCTTCTCATGAAATTCGATGTTCGGAGCAACAAACATTTTTGTTTTTGGTGTTATGGAGGAATAACCAACAGTTATTCAAAATAATCTACAAAGACATGCTCATCCGACTTTGGTTGTAAACATTTTACTTATGCCTAGCATACCAATATTTAAGAAAGGACAACTTGGGTTTTATCCCAAACGATAACTTATAGAGATTTCTATTTTCGTGCCCCTGGTTTGTTAGTTATACTCAGTTTTCCCTAGCCGCTTAGTTTTTCCTCACTTTTGCCCTCCCTCCATTCTGAAACCCTCATATGCGCCCAGATGGGGGGATGCCGTCAGGTCAAAGGCTTTGATCGTTACACGCTGCCGGTGGGACCGTGTTGGGGCGGGTCATGCGTTGAGCATTATGTTACGTCGCCTTGACCGTTACATGCTGATAGGTGTGGCCGGGATACACAGCGGACCAGCCATCCAACTCTCGCAGATTATGGGGGATGTGGTGTGGGACCATGTGGGGCGCGTTTGGTGGTTACATGTGATGTGGTTGTGCCATGTCGCCTAAATTTAAGTTTTTTTGTTTTTTATGATTAGCCTTTTTAAGAGCGCCTTTTCCCCTCTCTCTCGCTAACAGTTTTGTTTTTTTGCCCAAAAAGGTAGCAAATCTAGAGCAGCTTCTCTCTTCATTCATTGTTCATTTGGCCCTCGTTTTTCCCAATCTGGTAGAAAATCTAGAGCAGCAAAACTAACCAGCACCATAAATAAATTCAGTAAACAGAACAGATGTAGATAAAGCAACTAATATAAGTTATATAGTACGGTACTTAACGAGGTTCGACAATTAGGCTGTTCAGCAGCAGTGGCGGATAAGTTCAACATAGACAAGACAAAAGAAGCTGCTTTACAGCAGCAGCAGATCAGTGGCCCCTCATGGCCTCTGCCAGGAGGGCCTCCGCGTCCTCCCTCTGGCGCCTCCTCCACTTCTTGTTGCCCAGTCCGTTGACCTTGGGCACCTTGGGCTTGATCGGGGGCATGCGACCCTCCTCGATAGCCACCTTCTGGAGGTTACCGAGGTGAAGAATGAACGCATGGTGCTTGGCTATGAAGTCATGGACAGTCACGGACTCACTGCAGGTCGTCATGTCCTCGACATGCTTCATGAGGGAGTTGAAGTCCGTGGTGCGGAGCCTCCTAGTGGGGCAGAAGGGGGACCTGTACACGTCACCGATGAAGAAGTTGTTGTACTGGCTGGACTTCAGCCTCCTCAGCACATGATGAGTCTTGGTGTCCTTGGCCTCATCGTCACTGCGGACGTCACTTCTATACTCCTATTGGAAAAAAAACAGTAGAGTGCAATAAGGACATGATTGAGATACTTTGATTATCGGGATTGATTATTTGCATAAATTAATCGATTGAGATCTCTTGATTATTCCCCAAATCTCAAACCAAATCGAATACTGATCCCAACTACGAACATGGGGTTCAAATACAAATAGGGGGATTCATCGAAATACGAGATCTAACACAAGAGGATTATCTACTGTAAAAATAAGAACAGTCGAGCCCTAATAACATATGATCTAGCATCCAATGATGTGAATGGGGGAAGAACAAGGGAAGGGGAGAAAACCCTGGTTACCTCCAACCATGGGTCGGCGATGCTGGTGTCCTAGGGTTTCTCCAGCCTTATGTAAACAACCTCCTCGTAGGGGTCCCAGCTGAGCGGGATCTGCCCGAGACCGGTGGGAGCCTCCTCGCCGGTGGCTACGGCGGATGCGGGGACAAGGACGGGGGCATCCTCGCCGATAGCCTTGGAGGCGCCGATGGCCACCGTGTCGTTCTTCTCCATTGCTGGCATGGTTGGGGTTTTCCTGGGGGGTTTGTAGAAGGTGATGGGACAGTGGAGACGGTTGAGTGAGCGAGTGAGTGGGGAGGCCTCTATTAAAGGAGAAGGGAAGCAACATTTTGTTGCACTACTGTGCACCACGTAACAGCATACGCTACTGCACCGTGCAGGGCCACACGTGTCCGCTACTGCCCCGTGCACTGCACACGCGTACCGTGAGTCACATTTTTCCCTCGTGTCTAACCCTGGCGATTCAGTTGTACCCGGTTTTGCCCTCGAGTGTAACACTAGCAGTTTTGTTGTACTCAGTTTTTCCCTCCAGTACTAACACTGCTGTGTGCAATATAATCAATTTTACCCTCCGGTGGCTGGTCAACAGAGAGTCAACTAATAGGTTTTAGCTAGCTAATTGAGTCATTTTATGCACAACAAATTCAAAAAGAGCAAAACACAGTGGCATCTAACGAGGGAGTCTTATTATGTGACTTTCCACTATAAGAAATGTATATAAATCAAGTTTTAACCTAAATCACCACTTCTCAAATCACCTACTATCTATGAAGGTTCATAGATTTCTACTCAAGCCTCATCCCCAAACATCCCTCCCCAAAACATAGTTTGTATGAATGAGCCAATAATTGTCAAACTGGTGTATATTTGAATTGCAAATAGTTTGATGTATGCCAAGATGTATTTTATTGTATAAAAGACACATTTTCCATTTTTTAAATCCTTTTCTATTTTTTATTTAAATCCCATTGCCAGTCTTGCCCTTGGTTTTTAATTTCTACTCAGTTTTGCCCTTGGTTCTTAAGTGCTACTCAGTTTTCCCCTCTCTTTGTATCCATCTCTCGTACATGTGCTCATCTTCGTTGCTACACTCTGATTGGTCGAGACAGTTGTCACACGGATCGTGCCCAACAACCGTTGATCCTCTGTGATCTGGCAGACAGGATAACCCCTATATCTGTTGGGAGGCACCCCTCTATCCATGCAATATAACGAGTATGCCACCGGTACTATAACTCCATAAACAAATGAACTTGAATATAATTTGAAGGGAACATGTTTGAAGGTGTATAACTTGTGCATTACATTCCACTCTATGAAAATGATAATCTCTCAATATTTTCTTAGCACAATATTATCATGTATTAAGTGCGATTTCAAAGAGTTCAAATGTGTATAATTTTTATATACACAAGTTTATGCATTACATTCCACTCCATGGAAATGATAAATGATAAGGATTTTATTAGCACAAAATTATCATGACCAAAGTGGGATTTCAAAGAGTCAAAGGTGTATAATTTTCGTATATGCCAATTTATGCATTACATTCCACTATATAAAAATGATAATCTCTCGAGATTTTCTTAGCACAACATTATCACATATTAAGTGCGATTTCAAAGAGTTCAAAGGTGTATAATTTTTGTATATGCAAGCTTATGCATTATATTTCACTCCATGGAAATGGTAATCTCTCAAGATTTTATTAGCACAACATTATCACGTATTAAGTGCGATTTCAAACAGTTCAAAGGTGTATAAACTTCGTATACGCAAGTTTATGCATTATATTTCACTACATGGAAATGATAATATCTCAAGATTTTCTTAGCACAACATTATCACATATTAAGTGCGATTTCAAAGGGTTCAAAGGTGTATAATTTTTGTATACGCAAGTTTATGCATTATATTTCACTCCATGGAAATGATAATCTTTCAAGATTTTCTTAGCACAACATTATCACGTATTAAGTGCGATTTCAAACAGTTCAAAGGTGTATAAACTTCGTATATGCAAGTTTATGCATTACATTCCACTCTATGAAAATGGGGGAGAAAATAATAATCTCTCAAAAATGTGTTAGAACATCAGTATCATGTATTAAGTGCGATTTAAAAGTGTTCAAAGGTTTATAATTTTTGCATATGCAAGTTTGTCCATTACATTCCACTCTATGAAAATGATAATCTCTCAAGATTTTCTTAGCACAACATTATCACGTATTAAGTGCGATTTCAAAGAGTTCAAAGGTGTATAATTTTTGTATACGCAAGTTTATGCATTATATTTCACTCCATGGAAATGATAATATCTCCAAATTTTCTTAGCACAACATTATCACGTATTAAGTGCGATTTCAAAGGGTTCAAAGGTGTATAATTTTTGTATACGCAAGTTTATACATTATATTTCACTCCATGGAAATGATAAATGATCAGGATTTTCTTAGCACAACATTATCATGTATTAAGTGCCATTTCAAAGAGTTCAAATGTGTATAAACTTCGTATATGCAAGTTTATGCATTACATTCCACTCTACGAAAATGGGGGAGAAAATAATAATCTCTCAAAAATTTGTTAGAACATCAGTATCATGTATTACGTGCGATTTAAAAGTGTTCAAATGTTTATAATTTTCGCATATGCAAGTTTGTGCATTACATTCCACTCTATGAAAATGATAATCTCTCAAGATATTCCTAGCACAACATTATCACGTATTAAGTGCGATATCAAAGAGTTCAAAGGTGTATAATTTTTGTATACGCAAGTTTATGCATTATATTTCACTCCATGGAAATGATAAATGATCAGGATTTTATTAGCACAACATTATCATGTCCTAAGTGTGATTTAAAAGAGTTCAAAGGTGTATAATTTTTGAATATGCATTACATTTCACTATATGAAAATAAAGCAATGGGACGGGCATGGGGGCGGGGCTGGCTCGGGGTCCCATCTTGCAACGCCAACGTGGGTAAGCTGTGGGTCCGGAGCTCACGTGGATAGCTGTGGGTCTGGCGCTCACGTGGATAAGTTGTGGGTCCGGTGCTCACATGGATAAGCTCTGGGTCCGATGCTGATCTGGATAAGTTGAGAGAGGTGTCCACTGATACATTGAAATGTATCTATAATTTTTTATGTTCCATGCTTGGTTTTATCCACTTTCTTGTGTTTTGTCCACAATTTGGAGTACTTTTCATATGATTTCTTGGACTAACCTATTAACAAGAGCCACAATGTCAGTTGCCTATTTTCTACTGTTTTTGGTTCCAGGAAATTCAGAAAATGAATATTCTCGGAATTGGACGGGACAAAAGCCAAAGTGCCTATTTTTCTGGATGTCATCAAGTGCCAGAATACGAGACGGAGAGGGGCCAGAGGGCGGCCACACCACCTGGCCGCACGGCCAGGCCTAGCCCGTGCCAAGGGGTGGTGTGGCCAGCCCAGGCACCCCCTCGGCCTCCCCTTACAACTATAAGATGCCCTCGGGACGAAAACCCTAAGTACCCAATCAAAAATCCACGAAAGAGTCTGTAGCCGCCATCATCTCCATCCCTAGATCGGGAGCGATCTGAAGCTCTTCCCGGCACCCTGCCGGAGAGGGGAATTCACCCTGGAGGCCTTCTTCATCACCATGCAAGCCTCCGGTGTGATGCGTGAGTAGTTCATCCTTGGACTACGGATCCATGTAGTAGCTAGATGGCTGGTTCTCCTCCTTTGTGCTTTCATGTCTAGATCTTGTTTGCTCCGTTCATGATCAAGATCATCTATTTGTAATTCTGCATGTTGTGTTTGCGGGGATCCGATGGATATTGAGATGCTATTGCAGATTGATTAATGATTCTATCATGTCTTTGTTATTTGTGATCTTGCATGCTTTCCGTTTTAGTAGCTATCTTGGGCAAGTAGATGCTACCAACTCCAAGAGTTAGTATTTATGCTCGTTAGTGGGTTCATGCCTCAAGTAATCTAGGGAAGTGACATAAATATTCTAAGGTACTAGATATGTTGTTGCTACTAGGGAGAAAACAACAATCCTCTATTCATAGAACAATCGTATTGTTTACTTTGCACGTAGTTCGTAAAGCAATAATCTGTTGCTTGCAACTTAATACTGGAGAGGGTTCGGATGATAACCTGAAGGTGGATTATTAGTCATAGATGCAGTTGGATGGCGGTCAATGTATCGTGTTGTAATGCCCAATCAAGTCTCAAAGGAGTCAAGACGATGTTTGTCAATTGCCCCGCTGTAATTTGTTCACCCAGCATGTTATATATCTTAAGGAGAGCCACCTCTAGTGAACTATGGATCCCGGTCCTTGTATTTTACATACAATCTACAAACTGTTTACTGCTTTGTGTTTACTTTCTGCAAACTTTCACTTCTTTCCATTCGATACGTTTAATCCTTTGTCTTCCGCAAAACACGGTGAGATTGAAAACCTCATCGCAAGTTGGGGACAAAGTTCTATGGTTGTGTTGTGCAGGTCTCCACGTTGTTACTAGCACCGGTAGTGCGCCGTGCCAAAGCTCAGCTAGTAACACCTTTGGGGTGTTTCCTTGCTCCTACTTGTTCGATTAAACCTTGGTTTTATAACTGAGGGAAACTTGTTGCTGTGCTCATCATACCTTCCTATTGGGGTACCCAACGAGCTCTACATCAACCACGCACCAGCACTTTTCTGGGCGCCGTGCATTGAGCCATCAAACATTTTTCTGGCACCGTTGCCGGGGAGTCAAGGACATCTTCACAAGGGGAGTCCCTCATAACCAATCTCTTTACTTTGTTGTTTTTTTCTTAGTTTCTTTTTTCTTTGTTTGCTTGTTTTCTTTATTCAAAAAACACAAAAAAAATTACAAGTTTGCTTTCCTATTTGAAAACCCAAAAAAATGACTACTCTTGAAAACACTAAGCTGTGTGACTTCACTAGCACCAACAAGAATGATTTTATGAGCACACCTATTGCTCCACCTGTGCCTGAAGATACTTTCTTTGAGATAAAACTTGCTTTACTCAATCTTGTCATGAGAGAACAATTTTCTGGTATTGGTAATGAAGATGCTTCTTCCCATCTAAATAACTTTGTTGAACTTTGTGAGATGCAAAAGCATAGGGATATAGATGGTGATATTATTAAGCTCAAATTGTTTCCTTTCTTTCTGAGAGGAAAAGCTAAAGAATGGTTGAATTCCTTAACTAGGAATAGTATTGATTATTGGACTAAGTGCAAAGATGCTTTTATTGGAAAATACTATCCTCCTGCTAAGATTATAACCATGAGAAGTTAAATAGTGAAGTTTAAACAACTTGATAATGAACATGTTGCTCAAGCTTGGGAAAGAACGAAATCTTTGGTTAAGAATTGTCCCACTCATGGACTGACTGCTTGGATGATCATCCAAACTTTTTATGCAGGATTTAACTATTTTTCAAGGAACCTATTGGACTCTGCTGCTGGAGGTACCTTTATGACCATTACTTTGGGTGCTACAACAAAACTTCTAGACAATATGATGGTTAATTATTCTGAATGGCATACTGAGAGAGCTCCACAAGGTAAGAATGTAAATTCTGTTGAGGAAACCTCCTCCTTGAGTGATAAGATTGATATTATTATGTCTATGCTTGTTAATGGGAAAGCCCATATTGATCCAAATTATGTTCCTTTCACCTCTTTGGTTGCTCAATAAGAGCAAGTTGATGTGAACTTCATAAGAAATAACAATTTTGGCAACAATGCTTATGGTAATAATGCTTATAGGAACAATTTTGGTAACAACAATTATAAGCCATATCCTCCCAACAATGGTAATGCTTATGGAAATTCTTACAACAATAATAAGAGTGCTCCCTTTGAACTTGAAGTTATGCTTAAAGAGTTTATTAGCAAACAAACTGCTTTCAATAAAACTATTGAGGAAAAACTCTCTAATGCTGAAAGAAATATAGCATCTTTGGCTGAAGCTCAATCTTCTTTGAATAAAATGGCTGCTAAACCTGAAACCAATGATAATCCCTTTGCAGCTACTAATGCCATACAAGTGAGAATTGATGAAAATGTTAGACTATTAGCTGAATTACATGCTAAGTGGGAAAGAGAAGATGAAATTGCTGGAAACATTAGTGTTTCTACTATCACCACCACTAGTGTTGAGGCTAGTAATAGTTCTACTACTTTAGATGATAAATTTGATTTTGATATTGATGGTTGCAATATCTCTGAAGTTATTAAGTTCCTACAAAAGCTTGCTAAAATTCCTAATTCTAGTGCTATGAACATGGCCTTTACAAAACACATTACTGATGCTCTCATAAAAATTAAAGAAGAAACGATGAAACATAAAGCTTCTATCCCTATAAAACAAGAAGATGGTTGGGAACCCATCATTAATATGAAAGTGAATGACTTTGATTTCAAAGCTTTATGTGATCTTGATAGTACTGTTTCTATTATGCCTAGAAGGATTTATGATATGCTTGATTTGCCTCCTCTTGAAGATTGTTATTTGAATGTCCCACTTGATGATAATGCTAAAAAGAAACTCATGGGGAGTCTTAATGATGTTCTTATCATGGTTAACAATTCCTATGTCCCCGTTGATTTCTATGTTTTGGATGTTGAATGCAATGCTTCTTGTCCTATTACTTCGGGAAGACCTTTTCTTAGCACTGTTGGTGCCATCATTGATATGAAAGAAGGCACCATTAAATATCAACTCCCACTCAAGAAAGGTAGAGAACACTTCCCTAAAAAGAGAGAAAAGATTTCTTTTGCTTCTCCTATGAAAACAAAATTTGGTCTTAATGCTTCTTCATTTGAGAACACTTGATGCTTTTTCTTGCTTCTTATGCCTAACTTAAAGGCGTTAAAGGAAAGTACTTATTGGGAGATAACCCAAAAGTTTTAGATGAGTCTTGGAAGTTATTACCTCTGTAATAACCTCTCCTTATCCTTTATATTTTCTTTTTGTGCCAAGAGTAACCTCTAATGAGAGAGAAGTAATGATTGGAAAAGTTGCTGTCCCGAAACAGATTTCTGTGCTTCACTGTAAAAATTCGTGTAAAATCTCTAAACGTATTTTTGAGGCGTGAATCTTTGTGCTTCTGCCCCAGGTTGTTATCTAACTTTTCTTAGTTCAACACTTTTTGATTTGAGCAACAGAAGGTCTTCGAAAAACTTCGTCTTTACCTGCTGGTCTGTTTTGACAGATTTCTGCCATTTTCTGCATTTGCTTCTTGTTGGTTCCTTCTTGAGTTCTTTTGGAGAACTGAGCTTTTTTAGGGAAGTTCTATAGTAGCTAGTGTTCTAATGGAATTTTATTTGGTGTTATAACTGAACCTTAAGACTTATTTATCTTGAGTGCACTAATGTTGCTAATAAAGACCGTGTGAATTTTGTATGAAGGAAAAATTTCAGGTGTATGTAAGGAATGAGTGAGATGAAGGATGGACTAAAGCTCAAGCTTGGGGATGCCACGCGTTTCACCCTAAGAAATATCCAAGAAGTAAAAGCGTCAAAGCTTGGGGATGCCCAAGGCATCCCCTTCTTCATCAGTAAAAATCCCAGGTTTCTTCCAAACGATTCATTTTTATTGTTTCATGCACAGTTGTGTTGTTCTTGGAGCGTCTTCTTTTTCATTTTTGTTTTGGTTTTTAGTTTGCTTGGTTTGCTTAGTTTTCTGACTAAATTGGTTGGACCCCCTCTTTCATACATTGGTTTGCAAATATTTAGGTTTAGTTTGGAAAAGAGTAGGAAAGTTCATGCTTATGTGCTAAAAAGAGCTTGTTTTTGACTGTGGCCTATGCTTTGTCATGCCATGCTTGATATTGTTTTGGCTTTATGCTTAGTATTCTTTGCTATATCATGACTTGTTATAAACAATTGAGATTGCTTAATGTGCCTTGGATGAATCATCCGTTGTTTTAGCATATTAAAGCATAGTATAGTGGTATTCCCCTTTGATGCTTTATTTGGGTTGACTTGCCGCATGCTCACACCATGTTATGACTATCTTAAGTCACCATAGCCTTTATGATCCTTTAGTTTTCAACTTGTAGTATCACTTGATCAATGATGTTTTGTCGCTCTGCATGATTATGGCCATTATTGCTCTCTTAGTTTGTCGCTCCCAGTCTTTTGCTAGCCTCCACCACCAAGTATGAGTTCCACTCATGCATGCAACTCCCTAAACCAAGTTATTCCAAAGATTCCACCATACCTACCTACTAGCTTATGCTAGTCCAAGTATATTCATGCTTTTGTTTACCTTCCAAATTAAACTTGTTATGAGAAAACTAGTGATTAAAGCTCTCACGAACTTGATGGCACACTTTACTTTTTCCATATCATAAACTTGAACCATTGGGTCCTTCTTTGTTGCGTATATGCTTGCGCTTTATAAGTTGAAATTAGCAGAACCATGTTTCATGGGGAACGCTTTCAACATTGCACTTGTACTTTGTACCCCGTTGGTATCATGTTCTTTTGCTTACAGATCCCGGCGATGTGAAATAAAAGTGGAACTTGTGAGATCATGGAGTTTGTATGTATGTTAGTGACTCTATGAAGCATCACCATGCCTAATCATGGTGGTAACTTGCAGCATCACCATAATGAGCCATGCCTAATCATGGTGGTAACTTGTAGCATCACCATAATAAGCACTCTATGAACAACGCATGATTTATCCAAGGCACATTAAGCAATCTCAATTGTTTATAACAAGTAATGCTAAAGCAAAGAATAGTAAGCATAAATCTAAAACAATATTAAGCATGGCATGACAAAGCATAGGCCACAGTCAAAACGAGCTCTTTTTACCACATAAGCATGAACTTTGCTACTCTTTTCCAAACCAAACCAAACTATTTGCAAACCAATGTATGAAAGAGGGGGTCCAACAAATTTATTCAGAAAACTAAGCAAACAAGAGCAAACGAAAAACCGAAACGAAAACGAAAAAGAAGACGCTCCAAGAACAACACAACTATGTATGAAACAATAAAAATGAAGCATTTGGAAGAAACCTGGAATTTTTATTGATGAAGAGGGGATGTGACGAGGGTTTAACTCATCAATGCCCATTGTTACGGACTTGGCTTTTGGAGAAGGAGGGAGCGCTGGAGACATCTATCGGCTAGCAAACAAGCACACAAGGGACGAAGGATTTACCCAGGTTCAGGCCTCGTTGAGGTCCTTACTCCTGCTTGTCTGCTTGTGGAATTATTGAAGGAGTCGAAAGTTACAATGGTGCGCAGATGCAATCTGGCGAGGGTTGTGGAAACTAGGGTTGCGTGTGTCCTTCTCGCCTCCCCCTCCTAGCCTTTATATAGATAGGCTAGGTCTCGGGTAGCAGGTCAAGTCGGTTACAAGTTAGGGTTTTCCCCTACAAACTTTCTATCTTTAGCTTCTTCTTGTCTCTCAAGCAATCGAGAGTCGGCAGGTTACTCGAGTCCTTTCGTCTGGGCCTTGGCGACACCGTGGGCCTGTATGTATTTAGACCGTATATACCAAGCTCGAGTACCTGTAGGGTATACCCATGTCAGTAGACCCCGAGTATCCAGTGGAATCGCAGATTCGACTGGGTACTTTTTGAAGTCTTCGAGTGCCTAAATGAGTACTTTTTCGACTGCTTTCATTTATGTCATAGGGATCGTTGATATACGTGCCTGATATAGCCGAAGTATCGGTATCAGTTAACCACCTTAGGGTGAAACAACGCAATCTACTCGAACTCGAGTCCCCGGACTCGAATCCGGAAAAGTGCTGGCGTAATTCGACTCAGGCCGCGGAGGTCTTATAGGAGTCGAATTCCAGTTATATGGGTGTGAGCACTTGACGCGTCCGTCAAGGCATGTTCATCGTTCCTGTAGGCACGGATATATTTTTGGTAGTGCGCAGTTAAATACGTTGCCAGGCCTTATTCAGGTCTTACCTTCACGATGTAAGCGTGGCATCCAAATTTTATCATCGCGGAGATGATTCGGGCGACCCAGGAGACATAGTCTCTTTGTAGGGAGAATTATGAGGCGGTGTCGCCATGATCTGCGAGTGCGGATGTAATGAACACGCAGTTTTCGTGCAAATAATCATAGGGTGCGCGACCAGCGCTCCCTATGGGAGTAGCCCCCGAGTGCCTGGTTGAGTCGAAGACTCAGGCAGGGACTAAAGAAATTTTGCGAATGCTGTCGTCTTTGTTTGTTTGTTTCAGTCGAAAACTTGGGCAGAGATTAAACACGTTTTGCGACTGCTATCGTCTTTTGCTTGCTTGTTTCAGTCAAAATTGTTTCCGGCGCTCCCTATGGGAGTAACCCACATCCATAGTCGAATCGTGCTTTGAGTGGTTGGGTTTGATTGTGATTGCCTGTATCCCTGCAATAAGAAAAGAAAGTCATAGGGTGCGCGACCAGCGCTCCCTATGGGAGTAGCCCCCGAGTGCTTGGTGGAGTCGAAGACTCCAGCAAGGACTAAAGTAGTCGAAGCTTTCCGCTACGTAGCTATTGATGACATCAGTGCTGACACTTGCATGACCTCAGTTGCCCGCGTGAGCGGTTTTGACGGGACGTGACAAGCGGTGGGTCCCACTTTTGACTTTGATTTGACTGGGCGTGCGTAATCTTATTATTAACTGTGCCTCCTCGATTTCCGCGCGTAATGGGAGCAGTGGAGGGACGGTTCGCTTTTCCTCTTCTCCACGTGTCGAGCGTGATGCGTGCCTCGCGTCTAGTGGGGTTTTTGTGAGCCGTTGGATTGCATCTCCTAGGGGTTAAGTAGCGGTGCTACGGCGGTAATTTTCCATCTGCGCTCTTTTCTTCCTCGCTACCATCGCCATTGCTGCTACTCATCTGCTTTTTCCTGTGCTCATCTCCTCCTCAGCTCTGGACCACCTCAGCTCGTTTCCAAGTTATTTCCTGCGCTCTCATCGCCGCCGCGCAATGGTAAAGAAGAAGGGAGGCGCTACCGCTGAATCCGCGGCCACCGTTGCCGCTACAAAGAAGAAGGGTGGCCCCGCTGCTGCGGGCACCAGTGCCGCCGCCGGCGGGAAAAAGAAGGTTGCGGGCACCCGCGTGACCAATGGCGCGTGGTGCCCCTCTATCATCAAGGCGTCGGATCTTCGTCTTGTTCGCCAAGACAGAGTTATTTCCGCGACAGTCGCCGACACGCGCGTCCCCAGCGGTGAGACCATTCCTGTGCCTCCCGCCGGTTTTCGAGTGATGTTTTTTGCATTCATCATTCGCGGTCTTTCTTTGCCTCTCCACCCCTTTCTTAGGGGTCTCCTTTGTTTCTACGGGCTCCAGCTCCATCAGCTGTCCCCAAACTCAATTATTCACATCTCCTGTTTCATCACTCTTTGCGAGTGCTGGCTCGGAATTGAGCCGCACTTTGGCCTTTTCAAACGCCTATTTAAGCTAAAGCGTCAGTCCGCATCTGGCTCTCTAGTTTACGGCGTAGGTGGTTGTGGAATCCATGTCGACCCGTCCGCCACCTATTTCGACATCAAACTCGCCAAGTCCGTCCAGGGATGGAGGGACAAATGGTTCTATGTTCGCGACCAGAAGGACAAGGACGAACATTTTGGACTCGCGCCTTTCGATCCCACGACTCCCTGCAAGAAGATGCGTTCTTGGAAGAATGTGATCATGCCTTCCGAACTCACGGAGACAGACGTGCTATATCAACGCGTCTGCGACCTCGAGAGCCGCATAGGCGCGGAAGAGGGAGGCTGCGCCCTTGTCAGGACATGGCTGCGTCGTCACGTCCAGCCTCTCTAGGCCGGAGTCCATCCCATGTTTCAATGGGGTGGCGCTGATGATGCCACTCACGTGTCTGCCGATGGCATGTCCGCGAGTGAGGTAGATAAGAGGGTGCGACTGGTCACGAAGTACACCTTCAAAGATGTTCTTCCGAATGAGCTAGTCGTTCCTCCCTTCGATGCTTCGAATCCTCCTCCTAAGGTACAGTTGTGCTACGCAGTAGCTTATTTCTGCAATTGCTTCTCTATTGCTTACTTGCTTATCTTTGTTGTTTGTACACAGGATTGGGCGGTGTCGCCTTGTATGCCTCCTCTCCCTGAGGGTATTATTTCTCACGAAGCTTTGGAAGAGGACGAGTCTGAGTCGACTATCCCTTCTGATGTGGAAGAGGAAGCCCCCGAGTCCGAGAGCCCGGATACTCGCAAGCGTTCGCGCAGCGAGGATTCTGACGCCTCGACTCCTTCGGCTCCAGAAGGCACGGCTGTTGGGGCAGAGTCGCCAATTCCAGCCGTTCCTGTGAGGGTTGTGGCACCGTCTTCTCGCAAGAAGATGCGATTTCCCAAGGAGTCTTCGTCGGAGTCGGCGGAGGCCACATTTGATCTTGACAAATTTGACTGGCAAGTTTGCGAGTTCATTCATTCTTCTCTGTTTTCTTCTTGCTGGCTTTGCCCTGGAGTTTGCCTTTTCTCAATGCAGATTTGGTCTTGCAGTCAAGAGGCGTCGTCATCTTCTGGCGATGTCGAGTTTTTGAAGGAATCGGGAGTCGCGACCTCAAGGGCCAAGGTAGAGGTCAAGCGCGCTCCTTCTCCTCCGGCGGCGGCCCACTCCGGGCACAATTCTTCGAGCTCTCCTCACGTAGGGGAGCATCAAATAGTTGCTCGGATGACGGTTCCGCAAACTTCTTCGGAGTCGCTAGAGGACCATGTAAGTACATCTTTCTTTCTTTTTTAGTGTGGCAGTCAACGCCTTCTGCTGCCCTCTCTGATTCCTTGTTTTGTGCAACAGTCCCTTGTAAAGGAAGCTGCGCAAGTGGCGGAGCAGGTTATGGCGACGGGTCGCCAGCATGCGATGCTGGAGACGCGTCACCGCGTGGTCGAAAGTGAGTGCTTCCACACTTATTCTTTTCATCTTCTCTCTGTTTTAGTATATTCGACTGATAGCCAATTATTGACTGCCATGTAGCTGAGCATAACGCTTTACTACGCAACGTCACAACATTGGAGAAGACATTTGCCGCAGCTGTGAAGGGGCGTGATGAGGCAATTGCGGCTCGTGATGATGCCCAGAAGCGCGAAGAGGATCTGCGCGCCTCCTTTGCGGCCAGGGAAAAGTTGTTCGAGGAGCAACTGTTCTCAGTTGCCAAGGCCCTCTCAGGTACCTTTACTGGTTGGTATTTTATTGATGCTCCTCTCTGCTTCTAGAGTTTTGCCGGTGGCACTAGAAATTTGATCCATGTATTTTTGGTGTAGATGCTGGCGACTTGAGTTTTGACCCGTAGGCCCTTCGTCGTGATGACGCTCTGGCCAGCGCGGTATCAGCGGTCAAGGACCGAAGCGCCGCCGTCCAGGATACATTGTCCAAGGCCAAGGTCGCCCTTAGTCGCCTCCGGGAGGAGTTGATGCCAAAGGCGGAGCAGGTCGATAATATGGACGAGCTGGTTGGAGTCACTCGCCGGGGGCGTGCCTGCTACTTACAAGAACTCCCTCCGGGCGACTAGTGCGACGATGTCACTCGCCATGGTGCAAGCCCACGGAGTCGAGATAGATCCCTCTGCAGTGTCGAAGACGATGCCTATTGGCGCGGATGGTCAGTAGGTAGTCTTCTCTCCCTTTGCGACTGCCTGTGCCAAATATGGCCATTCCTTGATTAATACCGTTGCCAAGTATTCGGAGGAGCTCCAACGCGCTAAGAAGGCGGCAAAAGCTTCGGCCTCAGGGGCAGGCGGAAAGTCGGTGGCGTCTGATACTGCCACGGACTTGATGAACCCCCGAAGGCGTCGAAGTCAAAGAAGCCAGCTGCTCCGTAGTTAGCTTTTGTAATAGATGATGAATTGTCCTTTTGATCTAAGAACATGCCTGCTGGCGAGTGTGGTTGTGAATATTTATGCTTATCCTGAATGCACCTGTTCCCCTTGCCTTTGTGTTAATTTGGTCGCCTTATTTGCTTCTGTCTTGACTTGTGGTAGGGCACATCGAGTGGTCCCATAGGGGGAACCCAGGACTCACCATCTCTTGATGAGACAGTGGCACCGCCACGCTCCAAGGTAGAGGAGTTGTCCTTGCTGTCGCGACTTCGTGACCGCGTGAAGCAGCTGGAGCGTGAGTTACCCCTGATCCACGGTAACGCAGATGTGTGGAAGTCAAAGGCGGAAAAGCCGCCGCCCGCGAGCAATATCTGCTTGGCGAGGTGACGCAGCTGGGCGACCAGTTTAAGTGTTAGTTTGCTCGTCCTTATCTTTTCCTTTGTAGTAAGTCACAATGGTATGTTGTACTCATGCTATTGGTGCTGCTTCATGTAGTTGTTAGCGCACGCCATCCGTAGGAGGAGAGGGATAGGATTGCCATCCGCCTTCATGGTCTCACCCAGGAGCAACTTCAAGAGAGTCGATACTTCTGGGTGGATCATGATCGTGCGACTGCATTGGCGACCCTGCAGGATCGCGCTTCGCGAGTGTTGCTCTTCCTGAAGAAGTCGCAGTCATGTTTGAAGAATATCTATTGGGCGATGTTCCCGTTGGATGACACTCCATCAAGCCTGTTAGCTCTCCTGGCCAAATTTCAAGATATGTCCGCGGTTCGCGAGTGCGTGAGGAAGCAGTTGGTGGCTGGTGCCAAGGCTGCCCTCTCGATGGTGCGATTGCACAGGCCCGACGTGGATGTTGCCTCCGTAGCTTCCGGTCTGCCAGCACCGCCAGCCGGATCTGCCTGGAATATGGTGCCGCACTATCAAGCGGTGGACCGCCCAGCAGAGGATATTGTCGACTTCATCGAGGAACAAACCAATGTTCTTCTGTTGCAGCAATAACCAGATTTGTGTCCTGTATATAAGTGTATTTGTGCTATAAAGTTCATATATATGTTGTAGATAATTTATTGTCAAACGTGTATAAACAGCTTTGTTAGCGTGAGGTGCGTTGCACTATGCGGGTCCTTTTCGTTAGCCTGGCCATCCCTTTGTCAACCTGCCAGCTACGCTGTGGCTGGGTTGGGTTTTCATTAAGGGGTTTGATTGATGTGCCAGCTACTCAGGATATCACGTTTATTGGTTCGAAGAACAGATGTACGTAGGGTGGCGTAGCCCCCGAGTATAAAATTGATAGAAGTGAAAAGAAAACAGAGTTTTGGGGCACTTAGCTTTTATTTATTTGGAGAACAGTACGAGGTACAATGTTTGGCTAAGTATCCTTGGCTGGTAGCCTTATTTGCGATGTAAAAGTAAAAACAGCTAGGGGTAGAAGCGTCGCAGCTGTGCGACGTTCCAAGGGTTGGAGTATGCGACTCCTGTCTCTAAGTCGTAAAGGTGATAGGCGCCACCTGGGATTACTTATGTAATCACGTACGGTCCTTCCCAAGGGGACTCGAGCTTGAGATGCCCCTATTGATTCAGTCGCAAGACCACGTCACCTTCGATGAAGGATCTGGGGCGAAGCCTTCTACTGTGGTAGTTGTGCAGGTTCTGCTGGTAGATCATGGATCTTTCTGCTGCGATTTCTCTTGCCTCGTCGAGGAGGTCGACGGAGTCTTCGAGTGCAAAAGATGACTCTTGTTCACTGTAGGCGACTACGCGCGGCGCCTTGTATCGAACTTCGGCGGGTAGTACTGCTTCTTCTCCGTGCACCATAAAGAATGGCATGTAGCCCGTGGCGCTGTTTGGAGTTGTTCGTAGGCTCCAGAGTATGGATTGGAGCTCATCTGGCTAGCAACCCGCGCCCTGCTCGAGTGGTCGAAGGACTCGCTTCTTGATGCCTCCGCAGACGAGCCCGTTTGCTTTTTCCACCTGACCGTTGGTCTGTGGATGCGCGACTGAGGCATAACTGATGTTGATCCCCAGGTTTCCGCAGAATTCTTGGAACTCTTTGGATGTGAAGTTCGTCCCATTGTCAATGATGATGTTGTGCGGCACGCCGAAGCGGTAGACGATGGACTCGAAGAACTTGACCGCGCTGTGGCCTGATTGCTTGGTCACTGGCATGGCCTCAATCCACTTGGTGAATTTTTCGACTGCGACCAAGAGGTAGACGTAGCCTCCTTGCGAGGACCTTGGGAGCTTGCCTACCATGTCAAGCCCCCATTGTGCGAAGGGCCAGGCCAATGGAATAGGCCGTAGTTCTGCGCCTGGTGCGTGTGGTTTGTCCACGAATCGCTGACAAGCGTTGCACTTTTGGACTATGTCTTTGGCGTCGCGCATGGCCGTGGGCCAGTAAAATACAGCTCGGAGGGCTTTGGCAACGAGGGCGCGACTGCCGGCGTGGTGTCCGCAAGTCCCTTCATGTATGTCGAGGAGGACTGCTCTTCCATCGGCCAGGGAGACGCATCATTGTAACACGCCTGTGATGCTGCGTTTATACAGTTCGCCGTTGATAACGGCGAATGCCTTGGAGCGTCGCGCGATGTGCCGTGCGTCTTTCGGGTCGTCCGGTAGGCGCTTGCTGAGGAGATATGTAATGTACGGCTGCGTCCAGGATTTTTTGATCATCATGACACTCATTGGCCCTTCGAGTCCTGTGTCTGGCTCCAAGTTATCGAGTGCCATTGGCTCATTGGGTGGCGTAGCCCCCGAGTCCGTTGCTGCGCTTGTTTTCTTCTCTGTGGCCTTTGGCTTGATGGAGCGTTCACAGATGCGCTCGAGAAATACCCCAGGTGGTATGGGGGCGTAGGTAGAGCCTATGTTGGCGAGTGCGTCCGCCTCCTCGTTGCTTTCGTGACCTACATGTCGCAAATCACAACCATCGAAGTCTCCCTTGAGTGTATCGTAGAGGTCACGGTATGCGATCATGTTGTCATTTAGTGCGTCGCACTCGTGCATTGTTTGGTTGACGACCAGCTTGGAGTCGCCATATATGATGAGCCTCTTTGTGCCGCAGGCTTTTGCCATCCTCATCCCGTGCAACAAGGCCTCGTATTCAGCATCGTTGTTTGAGGCGGTGAACTGCATTCGCAGGATGTATTTCAGCTTGTTCCCTTGAGGTGATGTCAGTATGACACCTGCTCCTGCTCCATCTTTCCGTTTGGATCCATCGAAGTGCATGGTCCAAAGGTAGGACATATCTGGCTTGCCCGGGAGTTGGTTTTCCATCCAATGCACGAGGAAGTCAGGGAGGACTTGCGACTTGATTGCGTCGCGCTTTCCGTATGTAATGTCTCGTGGAGACAATTCGATTCCCCAAAGCGTGACTCGTCCCATGGCGTCGGGGTTATTAAGGATATGTCCCAATGGGGCGTCGCTGACTACCACGATTGGGTGTTCCTGGAAATAATGGCACAGTCGCCGGGCGGTCATGAAGACGCCGTACGCCAGCTTCTGGTAGTGCGGGTACCGTTGTTTTGTTGGCGTGAGGACCTCGCTGAGGTAGTATACCGGGCGTTGTACACCGTGGACCTTGTTTTCCTCTGCCCGCTCGACGACGAGCACTGTACTAACCACTTGGTTGGTAGCGGAGATGTACAGCAGTAGTGGTTCCCTTTCTCGTGGAGTCACCAGTACTGGCGAGGTAGATAGCAGGCGCTTGAGATCTTCGAATGCTTCTTGCGCTTCCTTGGTCCACTCGAATTTGTCGGCTTTGCGGAGTAGCTGATAGAAGGGCAGTGCCTTTTCTCCCATTCGGCTGATAAATTGATTGAGGGCCGCGATTCGTTTGGCTAGTTGCTGGACGCCTCTTATGTTTTTTGGCTTCTCCATGGCCAGTATGGCCTTTATCTTTTTCGGGTTTGCCTCAATCCCCCTCACGGAGATGAGATACCCGAGCAGCTGCCCAGATGGTACGCCGAAGGCGCATTTGTCCGGATTTAGCCTAATTAGGTAACGATCAAGATTGGTGAATGTTTCACGCAAGTCATTGATTAGAGAGGCTTCCTCCTTGGTTTTGATTACTATGTCGTCGACATAGACTTGGATGTTGCGACCCAGTTGCTCCTTGAGGCAAGCCTGCATGCACCGCTGGTAGGTGGCTCCTGCGTTTTTTAGCCTGAAGGGCATTGTGTTGTAGCAGAACACACTGAAGGGCGTTGTAAACGCGGTCTTCTCTTGGTCTTCCTCCTTCATTCGAATTTGGTTATAGCCTGAGTAGGCATCGAGGAAGCAGAGGTGCTCGCATCCAGCGGTGGAGTCGATGATTTGATCGATCCGTGGTAGCAGGAAGTGATCTTTTGGGCAGTTCTTGTTTAAAGAAGTGAATTCCATGCACATCCGTAGGATATCCGTGTCCTTTTTTGGCACCAGCGCCGTATTGGCGAGCCAAGTGCTTTCGTTGATCTCGCGTATGAATTTGGCCTCGACGAGTCTGTTGATCTCCATTCTGACTGCCTGCGCTCGTGGCTCAGACAGTCGCCTGATTGTTTGCTTGACTGGCCTTGCGTCGGGGTTGACGTTGAGTGCGTGCTCGGCGAATTCCCTGGGAACTCCTGGCATGTCCGCAGGACACCAGGCAAAATTTTCCCAGTGCTCACGGAGGAATTCGACGAACGCGAGCTCCTATGCGGGACTCAAGTTGTTGGCGATGAGGGCCGTTTTTGCAGGATCTGTCGGATGGACCTGCACCTTCTTTGTGTGCACAGATGAGTCAAAGGAGAGATCAGGTGAGCTTCGCCTACTCAGGGGAGGCAGACTGTTGTCTGTCGTTTCCTTCAATCGCGCGAGCTCTTCCTGCATGCCGAAGGACTGGGAGATTCTGTTGAATTCCCTCTCGCAACTGTCAGATCGCTCAAAGCTCCCGTTGATCGTGATGATGCCATTGGGACCTGGCATTTTCATCTGCAGGTATGCATAGTGGAGTACCACCATGAACCTAGCGAACGCGACGCGTCCGAGGATGCAGTGGTATTGTGAGGGCCAGTCGATGACCTCAAAGTCAATACGTTCGCGCCGGAAGTTCTTTGGCGTGCCAAATATGACGTCGAGGTTGATTTTGCCCAGGGGGTATACGCCTTTCCCTGGGACGATGCCGTGGAACGTTGTGTCCGATGCGTCCAAGCAGGTTAGAGGGATCCTCATTGCTCGCAAGGTACTCGCGAATATGAGGTTGATGCTGCTTCCGCCATCCATGAAGATGCGACTCATGTCGAAGCCTCCAATTTGCGCCTCGAGTACGAGGGGGCAATGACCTAGGCGAGGTACTTGAGGCGGGTGGTCGCGTTTATCGAAGGTAATGCACGACTCACTACCACTGAGGTACTCAGTGGTGGATGGTGGCGAGTGCGTGGCCAAGTTGACTTGGCGAGTGATGGCTTTCTGCTCCCTGTTAGAGGGGCGCCCCTTTTGGATCATCATGGTACCCATGGCCCGTGGGTACGGTTCTCCTCCGTGGTGCTGGTCTGGTGCTGCTCTGTTCGGGGGTCACCCAGGTGGTGGTGGCGGTGCGCCATGTGCCACGGCACCTAGAGCGGCTCCATAGCCTCTTTCGACTACGTTGCGGTTCATCCGAACCAATCCCTCGTGTAGCTTGAGGAACTCGTGGCAGTCCTTGAGGAGGTGGCTGGACTTTCTCTTGCCGTCATGCTTATCGATGTAGAAGTGTACCGTGCATGGCTCGGACAGTTTTTCCTCGATGGAGGTCGCGGGTGCCTCGTCGCGAGTGCGGAGTTGCCACACTTGCGTGGTTTTCCCAGAGTCGCGGTATCCGCCGCCGTGGTATCCGCCGTTGCGGTTTTCGTCGCGTCTATCGGCGTAGCCGGCTGCGACCATGTTGACATCGTCACGGTCGTCGTAGATGCGCATGCGGCGTTTGCCCCGGCGATCGCATCTGCGTTCGAGTTCCGCCTCCTCGTCGGAGTGAGCACGGTTTTTCACCGAATCTTCTCCATCGGCCCACCGATTCACGATCTCCATCAAGTGGTGGATGGTCTGAGGTTTCGAGCGGCCTAGCTCCTCCCTAAGCTCTAGGCGGCGGACGCCACCGTTGAATGCATCAATCGCGCGGTCCTCCGAGATGTTTTCCGCGGAGTTCTTGATGATGGACCACCTTTGGATGTATGAGCGTAGAGATTCACCAGATCTTTGCTGGCAGCATCTCAGTTCTTCAATTGATGCGGGCCGTTTGTACGTGCCCTTAAAGTTGCGCACGAAGCTATAAACCAGCTCATCCCAACTGCGAATGGATCCGCGTGGGAGGTTATTGAGCCATGCTCGGGCGGCGCCCTGGAGCTGTAGCTGCAAACATTGCATGGCGGTGCTTCGACTGCCTCCGTGGAGCCTGACGGAGGATATGTGATCCTCTAGCCAGATTTTAGGGTCTTGTAGACCGTCGAATTTCGGATTCTCCTACGGAAGTTTAAACCCTTTAGGCATTTGCCTGTGCCTAATGGATTTGCTTAAGCATCTGGCACCGCAGAGCTCCCCATATTCCTCTTCCGAGTCAGTCGACCGAGCACGTCGTGCCCTTGACTTGTCGATCTTGCGTTGTGTGAGGTCATTGCACGCATCGTAGTCGCGATCATGTCGTCGTGAGCGACGACGTCGAGACAGGTCGTGACTTTCATCGCTGGATGAAGGCGAGGAGTAGCGCTTTGCTAGCGGTTTGCCCTTTTTTGGGTCTAGTACCGGCTCCTTGTCGAGGGAGGCCCCGATTAGCCCCAAACCCGCGATCGTAGATTGGTGCATGGCAGTTCGGGGATCTCCAGCCGGTGGCTGGTTGTTGAGGAGGTACATGGTGGATGCTGTCACCGCAGCCTGCGGCATCCTGGGGACCACGTTGCCTCTCGTTCGACTGTCATAGAGCCGAAGTCGAGGACTTTCGCGGCGTCTATGTGCTCTTGTTTGGTGAGGTGAGCCATTCGCGACTGCCTCTTCTTGGCAATGTACTCGTTGCCTCGTGAGGAGGATCCTCTGTAGGACGAGAGCCCAGCGCGACGAAGGCTCGACTCGTCCGCCGCCTTTTTATGCGCCTCAAGTTGCGCTATTGCTTGTTTTTGGCGCGTGAACTCTTCTTTTAGGAGCCAGTGGTAGCCCATCAGTAGTTCCTGCGGGGACCCAAGGGGTAGAGGTACAACTCGTAGGGCTTCGCGGCAGTGTTCCCACTCTTGCTCGTTGAGCCTGATTACGACACGTTCGCCAGTTCGCTCATTGATTATGCTAGGAGGTTCAACTGCTCCCCCGTTGGCGCCATTACCTCCATTTCCACCATTGCCACCGTTAGGTGGATCGGCGCCATTGCCGGTGTTACCACCGTTGCCGCGATTGGCAGAAGTGGCGCCTGCGTTAATGAAGGCGCACATGACGTGATTGGGGAAGCTGCTGCTTCCACAACTTTCAGATTCGGAACCGTAGGTTCCATCTTCTGTGGCCAGATCGCTCAGATCGGAGTCGCGACTGCTGTCGCTGATCGTGTTCCCGACTGCCACCGGAGCATTGAGCTCGTTGAGGGTGCCGATCGATGGAGGGAACCATGATGCCGGGGCAATCGTCGGTACTGTCGGTTGATCAGGCATGCGAAGCGTGCCCATCTGACCAACTTGGAAGCAGAAGCTCCCAATCGCCAGGCTAATTCTGTCGCCCACGGATTCGAAGGCCGTGCGGGTGGCCGGCGTGTGGACGGTGAAGTCGAAGGCGCCGAAGAGCTGGTGAATCTCCGCTGTTGCGGTGTTGTAGATCACAGTTGATGGGGCCAAAGAAGCCGCAACATCAGCACTCCCAGTTCCAACGGACGGCGCCATCAATGCCCATTGTTATGGACTTGGGTTTTGGAGAAGGAGGGAGCGCTGGAGACATCTATCGGCTAGCAAACAAGAACATAGGGGACAAAGGATTTACCCAGGTTTAGGCCTCGTAGAGGTCCTTACTCCTGCTTGTCTGCTCGTGGAATTATCGAAGGAGTCGAAAGTTACAATGGTGCGCAGATGCAATCTGGCGAGGGTTGTGGAAACTAGGGTTGCGTGTGTCCTTCTTGCCTCCCCCTCCTAGCCTTTATATAGATAGGCTAGGTCTCGGGTAGCAGGTCGAGTCGGTTACAAGTTAGGGTTTTCCCCTTCAAACTTTCTATCTTTAGCTTCTTCTTGTCTCTCAAGCAATCGAGAGTCCGCAGGTTACTCGAGTCCTTTAGTCTGGGCCTTGGCAACACCGTGGGCCTGTACGTATTTAGACTGTATATACCAAGCTCGAGTACTTGTAGGGTATACCCATGTCAGGATGCCTTGGGCATCCCCAACCTTTGACGCTTATACTTCTTGGATATTTCTTGGGGTGACACACGTGGCATCCCCAAGCTTGAGCTTTAGTCCATCCTTCATCTTATTACTCATTCCTTCCATACACCTGAAATTTTTCTTCATACAAAACTTCACACAATCTTTATCAGAAATATTAGTGCACTTTAGATAAATAAGTCTTAAGGTTCAGTTCTAACACCAAATAAACTTCCATTAGAACACTAGCTACTGTAGCACTTCCCTAAAAAATATCAATTCCCCAAAAGAACTCAAAAAGGAACCAACAAGAAGCAAATGCAGAAAATGGCAGAAATCTGTCAAAACAGACCAACAGGTAAAGACGAATTTTTTCGAAGACCTTATGTTGCTCAAATCAAAAAGTGTTGAACTAAAGAAAGTTAGATAACAACCTGGGGCAGAAGAAAAAAATTCACGGCTCAAAAAGACGATCAGATATTTTACACGAATTTTTACAGTGAAGCATAAAAATCTGTTTTGGGACAGCAACTTTCCCAATCATTACTTCTCTCTCATTAGATGTTACTCTTGACACAAAAAGCACATAAAAAGGCTAAGGAGCGGTTATTACAGGTAATAACTTCCAGGACTCATCTAAAACTTTTGGGTTATCTCCCAATAAGTACTTTTCTTTAACGCCTTTAAGTTAGGCATAAGAAGCAAGAAAAAGAATCAAGTGTTCTCAAATGAAGAAGCATTAAGACCAAATTTTGTTTTCATAGGGGAAGCAAAAGAAATCTTCTCTCTCTTCTTAGGGAAGTGTTCTATACCTTTCTTGAGTGGGATTTGATATTTAATGGTGCCTTCTTTCATATCAATAATGGCACCAACAGTTCTAAGAAATGGTCTTCCCAAAGTAATATGACAAGAAGCATTGCATTCAACATCCAAAACATAGAAATCAACGGGCAAATAGGCATTGTTAACCATAATAAGAACATCATTAAGACTCCCAATGAGTTTCTTTTTAGCATTATCATCAAGTGGGACATTCAAATAACAATCTTCAAATGGAGGCAAATCAAGCATATCATAAATCCTTCTAGGCATAATAGAAACACTAATATCAAGATCACATAAATCTTTGAAATCAAAGTCATTCACTTTCATATTAATGATGGGTTCCCAACCATCTTTTTGTTTTATGGGAATAGAAGCTTTATTTTTCATCTTTTCTTCTTTAATCTTTATGAGAGCATAAGTAATGTGTTTTGTAAAGGCCATGTTCATAGCATTAGCATTAGGACTTTTAGCAAGCTTTTGTAGGAACTTAATAACTTTAGGGATATTGCAACCATCAAGATCAAAATCAAATTTATCATCTAAAGTAGTAGAACTATTACTAGCCTCAACACTAGTGGTGGTGATAGTATAAACACTAATGTTTCTAGCAATTTCATCTTCTCTTTCCCACTTAGCATGTAATTCAGCTAATAGTCTAACATTTTCATCAATTCTTACTTGTATAGCATTAGTAGCTGCAAAGGGATTATCATTAGTTTCAGGTTTAGCAGCCATTTTATTCAAAGAAGATTGAGCTTCAGCCAAAGATGCTATATTTCTTTCAGCATTAGAGAGTTTTTCCTCAATAGTTTTATTGAAAGCAGTTTCTTTACTAATGAAGTCTTTAAGCATAAATTCAAGTTCAGAGGGAGAACTCCTATTATTGTTGTAGGAACTTCCATAAGCATTACCATTGTTAGGAGGATATGGCTTATAATTGTTGTTACCAAAATTGTTCCTATAAGCATTATTGCCAAAGTTGTTATTTCTTATGAAGTTCATATCAACTTGCTCTTCTTGATCAACCAAAGAGGCTAAAGGAATATTATTTGGATCAATATGGGCTTTCCCATTCACAAGCATAGACATAATAATATCAATGTTATCACTCAAGGAGGAGGTTTCCTCAACAGAATTTACCTTCCTACCTTGTGGAGCTCTCTCAGTATGTGTAACACCCTCGAATCGGCCCTATGCAAGTTCTAGCGATTCCCGCCAAACCCGCATAGAAACGATTCAAAGATGCCCACCAAGCACTTGCATGCGGTGGAAAACGAAGTAATACCATTACACAATAGTCCACGATGGAACCCATAGAAACATATATATACAACAACGACTCAAAGAGCCAAGAATACAAATATACAATACAAATATCCAAATCACCTTGAAAACGATACAACATCCGAGTACGGACAAGATGCAAATGGGGCTAAGAGCCCTGAACAATAACTAATGGCGTCCATAACCCTGCCCAGGCCAAGCCGGAAGGGTAACCCTGCTAACGACGTCAATCTCAAACCTACTAAAACAAAAGGGGTGCCGACAAAGGGAAAAGGAAAAAGAGGAGCGTCATTATTGAGGCCAGTACACGGCGAGGCTAGAATTCGGCTACTCTCGCCTACATAGGTATGGTGGACTGAAGCGGCAGTGCAGCATGCACTAAACAACCTATAGAGACACGATGCAACTGTCGGCTATTAGAGAGGGATAAGAGGGACCTATTCGCGACCAACCTTATACTAACACCAATCATACCCATCCTGGTATTCCCCCTCGAGAGCAAACGAGAGAGTCAAACCGAGGAACTCACACAGTTGGCAGTTTTATTCATTCCATTATAGTTGCAGCACTTACTAGTCAGATATAGATAACGTGAGTCATCTTGATAGCATAAGTAGTGGGCATTTTAGTTAACCAGTTAGTTGTAGTTGTAGTACTTACTAGTCAGATACAATTAGCATGTGACATCCCAAACCCAGCAGTTGTTGGCACTTTTATTTCCTTCCATTGGAGTTGCGATACTTACTAGGCAGGTATAATATGACACGATACACCCCATTTCCACCAGTTGTTGGCACTTTTATTATCCATTCCATTATAGTGAAGCTGATTACTAGTCACATATTAAGTCAAATTTATAGCACTACTTTAGTTATGCTTTTCTATGATCGAGATACTGTGCTCCAAGTCGTCCATAACCGCGGACACGGCTTTCAGAAAGATTTACCCTGCAGGGATGCACAAATAGCAACACACACACGATCAACCTCGGAAAAACCAAATCAAACCCAACGAGGCTTTCACGAAAAAGCAATCACAGGATTCATAAAATATTTCAGGGGCCACCCCATTAAGGTACCCGCAACGAAGTAAGCCGGCTCCGAGACGGACCCAAGGTTTGCGTCAATGGCTGTAAACGACTGGGAACCCGAAAGTGTGACTGGACTTGTTGATACCATGAAAACACTCCACATCCAAAACAGTACAGGTGCTCCACGCACAATCATAAATAAAGCAGTAAAGCATGGCATAAGTGCAGGATAGTAATAAAGCCCAAAACTAGTTTGTGTCCCCAAGAAATAAGAAATGAATCAAGCTCTGGCTAAGGGGGATCCATAGGGTCTCCCGGATGCGGATAGCGCGAATAATCAAGGAACAGGTATAAGTACTCGGGACCTACAGGACACAAGTGGACATGAAAACCAAATAGCATATATTGCCCACCGCTGCCTCTTTCATTAGTTATCCCAGCAATTTAATAGTTGTATTTAAAGTCATGATCCTCTCCACAGTAAAGCATATGACAACATTCCAACAAATGTGTGGTACTTCACGACACGGGATCGCACCTAAGCAAGCGACTACGACCCGCAAGACCATCTATCTATCAAACAACAGGCAATAGGATGTGACCAAGGCAATATAGAGGCTGCAAGGTATATAAATGGTGCACGGAAACTAAAGCATCGCAATACGGGTAGCAGTAGATCAACAGGAGGAAGTAAAGACTATAAATGCAAAATAGGTAGAAAGGGGGAGATTGCTCATCTGGAAAACATAGCCGAAGATACATTATCCGAAGGACTTGTCGGTACTCGCATCAACTCAACGGCCTAATCCGCGAAGAAGCAAATCACTAAAAGAAACACCAAATGCACTATTTAATACTACGACAAAAGATCCATCATGATGTATGTATGATGCATGACATGGCAAAGGTGCGGTGCAATTAGGCAATATTAAGCGGAACCGGGTCCCGACAATTAATTATATGGTTCAAGTTGTTTAGGTAACCCGCAATTTAAATGTTGACTTAACAAGGCAAAACATGGCATCGGTTCGCTACACAAATTTAAATGGAGTTCATATAAGACTAGAGTAGCCCGCATATGGTCTCCATATTTAATTATGAGGTGAATCGACAAAGTACCCACAAACCCCAAAATATGTATGTGACATGAACAATTTACATGCATGAGATATATGATATATCATAAAAATAGGGGTCTCGGAAAGGGGATCACATTAGGGTTCGGCACCGATGGTCTCGAGGTTCGGACTCGACGGGATCGGTCTTCGGATCAGGGTTCGGGTTTTCAGGTCATTGGATCTGTGAAGAAGAACTTGACGTCCATGAAGGAGGCCTCCAGGTTCGGGGTCCTGGGGTCTCCGGGATCAGGGCTCTAGATCCGGGGATCAGGGTCTTCGTTTTCCATGTGGCGCACTCGAGATCTCGGCATCTTCAGGTCCAAGGGCTCGGTGCTCCATGTCGAAGGCCTCGGGGTTCCGCGGTCTTCGGTTCAGTGAGGCAGATCTTGTCCATCGCCAGGGTCTCATACAATCTAGTCAACCTCACCCATCTTCTCGCAACAAGAACATCAGCACATCTAAACACTATAACCCAAAAACAATTACACTATTGTCACCAATTCTTGCCAATAGAACATACACAGGCGACAGGAGGCGGTAACGACCTACTGAAGCTGCAGACTCGCCGTAGTGACGGCAGGCGCTGGCGACCGAGGACGAGGAGCTTGGCGTCCTCGGGCACTTTAGAACGGAGGCAAGCGCGCAAGGAGGGCTCGGGGACCGGCTCCGGTGGTGCTCTGCACGGGGGCGCGGCGCTACAGCGAACGAGGGCGGCGGCAGGGTGCTGCGGCGATGACTCGGTGATGAGACGGCGAGCCGGAACGAGCCTGGGTGGGTATCCGATGGGGCGGCCTCCTACGAGGCGTCCGGGGACTGCGCGGGTGAGGGAGAGGACGACAGGGCCTAGGGTGGCGGCGCAGCGACGCGGGTCCTCGCGAGGAAGGAGGGAGGTCGCGGAGGCGGGACGCTGGCGGCGGAGACAGAGGAGATCAGTGGCGTCCGGTGTTGCAGCCGGTGGCGGTTTAAGGCGACGGGTGGCGGCCGACGGGGAGCGGGGCTCGCGTTCCTAGAAGCGCCCGATCGGAGGCGAGGAGCCACTCGGCCGGCGCGACAGCGGGAGGCACTCAGATAGAAGTCGAGGATGGCGAGCATGGCGACACAGACTAGGGATCTGACGGCAGCGAGGGATCGCGGACCAAGGAGAGGAGGGCACCCCTGGCGGCGGAGACGCGCGGCGCACGCGAGAGGCGTGATGCTCGAGTAGGTGGGGAGCAGGGCGAGAGGGAGGACGCGGGGAAGGTGGGGATCGCGATTGGTGGCGATGGTTGCGTGCGGGACTAGGGTGGGCGCTGCGCGGGGTGAGGTGAGGTGGGGCCAGGCGGGGTACGATGTAGCATGCCTGTACGTGTAGGGCGGGGTCGTCGTGTACCGCATGCGTCCCTGCAGCGTGTCGGGCAGAAAGCGGCGAGTCGTGCAATGCGTGCGGGGCTACGACCGAGGTGGGTTGGTGTGGGTCGGTTTGCTACTGGGTTAGATAGGGTTGGGGTTCGGGTGTGTCGTGCGCATCTGCGTGTGCTCGGCTGACGGCGGTAGCAAGGTAATGGAGATGGGGGTGTGGACGTGTGGTAGGTTAGGTTCCTGGGGGTTAGGGTTTTGTTTGGAGGTGGTCAGCTAGGCTTTTGGGCCTGGCGGACTGCCTCCTAAAAATAATATAAGTTTTACTTTTTTAATAGACTTTTGTATATAGTTTTTAGACAAATAAGAGTTCCGATAAAGACTAGGGTTTTTATTTGAATAAGGACAAGGGACATTTAGAAAACAAAACAAGGCTTTTAGAAAATAGTTTTTGGCAAACCATGCATGATGATGACAATGCTCAAATGCAATGTGGCATGATGACATGAGCATGCAGTCATGATGATGAACAAAACAAAAACACGGCGATTTTCTAGTAGTGGTTTTATCGGGGTGCTACAATTCGACACCACTAACAATGGATCTCGCCCTCGAGATCCGCCTCATGGTACAGGGAAGAAGGCCGACGATCTGAGTCTTCTCGCTTCATGAAGATCCTCGCGACACCACTAACAATGATTCTTGCTCCTTCTTAAAATCGTTGACACCACCAACAAAAAAGTCATCGCTCACGTCCATTGGGAGAACACTCCGGAGAAACAAGACGAAGATAAAGGTATAGAAATGTGAGGCCACCTCTAACTTCCATGGAAGGAGTAAGATTACATTGATCCACCATTCAATGTAGAAGAGCGAATGATAAGAGTAGTGGTATGGTAGCTACTCCATCCCGCACTCAAAGCATTACTCTATATATGAACAAAAGAATCATTCAACCAACTCTCAGAATTCAGATTGAAGATATTTACAAGAGATGTTCAGAAACAAAGGATCAATGCAAGTTCTTAATAAGATCTGATGTAGATGATGTCGTCGCGCTGGTAGACATCAGAAGATACATAGGAAAGTTTTAGTGGATTTTGGTCCACTTGAAGATATAACAGATGAAATATTCCACAAATAGGATGAAGTCCGGATGTAGAAACACCGTTGCAAGAAGGGATCGAAACCCTGAAGGTACGACATAAAGCCGAACCACAAGAATTTCCTGGACTTGAAGAAAGGTAAGAGAACATATTCAAAACTCGCAAAGCTAATAGAAGAATAGCATAGGGGTAAGGAGTAAAAATAGACCTACTCACATCTATCCAACTGATTTTGCAAAAATAGTTTTGACACTCTACAACGTCCGTTAGCTAGGTTATCCTACAGGCTGGACCAGTGGGGTATCGCAACTGCTGAGCTCTGATACCACTATGTAACACCCTTGAATCGGCCCTATGCAAGTTCTAGTGATTCCCGCCAAACCCTCATAAAAAAGATTCAAAGATGCCCACCAAGCACTTGTGTGCGGTGGAAAACAAAGTAATACCATTACACAATAGTCCACGATGGAAGCCATAGAAACATATATATACAACAACGACTCAAAGAGCCAAGAATACAGATATACAATGCAAAGATCCAAATCACCTTCAAAACGATACAACATCCGAGTACGGACAAGATGCAAATGGGGCTAAGATCCCTAAGCAATAACCAATGGCATCCATAACCCTGCGTAGGCCAAGCCGGAAGGGTAACCCTGCTAACGACGTCGATCTCAACCTTGCTAAAACAAAAGGGGGTGCCGACAAAGGGCAAAGGAAAATGAGGAGCGTCAGTACTGAGGCCAGTACACAGCGAGGCTAGAATTCAGCGGCTCTCGCCTACATAGGTATGGTGGACTGAAGCGGCAGCGCATCATGCACTAAACAACCTATAGAGACTCGATGCAACTATCGACCTATTCGGGACCAACCTGATACTAACACCAATCATACACATCCTGGTATTCCCCCTCGAGACCAAACGAGAGAGTCAAACCGAGGAACTCACACAGTTGGCAGTTTTATTCATTCCATTATAGTTGCAGCACTTACTAGTCAGATATAGATAACGTGAGTCATCCTGATAGCATAAGTAGTGGGCAGTTTTACTTAACCATTCAGTTGTAGTTGCAGTACTTACTAGTCAGATACAATTAGCATGTGACATCCCAAACCCAGCAGTTGTTGGCACTTTTATTTCCTTCCATTGGAGTTGTGATACTAACTAGGCAGGTATAATATGACACGATACACCCCAGTTCCACTAGTTGTTGGCACTTTTATTATCCATTCCATTGTAGTGAAGCTGATTACTAGTCACATATTAAGTCAAATTTATAGCACTATGCTGGCTCGTGATTGATGTAGAGCTCGTTAGGAACCCCAAGAGGAAGGTATGGTGAGCACAGCAGCAAGTTTTCCCTCAGTTATGAGTCCAAGGTTTAATCGAACCAGTAGCAGCAAGGAAACACCCCAAAGGTGTTACTAGCTGAGCTTTGGCAGGGCGCACTACCGGTGCTAGTAGCAACGTGGAGACCTGCACAACACAACCACAGAACTTTGTCCCCAACTTGAGATGAGGTTTCTCAATCTCACCGTGTTTTGCGGAAAATAAAGGATTAAACGTATCGAATGGAAAGAAGTAAAAGTTTGTAGAAAGTAAACACAAAGAAGTAAAAGATTGTAGACTGTATGTAAAGTAAAAGGACCAGGATCCATAGTTCACTAGAGGTGGCTCTCCTTACATAGATAACATGCTGGGTGAACAAATTACAGCGGGGCAATTGACAAACACCGAGAAAGCAATACATGCATATACTAATCATCTTGACTCCTCTGAGACTTGATTGGGCATTACAACATAATACATAGACCGCCATCCAACTGCATCTATGACTAATAATCCACCTTCAGGCTATCATCCGATCCCCCTCCAGTATTAAGTTGCAAGCAACAGATTATTGCTTTACGAACTGCATGTAAAGTAAACAATACGATTGTTCTATGAACAAAGGATTGTTGTTTTCTCCCTAGTAGCAACAGCACATCTAGTACCTTAGAGATTTCTGTCACTTCCCCAGATTACCAGAGGCATGAACCCACTATCGTGCATAAATACTAACTATTGGAGTTGCTAGCATCTACTTGGCCAAGATAGCTACTAACAACGGAAAGCATGCATAATCAGAAATAACAAAGACATGATAGAATCAATAATCAATCTAATATCCATCGGATCCCCGCAAACACAACATGTATGAATTACAAATAGATGATCTTGATCATGAACGGAGCTCACAAGATCTAAACATGAAAGCACAAAGGAGGAGAAACCATCCATCTAGCTACTACATGGATCCGTAGTCCAAGGATGAACTACTCACGCATCATACCGGAGGCTTGCATGGTGATGAAGAAGGCCTCCAGGGTGAATTCCCCTCTCCGGCAGGGTGCCGAGAAGAGCTTCAGATCCCTCCCGATCTCGGGATGGATATGACGGCGGCTACAGACTCTTTCGTTGATTTTTGATCGGGTAATTAGGGTTTTCGTCCCGAGGGCAACTTATAGGCAGAAGGAGAGGCCGAGGGGGTGCTGGGAGCGGCCACCCCGCCCCCCGGCGCGTGCCAGGCCTGGCCGCGCGGCCAGGTGGTGTGGCCGCCCTCTAGCCCTTCTCCGTCTCGTATTCTGACATCTGATGACTTCCGGAAAAATAGGCACTTTGGCTTTTGTCTCGTCCAATTCCGAGAATATTCATTTTCTGACTTTCCTGGAACCAATATAGCAGAAAACAGGCAGCTGGCACTATGGCTCTTGTTAATAGGTTAGTCCAAGAAATCATATGAAAAGTACTCCAAAGTTGGAACAAAACACAAGAAAGTGGATAAAACCAAGCATGGAACATCAAAATTTATAGATACATTTGCAATGTATCAACATCCCCTAGCTTAACTCCTGCTCGTCCTCGAGTAGGTAAGTGATAAAAAGAGAATAATTTTTGAGGTGACATGCACCATCAAAGACTTGATCAAAGTATTTGTAAGACATTCAAAGCTGGGATCATAGTACTTCAATCCTAACATGAAAGACAAAGTTCTAGCAATAAGACAAAGAAACTATGATGCAACATGAAAAGGAACAAACAATAGATTCATGAATAACAATGCTTTGCAAGATGTTTGTTTATTTCACATAAAGAAAACATAGCGTAATAGTATTCATCTTGTCCCTCATAGAGTAGCAAATATAAATACATAGGACACCTTCAAAGTTCATAAGAGTGACTAGATACAAATAGTTTAAAACAAGCAATATCAAGTTATGCATCAATCAACTAGTCTTGGGACAATGCACATAGAACTAAGAATGGCCACTATGCTCTCAAAGTAGGTGCATAAAGGTAGAAGGTGGAGACTCAATATAATGGTGGAAGACAGGCCTTCATAAAAGGAAGTAGGGATTCAAGTATCATAAAGAGCTTCCAAAAATTATGGTACTTAATGCTTTCAGCTCTCATTGCCCCTATCATAAGCATCTTGAAGGTGATTAAGGTTAAAGTGACACAACTAAGAGGATATGCTTGACAAGTTATAAACTGAAATCTCATGCCCCATACTTACAAAGATCGAACCTCATGCTACTCAAATTTAGTCACAAGTAAGCTCTTGTCACTGTAAGTACATGTGTATCATAAAGAAACGCCAACGGGGTACCCCTTGCACATGATACATGAGCTATCCCATAATCAAAATGACAAGGCAAGCAGACAATGAGCATCTCAACGATCTTATTATTTTCTATTTGCATAGGTTTTTATTGAGGATGCTTCATAGAGTGCTCATTATGGTGATGCTGCAAGTTTCCACCATGATTAGGCTTGGCTTAGGCTAGCGGCCCAAGCGTTTCTCTAACACACATACAAACTCCATGATCTTACAAGTTCCACTTTTATTTCACACCGTCGGGATCCATAAGCAAAAGAACATGATATCAATGGGGTACAAAGTACAAGTGCAATGTTGAAAGTGTTCCCCATGATACATGGTTCTGCTAATTTCAACTTATAAAGCGCAAACATATACGCAACAAAGAAGGACCCAATGGTTCAAGTTTATTAAATGCAGAAAAGTAAAGTGTGCCATCAAGTTCGTGAGAGCTTTAATCACTAGTTTTCTCATAACAAGTTTAATTTGGAAGGTAAACAAAAGCATGAATATACTTGGAATAGCATAAGCTAGTAGATAGGTATGGTGGACTCTTTGGAATAACTTGGTTTAGGGAGTTGTATGCATGAGTGGAACTCATACTTGGTTGTGGAGACTAGCAAAAGACTGGGAGCGACAAACTAAGAGAGCAATAATGGCCATAATCATGCAGAGCGACAAAACATCATTGATCAAAACATAAAGTGATAATACAAGTTGAAAACTAAAGGATCATAAAGGCTATGGTGACTTGAGATAGTCATAACATGGTGTGAGCATGCGCCAAGTCAACCCAAATAAAGCATCAAAGGAGAATACAATTATACTATGCTTTAATATGCTAAAACAACGCATGATTCATCCAAGGCACATTAAGCAATCTCAATTGTTTATAACAAGTCATGCTAAAGCAAAGAATACTAAGCATAAAGCCAAAACAATATCAATCATGGCATGACAAAGCATAGGCCACAGTCAAAAACGAGCTCTTTTTACCACATAAGCATGAACTTTCCTACTCTTCTTCAAACCAAACCAAACTATTTGCAAACCAAAGTATGAAATAGGGGGTCCAACCAATTTATTCAGAACACTAAGAAAACCAAGAAAACTAAAAACCAAAACAAAAATGAAAAAGAAGACGCTCCAACAAAAACACAACTGTGCATGAAACAATAAAAATGAAGCGTTTGGAAGAAACCTGGGATTTTTATTGATGAAGAAGGGGATGCCTTGGGCATCCCCAAGCTTTGACGCTTGTACTTCTTGGATATTTCTTGGGGTGACACGCATGGCATCCCCAAGCTTGAGCTTTAGTCCATCCTTCATCTTATTACTCATTCCTTCCATACACCTGAAATTTTTCTTCATACAAAACTTCAGACAATCTTTATCAGAAATATTAGTGCACTTAAGATAAATAAGTCTCAAGATTCAGTTCTAACCCCAAATAAACTTCCGTTATAACACTAGCTACTGTAGAACTTCCCTCAAAAAGCTCAATTCCCCAAAGGAACTCAAGAGGGAACTAACAAGAAGCAAATGCATAAAAATGGCAGAAATCTATCAAAACAGACCAGCAGGTAAAGACGAATTTTTTCGAAGACCTTATGTTGCTCAAATCAAAAAGTGTTGAACTATAGAAAGTTAGATAACAACCTGGGGCAGAAGAACAAAACATTACAGCTCAATCCGACATACAGAACTCTCTCAGGAATGTTTACGGTGAAGCACAAAAATCTGTTTCGGGAGAGCAACTTTCCCAATCATTACTTCTCTCTCATTAGAGGTTACTCTTGGCACAAAAAGCAAATAAAAAGGATAAAGAGAGGTTATTACAGAGGTAATAACTTCCAAGACTCATCTAAAACTCTTGGTTTATCTCCCAACAAGTACTTTTCTTTAACGCCTTTAAGTTAGGCATAAGAAGCAAAGAAAGAATCAAGTATTCTCAAATGAAGAAGCATTAAGACCAAATTTTGTTTTCATAGGAGAAGCAAAAGAAATCTTTTCTATATTTTTGGGGAAGTGTTCTATACCTTTCTTAAGTAGGAGTTGATATTTAATGGTGCCTTCTTTCATATCAATGATGGCACCAACAGTTCTAAGAAAAGGTCTTCCCAAAGTAATAGGACAAGAAGCATTGTATTCAACATCCAAAACATAGAAATCAACGTGGACATAGGAATCGTTAACCATAATAAGAACATCACTGAGACTCCCCATGAGTTTGTTTTTAACATTATCATCAATTGGGACATTGAAATAACAATCTTCAAGAGGAGGCAAATCAAGCATATCATGAATCGTTCTAGGCATAATAGAAACACTACTATCAAGATCACACAAAGCTTTGAAACCACAGTCATTCACGTTCATATTAATGATGGGTTCCCAACCATCCTCTTGTTTTATAGGAATATAAGCTTTATGTTTCATCTTTTCTTCTTTGATCTATATGAGAGCATCAGTAATGTGTTTTGTAAAACCATGTTCATAGCACTAGTATTAGGACTTTTAGCAAGCTTTTGTAGGAACTTAATAACTTCAGAGATGTTGCAACCATCAAGATCAAAATCAATTTTATCATCTAAAGTTGTAGAACTATTACTAGCCTCAACACTAGTGGTGGTAATAGTAGAAACACTAATGTTTCTAGAAATTTCATCTTCTCTTTCCCACTTAGCATGTAATTCAGCTAATAGTCTAACATTTTCATCAATTCTTACTTGTATAGCATTAGGAGCTGCAAAGGGATTCTCATTATTTTTAGGTTTAGCAGCCATTTTATTCAAAGTAGATTGAGCTTCAGCCAAAGGTGCTATATTTCTTTCAGCATTAGGGATTTTTTCCTCAATAGTTTTATTGAAAGCAGTTTGTTTACTAATAAACTCTTTAAGCATAACTTCAAGTTCATAGGGAGCACTCTTATTGCTGTTGTAAGAATTTCCATAAGCATTACCATTGTTGGGAGGAAATGGCTTATAATTGTTGTTACCAAAATTGGTCCTATAAGCACTATTACCATAAGCATTGCTGCCAAAGTTGTTATTTCTTATGAAGTTCACATCAACTTGCTCTTCTTGAGCAACCAAAGAGGCTAAAGGAACATTATTTGGATCAATATGGGCTTTCCCATTAACAGGCATATACATAATAATATCAATCTTATCACTCAAGGAAGAAGTTTCCTCAACAGAATTTACCTTCTTACCTTGTGGAGCTCTCTCAGTATGCCATTCAAAATAATTAACCATCATATTGTCCAATAGTTTTGTTGCAGCACCCAAAGTGATGGTCATAAAGGTACCTCCAGTAGCTGAATCCAATAGGTTCCTTGAAGAATGGTTCAATCCTGCATAAAAAGTTTGGATGATCGTCCAAGAAGTGAGTCCATGAGTGGGACAATTCTTTACCAAAGATTTCATTCTTTCCCAAGCTTGAGCAACATGCTCATTATCAAGTTGTTTAAACTTCATTATTTCACTTCTCATGGATATAATCTTAGCAGGAGGATAGTATTTTCCAATAAAAGCATCTTTGCACTTAGTCCAAGAATTAATACTATTCCTTGTTAAGGAATTCAACCTCTCTTTAGCTTTTCCTCTCAAAGAGAAAGGAAACAATTTCAGTTTAATAATATCACCATCTATATCCCTATGCTTTTGCATCTCACAAAGTTCAACAAAGTTATTTAGATGGGAGGCAGCATCTTCATTACCAATACTAGAAAATTGTTCTCTCATAACAAGATTGAGCAAAGCAGGTTTTATCTGAAAGAAAGTATTTTCAGCCACAGGTGGAGCAATAGATGTGCCCATAAAATCATTGTTGTTGGTGCTAGTGAAGTCACACAACTTAGTGTTTTCAAGAGTAGTCATTTTTTGGGTTTTCAAATAAGAAAGCACACAAGTAAAACTATTTTTTTGTGTTTTTTAAGAACAAAACAAGCAAACAAAGCAAAAAGAAAACTAAGCAAAACAAAAACAACAAAGTAAAGAGATTGGTCATGAGGGACTCCCCTTGTGAAGATGTCCTTGACTCCCCCACAACGGTGCCAGAAAAATGCTTGATGGCTCAGTGTTGATGTAGAGCTCGTTGGGAACCCCAAGAGGAAGGTATGATGAGCACAACATCAAGTTTCCCTCAGTTATGAAACCAAGGTTTAATCGAACCAGTAGGAGCAAGGAAACACCCCAAAGGTGTTGCTAGCTGAGCCTTGCCAGGGTGCACTACTGGTGCTAGTAGCAACATGGAGACCTACACAACACAACCATAGAACTCTGTCCCCAACATGCGATGAGGTTGTCAATCTCACCGTGTTTGGCTGAAAACAAAGGATTAAAAATATCGAATGGAAGGAAGTAATAGTTTGTAGAAAGTAAACATAAAGCAGTAAAAAATTTATAGATTGTATGTAAAGAAAAGGACCGGGATCCATAGTTCACTAGAGGTGGCTCTCCTTAGATAGATAACATGTTGGGTGAACAAATTACAGCGGGGCAATTGACAAACACCGAGAAAGCAATACATGCATATACTAATCATCTTGACTCCTTTGAGACTTGATTGGGCATTACAACATTATACATAGACCGCCATCCAACTGCATCTATGACTAATAATCCACCTTCAGGTTATCATCTGATCCCCCTCCAGTATTAAGTTGCAAGCAACAGATTATTGCTTTACGAACTGCATGTAAAGTAAACAATACGATTGTTCTATGAACAAAGGATTGTTGTTTTCTCCCTAGTAGCAACAGCACATCTAGTACCTTAGAGATTTCTGTCACTTCCCCATATTACCAGAGGCATGAACCCACTATCGTGCATAAATACTAACTATTGGAGTTGCTAGCATCTACTTGGCCAAGATAGCTACTACCAACGGAAAGCATGCATAATCAGAAATAACAAAGACATGATAGAATCAATAATCAATCTGAAATAACATCTCAATATCCATCGGATCCCCGCAAACACAACATGTATGAATTACAAATAGATGATCATCATCACGAACGGAGCTCACAAGATCTAAACATGAAAGCACAAAGGAGGAGAAACCAGCCATCTAGTTACTACATGGATCCGTAGTCCAAGGATGAACTACTAGCGCATCACACCAGAAGCTTGCATGTTGATGAAGAAGGCCTCCAGGGTGAATTCCCCTCTCCGGCAGGGTGCCGGGAAGAGCTTCAGATCCCTCCCGATCTAGGGATGGAGATGGCGGCGGCTACAGACTCTTTCGTGGATTTTTCATCGGGTACTTAGGGTTTTCGTCCCGAGGGCAACTTATAGGCGGAAGGAGAGGCCGAGGGGGTGCCAGGAGCGGCCACACCACCCCCTGGCGCGGGCCAGGCCTAGCCGCGCGGCCAGGTGGTGTGGTGGCTCCCTGGCCCTTCTCCATCTCGTATTCTGGCACTTGATCCCTTCCGAAAAAATAGGCACTTTGGCTTTTGTCCCATCCAATTCTGAGAATATTCATTTTCTGACTTTGCTGGAACCAAAAACAGCAGAAAACAGGCAGCTGGCACTGTGGCTCTTGTAAATAGGTTAGTCCAAGAAATCATATGAAAAGTACTCCAAAGTTGGAACAAAACACAAGAAAGTGGATAAAACCAAGCATGGAACATCAAAAATTATAGATACATTTGCAATGTATCACACTACTTTAGTTATGCTTGTCTTTGATCGAGATACTGTTCTCCAAGTCGTCCATAACCGCGGACACGGCTATCAGAAAGATTTACACTGCAGGGGTGCACAAATACCAACACACACACGATCAACCTCGGAAAAACCAAATCAAAACCCAACGAGGCTTTCACGACAAAGCAATCACAGGATTCATAAAATATTTCAGGGGGCCACCCCATTAAGCTACCCGCAACAAAGTTAGCCGGCTCCGAGACGGACCCAAGGTTTGTGTCAATGGCTGTAAACGATTGGGAACCCGAAACTGTGATTGGGCTTGTCGATACCGCGAAAACACTCCGCATCCAAAACAGTACAGGTGCTCCACGCACAATCGTAAATAAAGCAGTAAAGCATGGCATAAGTACAGGATATTAATAAAGCCCCAAACTAGTTTGTGGCCCCAAGAAATAAGAAATGAATCAAGCTCTGGCTAAGGGGGATCCATAGGGTCTCCTGGATGTGGATAGTGCGAATAATCAAGGAGCATGTATCAAGTACTCGGGACCTACGGGACACAAGTGGACATGAAAACCAAATAGCATATATTGCCCACCGGTGCCTCTTTTATTAGTTATCCTAGCAATTTAATAGTTGTATTTAAAGTCATGATCCTCTCCACTGTAAAGCATATGACAACATTCCAACAACTGTGTGGTACTTCACGTCACGGGATCACACCTAAGCAAGGGACTACGACTCGCAAGACCATCTATCTATCAAACAACAGGCAATAGGATGTGTCCAAGGCAATATAGAGGCTGCAAGGTATATAAATGGTGCACGGAAACTAAAGCATCGCAATACGGGTAGCAATAGATCAACAGAAGAAAGTAAAGACTATAAATGCAAAATAGGTAGAAAGGGGGGATTGCTCGCCCGGAAAACATAGCCGAAGATACATTATCCGAAGGACTTGTCGGTGCTCGCATCAACTCAATGGCCCCGCGAAGAAGCAAATCACTAAAAGAAACACCGGATGCACTATTTAATACTATGGCAAAAGATCCGTCATGATGTATGTATGATGCATGACATGGCAAAGATGCGGTGCAATTAGGCAATATTAAGCGGAACCGGGTCCCGACAATTAATTATATGGTTCAAGTTGTTTAGATAACCCGCAATTTAAATGTTGACTTAACCAGGAAAAACATGGCATCGGTTCGCTACACAAATTTAAATGGAGTTCATATAAGACTAGAATAGCCCGCATATGGTATCCATATTTAATTATGAGGTGAATCGACAAAGTACCCACAAACCTCAAAATATGTATGCGACATGAACAATTTACATGCATCAGATATATGACATATTATAAAAATAGGGGTCTCGGAAAGGGGATCACATTAGGGTTCGGCACCGATGGTCTCGAGGTTCAAACTCGACAGGATCGGTCTTCGGATTAGGGTTCGGGTTTTCAGGTCATTGGATCTGTGAAGAAGAACTTGACGTCCGTGAAGGAGGCTTCCAGGTTTAGGGTCCTGGGTCTCCGGGATCAGGGCTCTGGATCCGGGGATCGGGGTCTTCATTTTCCGTGTGGCGCACTCGAGATCTTGGCATCTTCGGGTCCAGGGGCTCGGTGTTCCACGTCGAAGGCCTCGGGGTTCCGCGGTCTTCAGTTCAGTGAGGCAGATCTTGTCCATCGTGAGGGTCTCAAACAATCCAGTCAACCTCACCCATCTTCCCGCAACAAGAACGTCAGCACATCTAAACATTGTAACCCAAACACAATTACACAATTGTCACCGATTCTCACCAATAGAACATACACAGGCGACAGGAGGCGATAATGACCTACTGCAGCTGCAGGCTCACCGTGGTGACGGCAGGCGCTGGCGACCAGGGACGAAGAGCTTGGCGGCCTCGGGCACTCCAGAATAGAGGCAAGCGCACGAGGCGGCGCATGGGGACCGGCTCTGGCGGTGCTCTGCACGGGGGCGCGGAGCTGCATTGAACGAGGGCGACGGCAGGATGCTGTGGCGACGACTCGGTGACGAGACGGCGAGCCAGAACGAGCCCGGGCGGGGATCCGATGGGGCAGCCTCCTGCGGGGCGTCCGGGGACTGCACAGGCGGGGCAGAGGACGACAGGGCCTGGGGCGGCGGCGCAGCGACACGGGTCCTCGCGAGGAAGGAGGGCGGTCGCGGAGGCGGGACGCTGGCGGCAGAGACAGAGGAGATCAGTGGCGTCCGGTGTTGCAGCCGGTGGCGGTTTAAGGCGACGGGTGGCGGTCGACGGGGAGCGGGGCTCGCGTTCCTAGAGGCGCCTGATCGGAGGCAAGGAGCGACTCGGCCGGCGCGACAGCGGGAGGCACGCAGAGAGAAGTCGAGGAAGGCGAGCATGGCGGCACGGACTAGGGATCTGACGGCAGCGAGGGATCGCGGACCAAGGAGAGGAGGGCGCCCCTGGCGGCGGAGACGCGCGGCGCACGCGGGAGGCGTGATGCTCGGGTAGGTGGGGACCAGGGCGAGAGGGAGGACGCGGGGAAGGTGGGGATCACGATTGGTGGTGATGGTTGCGTGCGGAATTAGGGTGGGCGCTGCGCGGGGTGAGGTGGGGCCAGGCGGGGTACGATGTAGCGTGCCGGTACGTGTAGGACGGGGTCGTCGTGTACCGCATGTGTCCCTGCAGCATGTCGGGAAGCAAGCGGCGAGTCGTGCAATGCGCGCGGGGCTACGGCCGAGGTGCGTTGGTGTGGGTCGGTTTGCTACTGCGTTAGATAGGGTCGGGGTTCGGGTGTGTCGCGCGCATGTGCGTGTGCTCTGCTGACGGCGATATCAAGGTAATGGAGATGGGGGTGTGGACGTGTGGTCGGTTAGGTTCCTATGGGTTAGGGTTTTGTTTGGAGGTAGTCGGCTGGGCTTTTGGGCCTGGCGGACTGCCTCCTAAAAATAATATAAGTTTTACTTTTTTAATAGACTTTTCTAAATAGTTTTTAGACAAATAAGAGTTCCGATAAAGACTAGGGTTTTTATTTGAATAAGGACAAGGGATATTTAGAAAACAAAACAAGGCTTTTGGAAAATAGTTTTTGGCAAACCATGCATGATGATGACAATGCTCAAATGCAATGTGGCATGATGACATGAGCATAAAGTCATGATGATGCACAAAACAAAAACACAGTGATTTTCTAGTAGTGGTTTTATCGGGGTGCTAAAGTATGCCATTCAGAATAATTAACCACTGTATTGTCTAGAAGTTTTGTAGCAGCACCCAAAGTGATGGTCATAAAGGTACCTCCAGCAGCAGAGTCCAATAGGTTCCTTGAAGAATAGATCAATCCTGCATAAAAAGTTTGGATGATCATCCAAGTAGTCAGTCCATGAGTGGGACAATTCTTTACCAAAGATTTCATTCTTTCCCAAGCTTGAGCAACATGCTCATTATCAAGTTGTTTAAACTTCATTATTTCACTTCTCATGGATATAATCTTAGCAAGAGGATAGTATTTTCCAATAAAAGCATCTTTGCACTTAGTCCAATAATCAATACTATTCCTTGTTAAGGAATTCAACCTCTCTTTAGCTTTTCCTCTCAAAGAGAAAGGAAACAATTTCAGTTTAATAATATCACCATCTATATCCCTATGCTTTTGCATCTTACAAAGTTCAACAAAGTTATTTAGATGGGCAGCAACATCTTCATTACCAATACCAGAAAATTGTTCTCTCATAACAAGATTGAGTAAAGCAGGTTTTATCTCAAAGAAAGTATCTTCAGGCACAGGTGGAGCAATAGGTGTGCTCATAAAATCATTGTTGTTGGTGCTAGTGAAGTTCAAGAGTAGGCATTTTTTGGGTTTTCAAATAAGAAAGAAAACTATTAAAACTATTTTTTGTGTGTTTTTGATAAAGAAACAAGCAAACAAAGCAAAAAGAAACTAAGCAAAACAAAAACAACAAAGTAAAGAGATTGGTTATGAGGGACTCCCCTTGTGAACCTACAAAGACGTCCTTATCCGACTTTGGTTGTAAACATTTTACTTATGCCTAGCATACCAAAAATTTAAGAAAAGACAATTCGGGTTTTATCCCAAACCATGACTTATATCGTGTCATTTCAACGGATCATGACGGAGCTCTTTTTAGTGTAAAAGCGGTACTCACTAAAGCTTTAATTTTTAAAATATAATGGTAGTTTTATAAATGACACATTTGATCTTACCATGTAAAACAAGGTTTCATTATATATCTCGAACACTCCATACTCCTATGGTGTTTTGGGAAATGCAAATCCATGGAACGATTCCTCAAATCTTAGGTGTTTTCCTAAACTTGTAACTCAAACATCTTTCTTTATGATCCAATCATAAACTCTTTTATTTTCTTGTTACAATGATTTTCCACTTCATCTTGAAAAACTTTGAACATTTTTAAATGTTTCATACTTCTTCCTTATTGAGTAAGTATATACATATACTCACTCAAATCTTCGGAGAAAGCATATGAAGCTGAAATCCATCGCCCACGACTACACATAATGGACTATATACATAAATATGTATAAATTCCAAACAGTTAGTTGTCCGTTCCTCTTTTGGCCTACGAACGGAGTTTTAATTATCTCCGGGAAAGTATCACAAGCGTCATTTGATCAAAATCAAAGACTCCAAAAATCCATCAACATGTAGTTTCTTCATGTATCCCTTTCAATATAATTTAAACGGCGATGTCACTTTGCAAGTGATCTTTCAATCATTTGTCTTGCGACATTTTAGCATTAGTTTTATGGTCGTTTTTTCTCCAACCAGACTTGTATATCATCCATCTATTATGGAATACGGTAATTATTTGAACAACCTTTTGTCGTCATAATACCTGATCAAAAATAACAATTATTGAAACAAATCTTGAAGGCAAGCTTTGATGTTAACGAGCAACACAACAACCCTTTGTTTGTTTTCGATGAACATCATCACATATTCTCTTGCTAGTTACTTAGGCCATTGCAGTTCATGAATTGTGTTGTCCTGTATGACACTTCATAGCAACCAATTCGGTATCCAATACCGGAGAACCACATTGTTTAACAAGCAAGGAATACAACCATAACATGTATATCTTCTATATGCCTAAGTTGGACATCTCCAACCTTTTATTTTCTGCCAAATATTTTATAGATTCTCTTTCAGCAATTCCTTTTCTTTTAAAAGAATCTATCAACATCAATAGTGATGTCATTCACATGACACATAGTACAAAGTGTGTATAGTCAAATACCAATATCTTTGGACTTGCACTTTGAAGTGGATCACCTTCATCAAATGTTTGGCATTCTTTCAAAATTCCATTCTTTAGTAATCTTTTAGTGTACTAAACATTTTACTTACATCTTCTATTCATCCTTATCATGATAACTTTCATAATCAAGCTGCTATAGCTTATAAAGGTGAATTGCGAGTATAATGTTTCTTTTTCAAAACCTTTTGGAGGATTAGGACGACTAGCGTCTCCAACCTTCACAAATTCTCATCAAATATGAGGATGTATACTCTATCATGTTGTAACCAACACATTGTTTTAGATATCGCAATACCTTTCACATATGATGGTTTCTGAAACATTGCTTTCAGCTCTTAGATAAACTTGATATTAAAAACAATCTTTTGAGTATCAAGAATCATGGAGGCAAACATGATACATTAGATACTAACACTAGAATTGTTACTCTTGATTTAATACTATTTATTAAACTTCATGGAGTAAATAGAGTTTGCTGAAAGTTTGCAATATGACTTATAAACTTTAAATTGACATTCAAAACAATACGATACCAGTTCGTAAAGTTAATATCCAGAATTTCTATAGTTCTACTATCTCAACTATAACTAAGCGTAAGGTGGTGAACGGATGCCAATGACTACAACAAACTATGCAAATTCACTTTGATTGTGTTTATGATGAATTGAGTTCGACTAATCCAAATTACAAATGAACTCCTATTCAAAACAACATCCCTCGAGTTGTTTTAGTGATTACATGAACCAAATCCACTACACCAAGTCCGATCATCACGTGAGATGATGTAGCTTTAAAGGCGAACAATCAACATGTTCATCATATCATCCATATGACTCATGATTTACCTTTTGGTATTCCTTGTTCCGAGACCATGTCTGTACATGCTAGGCTCGTCAAGGTTAACCTTAGTTTCTGCATGTGCAAATATGGCTTACACCCGTTGTATGCACACGTAGAGTCTATCACACCCGATCATCACGAGATGCTTCGAAACGACGAGTCTTAGCAACGGTGCCAAATAAGGACGAACACTTTATTACTTGATATTTAGTGAGAGGGGTCATCTTATAATGCTACTGTCGCGATCTAAGCAATACAAGATGCATAAAGGATTAACATCACAGGCAATTCATAATATGTGATATGATATGGCCTTTCTTCTTGTGCCTTTGATCTCCATCTCCAAAGCATGGACAAGATCTCCATCATCACCAGCGTGGCGTCAAGGTCCGTGGCGCCGCTTCATGGTTGTCCATCACCACCAACAACTATTACAACTACTTGGAATAAAGCTATTACATGATGAATAGACACGCAGGTCTTAAACAAAATTTAAAGACAGCCATTAGGCTCCTGCCGGTTGCCATATTACAATAAGGATCATTGCATACATCAAATATAATCACAATCACATAATGGCCATATCACATCACAAAACCCCTGCAAAAACGAGTTAGACGCCTCTAATCTTCTTTGGATGTTTTACGTGGCTTGGGGCTTTCGAATAAGAACGGATCTTACCTACGAACATGAACCACAACGTTGATACAAGTGTTGTCAGATGCTAATTGTAAATTGGATCTTAACTATGGTGGGAGAGACAGACACCCGCAAAGCCACTTGTGCAAAGCAAGTTGCACGTCAAGCGTGGAGCAAGTCTCATGTGCGATGACATGTAATGTTAGCCCGAGCCGCTTCATCCCACCATGCCGCAAGTTGCAAAGTACACGCTAAGAGACCGACAACAAAAGCATCAACGCCCACAAAAACATTGTGTTCTACTCGTGCAACAGATCTACGCATAGATACGGCTCTGATACCACTGATGGGTTCGTAGCATGGAAAACAAAAATTATCCGCAAGAACGAACAAAACCCAGATCTAATCTAGATAAAAGCCAAGATCTAATCTATTAGACATGTGCAACGAGATAGATAGGAACTAACCCTTGTAGATACGAAAGCGTTAACAAGATTAGATCTCGTGGTTGATGTAGTCGATCACTTGCCGATCTCAAGATCGTGTGGACGATCCTTCCGGCGTCGCGTTCAGGCAGCGCTTCCGCAGTCGGTCAAGTGGACGATCCTTCTGGCGCCGCGTTTCGGCAGCGCTTCCGCAGTCGGTCACACGTGCGGAGTCGAAGCAGACCTTCCTCTCCCCGTTCCAGCGAGCAGCGGAGGTAGTAGATCTTCTCCACGGAATTCCAGCAGCACGACGGCGTGGTGGTGGTGGTGGTGGAGTAGAGAATTCTGCAGGGCTTCGCCTATGCCTGTGCAGAAGAAAGGTGGAGGAGAGAGGCGGCAGAGATTGGGAGTTGTGGGAGAGGGCTAGGAGGGGGCGCCCCCTCCCTTCTATTTAAAGGAGGGAGGCGCGCCTGGGGAGGGGGAGTCCTAGTAGGACTCCCTCCTATGGCCGGCGGTGGGAAGGGGGAGGAGTCCTCCTCCCCCACGAATCCGTGTCTTGCCCTACTAGGTTTCCTTTGACCCTTTCTTGGTTTTCAAGCAAACTCCAAGAAATCCTCTAGAACCTTCCAGAACATTCCGAAACCTTCTAGAATCTCCATACAAACACTCCGGAACATTTCCTAACTTAGAAAATGATCCCCAATATATGAATCTTATTCTCCGTACAATTCCGGATCTCCTCGTGATGTCCCGGATCCAATCCGAGACTCCGAATAACATTCGGTCTCCAACGCATATTCCATATCTACTTTAAATAACTTCGAACCTTAAGTGTGTCACCCTACGGTTCATGAATATGCAGACATGACAGAGACACATCTCCTATCAATAACCATCAGCGGGACCTAGAGATCCATAATGGCTCCCACATACTCAACGATGACTTCGTGATCGGTTGAACCATTTACATACGAAACCAATTCCCTTTCTCACACGATACTTTACTTATCCGAGGTTTGATCGTCGGTATCTCTATACCTAGTTCTACCTCGTTACTGATAAGTACTCTTTACTCGTTCCCTGATATGTCATCCCTTGTGACCTAGTCACATGCTTGCAAGCTAACTAGATGACATTCCACCGAGAGGGCCCAGAGCATATCTATCCATCATATGGATGGACAAATCCCAATCTTGATTCATGCGCTTCAACACATACTTTCAGAATACCCAATGACACCTTTATAACCACCCAGTTACGAAGCGGTGTTTGATGTCATCAAAGTATCCATCCGGTGATGGTGATTAACATAACCTCATGGTCGAAGGATTAGGTTACTATGCATTTGAAAGCTTATAGCAATACGAACTTAATGACTTGATCTTATGCTACGCTTACTATGGGTGTGTGTCCATTACATCATTCTCCTAATGATATAACCTTGTTATTAATCACATCCAATGTCCATGATCAGGAAACCATGATCATCAATTAATCAACAAGCTAGTTTAACAAGAGGCTTACTAGGGACTCTTTTATGTTTACAAAACACACAAGTATTAATGTTTTTGGTTAATACAATTATAGCATGGGATGTAAACATTTATCATAAACATAAAGATATAATAATAACCACTTTTATTATTGCCTCTTGGGCATATCTCCAACAGTTGTGGCCTTAGCGGCCAAGGCATCTAAGACCGCACCATCTTCGGGGACTAATGTTGGGGGGATACCCGCGGGTAGGGTCGCGCCGGGGTATAAATGCCGAGTTAGCCGAGGTTCGGCAAGGCCAAAGCGGATGCTGGCCAGGTCACCTCAAGGCAGGCCGAATCACGGGGTAACCCAGACCGGGGGACGTCCACCTGACTTGGTCTCAACCGACTTAAGCCGTAAGTCGGTAAGAGGTATCTAATTTATATGCAGGAACAGGTGTGGCTGGATCAACTATGTAGGATCCGGGTTATATCAAGCTTATAAGAGAAGGAAGGTATCTCGCTGGTCAAAGATGGCAACTGTACGCAGAGAGTGAGCGAGGCGGACAGAGGCCGGACCACCGAGGCGTGGCCGACAAAGGTGATGAAGCCAATGTCGGGTGACGGAGGTGCCGCAGAGGCTCACGTAGCCTCTGCATGGGTGACCCGGGATAAAAGTGACCCAGTCTGCTTACTATTTTGGGAGGAGGCATATTCCCTGGAATATGCCTCCACGTATGCCCTAAGTGGAGACCTAGCCACCCCTATATAAGGAGGGCTAGGGCCTCTATAGAAGGGGTTGGTCTGGAATGGGTTAGGCTCTACTGCTTGATACAGGAGAGATGGCTCTAAGGGCTAGCTAGTGGCGAGAGTAAGAGAGTTCCTTCTTCCTCCTATCCCCAATACAACTCGAGGAGCACTTGTAATTTGTGAAAGTGAATCAAATATAAAACTTATGTGTGTGGAATCACCACACTATCCCTCCTTGGATTCCCCTAGTGCATTTAGTCCCCACCTTTAGCCTATCCATGGCATCTGCTGTGACACCACCACGACACTTATAGAATCTATAACAAAACCACTTGGTGCAGTATAGAATTTAGTAGTGTGGTGTTCGAACAAAATGATGGCTCCCAAGTGGGGCAAGTTCATGTTTGTGATGTAGATGATGAAATACCTCAAGACGCCATAAGAAGAATGGGTGTGCGAGCCTTGTTGAGGAACCCCTTGTGGCGGCTCAGGAAGAACTATGCTCAACTCAAGTAGAGCCCTCATCTTCACAAGATCAACAAGCACCATCACTTGAAGCAAATGATGCACCTAGCCAAGAACAAGATGAAGACCCTCCTCATGGTGATCAAGCTAAAAATGTGGTTCAAGAACTATGAAGTGAACTCAGCCTTGATCATGACCAAGATCATCAAGAGTCCCATGTTGGATAAGATACATCCAATGGTGATCAAGGTCAGGAAGGGGATCAAAATTATCATGGTGATCAAGATCCTCCTCCAAGAAACAACAAGGAGATCGAGGCACATCATGAAGCTAGAGTGGAAAGAAATTTGAGATTAAGAGAACACACTCTATTCAAGGTTATTGGTGATGTAAGAAGGAGAGTGTCCACAAGAAGATAATTGGAAAGTTTTAGTGATCATCAAACTCATATCTCTTTTGTGGAACCTCAAAAAGTGTTTGATGCTCTTGAAGATCCGGATTGATTGGAAGCCATGCATGAAGAACTCAACAAATTCAAGCGTAACAAGGTTTGGAGGTTAGTAGAGAATCCCAAAGAGTGCCACAATGTTATAGGCTCTAAATGAATATTCAAGAACAAGCAAGTCGAGAATGGCATTGTTGTTAGTAACAAGGAAAGATTGGTAGCTCAAGGATTCTCCCAAGTTTAAGGTGTTGATTTTGGTGAAACCTATGCTCTTGTGGCTCACCTTCAGTCCATCAGTATCCTTATTGCATATGCATTACATCATAATTTTAAGCTGCAACAGATGGATATGAAAAGTACTTTTCTTAATGGTCCTTTGCATGACTTGGTTTATGTTATGCAACCACTGGCTTTTGAGGACCCCAACTTCCCTAACCATGTCTATAAAGTCGATAAGGCACTATCATATTAAATAAGAACCTCGTGCTTGGTATGAGAACCTTAGAGAGTTGTTAGACCGTGGGTTTGAGGTTGGGAAAATTGATCCCTAACGTGGGTATGATTACTCGGGTGCTTATGTTTGGTTACCCTAGCTCTATAAAGGCTCACAGCCCATGAAGACTGATGACTCAAAATACAATCAGCTTGTTGGGAACCCCAAGAGGAAGGTATGATGAGCACAGGAGCAAGTTTTCCCTCAGTTATGAAACCAAGGTTATCAAACTAGTAGGAGCAAGGAAACAACCCCAAGGTGTTGTATCCAACTTGGAATCCTGTACAACTCAACCACAGAACCTTTCCCCAACTTACAATGAGGTTGTCAATCTCACTGGTTTTGCTGAGACAAAGGATTAAACGTATTGTGTGAAAGATGGTAATTGCTTTGCAGAAAGTAAACAGTAAACAGTAAATAGTAGATTGTAGATTGATGGTAATAGAATGGACCGGGGTCCATAGTTGACTAGTGGTGATTCTCCTTAAGATAGATGACATGTTGGGTGAACAAATTACAGCGGGGCAACTGACAGACACCGAGAAAGCATACATGCATATACTAATCATCTTTACTCCTATGAGATTTGATTGGGTATTACAACATTATACATAGACTGTCATCCAACTGCATCTATGACTAATAATCCACCTTCAGGTTATCATCTGAACCCCCTCCAGTATTAAGTTGCAAGCAACATATAATTGCATTAAGCAAAGTGTGTAAAGTAAACAATACGATTGCCCTATGGACAAAGGATTGTTGTTTTCTCCCTAGTAGCAACAGCACATCTAGTACCTTAGAGATTTGTGCCACTTCCCCAGATTACTAGAGGCATGAACCCACTACTGAGCATAAATACTCCCTCTTGGAGTTGCTAGCATCTACTTGGCCAAGATAGCTACTAACAACAGAAAACATGCAAGATCACAAATAACAAAGACATGATAGAATCAATAATCAATCTGAAATACCATCTCAATATCCATCGAATCCCCGCAAACACAACATGTAGGATTACTAATAGATGATCTTGATCATGAACGGAGCTCACAAGATCTAAACATGGTAGCACAAAGTAGGAGAACCAACCATCTAGCTACTACATGGACCCGTAGTCCAGGCATGAACTACTCACGCATCACACCGGAGGCAGGCATGGTGATGAAGAAGGCCTCCAGGGTGAATTCTCCCTCCGGCAGGGTACCGGGAAGAGTTCAGATCCCTCCCGATCTACGGATGGAGATGACGGCGGCTATAGACTCTTTCGTGGAATTTTTGATCGGGTACTTAGGGTTTTCGTCCCGAGGGGTCTTTATAGGCGGAAGGGCTAGGTCGGTGGAGCACCAGGGGGTCCACACTCCCTGGTGCCCCCCCCGGCCACGCCGCCACTAGGTGTGTCTGCCCTGGTGCGCCACTTCGTCTCCCCTCCGGACTCCGTGTTGCTTCGGGTAAAATATGGACTTTGGTTTTTGTCATGTCCAATTCCGAGAATATTTCCTTACTTGATTTTCTGAAACCAAAAACAGCAGTAAACAGGCAACTGGCACTATGGCATCTTGTTAATAGGTTAGTTCCAGAAAATGTGTAAAAATACTCCAAAGTGTGGACAAAACATAAGAAAGTAGATATAAAACAAGCATGGAACATCAAAAATTATAGATACGTTTGCAACGTATCAACATCCCCAAGCTTAACTCCTGCTCATCCTCGAGTAGGTAGGTGATAAAAAGAAGAAGAATTTTTGAGGTGACATGCACCATTTGATCAAGGTATTTATAACATTGATAGCTAGGATCATAGTACTCTAAGATAGCATGAAAGGTATAGTTCTAAAATAAGACATAGCAACTATGTTGTAACATGAATAGGTACAAACAAAAGATTCATGAATAGCAATGCTTTGAAAGACGTTTGTTTGTGTCACATATTGAAAACATAATGAGAATGGCATTCAGCTTGTCCCTCATAGTGTAGCAAAACATAAATGCATAGGACACGGTCAAAGTTCATAAGGGTGACTAGATACAAATAGTTTAAGAACAAGCAATATCAAAGTTATGAATCAGTCAACAAGTTTTGGGACAATACACATTAAACTAAGAATGACCACTATGCTCTCTTAATAGGTGCATAAAGATAGAAGATGAAGACTCAGCATAAAAGTAAAAGAAAGGCACTTCATAGAAGGAACCAAGGATTGAATCTCATAAAGAGCTTCCAAAAATTATGGTACTTATTAGCTTTCAGCTCTCATGGCCCCTATCATAAGCATCTTTAGGTGATTAAGGTTAAAGTGAACAAATATGAGGATATGCTTGACAAGTTATAAGCTGAAAATCTCATGCCCCTTACTTACGAGTACCCTTCCTCATGCTACTCAAGTTTAGTCACAGGTAAGTTATTGTCATTGTAAGTACATGTGTATCATAGAGTACCGCCAACTAATACATTGCAAATGTATCTATAATTTTTGATGTTCCATGCTTGGTTTTATCTACTTTCTTGTGTTTTGTCCACATTTTGGAGTACTTTTCATATGATTTCCAGGACTAACCTATTAAAAAGAGCCATAGTGCCAGCTGCCTATTTTCTGCTATCTTTGGTTCCAGGAAATTCAGAAAATGAATATTCTCGGAATTGGACGGGACAAAAGCCAAAGTCAGTATTTCACCGAGGGACACATGGAGCTAGAATACGAGACGGAGAGGGGCCAGGGGGCCGCCACACCACCTGGCCGCGCGGCCTGGCCTGGCCTGGCCCACGCCAGGGGGTGGTGTGGCCGCCTCCAGCACCCCTGGGCCTCTCCTTCTGCCTATAAGATGCCTCCAATACAGAAACCCTAAGTACCCGATCAAAATTCCACGAAAGAGTCTGTAGCTGCCGTCATCCCTATCCCTAGATCGGGAGGGATCTGAAGCTCTTCCCGGCACCCTATCGGAGAGGGGAATTCACCCTGGAGGCCTTCTTCATCATCATCCAAGCCTCCGGTGTGATGTGTGAGTAGTTCATCTCTGGACTACAAGTCCATGTAGTAGCTAGATGGCTGGTTCTCCTCCTTTGTCCTATCATGTCTAGATCTTGTGAGCTCAGTTCATGATCAAGATCATCTATTTGTAATTCTGCATGTTGTGTTTGCGGGGATCCGATGGATATTGAGATGCTATTTCAGATTGATTATTGATTCTATCATGTCTTTGTTATTTGTGATCTTGCATGCTTTCCATTGTTAGTAGCTATCTTGGCCAAGTAGATGCTAGCAACTCCAAGATCTAGTATTTATGCTCGATAGTGGGTTCATGCCTCTGGTAATCTGGGAAGTGACAGAAATCTCTAAGGTACTAGATGTGTTCTTGCTACAAGGGAAAAAACAAAAATAATTTGTTCATAGAACAATCGTATTGTTACTTTACACGCAATTGGTAATGCAATAATCTGTTGCTTGCAACTTAATATTGGAGGGGGTTCAGATGATAACCTGAAGGTGGATTATTAGTCATAGATGTAGTTGGATGGCGGTCTATGTATAATGTTGTAATGCCCAATCGTATATCAAAGGAGTCAAGATGATTAGTATATGCATGTATTGCTTTCTCGATGTTTGCCAATTGCCCCGATGTAATTTTTTCACCCAGCATATTATCTATCTTAAGGAGAGCCACCTCTAGTGAACTATGGACCCCGGTAATTTCTTTTATATTCAATCTAGAAACTGTTTACTGCTTTGTGTTTACTTTCTTCAAACTATTACTTCCTTCCATTCAATAAGTTTAATCCTTTGTTATCAGCAAAACCGGTGAGATTGACAACCTCATCGTAAGTTGGGGGCAAAGTTCTATGGTTGTGTTGTGCAGGTCTCCATGTTGCTGTTGGCACCAGTAGTGCGCCCTGCCAATGTTCAGCTAGCTACACCTTTGGGGTGTTTCCTTGCTCCTACTGGATTGATAACCTTGGTTTCGTACTGAGGGAAAACTTGCTGATGTGTTCATCATACCTTCCTCCTGGGGTTCCCCAACGAGCTCGATATATTTTGGGCCATCACCAATGGGGTATCGCTTTCCCGATGATATAGAAGAATCCCCATATCAAAATGACAAGGCAAGCAGAAAATAAGTATCTTAGCAATCCTTTTATTTCCTATTTGCATAGGCTTCTCTTTTTTATTTATTTTCTCTTTTTTTTCCTATTTGCATAGGCTTCTTTTTTTATAGAGGATGCTTCATAGATTGCTCACGATGGTTCGCTAACGGTTTCCACCATGATTAGGTGTGGCTTAGATCAGTCGCCCAGGCGTTTCTCTCACACATATACGAACTCCATGAGCCTTACAAGCTCCCCTTTCATTTCACACCACCGGGATCCATAAGCAAAAGAACATGATATCAAATGAATAATAAATGCAATGTTGAAAGCGTTCCCCATGATAACATGGTTCTGCTAATTCACAACTTACAAAACGCAACCATATATGCAACATAGATGGGCACAATGGTTCAAGTTTATTAAGTGCAAGAAAAGTAAAGTGTGCCATCAAGTGCATGAGAGCTCTAATCACTAATTTTCACATAACAAGTTTAATTCGGAAGGTAAATAAAAACATGAATATAATTGGAATAGCAAATGCTAATAGGTAGGTATGGTGGACTATTTGGAATAACTTGGTTTTATTTGGAGTTGGATGCATGAGTGGAACTCCTACTTGGTATGGAGGCTAGCAAAAGACTGGGAGCGACCAACTAAGAGAGCAATAATGGCCATAATCATGCAAAGCGACAAAACATTATTAATTAAAGCATAAAGTGATATTACAAGTCGAAAACTAAATGATCATAGAGGCTATGGTGACTTGGTATAGTCTTAACATGGTGTGAGTATGCGCCAAGTCAACCCAAATAAAGCATCAAAGGAGAATACCACAATATTATGCTTTTATATGATAAAACAATGCATGATTCTTTCAAGGCACATTAAGTAATCTAAATTATTTGTAACAAGTCATGCTACAACAATAATCACTAAGCATAAATCCAAACAATATCAAGCATGACATGAAAAATCCTAGGCCACAGTCAAAAAGAAGCTCCTTTTATACCACTTATAAGCATGAACTTTCCTACTCTTTTCCAATCCAAACCAACTTATTTGAAAACTAATCTATGAATATGGGGGTCCAAACAATTTATTCAAGAAAAATAAGCAAACGAAAAGAAGAAACAAAAACAAAGACGCTCCAAGAACAACACAATTGTGCATGAAACAATAAACATGAAGTGTTTGGAAGAAAACCTGAGATTTTTATTGATGAAGAAGGGGATGTCTTGGGCATCCCCAAGGTTTGACGCTTGTACTTCTTGAATATTTATTGGGGTGACATGGGTGGCATCCCCAATCTTGAGATTTTGTCCATACTTCATCTTATCACATTACTCTTCCCTACACTTTAAAATTTCCTTCATACAAAACTTCACACAATCTTCCTTAGCAACATTAGTGTACTCAAGATAATAAGTCATTTGGTTCAGTTTCAACACAAGTAAAACTTTCATTAAAACACAAGATACTGTAGCACTCTCTTTAAAAAGTTCAGGAAATTGGCAATAACTCAAAGAGAAAGGGATTTAAGAAGCAAATGCAAATAATGGCAGAAATCTGTCAAAACAGACCAGCAGGTAAAAACCGATTTTCTCGAAGACCTTCTGTTTCTCAAATCGAAAAGTGTTGAACTAACGAACGTTGGATAACAACTAGGGTCAGAAGCACAAAAAATTACAGCTCAAACTAACGTACAGAGATTTTTCACGAATTATTACAGCGAAGCACAAAAATCTGTTTCGGGACAACAACTTTCCCAAGTCTTACTTCTCTCTCATTAGAGATTACTCTTGGCACAAAAACAACACAAAAAGGATAAGGAGAGGTTATTACAGAGATAATAAATTACAAGACTCACCAAAAGATTTCTAAAGAAATTTGGGTTATTTCCAATAAGTGCTTTTTTAACGCCTTTGAGCTGGGCATAAGAAGCAAGAATCAAGTATTCTCACATGAAGAAGCATTAAGAGCAAATTTTTTTTTAATAGGAGAGGCATAAGGAATCTTCTCTATCATCTTACGGAAGTGTTCTATACCTTTCTTGAGTGGAAATTGATATTTAATGGTGCCTTCTTTCATATCAATAATGGCACCAACAGTTCTAAGAAAAGGTCTTCCCAAAATAATAGGACAAGAAGCATTGCATTCAACATCCAAAACTTAGAAATCAACAGGGACATAGGTATTGTTAACCATAATAAGAACATCATTAATACTCCCCATGAGTTCCTTTTTAGCATTATCATCAAGGTGGACATTTAAATAACAATCTTCCAATGGTGGTAAATTAAGCGTTTCATAAATTCTTCTAGGCATAATAGAGACACTACTATCAAGATCACATGAAGCTTTGAGATCAAAATCATTCACTTTCATATTAATGATGGGTTCCCAACCATCTTCTAATTTCATAGGAATAGAACCTTTATGTTTCATCTTTTCTTCTTTAATTTTTATGAGAGCATTAGTAATGTGTTTTGTAAAGGTCATATTCATAGCACTAGCATTAGGACTTTTAGCAAGCTTTTGTAGGAACATAATTACTTCAGAGATATTGCAACTAGCAAGATCAAAATCAAAATTACCATATAAAGTAGTAGAGCTATTGTTTCCCATATATAATCAAGAATTTCAGAATTTTTATTAGAGAATGTTCCATTGGTTTTAGGCATTGTTGCAAAAGGAATGGGGACTTCATGTGGTTTGCTAGCATCAACATTAGTGGTATGATAGTAAAAATACTACTATTTCTAGCAATTTCATCCTCTCTTTCCCACTTAGCATGCAATTCAACTCACAGTCTAACATTTTCATTAATTCTAACTTGTATGGCATTAGTAGCAGCAACGGGATTTTCAATAGTTTCAGGTTTAGCAGCCATTTTGTTCAAAGAAGATTGTGCTTCAGACAATGATGCTATATTTCTTTCAGCATTAGAGAGTTTTTCCTCCATAGTTTTATTGAAGGCAGTTTGTTTAATAATAAAATCTTTAAGCATGACTTCAAGTTTAGAGGGTGCACTCCTATTATTGTTGTAGGAATTTCCATAAGCATTACCATTATTGGGAGGATATGTCCTATAATTGTTATTACCAAAATTATTCATGTAGGCATTATTGCTAAAATTGTTATTTCTAATAAAGTTCACATCAACTTGCTCTTCTTGAGCAACCAAAGAGGCTAAGGGAACATGATTTGGATCAATATGCTTTCCCATTAACAAGCATAGACATAATAACATCAGTTTTATCACTCAAGGAGGAGGTTTCTTCAACAGAATTTACCTTCTTACCTTTTGGAGCTCTCTCAGTGTGCCATTTAGAATAGTTAACCATCATATTATCCAGAAGCTTTGTTGCAGCACCCAAAGTAATGGTCATAAAGTTACCTCCAGCAGCAAAATCCAGCACATTTCTTGAAGAATAATTCAGTTCTGCATAAAAGGTTTGGATAATCATCTAAGGAGTCAGTCCATGAGTGGGACAATTCTTTACCAAAGATTTCATTTTTTCCCAAGCTTGAGCAACATGTTCATTATCAGATTGTTTAAATTTCATTGTTTCACTTCTCATAGATATAATCTTAGCAGGAGGATAGTATTTTCCAATGAAAGCATCTTTGCATTTAGTCCAAGAATCAATACTATTTCTAGTTAGGGATAGCAACCATTCTTTACCTTTTCCTCTCAAAGAGAAAGGAAACATTTTAAGCTTAATAATATCTCCATCTCTATCCCTATTTTTTTGCATCTCACAAAGTTCAACAAAGTTATTAAGGTGAGTAGCAGCATCTTCAGTACCAATACTAGAAAATTGTTCTTTCATAACAAAATTGAGCAAAGCAGGTTTAATTTCAAAGAAATTAGCTTCAGGAACAGGTGGAGCAATAGGTGTGCACATGAAATCATTGTTGTTGGTGCTAGTGAAGTCACACAACTTAGTGTTTTCAAGAGTAGTTATTTTTTTGTATTTTTAACAAAGAAGCAAACTAGTACTACTAATTTTTTTGTGTTTTTGATCAAGGAAACAAGCAAACAAATCAGAAATAAACTAAGAAAAACAAAAAAACAAAGTAAAGAGATTGGTTATGAAGGACTCCTCTTGTGAAGATGTCCTTGACTCCCCGGCAACGGCGCTACAAAATAGGCTTGATGACTCAAAATACGATGAGCTCGTTGGGAACCCCAAGAGGAAGGTATGATGAGCACAGCAGCAAGTTTTCCCTCGGTTATGAAACCAAGGTTATCGAACCAGTAGGAGCAAGGAACCAACCCCAACGTGTTGTCTCCAACTTGGAATCCTGCACAACACAACCACAGAACTTTGCCCCAACTTACAGTGAGGTTGTCAATCTCACCGGTTTTGCTGAAACAAAGGATTAAACGTATTTTGTGGAAGATAGTAATTGCTTGCAGAAAGTACATAGTGAACTGTAAATAGTTTGTAGATTGATTCTAAAAGAATCGACCGGGGTCCATAGTTCACTAGTGGTGATTCTCCTTGCTATAGATGACATGTTGGGTGAACAAATCATAGCGGGGCAATTGACTGACACCGAGAAAGCATACATGCATATACTAATCATCTTGACTCCTATGAGATTTGATTGGGCATTACAACTTGATACATAGACTGTCATCCAACTACATCTATGACTAATAATCCACCTTCAGGTTATCATCCGAACTCCCTCCAGTATTAAGTTGCAAGCAACAGATAATTGCATTAAGCAAAGTGTGTAAAGTAAACAATATGATTTCCCTATGGACAAAGGATTGTTGTTTTCTCCCTAGTATCAATCGGACTTCTAGTACCTTAGAGATTTCTGTCACTTCCCCACATTACTAGAGGCATGAACCCACTATCGAGCATAAATACTCCCTCTTGGAGTTGCTAGCATCTACTTGGCCAAGATAGCTACTAACAACGGAAAGCATGCAAGATCACAATCGGATCTGAAATAGCATCTCAATATCCATCGGATCCTCGCAAACACAACATGTAGGATTACAAATAGATGACCTTGATCATGAACGGAGCTCACAAGATCTAAACATGCTAGCACAAAGGAGGATAACCAACCATCTAGCTACTACATGGACCCGTAGTCCAAGGATGAACTACTCACGCATCACACCGGAGGAAAGCATGGCGATGAAGAAGGCCTCTAGGGTGAATTCTCCCCTCTAGCAGGGTGCTGGGAAGAGCTTCAGATCCCTCTCGATCTAGGGATGGAGATGGCGGCGGCTACAGACTCTTTCGTGGAATTTTTTATCGGGTACTTAGGGTTTTCGTCCCGAGGGGTCTTTATAGGAAGAAAGGCTAGGTCGGTGGAACACCAGGGGCTCCACACCCCTTGGTGGCGCGCCCCCCAGGCCACGCCGCCCCTAGGTGTGGCTGCCCTGGTGCGCCACTTCGTCTCCCCTCCGGACTCCGTGTTTCTTTGGGTGAAATATTGACTTTGGCTTTTGTCCGGTCCAATTCCGAGAATATTTCCTTACTAGCTTTTCTGAAACAAAAACAGCAAAAAACAGTCAACAAGCACTGTGGCATCTTGTTAATAGGTTAGTTCCAGAAAATGTGTAAAAATACTCCAAAGTGTGGAAAAAACATAAGAAAGCAGATATAAATGAAGCATGGAACATCAAAAATTATAGATATGCTTGCAACGTATCAAAGACCCAAGATGAAGGCCCAAGAAAGCATTCAATAGAAGTCTTAGTTTAGTTAAATAAGGGAATAGGAAACGACATTGTGTTGGTGTTGTAATTGTGAATATGTAACATGTCCATGTACAACCCCGAGACCCAGCCCATTATATATAGGTTGGGACGAGCCTGCGGAGAGGTACTGAAAAATCCCCAAGCAATCTGTAATAGTATTATCCCTCGATAATCAGACGACTTCGACTCCCTTGTTTGTCTGACATCCGATGAAATCCCCAGCGTTCTCTTTTCCGCAAAACACTAACTCCATAACCATGGACATTGCCGAGGTTACCCCTCGTCAATCCCACTCTTTTTACTAAGAATGTTAATGGGGATATTTTTGTTTGCCAACTTTATGTGGATGACATTATCTTTGGGTCTACTAACAAAGCTTTAAAGATGAATTTTCAAAGCTTATGACTAATAGGTTTAAGATGTGTATGATGGGAGAGATGAGGTTCTTTCTTGGTTTTGAGATCAAGCAATTATTTGGAGGAACCTTCATCAACCAAGCCAAATATATCCAAGACATCCTCAAGAGGTTCAAGATGAAGGATCTCAATGGGGTTTCTACACCTATGCAAACCAAATGTCATCTTGAGCTAAATCCAAATGGTAAAGATGTGGATCCAAATGTATACCGGTCCATGATTAGTTATTTGCTTTACCTTTGTGCATATAGACCCGATATTGTGTTGAATGTAGGAGTGTGTGCAAGGTATCAAGAGGCTCCTAAAGAAAGCCACTTAGTGGTGGTCAAGAGAATCTTTCGATATTTACTTCATACCCCAAACTATGGTTTGTGGTATCCAAAAGGCTCAAGTTTCTATCTTTGTGGGTACATAGACTCAGATTGGGCTCATGATAAGGATGATAGGAAGTCAACCTACGGGGCATGCCAATTCCTTGGTAGGTCCTTGGTGTGTTGGTCTTCTAAAAAGAAAAATTGTGTATCTCTCTCCACCGCCGAAGCTGAGTACGTGGCAGCCGCAAGTGGATGCACTCAACTATTATGGATGAGGCAAACTTTAAAGGCATACGGTGTCATTTATGACAAAGTGCCTCTTTTGTGTGATAATGGAAGTGTATATCAAGATTGCCTACAACCCGATACAACATACAAGAACCAGGCATATTGAGATTCGGAATCACTTCATTAGAGATCATGTTGCTTGTGGAGATATTGAGCTACTATATGTAGGCACCAAGGATCAACTCGTGGATATTTTCACGATGCCGCTTGATGAAGCAAGATTTTCCTATATGAGGAATGAGCTAAATATCATAGATTCAAGGAGCTTGTCTTGACCACTTTGCATACTCACCTATATCTTGATGCTTTATTCGGTTTAGGTGTGGGCATGGAGATAGGGGGATTACGGTCCTTGTCGTCAGATTGATGACAAGTATGCCATGAGGGGGTCCTCGAGGCGTGCGGAAGAGAGGGGTGTGAGACGTACGGTGTTCCGGGACGGTGAGCACACAAGTTTACCCAGGTTCGAATCCGCTGGCTTTGGACGGATCCTACTCCTGCTAGCAATCATGTAATACGGCAGAGCCGGAATATGGGTTACAGGGGTTTCGCCTGTGCGAGTTGAGATTGTAGACTATTGAGGGTGCCCTAAAGGCTCTCCCTAGGACGGCTTATATAGATATCCGGCCTAGGGTTTACAAGAGAGATCTATCTGGCTATGACTAAGAGTCGGTTACAGAGTACATCTTGAACTACCAGTAACATTATGGGCCTAAGTCAGTAAGTATTCTGGGCCTTCCCGTAGCCGGATGGGACTCCATCTTTTCTCCCTGACTGGGCTGCCCGTGAAGCAAAGCTCTAACCCGAAGTGGGCCACCCTGGTCAATGAGGAACTGTGAGGATACCCAAAAAGTATATCCTCAACAGCAGCCCCTAGAGGCCTCCAAGATCCAAAGTCGGATTTATCATCGTCTAGCTTGATCTTCGGCTTGCAAAATCTTGAAGGGTTCCTGAAACTTCACAACAAAAAATACGATCCGGGTCTTTAAAAATAAGTCGGACCTATCAACAGGTTACTCGGATTTTCCAGCTTGATTTCAAACTAAGCCGGAACTTGGTCTCTAACGCCACCTGACACCAGTCATGGTCAAGTCACGTCATCTGACAGACATCCTGTCAGGATGACCGTTGGTGGGTCCGCAGTTCGTGGAACCAAGGCACCGTTTCAATGCGTACGCGGAGATCAAGGTGACATAATCATTGCGTGGGTCCTTCCCAGTTCCTTCCACAACGTGTGGCGGTTATACAGTGTCATTTGCACGAATCTTGGCGCGGTTAGGTGGATATAAGGGGTGAGGATTCTCCTCCTCCTTTCTTCACATGTTCCCTTGCCATTTCTCCTCCTCCAAATCTCCCCCGCGCACAGAGCTCCTCTGCTTTCCCCAAAAACTCCCAGCGCCACCCATCTTAGGTCACCGGCACACCGAAGAAATGGCTTCTTCATCCTCCTCTGGCTTGGCGGCGGCAACGGAGGCGGCGATAGAAAAGGAAAGCTTTCGCGGGGTCTGGATCCCCTACGTTCTTGACGATGAGAAGCTCCGCAGCATGGAGACAGAAGGGCTCCTCCGCGCCGGCGACTGGCGGAGTGACACCGGGGAGACCGTCCCCAACCCACACGCCGACGAGCGGGTCCACTTCGGCACCCACCTCGACAGAGGTTTGTTGTTTCCTCCCTCGGAATTCTTTTCTAAGGTGATAGATCATTATAGTATTCAACTCCACCATCTTCCTCCCAACTCTCTCCTAGAGATGAGCGCCTATGCGGCTTTGTGCGAGGGATACATCGGTATTAGGCCAAGTCTTACTCTATTCTGGTACTACTTCCATGTCCGGAGAAATTCTATCACTACCGATGTTCCTTATATCATTGGTACAATTAGCTTTTCACTTAGACGTGAGCGCGCATATCCTAAGATCTAGCTAGTGACTCGGTCAAACAATGGCCAGCCACCTTCTTTATCACAAGGATGTTCCGGCTCCTGGCAAAGCCACTGCTTTGCCGGCTTTTTTCGACGGAGCTGCCACGGCCCAACCGTCTGGGACGAGGCTCCTCCGGTTCTCAGCGATGATCTGATCCTCGCTAAGACGCGGATCGAATATCTGATCAAACACAAAGGACTAAAGGGATCCGACTTGGTCCAATGTTGGGTGTCATGCCGGATCCAACCCCTTCAGTACCACGGAGACCGACTGATGCACTCCATCACGTTGTCCAAGAAAGATTCCCTCCGCATCAGCCCAGGGCCTATACCACGCAAGGTTATATAAGCCAGATAAAATGGTTGATAAGGGAGCGGATCGAGAGGAGGATCCCGAAGGTTTCTCTGGACATGCACACAGCGGAAAACCCTGTAGTGCCGATAAGCTTCTAACAGTAAACCTTTTTATGTGTTTCAATCTTTAAGTTACATTGCAATACTGATATGTTTTCCTCTTTTCAGCTTGCTGACCTCCCCTAGTTAGAACTTGCTCCACTCGAAGGATATCCTCCAGAGTTTTCTCAGGAGGCGGAACTGGTCACATTGCCGGACATTGCACTTAAGAAGCGCAAGGCTCCGACAGTGGATGTTGGCACAAAGGAGGTGCCCGTCGTGAAGAGGTAACTTTCAATCACAACTTCTGCCTTTATTCCTTACTCGAATTTTCTTACGAGATGTAATGTTTTCCGACTCTATTACACTCTCAGAGCTAAGCAGCTCATCAAGGATAAGGGGAAGGGAACTTCTTCGAAGCCCCTGGGATAGACAAAGCTTACCATAGCTTCTCCTCCCGTGGCTCCTCCGACTCCTTCCCCTCAACCTTCCGCAACGCCGGTGATCACTCCTTCTCTGGCTATCGCAGAAGATCCGACTCCTTCAATGGAGCCTGCGATCCTTGAATCGCAAACTGACGTCACCATGAGTGAGTCAGGTATAGATAAGGGTGAACCCTTTTCGGGTAATGATCCCTCGGCAGAAACCTTTGCCAAAAACCTTCTCAGCAATCCTGGACTTGCCAAGTTTGGCCTGTCCTGGAAATCTGCTGAAGAGATCCAGCGGCTGGCCAGGCAGTGCCTGGAGAAAATAAATCTATCTTCCAAAGAAGAAGCACAAGAAGTAGAGGACACCAAGCACTCTGATATTCTTGAACAAGTGCGTCTTCACGACGAGAGGATAAGGACCGGTGAGCTTCCAACTGCTCCAGTGACTCCTCTGACTCTCGCCGAGAAGGTTGTTGTTGAAGTGAATGCTAGTTTGGATAAACTTACTCGCGAACAATATGTAAGCTGGAATTCTAACTCTGGTTTTTCCTTTATTTCATATCATATCCTCTAGCCCCCAAGCATGAAGTAGGATATACAATCCGGGTTTATGCTTCCTTAGGATGCTAAAGAACGAACTAGTGTAGCCCCCAAGGCTCGTGTTGATATTAGTAAAAATATTAGCCCGAGTCTTTCGTAGACTTTTGACCTTGGGTATTCTGACTTACAGAAAGTATATTCCTATAACTAGGATTTGTTGAAAAATGTCTGCGACAAGCGGAGAGAGATTAAAGCTCTCCGACTTAAGAACGCTGAGATTAAAGTTGCCAACGATGAGGCCGACGGTAAACAATCTAAGACTCAAACCTTGTCTTTCATGTTCATAGTCAAATTTTTACTAGACTATTGTTCTTTTTGACTTACAGCTGGTAAAACAGTCCTCTGCTATGATTGAAGGGCCGAGAACCTCAAAACTTTGGTGGTGGAGAAGAAGGAACTTCGCCAAGAGCTGGATTAGCTCCAAGCGGATCATGAAAAGAGCATTGCTCAAATTCTCGAGTCCTCCTCCATGGCCACTGACAAGCGTGATCGTAAGATTACTGCTCAAGATCAGAAAATCTCGGACCTCAATAATGAGCTATTCAGAGAGAAGGATCTTTCCGAGGCGCTTCGGGCTGAGCTACGGAGTCTTCGGGAAGAGAAGACCAAAGTTGACGACGTCATCTTCGGTATGTTCCACCTGTCTGATTTGTCTATTTTCTTCGACTTGTTTCAATGTTGGATTTTCTTTAACTGTTTTTTTCTATAGGTCCTCTGAACTTGACGGACTCCACCTCCGCTGAGCCCCGCACCCACCGGCTTACCCAAGTCGGTGACCTGCTTCATAACTTTCGCCAATCCCTTGAAGACATTGGCAAAGCTCTCAAGATTCCGGATATGCATAGCATGTCGGATTTTCAGGTGCGGGACTAGGCAAAGGAGATGCCGCAACTTGTCCAGGATTGGAACATGTCCTACGCGCGGTCCGCAGCGCAGAACGCTCTCACCATGGTCATGAACCACCATGGAAACATGGAAATATGGCAAGTGACCAGAGGGTACTACAAAGTAGATGAAGACGGCCAGGAGCAAGATTACAAGGCCATTATGGACTCCTGCACTGGATATGGGTGTCACATGGCTGATATGACCAGCTACGAAACTCCTTTCTTCACCCGCGTAGACACTCTGCCTCCGCCTCAAGAAGAAACAGCAGAAGTTTCCGACGATGACCGCACCATTTCGGATGTGGACATCTAGGAACGATATCAACACTACAAGGAATCTGGCCTTCTATGACCCTCCATTTTCGTCATAGAATCGTCATAGTAGTCCGTTTATGACGATTCTATGACGATTTTGAGATCGTCGAAAGTTGAGCGTCGCAAATGAACTATAACGACGATTTTTGTGAAATCGTCATAACCGTCTATGACGATATTGGATCGTCATAGAAGTTATGACGATCGCATATCGTCACTGCCAATTTGGCCTGGCCAGGTTAGATCCAACGTGGCCGATCCTACGTGGCAGGAAACCAGCCTAGTCCTTGTCTAGTGTTTCTATGGGCCAAGCCCAACAACTTGATCAATTAATTTTTGCTATCAATTCAGTTGATTCGTTGGGCCAAGCCCAACATATTGTCCTTCTCTATTTTCAAGGCATTTTCCTTTTAGGATCTTTTTCTTTTTTATTTTGAATATTTTTTGAAATTGTACACTGGTCCAGTCTAAAATTGTGTGGGCCAAGGCCTTTTTAGAGCCCATCTAGTATTTGTTTCAGTTCAGACACACAAGCAGTAAACAGCAAATATTTACATACGCATAACCCAAATCACATTAATTTTCATCAATGATAACCAAAATTAGATCAATATTACAATCATCACATATTACAATCACCTAGGAATATGAAACCGATACAAGCATACATTCAAGTATATTACAACGATTCCATTGGTCAAATCACCCATGAAAATACAAATAGCTTCAAAAAATATGACTAACTACTCTTTGTTGAGTAATGAATCCTTCACTTCCTCTACCTTCAGCCTAGAGCTCCTGTAAAAGAGAGGAAATCATGATTATGGCTGTCAGTTATGTCAGGCGACAGTGAAAACACTGAAGGAAAGCTAGCTAGCACCAACCAAACACAACAAAGCTTGCTAGCTGCCTCTAATATTGATCAACAACACTTGTTGATTTGTGTCGATCAACCACGGTTATTGGATCAGTTGATGACATTAGCGAGAGAATATTTTCACACTATAAAACATATCATATCGCTACTGTATTGCTAGCTAGTAATAGAGCAGTATAGTACAGTTTTCTAAACCTATCCCTATGAAAGTATTGTAAAAAGCATTGACAGAAAATACAACAAGCTAGAGCATAGCCTTTCGAAAAAAGCTGGAGCATACCGTAGCAAATGCTAGTTGAAATCAGACTTGCTCTGCAGACAGGTGATTATGGGGACGAACACTCAGCGAGTCAGCACAACACACATGCACCAAGCAGCTCCTGTGAGGCCTACCCAGAGTTGTCGGAATATTACCCAAGGCACGGTCACCAGTAAGATAGAATCACCCAGCTGAAATTGCTATAGGCTATTCATGTTAGAAAGTATAAACTATATGGACCAGCTAAAGTTACACAGATAGTTGTACAAGTTAGTACATGACAAGAAAAAAATTGGATAAATAAGAAATACAGTGGCAAGAAAAACTACAGATTTAGATGCACAAATAAGAACTTCAATCATCACAGTCAAGTAAATGCTGATAAATATAAAATAAAATGCATGTGCAAATTAAGTTCATAGAGAATGTATCACAAATGTCTCCCTAATTAGTTTGAAATCCAAACCAGAAGGCATCCTTAAATTATCAACTCGAGTCTCGAGTAAGATAAATGTCGAGATACTACAAAAAATGCAATCATCCAAATGTAGGGTAAATAAGAACTTACTAGATCAGTTCACTGATAATTGCTAGCCATTAATCAAGAGTTCTCAAAAGGGTAATTAACCAATGATGAAGCAACGACATCTCATGGACAAGCCAGACCTCCTACTTGAATTGCGGCCACCAACAGACACTTTCCCATGACCACCTTCCCATGAGGTCGAACCCTAGCTTCCACACGAACTTACCGGCAGCCACTGCACCTGAAAAACCAGACAACAAATATGTCTGAGACACATCTTTGCTTCTGTAAGAGATAAGGAGTGGCAGTCACGCAGAGCCGAAGACAGGAAGCAAGAAGGGAGGGGATCTGGGAGCTGCAGGTCCTCCTTGGCGAGCCCCGCTAGTCAAGTAGATGGGAGTTGGTAATCATACCGACATGGTTAGTTGCAAACTACATCTCGATGCCTTCCTTCAAGAAGGTCTAAGGAATTGCCATCACTACTGCATTGTTGCTGACTTTGAAAGCATTTTGTGCAATCAGGGAATGAAGTGACATATTAAGTACACACTTCCAATAAAATTGTAAGTAAACATTCATGGAAAGACTGGATGTAAATACACGGGAGGTTTGTGCTATCCAGATTTCAGTGTCCCGGTGCAAAAAAGCCCACATAGATGACCCTACCACATACAACACCATAACAGTAATGCTTGTGAACCTTGTATTGAAGCGTAATAAACATGCAGTGATCAAATCATAGTATGAGGATGCATCAAGTATCAATAAGAGTGGTCACAACCCTAAATTGCACGAGATCCTAAACTCTCACACGAATTAGTCATTCATATAGTAGTACACACAGCAAATCACATAAATTCCATGGTAATGAACAGAGATTTGCATGTCGAGTGTCTAGTTAACTGAAATCTGCAATAGGCAATCAAATAATGATATCATAAACAACTATTTTCTACTTTCCTGTTTTAGCCACATCAACAACTCATGATATCATAAGAAAATACTAACTACAGAGGCAGTGAAAAAACTGGGTACTGTGGGTAGTACATTCTTTGCAAATTACCTTGGTGGAGGCACTGATGAGGTTCTAGACGTGGCTGCTGTCGTCGGAGGCTTTCATGAAGGTGGAAGCCATGGATCTACTGCTCCTCTCCAGCGATCTCTGTCTCTTGGTGGAGATCATGGCCTTAGCGGAGGGGACAAAGACGCCTACTAGGCCTCCAGCGATCTTTGTCTCCCGCAGCCACAACCATAGCCAGCACGCACATCCATGTCGTCCCCCGATTCTCCTTCACTGGCACCGCCCTCCATCCCCGCCTTCGCCGAGCGACGCCTAGGTCCTGCTCCCCACCGGACGACTAGGATCTGGGCTAGCATTTCATCAGGTCTGGCTTTGGGCGCTGGGGAGAAATACCGTGAGGGGAGATGGGTCGCGGGTGAGCCGGAGGTGGTCGCAGCGTGGGCGGTCTGGGATGGCCGCAGATGTGGTGCCCGGGAAGGAGGGGGTCGCATGTTGGCAGAGGCGGCGCGCGCGGATGGGAAGGAGGGGGATCGCATGTTGGCAGAGGCGGCGCGCCCAGGAGACGAGGGAGGAATTCTGCGCGATGGAGTGAGTCTCTCCGTGAGTGTGGTGGGTGTGGTTGGATGTGGCCTGACCTAGCCCAAGTTTTGGTCTGCCGTGGCCCAAAATCGAAACCTCCGGCGCCAAGATCAATTCGGCAGCCCGCGCAAACTTAGCACACTAAATTCACTTCGATTTTTCAGTGGCTGAGAGCCTGAGGGGTTGACCGTTGGATGGATCTGTCGTGGACGGCTGCGATCTGATTCTGTGGGGTGATCTGTGGTAGTCTCCTTCTTCCATTCTGATTGGCTGAACATCTATGGGACAAAAAACGGGACATTTTGTCAAGCAACCACCGAATGAATTTTGCAAAATTCTACCACCCTATTTTCAAAAATAGTAGACCACCTTACATGGATAATGTCCCAACCGGGGAATCTGAAACCTTCGTTGCACGGAAAAGCCATTTTCTATTTTTTGAGTGTCAAAATCAGGGGATTTTGTGAAGCAACACAAAATGTTCAATTCAAAAATGCTACCACCCCATTTAAAAAAATACTAGACCACCTTATATGAACAATGTTCTAATCGGGGATTTTAAAACCTTTTCGTCCACCCTTGGCGGAAAAGACAAATTCCTGCTGAATCGGGAGCAAGTGGGTCAGATTTGAACTATAGGTACATGATGTGATGCTTGTGATTTTTTGTAAAAATCATTTTTAGAGTCACAATATGATGTTTCTTCAGAGATCCAATGCAAGTTTAGCAAGGCTCGTACCCGAGCTAAGAACCTTTGTGCCCGCCAGTTTGACCATAGTTTGAAACGGGCATAAAAATTTCAAAAATGATCCGAACAATGTAAAACCTTCGCGTGGAATCATGTTATGTGACATAGTTGAAAAGAAAAATACCGAACTTGGTATATTGATTGCATCTCGAAAAAACCATCACAGAAATGACCTATCATGTTCGAGGTTTCATGGCTTTCAAGCTAAACGACCAACGTTATGACCAGAATCACGTCATAGTTTGTGATAAGGTGCCCATATTGTGTACACATGTGCATCTTGGGATGGATAACAATGTTGCAGGAGGAAGTTTTCCTATTCATCGCATGAAAAAGCTATTTTCTATTTTTTGAGTGTCAAAATCGGGGCGTTTTGTGAAGCAGCAGCAAATGTTCAATTCAAAAATGCTACCACCACATTTAAAAAAATACTAGACTACCATACATGAACAATGTCCTAATCGGGAATTTTAAAACCTTTTCGTCCACCCATGGCGAAAAAGACAAATTTCTGCTGAATCGGTAGGAAGTGGGTCAGATTTGAACTACAGATACATGATCTGATGCTTGCAATTTTTTGTAAAAATCATTTTTAGACTCACAATATGAAGTTTCTTCAGAGATCCAATACAAGTTTAGCAAGGCTAGGACCCGAGCTAAGAACCTTTGTGCCCGTCGGTTTGACCATAGTTTGAAACGGGCATAAAATTTTCAAAAATGATCCGAACAATGTAAAACCTTCGCGTGGCATCATATTATGTGACATAGTTGAAAGGAAAAATACCGAACTAGGTATATTGATTGCATCTCGAAAAAACCTTCACAGAAATGACCTATCATGTTCGAGGTTTCATGGCTTTCATGCCAAACGACCAACGTTATGATTAGAATTATGGCATAGTTTGTGATAAGGTGCCCATATTGTGCACACGTGTGCATCTTGGGATGGATAACAATGTTTCAAAAGGAAGTTTTCCTTTTCATCGTACGAAAAAACCATTTTCTATTTTTCGAGTGCCAAAATCGGGGCGTTTTGTGAAGCGACGCCAAATGTTCAATTCAAAAATTCTACCATCCCATTTTTGAAAATACTAGACCACCTTACCTGAACAATGTCCTAATCGGGGATTTGAAAACCTTTTCGTCCACCCCTGACAAAAAAGACAAATTCCTGCTAAATCGGTAGGAAGTGGGTGAGATTTGAACTATAAGTACATGATCTGATGCTTGTGATTTTTTGTAAAAATCATTTTTAGACTCATAATATGATGTTTCTTCAGAGATCCAATGCAAGTTTAGCAAGGCTCGGACCCGAGCTAAGAACCTTCGTGCCCGCCGGTTTGACCATAGTTTGAAACGGGCATAAAAAATTAAAAAATGATCCGAACAATGTAAAACCTTCGCGTGGCATCATATTATGTGACATAGTTGAAAGGAAAAATACCAAACTTGGTATATTGATTGTATCTCGAAAAAACCTTCACAGAAATGACCTATCATGTTCGAGGTTTCATGGCTTTCAAGCCAAACGACCAATGTTATGACTAGAATCACGGCATAGTTTGTGATAGGGTGCCCATATTGTGCACACATGTGCATCTTTGGATGGATAACAACGTTAAAGGAGGAAGTTTTCCTTTTCATCGCACGGAAAAGCCATTTTCTATTTTTTGAGGGCCAAAATCGGGGAGTTTTGTGAAGCAACACAAAATGATCAATTCAAAAATGCTACCACCCCATTTTTCAAAAATACTAGACTACCTTACATGAACAATGTCCTAATCGGGAATTTAAAAACCTTTTCGTCCGCCCCTGACGAAAAAGACAAATTCTTACTGAATCGGTAGGAAGTGGGTCAGATTTGATCTACAGGTACATGATCTGATGCTTGTGATTTTTTGTAAAAATCATTTTTAGACTCACAATATGATGTTTCTTCAGAGATCCAATACAAGTTTAGTAAGGCTCATCCCCTATCTTCATGCCCGTCATTTTGGCCATAGTTTGAAAGGGAAAAATTTGAAACGAATATAAGAAATTCAAAAATGATCCAAACAATGTAAAACATAATTTATAAAATGGTCTATCATTTTTATGTTGACATTATGCTATTTCATCAAAGATCCGTTGCACCCACCATTTTTTTGAATCCAAAGCCCTAATTTCAAAATCATATTTCGAATTATAATAGTGTCCCTACTATAGACAAATGCAGGATTAATAAATCCACCATTTTTTAATTATCAAAATTTTGCTAATTAACACACTAAGATGATATAGTGAATTATATAATAATTTAGAGGGCAACTATATTTTTTTGGACTTTTTATGAAAAGATACGAGAGAATTAAAAAAACATAAAAGAAAAAATAAAATAGGAAAAAAAAATTTAACTGGACTAGCGGACCTAATCTACCATGTCCATGGTCATCGTCGGCCCAATACCGCAGCCACCTCCCTTCCTAGGTCGAAAAAACTTGAAGAAAAATAAAAAAGAGAATAGGAGGAAGTTTTTCATCCGTGTAGCCCAGGCCCAATGACCAAATATCTTTCATAAAGCATCGACGCGGTACTATGACAAGAAGTGTGATGAGGTGTGGTGGTTGGCTTCGATTGAAGGGTGGTCGAGGTCGCTAGTTCGAACCCCTTTGGCACCATTTTTGGTCCGTTATTTAGTATAAAAATGTGGGGTTGGTTTGTCAGTTCGGTGTCGGTCTACCGTGACAGTTTAATCTGGGCCTACTTGTCAGGTAGGTGTATATTGACATATGAACACACGTATACAAAAAGTTACACATATACTTGACACGTAGGAATAATTGATGACGTGGCGGACTAGTTATTTTAATGTATCATATATTGGACACTATGACGATTTAAATTGGTCATAATCCACTACAAATATGAATATAATCTATACCATGTAGATTATGACGATTTTATCCAATCAAACTACAACGATTCTAACAACAACGTCATAATTCTATAGGATTTTGACCTCGCCAAATAGCCTACGACCATCTTGTGCGAAATTGTCATAAATCTATGACGATTTCATTTCCCGTCACTATGAGAAGGTCACAAGTTAACACATTTCTTGTAATGCAAGGTGATGTATCCAGCAAGCCGGTAGCTCCTTCCTCTCCTCCTGCATCATAAATTGCCAGAAACATTTGTATTATTCTGAAAAACATGATGGGTCTATAAATATGCAGTACTATAATTTTGCTAGTGCTAAGCTTTTGATTTTTCAGCACTTTTGGCTTTAAACTTTTTGTGTGCCTGAAATGTTTACATAAGCACTTGTATTTTTTCGCCTATACTTATCGTTTATCTGGCTTTCCGCCTCGTCCCTTTCGTGAGACGGCTAAACCTTCTGCTTGGAAACTTTGCCGAGCAACGGAGCTCAATTCCTAAACTAGTTTAAACTCGGAAACAAAGCCGGCTTCCAGTACCAATAATTCACTACTCAGAAAATACCCGAATCCAGCAATCAGACAAAGAACCAAAGTATATACTAGAAACTTTAGAGTTATACCCGAAGGTAGCAGTTTTAGAATCGGAAATCTAAACCAGAACGAACATGAGCATAAAGTACTTTCAAGCATTCTGAGATTTTTGACTATGACATGATCATTAGGAAATAAGATGGTAAAAACTTCTCAGAAAAACTTTGAGGTAACCAAAACTTTTATTTCTCACAGAACACGTACATATGTATGATTACAAAGAAGGATAAACTAAGAATAAAAGGGACGTAGCTAAGCAATATTCCATGGTCTGTGTAACTCATCTGGATTTGTACTGCCTCCAGCTCTCTTTCTCTTCTTAGTAGCAGGTCTTTCTTTTACTGGCCTCATGTCAGTTAAGTAGTACGATCCATTGTGCAATACTCGACTAACTAAAAAGGGCCCCTCCCATACTAGGGAAAGTTTGTGCTTTATTTGTTACACAAGCCGGAGAACCAAATCACCTTTATTGAAAGATTTGTTTCAGACTCTCTGGCTATGATACTTGTGTAACTTCTGCTGATAGGCTGTTGATCTCATTTCAGCAACGACGCGAACTTCTTCGACTAAGTCGAGATCATTTTGTCGAGAAATCTCGAAATCCTCTTCAATATACGTGGCCACTCTAGGATAAGTATGAATTAAATCACTAGGAAGAACTCCTTCCGTGCCATAGACCAAGAAGAAAGGTGTATATTCGGTTGACCTATTTGGAGTTGTTCGTAAACTCCATATTACAGAGGGTAATTCCTCTGCCCAAGCCCCCGCAGCACGTCGTAGTGGTGCTTCGAGTCTCAGTTTTAGGCCTTGTAGGATTAAACCATTTGCTCTTTCAACTTGTCATTTAGCCTGTGGATGTGTGACTGATGCAATGTCAAGCCGGATATTTTGCTCGTTGCAGAATTAGGCGAATTCGCCCATAGAAAAGTTACTCCTGTTGTCCGTGATAATGTTATGTGGATAACCATACCGGATTATAACATCCTCGACAAATCTTTTTGCTGTTGCTCCATCACAACTAGTGAAAGGTTTAGCCTCAATCCATTTGGTGAATTTATCCACCATCACTATGAGGGGAGTAAATCCATTTGGATCTCGTTTAAACGGTCCTACCATATCAAGCCCCCGGACCGCAAAAGGCCATGTTATAGGTATTGTTCGCAGCTGATCAGCCGGAACATGAGCTTGTTTGGCGTACTTTTGGTAGCCTTTGCACGTCTTGACTAATCATTCGGCATCTGTCTGAGCTGTAAGCCAGAAAAATCCGTGTCTAAAAGCTTTTGCCACTACAGATTTGGCTGCAGCGTGGTGACCACACTCACCTTCGTGGATTTCTCTTAAGATTTCTGAAAAACCCCATAAACACTCCGCGTATAGAGCTCACCTTAACTATAGTATAGGCTTTTGCTCGTCGGATGATCTGCCGGCTCAGAACCTCGTCTTCAGGTAATTTGCCATCTACCAGATAATCTAGGTAGGGTTGAGTCCAGCTAGGAATTACAGCTAGAACTGCTATTAGAGGTGATTCGGATTTGGTCGGATATTCCTCATCTACTCCCTTTATTGAGGGAACTTTGAGGTGCTCTAAAAAGCACCATCCGGGACCTCTTTCTGTGCAGAGCCTATCCGAGATAATGCATCTGCTTCCTCGTTTTCTGCTCGAGGGATGTGTTGAACCTCAAACCCTTCGAACGATTTAGATAGATCATCCACGACAGCTTTATATGCTGCCATGTGTTTATTTGCATTACAAATATCCGAAATTTGCTGAGCAACAAGATCCGAATTTCCATAACACATCAAACATCGGATGCCAATATCCTTAGCAATCCGGATTCCATGCAGCAGTGCTTCATACTCAGCAATATTGTTTGTTGCTGTGAAGTGGATCTGTAACAGGTATAGAAGTTTATCTCCTTAGGGTGATTTGAGCACCATGCTAGCCCTCGAGCCCCCTCGAGCCTTAGACCCATCAAAGTAGAGGGTCCAATATTCCGACTCAGGGAGGGTCATATTCTCCCTCGTCTCTGTCCAATCAGCGACAAAGTCGACAAGGATTTGGGATTTTATTGTTGTCCGGGGTTTATACTCAATATCGAAACCTGAAAGCTCTATGCCCCATTTGGCAACGCGTCCTGTGGTGTCACTGTTGTTGATTATATCTCTCATGGGAGCTGGGCTCACCATGGTAATTGGATGCTCCTGAAAATAGTGTCGTAGCTTACGTGATGCTAGAAAAACACCGTAAACAAACTTTTGATAGTGCGGATACCGCTGTTTTGATTCTGTCAGGACCTCACTGACAAAGTAAGTCGGACGCTGCACCAGGTGTTCCTGATTTTCCTCCGGTCTCTCTAGTACCATGATGATACTAACGACTTTGTTTGTCACAGCAAGATAGAGCAATATCGGTTCCTGTGGTTCCGGGGTAGCAAGGATAGGAGCAGATGAGAGTACTTTCTTTAGGTCTTGTAGTGCAGCTTCACCTTGGTCGGTCCAAACAAAATCCTTCGTCTTTTTCAGGAGTTTGTATAATGGTGCGGCTCTTTCACCAAGCCGGCTTACAAATCGACTGACCGCAGCGATGCAACCAGTTAGTCTTTGTACGTTCTTCGGGCGAGTTGGCCTGGAAATATTTAGTATAGCCTTGATTTTGTCCCGGTTCACCTCTATGCCTCTTTGAGACACGATGAAACCTAACAATTTTTCGGCTGGTATTCCAAAGAAGCATTTCTTTGGGTTAAGCATGATGTTGTATTTTCGTAGATTGGCAAATGTTTCCTCCAAGTCAGAAATCAGCGTTTCCTTCTTTTTGGACATCACCGCAATATCATCCACGTATGCATGTACATTGCGTCCGAGTTGGTTGTGGAGGCAGTGTTGCATCATGCGCCAGTACGTAGCTCCTGCGTTCTTTAGCCCAAAGGGCATCGTAACAAAATAGAAGGTCCCGAAGGGGGTTATGAATGAAGTTTTGACTTTGTCAGATTCCTTCATCCGAATTTGGGGATAACCAGAATATGCGTTGAGAAAACAGAGGGGTTCCGAGCCTGCCATAGAATCGATAACTTGATCAACCCTAGGCAGAGCGAACGGATCTTTTGGACAAGCCTTGTTCATGGCACACATCCTTAAATCAATGGTGTCCTTTTTAGGGACCATTACAGGGTTGACCGACCAATCAGTATTGATGACCTCTTCTATGAATCTGGCTAACTTGAGCCGTGCTAGTTCCTTAGCTATTGCCTTACGCTTTTCATCGCTGAAACGTCGTAGTGACTGTTTGACGGGTTAGCATTCGGGTTTACATTTAGAGAGTGTTCGGCAAGTTCCCTAGGTACTCCGGTCATGTCAGATGGCTGCCATGCGAAGATATCTTTATTTGCTTGCAGGAACTTGACGAGCACGCTTTCCTATGCGCTATCTAGGCCTACGCCTATCTGGGTCACCTTGGAGGGGTCAACATCCATTACCGGCGTCTTCTTCGTCTCTTCTGATGCCTTGAACTCCAGATTTGGCTTTGTCACCTCCTTCTTCGTTGCGGGCATCTCGGACGGATCTATGCTCTTCTTGATCTCCTGGTACTCCTGGGCATGCAGCACGTCTTCAGCAAAGGCGGCATTTCCATCCTCGCACTCTCGCGCTTTCTTCGGGTCTCCCCTGATGGTGATTACGCAGTTGGGACCTGGAATTTTCATCATATTATAAATGTAACACGGACGAGCCATAAAAGCCCAGTAAGTGGGACGTCTGAATATAGCATGGTACGCGCTCTTGAACGGGACCACTTCGAAGGAAAGTCCCTCCGTCCGATAATTCTTTGGTGTTCCAAAGGTAACATCCAAAGTGATTTCTCCTAGGGAATTAGCTTGTATTCCTGGGACAACCACGTGAAAGATCACAGAGCTATGGTTCAGCTTGGTCTCCGAGATCTTCATCCGGCATAGCGTTTCGACATATAGAATACTCATACTGCTACCACCGTCCATGAGGGTCTTGGAGAAACCATAACCGTCAATAAGTGGATTGACGATTAAGGCGTATTTTCCTCGCATGTGCAACTTAGGCGGATGATCAGCGCGGTCAAATGTGATTGCCACTTCCGACCAGTCCAAAAATTAGGGGGTAGCTGGAACTATTGCATTGAGCTCATGTAGAACTGCTTTCTTAACATTTGCTGGTTGAGATCCGAGGAAGGTGACATAAGTGTCTTTTTTGGTCGGAAATTTTTTCTTCCCTTCCGGCTTGGGATTTGAAGCATCAGCTTCCTCCATGTTGGAATCTTCCTTGGTCTCTTTATCTTTTTCGGGATTCTTCTTTCCCTTCTTCCGCTTAGCTTTGTAGCCCACGGTGTCATCTCTTTTGATGTCGTCATTGAAATGACATTCGGCGTTGGTGTGGGATGAGCCCCCATTGGCGTCCAAGTGATGCACACATGGGTTATTGGAAATGTCGGCCCATGAGTAGGTTTTGCCTGGTTGTTGGTCTCCTCTACCTTGGACTCTCGAAGTTCCACGGCCACGCCCGCGCCCTCCGCCGCGCCCTCCTCCTCCTCCAAACCCGAAAGTAGCAGTGACCACTGCCGTTTCCGTGTTGTGTTTCTCTTCCGAGGTATTTTTGCGCTTCTGAGCTTGTTTCTTTGGTTGTTTTGCCGACTGTGGCACAGCTAGGGCATTGAGTAATCCCTCTGCATCGTCACTGGCATATGCATACTTGCGCGCTGTTTCTATCATCTCTCCCAAATCAGTGACTTTGTCACACTTCAAACGATGATGTAGTAGACCAATTGGGAGACCTACAATGAAAGCTTCAATCGTAGTTTGATCATTTACTCCTTCACAGGAGTTCTTGGTGTCGATCCATTGTCCGAGGTAATCCCGACAAGTTTCTCCGGCATTCTTGGTGCAACGTTGTAGGTCTCTGACCGTACAGGGCCTCCGATATGTGCCTTCGAAATTCCAAAAGAACGCGCTTTGCATGTCATACCAGTTATGGATGGTGTTCTCCGGAAGTTCATTAAGCCATGATCGTGCCGTCTTCCGCAACATAAGTGGGAGATATTGGGTTGCGACCAGGCTGTTTCTGCCTTTGGCGATGCAGCAAGCTTGTATGAAATCCTATAGCCAGGTATCTGGTCGAGCAATTCCGTCGTAGGCTTCGATATGTCTTGAGATAGCAAATCCTTCTCGGAATCTTGTAGCTCTGATGTGTGGTCCGAAGCATTTTGGGCCCATGTAGATATCATCGTTTTCGTAGCGCTGCGCCTCTATGTTGGAATTGATCCTATGCATTGCGTCGTTCGGGGATAGAGATCGTCCCGGATGTCGGCTGTGGTTGCGGTGCCTTGGAGCCGGACTTCGCTTCTGCCACCACCTCCTCCGCCACGTCGTCCTCCTTGTCCCCCTTGAGAGCCGTTGTGATGACTGCTTGGTGGAGAGGGTGGAGCAGCTGGATTGTTTCCGGCTATTCGCCGGCCTCCGTCCGGAGCATCATTACTCCGGTTCTGGGGAGGGTCTTCACTATGACGAGCCCCCTGCCGGCTTGTCCCGGCATGGTTTCCGTCGTTCCTTCGTCCGTCGTTCCTACTATGGTGAGGACCAGCCGGACGGCTTTCATGTCTAGGAGGTGGCATTTTTGGACGATACCCCTCCCGACATTTCTCTTTATCTTCTCCCCTTCGATCGTTCGACTCTCGTCAGGGAGGATTTCTCGGATACAGTGCAGCAATGGCCTCTTGTTCGGCTACTGGAGCGACGTTGCTCCAGTCATGCGCAGTTCTGTGATGTTGTCCTGACGATCCAGTTCTGGAGTAATTGTCTTCCCGTATCTCAGAACGGTGACGCTGTTCCAGAACATGCTGGGGCCTTATATCATTCCAGGCTGAGTCCGTGTGACACTGGTCGGATTTGGAGACCAGTTTTCCACTTCCGGATTTCGTAGCCATCTGTTGCTCCAGACCCTTGGTGAGTAGCTTGTTGCCCAATCGAACCTGTTCTAGGCCAGGGTTATTTGACAGGATATCTCGAGCTACGATAGTGTTCTGTACCGGTGTTGGATACGCCAGATCTCCTTTGCTGTCGAGACGAGGCATCCCTAGATCTCCTTCAAAGAGGACCCTGTTTACTTCCGGAAATTGACCGTCGCGCGTGTAACGTTTCCGTGTCTTCTGATGCAACCGAGACATGTAGTCCTTAGATGCCATCCGTTTCTTTTCCTCCTTAATGTTTTTGGCTTCATCCAGGAGTTGTTGACGACGCGCTTCTAGGGCTTGGGCCCTTTCGTCTAGCTCTTCAGCAGTAAGTTCTGCAGCTATAGGGATAGGTGTGGTCAACGCAGCATCGATGATTTTACGTGCACCTTAAGTGATCACGTGTCCATCCACCGATTCTTCTTTTTTCGCCTCATCTAGGATAAGTGCTCCATCCGAGTCTTCCTCATATTCCTCGGCAATCACCTCCTCTGTTAGAGGGTCTTTTGCCGGGGTCTTGTTCTTCTTGTTCTTCTTCTTTGCCTTCTTGGCAGCGTCGGTAGCAAACACGGCTTTGGGTCCATATCCCGGAGTCAAGCTCTGATCGGTACTTTCGGACATCTGGACTTCAGGATTATCTCTGACTTCCATGTCATCCTACGCTTTGGGAGAGTGTTCCCCGGATCCTTCATCCATGGCTTCTCCTTCCTCTACAGCTTTGGAGTTATACTCCTCTTCATATTCCGTGGAGAACTTTCGGAAATCTGCTCACGTCATCGACTCATCCGAGGATGCGGGTACGTCGGTGTTTGTTCCAATTACCTCCAGCACAGAGTTGGTGTTTTCTCCAGCATCGGCAAAGCCGGATCCAGATCCAACATAACCGACGAAGTGCGACGCATTCCTCCTGACGTACCTGCGGCTCTCGCGATCAGTTTCGTCAAAACTTTTGATGGTCTCGAGAATTGCGTCTACGCCTGAGTATTGCATTATCATGCGTCGCAGCGTGTACCTTAGGAAAGGCATGTCTATCCCGGTGTCATCAGAGACGGAATCAGTGTCGTTGATGTGTTCCTCCTGGATTTCGACTTCAGCGGGTGGGTCGATCTGGGATTAGGCCTCTCCAAGGAGATCCACTCCAGATTCGACTTGGACCGCCACGTCTTCTTTAGGCTCGGATTTCTCCACTATCTCTGCAACTAGTGCGGGCTGGGTGGGAGTAGGGTTTTCTGAGATTTGGAACTCTTCCACCTCCGCGGACAAAGGGGACCCAGAAGATTCTTCTGCCTCTATCATCACCGCTGGGGTGGCTGGGACATCTTCAGCGAAACCGATGTAAACATCGATCTCGCCAAAAGATATGATGGTGTAGGCAGTCACAGCCTCCCTAGGCGGAATCCAGGTCTCGTCGAGAATGATGAGAGGGACATTACTGGCGTAGAGGATGCGACCAACAGCGATAGCCTCATCGATTCCGATTCTTGCAGACCCGCTCAGAACACAGATCCGAAGCTCACCTGCCCCACGGTGGGAGCCAACTGTTGTCGGATTAATGACAAGTACGCCATGAGGGGGTCCTCGAGGCGTGCGGGAGAGAGGGGTGTGAGACATACGGTGTTCTGGGACGGTGAGCACACAAGTTTACCCAGGTTCGAATCCTCCGGCTTTGGGCGGATCCTACTCCTGCTAGCAATCCAGTAATACGGTAGAGCCGGAATATGGGTTACAAGGGTTTCGCATGTGCGAGTTGAGATTGTAGACTATTGAGGGTGCCCTAAAGGCTCTCCCTAGGACGGCTTATATAGATATCCGGCCTAGGGTTTTACATGAGAGATCTATCCGGCTACGACTAAGAGTCAGTTACAGAGTACATTTGGAACTACAAGTAACATTATGGGCCTAAGTCAGTAAGTCTTCTGGGCCTTCCCGTAGCCGGATGGGACTCCGTATTTTCTCCCTGACTGGGTCGCCCGTGAAGCAAAGCTCTAACCCGAAGTGGGCCACCCTGGTCAGTGAGGAACTGTGAGGATACCTAGAAAGTATATCCCCAACAGTCCTAATAAATTGGGATATCCCTCCCCCATAATGCGAACATCAGGTAATTCAATTCTCTTTATATCATTTAGTGATATCTGAGCTTTATTGATGAGTAGTGGCTATGAACCCAAGATACATCTTCGTGGTGTCATGCCACATGTCATCGTATTGATGACAAGTATGCCATGAGGGGGTCCTCGAGGCGTGTGGAAGAGAGGGGTGTGAGTCGTACCATATTCTGGGACGGTGAGCACACAAGTTCACCCAGGTTCGAATCCACCGGCTTTGGATGGATCCTACTCCTGCTAGCAATTCAGTAATACGATAGAGCCAGAATATGGGTTACAAGGGTTTCGCCTGTGCGAGTTAAGTTTGTAGACTATTGTGAGGATGCCCTAAAGGATCTCCCTAGGACTACTTATATAGATACCCGGCCTAGTGTTTACAGGAGAGATCTATCCGGCTATGACCAAAAGATCTATGTCGGTAAGTCTTCTAGGCCTTCCCGTAGCTGGATGGGACTCCGTTCTTCTCCATGACTGGGTCGCCCGTGAAGCAAAGCTCTAACCCGAAGTGGGCCACCCTGGTCAGTGAGGTACGCGGAGGATACCCGGAAAGTATATCCCCAACAGCAGCCCCCAGAGGCCTCCAAGATCCAAAGTCGGATTCATCATCGTCTAGCTTGATATTCGGCTTGCAGAATCTTGAAGGGTTCCTAAAGCTTCACAAGAAAAGATACGATCCGGGTCTCAAAAAATGAGTCAGACCTATAAATTCATTATTCAAATTTCCAGCTTGAAATTCAAACTAAGCCGAAACTTGGTCCCTAACATCATCTGACACCAGTCATGGTCAAGTCACGTCACTAACAGACATTTCCTGTCAGCACGACCGTTCGTGGGTCCGCCTTTTGCGGAACCGAGGTGCAGTTTCAATGCGTGCGTAGAGATCGAGGCGGCATAATCATCGCGTGGGGGCTTCCCAGTTCTTTCCATGACGCGTGGCATATTTACTATAGAATTTGCACGAATCTTGGCGTGGCTGGTAGTTATAAGGGGCGAGGATTCCTTTTCCTCATCTTCTTCACCTGTTCTCAGCGCTGTTCCTTCTCCCCTACTTCTCCCACGCACACAGAGATCCCTTGCCTCCAAAAATTCCCAACGCCGCCCATCCAAGGTCACCGGCGCACCAGAAAAATGGCTTCCACATCATCTTCCAGCGTGGTAGCAATGAGAGCGACGGCAGCAGCGGCGGAAAAGGAGAGCAATTGCAGGGTTTGGGTCCTATGCGTCCTCGACGACGACAAGCTCCGCAGCGTAGAAGAAGAAGGTCTCCTCCATGCCGGCAACTAGCGGAGCGGCTTCAGCGAAACCGTCCCCAATCCCCCGACGGCGAGCGAGTGCACTTCGGCACTCACCTGGACAAAGGTCTGAGTTTCCCTCCCTCGGATTTCTTTTCCGAGGTTGTAGATCATTACGGAGTTCAACTCCACCATCTCCCCCCAAACTCCATTTTAGAGATGAGCGCTTACGCATCTTTGTGTGAGGGGTATCTCGGCATTAGGCCGATCCTTACTCTTTTCTGGTACTACTTCTTAGTCCAGAGAAATTCCATCACTGCTGGTAATCCTTACATTACCGGTACAATGTAAGGATGAGGTCGCTCTGGCTCTCAGTGATGATCTGCTTCTCGCCAAGAGGCGGATGGAATATCGGATGAAGCATAAGGGCCTGAGGGGGTCCGACTTGGTCTAGTGCTAGGTATCACGTCGGATCCAACCCCTCCAACACCACGGATATCAACCGATGCACTCCATCACGTCGTCCAAAAAGGATTCCCTCCGCATCAGCCCCAGAGCCTATACGATAAAGCATTATATAAGCCAGATTAAGTGGTTGATAAGGGAGCAGATCGAGAGGAAGATCCCGGAGGTATCTCTGGACATGCATATAGCGGAAGATCCTATTGTGCTGGTAAGACTTAGCAACAACCCTTTTTTATGTGCTCATCTTTAAGTTACTTTGCAATACTGAGATATTGTCTTCTTTTCAACTTGCCGACCTGCTCGACTTGGAATTAGCTCCTATCGAAGGGTATCCTCCTGAGTTTTCTCAGGAGGAAGAATTGGTTCCACTGCCGGACGTCGTTCCTCGGAAGCGTAAATCTCTGACAGTGGCTATCGGCACAAAGGAGGTGCCCGTTGTGAAATGGTAACTTTCCTCACAACTTCCGCCTTTGTACTTCACTTGCGATTTCTTCCGAGATGTAATGTTCTTTGGTCTATTACCTTCTCAGAGCTAATCAGCTCATCAAGGGCAAGGGGAATGGAGTTACTACCAAGCCCCTACGTCAGTCCAAGCTAATTTTGGCTTCTCCTGCCGTGGCTCCTCCGACTCCTGCCCCTCAGCCTTCTGCAGCGCCGGAGATTACTCCGTCTCCGATCATTGTAGAAGATCTGGCTCCCTCAGCAGAGCCAGCGATCCTTGAGTCGCAGACTGATGTCACCATGAGTGACTCAGGTTTTGATAAGGGTGAACCTTCTTCGGGTAATAATCCCCCGGCAGAAGTTTTCACCGACAACCTTCTGAGCAATCCGGGACTTGCCAAATTTGGCTTATCTCAGAAATCTGCAGAGGAGATCCAACGGTTGGCTAAGGAATGCCTTGAAAGCCGAACCATTTCTGCCAAAGAAGAAGCACAAGAAGCGGAGGACGTCAAGTACTCTGAACTTCTCAAATAAGTCCGCCTTCGCGACGAGGGATTAAGAGCTGGTGTGCTTCCACCACCTCCAATTATTCCACTCACCCTCGTCGAGAAGGTTAACATTGAAGTGAACATGTGCCTGAGCAAGCTCACACATGAACATCATGCAAGTCGGAATTCCAACTCATGTTTCCCTTTATGGTACTTTATATCATATCCTCTAGCCCCCAAGCATGAAGTTGGATAGACAATCCGGGTTTATGCTTCCTTAGGATGCCAAAGAATGAACTAGTGTAGCCCCCAAGGCTCGTGCTGATATTAGCTACAATATTAGCCCGAGTCTTTGGTAGACTTCTGACTCTGGGTATTCTAACTTATAGAAAGTTAATTCATATAACCAGGAATTGTTGAAGAATATCTGCAACAAGCGGAGAGAGATCAGAGCTCTCCGACTTGAGAATGCTGAACTAAAAGTTTCCAAGGATGAGGCCGAAGGTAAACATTCCAAGACTCAAACCTTGTCTTGCGTTTTCATAGTCGAATATTTTGTTAAACGGTTGTTCTTTTGACTTACAGCACTGGTATAGCAGTCATGCGCTATGATTGAAGAGGCCGAGAATCTGAAGACCTTGGTGGTGGAAAACAGAGATCTCCGCCAAGAGCTAAACCAGGTCAAGGCGGATCATGAGAAGAGCATTGCTCAAATTCTCGAATCCTCCTCCATGGCCACCGTGGAGCGTGATCGTAAGATTGCACTCCACGAGAAGAAAATCTCGGATCTCACCAATGACTTGTTCAGAGAGAGGGATATTTCTGATGCACTCCGGGCTGAACTCTAGAGTCTTCGTGAAGAGAAAACCAAAGTCGACGATGTCATCTTTAGTATGCTTCCATCTTTCTGATTTGTCTACATTCTTCAACTCTTTCAACGTCGGATTTCTTTAACCATTTTGCATTATATGCATAGGTCCTCTGAACTTAATGGACTCCGCCTCTTCCGAGTCTCGCACCAGCCGGCTTACACAAGTCGGTGATCTTCTTCACGACTTCCGCCAATCCATCGAGGATATTGGCAAAGCTCTCAAGGTTCCGGATATGCATAGAATGTCTGGTTTTCATATGCGGGACAAGGAAAAGGAGATACCACAGCTTGTCCAGGACTGGAACATGTCCTACGCGCGATCCGCAAGGCAGAACGCTCTCACAATGGTCATGAGCCACCATGGAAGCATGGAGATCTAGCAAGTGACCAAAGGATATTCTACTGTGGACAAAGACGGCCAGGAGCAAGATATCAAGGCCATAATGGACTCATGCGCCGGATACGGGTGTCACGTAGCTGACTTAACCAGCTATGACACTCCGTACTTCACCCGTGTGGACATGCCACCACCACCTACAGAAGAAACAGCAGAAGTTTCCGACGATGACCAAACCATATCGGATTTGGACATCACGGAACGTTATCAAGGCGACGTATCCAACGAGCCGGCAGCTCCTACCTCTCCTCCTGCATCATAAATATTAGAGAAAACAATTTTGTTATTCTAAAAACATTATGGATCTGTAAATAAGTAGTATGATACTTTTGCTAGTGCCAAGTTTTTATATATCTATTTAGCACTTTTGGCTTAAAATGTTTATGTGCCTGAAATGTTTGCACAAGCACTTCTGTTTTTTGTCTACACTTATCGTTTATCTGGCTTTCTGTCTCGTCCCTTTCATGAGCCGGCAAACCTATAGCACGAAAACTTTGCCAAGCAACGGAGCTCCATTTCTAAACCAGTTTAAACTCGGAAACAAAGCCGGCTTCCAGTACCAACAATTCACTACTCGGAAAATGCCCGCATCCAACAATCAGACAAATAACCAAAGTATTGACTATAAAATTTAGATTTATACCTGAAGGTAGCGTTTTTAGAATCAGAAATCTAAACTAGAACAAATCTGAGCATAAAGTACTTTCAAGTATTCTGGGATTTTTTACTGTGACATGATCATTCGGAAATAAGATGGTAAAAACTTTTCAGAAAAATTTGAGGCAACCACTACTTTTATTTCTCACTGAACATGTACACATATATGATTACAAAGAAAGATAAACTAAGAATAAAAGGGACGTAGCTGAGCAATATTCCATGGTCTGTCTAATTCTTTCGGATTTGTACTGCCTCCAGCTCTCTTTCTCTTCTTAGTAGCAGGTCTTTCCTTGACTGGCCGCATATCAGTTAGGTAGTATGAACCATTGTGCAATACTCAACTGACCAAAAAAGGCCCTTCCCATACCGGGGAAAGTTTGTGCTTTCTTTGCTGCACAAGCTGGAGAACCAAATTGCCCTGATTAAAAGATCGGTTTCTGACTCTCTGGCTATGATACTTGCGTAACTTCTGTTGATAGGCTGTTGATCTCATTTCAGCAACGACGCGAACTTCTTCGACTAAGTCGAGATCATTTTGTCGAGAAATCTCGGCATCCTCTTCGATATACGCGGCAACTCTAGGAGAATTATGAATCAAATCCCTAGGAAAAACTGCTTTAGCACCATAGACCAAGAAGAAAGGTGTGTATCCCGTTGACCTGTTCGGAGTTGTTCGCAAGCTCCATATTACAGAAGGTAATTCCTCTGCCCAAGCCCCGCAACAGAAGGAAAGTGCTTCCGTCTGATAGTTCTTTGGAGTTCCAAAGGTAACATCGAAAGTGATCTCTCCTAGGGAATTTGCTTGTCTTCCTGGGACAACTCCATGAAAGATCACGGAGCTGTTATTCAGCTGGGTTTCCGAGATTCGCATCCCGCGTAGCGTTTCGACATATAAAATGTTGATGCTGCTACCACTGTCCATGAGGGTCTTGGAGAAACCATAGCCATGAATAAGTGGATTTATGACTAAGGCGTATTTTCCTTGCCTGTGCAACTTAGGCAGATGATCAGCACGGTCAAAGGTGATTGCAACTTCCGACCAGTCCGAGTATTGAGGAACAGTCAGAACTATCGCGTTGAGCTCATGCAGAACTGCTTTCTTGACCTTAGCTGGTTGAGATCCGATGAAGGTGACATAGGTGTATTTCTTTGTGGGAAAGCTTTTCTTCCCCTCCGGCTTGGGATTTGAAGCATCAGCTTCCTCCATGTCAGAATCTTCCTTGGTCTCTTTGTCTTTTTTGGGATTCTTCTTTCCCTTCTTCTGCTTAGCCATGTAGCTAGCGGTGTCATCTTTCTTAATGTTGTCATTGAAACGACACTCGGCGTTTGTGTGAGACGAGCCCCCATTGGCGTCGAGGTGATGCACACATGGGTTATTGGCAATGTCGTCCCAAGAGTAGGTTTTGCCAGGTTGCTGGTCTCCTCTACCTTGAACTCTTGATGTCCCATGACCACGTCCGCAGCCACCACCACGTCCTCCTCGTCCTCCAGACCCGAAAGTAGTAGTAACCGCTGCCGTTTCCGTGTTGGGATTTTCTTCCGAGGTATTATTGCACTTCTGAGCTTGTTGCTTTGGTTGTTTTGCCGACTGTGGCACAACTAGGGCATTCGGTAATCCCTCTGCGTCGTCGTCAACATTTGCATACATGCTCGCTCTTTCTATCATTTCTCCCAAATCAGTGACCTTGTCACACTTCAAGCGATGACGTAGTAAACCAATTGGGAGTCCTGCAATGAAAGCTTCAATCGCAGTCTGGTCATTTACCCCTTCACAGGAGTTCTTGGTGTCGATCCATCGTCTGAGATAATCTCGGCAAGTTTCTCCGGGTTTCTGGGTGCAACGATGTAGGTCTCCTACCGTACAGGGCCTCTGATATGTCCCTTCGAAATTCCGAAAGAACGCGCTTTGCATGCCATACCAGTTGTGGATGGTGTTCTCCGGAAGTTCATTGAGCCATGATCGTGCCATCTTCCACAACATGAGTGGGAGATATCGGGTTGCGACCAGGCTGTTTCCGCCTTTGGCGATGCAGCAAGCTTGGAAAAAATCATGGAGCCAAGTATCTGGCCGAGCTATACCGTTGTAGGCCTGAATGTGCCTTGAGATAGCGAATCCTTCCAGGAATTTTGTGGCTCTTATGCGTGGTCCGAAGCATTTTGGTCCCATGTATATGTCATCATTTTCGTAGCGTCATGCCTCTATGTTGGAGTTAATCCGGTGTCGCGCATCACTTGGAGACAAAGATCATCGTCCCGAGTGACGGCTATGGCTGCGGTGCCTTGGAGCCGGACTTCGGCTTCTACCACCACCTCCTCCACCACGACGTCCTCCTTCGCCTCCTTGAGAGCCGTTATGATGGCTTCTTGGTGGATAGGGTGGGGCAGCTGGGTTGTTTCCGGCTAATCGCTGGCCTCCATCTGGAGCATCATTATTCCGGTTCCAGGGAGGGTCTTCATTGCGACGAGCCCCCTACCGGCTTGTCTCAGCATGGTTTCCGTCGTTCCTTCGTCCGTCACTCCCACCATGGTGGGGCTCAGCTGGACGGTTTGTAGGTCTAGGAGGTGGCATCCTTTGACGGTCCTCCTCCTGACGTTTCTCTTTATCTTCTCCCCTATGATCGTTCGACTCTCGTCGGGGAGTGTTTCTCGAATATAGTGCAGCAATCGCTTCTTGCTCGGCGGCTGGAGCGACATTGCGCCAGTCACATGCAGGTATGTGATGCTGTCCTGAAGATCCGGTTCTCGAGTAGTTGTCTTCCCGACGGTCAGAACGGTAGTGCTGTTCCAGAACACGCTGGGCCCTTATATCATTCCAGGTCGTGTCCGTGCGACATTGGTCGGATTTCGAGACTAGTTTTCCGCTTCCGGATTTCGCGGCCCTTTGCTGTTCCAGACCCTTGGTGAGTAGCTTGATGCCCAATCGAACCTGTTCTGGGCCTGGATTATTCGACAAGATATCTCGAGCTGTGACAGTGTTCTGTACCGGTGTTGGGTACACCAGATCTCCCTTGCTATCAAGACGAGGCATCCCTGGGTCTCCTTCATAGAGAACCTTGTGTACTTCCGGGAATTGATCGTCACGTACGTGGCATTTCCGGGTCTTTTGATGCTACCGAGAGACGTACTTCTCCGCAGTTGCCATGCGTTTCTTTTCCTCCTCACTGTTTTAGCTTCATCCAGGAGTACTTGACGACGCGCTTCTAGGGCCAGAGCCCTTTCATCCAGTAGGGATACGTGTGGTTAATGCAACATCGATGAGTTTACGCGCACCTTCAGTGATCACGTGTCCATCCATCGATTCTTCTTTTGGCTCGTCTGGGATAAGTGCTCCATCCGAGTCTTCTTCGTATTGCTCAGTAATCACTTCCTCTGCCGGAAGATCTTTTGTCGGGGTCTTGTTCTTCTTGTTCTTCTTCTTTGCCTTAGCGCTAGTAGCAAAGACGGCTTTGGGCCCGTTTCCCGGAGTCAAACTCTGATCGGTACTTTTGGCCATTTGGTTCTCGGGATCATCTCCGAGTTCCATGTTGTCCTGCACTTTGGGAGAGTTTTCTCTAGATCCTTCGTCCATGTCTTCTCCTTCTGCCGCAGCTGTGGAGTTAAGCTCCTCTTCATATTCCACGGAGAACTTCCAGAAATATGCTGACATCATGGAGTCATCTGAAGATGCCAGTAGTTCGACGCTTGTTCGGATAGCCTCCAGCATAGAGTCTTCGTTGTCTCCAGCATCGGCAGAGCCGGATCCGGATCCAACATATCCGACAAAGTGCGACGCGTGCCTCCTGAGATAGTTGTGGCTCTCGCGGTCAGCTTCCTCGAAATGCCTAATGGTCTCGAGAATTTCATCCACACTTGTGTCTTGCACCATCATGCACCTCAATGTGTATCTCAGGAAAGGCCTGTCTATTCCGGCATCATCAGAGCCGGAATTAGAGTTATCTTCTTGCTCTCCCTGGATTTTGACCTCCGCAGGTGGATCGATCTGGGATTCGAACTTGCTAGGGAGATCCACTCTAGATCCGACTTGTGCTGCGAGATCTGCCTCAGGTTCAGCTTTCTCCACTATCTCCGCAACTAGTGCGGGCTGGGTGGGATTAGGGTTCTCTGAGATCCGGAACTCTGCCACCTCCGTGGACAAAGGGGACCTAGAAAATTCTTTAGCCTCTATCATCACCGCTGGGGTGTGTGGCACAGGATCAGCGAAACCGATGTAAACATCGATCTCACCAAAAGACATGATGGTGTAGGTGGTCACGGCTTCCCTAGACGGAATCCAAGTCTCGTCGAGAACGATAAGTGGGACGTCACTGGCGTAGAGGATGCGACCAACGGCAATTGTTTCCCCGATTCTGATTCTTGCAGATTCCGCTTGTAACATAGATCTAAAGCCCACTTGGCCCACAGTGGGCCCCAACTGTTGTCGTATTGATGACAAGTACGCCATGAGGGGGTCCTCGAGGCGTGTGGAAGAGAGGGGTGTGAGTCGTACGGTATTCCAGGACGGGGAGCACACAAGTTTACCCAGGTTCGAATCCATTGGCTTTGGATGGATCCTACTCCTGCTAGTAATCCAGTAATACGGCAGAGCCGTAATATGGGTTACAAGGGTTTCGCATGTGCGAGTTTAATTTGTAGACTATTCTGAGGGTGCCCTAAAGGCTCTCCCTAGGATGGTTTATACAGATATCCGGCCTAAGGTTTACAGGAGAGATCTATCCGGCTACGACTAAGAGTCGGTTACAGAGTACATCTTGAACTACAAGTAACACTATGGGCCTATGTCAGTAAGTCTTCTGGGCCTTCCCGTAGCTGGATGGGACTCCATTCTTCTCTCTGACTGGTTCGCCCGTGAAGCAAAGCTCTAACCCGAAGTGGGCCACCCTGGTCAGTGAGGTACGCTGAGGATACTGAGAAAGTATATCCCCAACACCACACACTCTTACATGGTGGCATGGTCCACCGCCCTCTTTTTTATGAATAGTTGGTTATTCAAATCTTGTTGGAGTTCGTTTGGCATTTGTTTGGATTTTCCTTGTTTTTGAGTGTATCCATAATAGTTTCTCCATCACAGACATATTCCCCTCCCTAAACTTTCTCATCTTGCCACACATTTGTCCAATAAACTTGTCCTAGCATTTTTGGTCGAAGGGGTCGGATAGTCCACCGTGTACAGACCGGAGTATTCGGATGGCCCCAACACTCCGATGTGTACACCTCGGAATGTCCGTATGGCCAGGACACTCCGACGGGTGTCGCTCGGACTGTCTGGCCTAAGCGGTTTCAAACTCGAGATTTAGGGAGCAAGGGTGAAGTGAACGGTTTTGTCCTTCTTCCTCCTTTGACTCCCTCTTCCTCCCAACCCACTGCCCCTCCTCTAGGAATGCCACCGGGAAGGCCCCTCTGGCCCGGATCCAGCTACTGCCGCCGACCATTACCTCCCCTCCGCCACTGGGCCCTCTTCCCCACTGCTTACTCAATATGTTGAGCTCGTTGGGGAACCCCAAGAGGAAGGTTATCAACACCCGGATTTTAAATCCCATATGCCAGTTATGCCATACCTCGCAATCCCAGGATTACCATTTTTGTGATACATAACAGAATTGGTACCACGGTACATCATCCAGTACAAACCATAATAAAGGTCTTATAAATAAAGGATCTCATGATCCAGTCTTAATACAATCAAATAAGTAGAAAGTAAACGTAGTAGGGGCTCCATCTTCAGGGTCACAAGCAATGCTGACGGTGGGAGATGATCCTAGTTGTCATAGACCTCCTGTTGTCCATCTTCCTGGTAGTCCAACTCATAGTCTGGCCATGGGAATATCCAGGGACAAATCCATGAGTACTCTTTAAGTACTTGCAAACTATCACTAACAAGTAAGGTAGTTCAAGTAGGAATCTTAAGCTCTAGTTTTATTTGCAAAAAGCCAGGTTTATTTCATAAGGAGTTCAAAAGTAAAGAACCTAATTTAATTTTCTACATCACCTAAGTGGGAACCTAGTTTTCATGTCCACAACCCTGTTGTGGTCAAGTCAAGGTCATAGTTCAATTCACAAGTCATTTTTGAAAACATTTGACGACGGAATAGTATGGCCACTCCAACTATCCATGACCGCGGATGCGGCTATTCGAATAGTTTGACACTCTGCAGAGGTGGTACACTTTCACCACAATATTCGATACATCCGTCAAGGATAACCCTGAATCATCATACTTAGTAGGCGGATAATCAATCATAACCTTTCAATTACACACTCTAGTATAGGCACCTCCCCTATGAGCTTGGCCTCCCAGCCATGGCCATCTGCCATCCTGGGCACTGCATAGGTCGACATTCACTCACGAGGTAGCCTCAGCTCAACCTCTTTCCGCGAGGGAACCCATAATAAGGCATATAAACTTCTAGTTAAGCCATACCCAATTCAGGTATTGCGGTTGTATGGTAAAATTGGAATGGTATCGCCTCCGAACCCAGCCATCAGTTTTTATCAAAACTAAGGCTCATGCCTCAAGAAGTTTCATCATCAAACCATTGTGTTTCAGAACACATGTCAAAACATTTCAATAGAATGAATCATCATTCCAAGGTTTTCATAATCATTTTTTCTCCAAGTATTCCCATCTAAAGTGATCGGTAGTAGTTTAGCACTAGCAACTATCAATGGGGGTGGTGTAACTAATAAGCGGTGCTAATCAAGTGTAACTATCCAAATCTACTTTTATGCTCTTTATGGCATCTAAGTATAACTACCTAGGCCTAGTTTTATGCTCTTTATGGTATCTATCCTATTTTTCCAATACTCACAAATCACTAACTAAAGGTAAAGAACTTTGGTAAAAGTAAAAGAATAAAGCTTGCAAGTAAAACTTGGGATTGGTATAATCAAGGTTGCATAATCAAGCATGCTTAATGCATCTTGCATAGGTTATCTTGCAATGATAGCTTGCATAGTTAACTTGTAGTGTTAGGCTTGCCTTGAGTAGTGTGGTGGTTGACGTTCTCTTCTTCTTCGTAGTACTACTCCTCCTCGTAGCCCGGGTCGGTACTAGCGTCTATAAAGGAATACGAGGTACACAATCACCAAACAATACTTAACTACTTCTATTTAGCACACTAAATGGCGAGGGTTTAACTCATCAATGCCCATTGTTATGGACTTGGGTTTTGGAGAAGAAGGGAGCGCTGGAAGCATCAATCGGCTAGCAAACAAGCACACAGGGACATAAAGTTTACCTAGGTTTAGGCCTCGTAGAGGTCCCTACTCTTGCTTGTCTGCTCTTGGAATTAATGAAGGAATCAACGATTACAATGATGCGCAGATGCAACATTGCGAGGGTTGTGGAAACTAGTGTTGTGTGTGTCCTCCTCGCCGCCCCCTCCTAGCCTTTATATAGATAGGATGGGTCTCGGGTAGCAGGTCGAGTCGGTTACAAGTTAGGGTTTTCCCTTTGAACTTTCTATCTTTAGCTTCTTCTTGTCTCGCAAGTAAAAACGAGAGTCCATCGGCCACTCGAGTTCTCCATTTGGGCCTTACAATTCCGTGGGATTCCGCTGTATGCAGGCCATATACACCAAACTCGAGTACCTGTAGGGTATACCCATGTCAGTAGCCCCCGAGTGTCCAGTGGTATCGCAGATTCGACTAGAGACTTTATGAAGCCTTTCGAGTGCATGACTGAGCATTTCTTCGAGTGTTTTGTTCGTGTCATAGGGATAGTTGATATACGTGCCTGATTTAACTGATGCATCGATGTCCGTTAACTACCTTAGGGCAAAACAACACAATCTACTCAAACTCGAGGCCCTGGACTCAAATTTGGAAAAGTGCTGGCGTAATTCGACTCAGGCCACGGAGGTCTTACAAGAGTCGAATTCCAGTGTATGGGTGTGAGCACTCGACGCGTCCATCAAGGCATGTTCATCGTACCTGTAGGCACGGATATGTTTCTGGTAGTGCGCAGCAGATGCGTTGCCAGTCCTTACTCAGGTCTTATCTTCATGATGTAAGCGTGGCATCCGAATTTTGTCATCGTGGAGATGATTCGGGTGCCCAGGAGACACAGTCTCTTTGTAGGGAAAGTATGAGGCGGAGTCGCCATAGAATTCGAGTGTGAATGTTATCAACACATAGTACGATGTACAAATAATCATAGGGTGTGCGACCAGCGCTCCCTATGGGAGTAGCCCCCGAGTGCCTGGTTGAGTCGAAGAATTAGGCAGGGACTAAAAAAACTTTTGCGACTGATGTCGTCTTTTTTTGCTTGTTTTAGTCGAATTTGCTTCCGGCGCACCCTATGGGACTAACCCATGAACCATAATCAAATGTATATTCGAATGGTTGGGTATGCTTTGAATGTTCATATTCCTGCATAAAAAATCGTAGGGTGCGCGACCAACGCTCCCTATGGGAGTAGCCCCCGAGTGCTTGGTGGAGTCAAAGACTCGAGCAAGGACCAAAGTAGTCAAAATCTTCAGTTTCTAATGATGATGACGTCAGTGCTGACGATGCGATGACCTCAGTTGCCCGAGTGAACGGTTTTGACGGGACGTGACGAGCGATGGGTCCCACTTTCTGACTTTGATTTGACCGGGCGTGCATAATCTTCCATTTTAACTCTGTCTCCTCGATTTCCACATGTAATGGAGGTAGTGGGGGACGGTTCGTGTTTTGGCCTCTCCACGTGTCGACCGCGACGTGCGCCACGCGTCCAATAGGGTTTCTACTGGCCGTTGGATTACATCTGCAAGGGGGTTAAGTAGCAGCGCAGCTGCGGTAATTTTCCCATCTGCTCTATTCTCTGCTTGTGCTTCCATCGCCATTGCAACTGTTCTCTGCTTCCTAGAGCTAAACTTCTTCGTGCGCTGGACCAGCTCCGGGTATTCCCGAGCTACTTTCTCCGCTCGTACCGCCACCGCAAGATGGGGAAAAAGAAGGGAGGCGCCGCCTCTGAGTCCGCCGCCGCCATTGTTGCTGCCAAGAAGAAGGGCGACTCTGCCACTTTGGGCACCAGCGCCGCCGGCGCCGGGAAGAAGAAGGGCGCGGGCACCCGCATCACCAATGGTGCGTGGCGCGCATCCATCATCAAGTCATCTGAGCTCCGTCTTCTCCGTCAAGATGGGGTTCTGTCTCCTGTGGTGGATGACTAGCGAGTGCCAGGTGGTGAGGTAAATCCTTGTCCTCTGGCTGGTTTCCGGGTGATGTTCCTAGCGTCATCATCCGCGGTCTTTCCCTGCCCCTGCATCCTTTCTTTAGGGGGCTCCTTTGTTTCTATGGGCTCTAGCTGCATCAGCTGTCCCCAAACTCCATTTTCCATATCGCCTGCTACATTACACTCTATGAGTGCTGGCTCGGAATCAAACCCTCATTTTGGCCTCTTTAAGAGGATTTTCAAGCTGAAGCGCCAATTAGCATCTGGTTCCATAGTCTACGATGTAGGAGGCTGCGGGATCCATGTCGATTCCTCCGCCACATATTTTGATATCGAGCTCATGGCATCCGTCCAAGGGTGGAGGGACAAGTGGTTCTACATCCGCGAGCAGAAGGCCGACGGAGAGCGCTATGGACTGGCGCCTTTCAACCCTGCGACGCCGTGCAAGAGGAGGCGTTCTTGGAAGAACGTGGTGATGCCTAGCAAAGTCGAGGAGAGGGAAGTGCTGTACAAGCGCGTCTGCGACCTCGAGAGTTGCATAGGTCAAGAAGAGGGTGGTGCTGCCCTCATTCGCACATGGTTGCGTCGTCGCGTCCAGCCTTTGCAGGCCAGAGTTCACCCCATGTTCCAATGGGCTGGTGCAGACGATGTCACTCGCGTATCTGCCGATGGCATTTTTCCGGGTGAGGTAGATAGGAGGATGCGACTGGTGACAAAGTACACCGCCAAGGAGGTTCTCCCAGGCGAACCAATCATGCCTCCCTTCGCCGCTTCGAACCCTCCTCCTGAGGTATGATTGTGGTACAAAGTAGCTATCTTTATCGATTGCCATTGATTCCTTAGTGTATAATGAATTGTCTTCTTAATGTAGGATTGGAAGGTGTCTCCTTGTTTGCTCCCTCTTCCTGAGGGGGTGATTCCTAGCGAAGCGGAAGAAGATGACGAGTCGGAATCGACCGTCCCACTTGAAGAAGAGGAGGGAGCCCTCGAGTCCAGTGATCCGGGCACTCGGAAGCGTTCTCGTAACAAGGATTCGGATGCTTCAACTCCGTCGACTCCAGAAGGTCCAGCTATTGGCGCAGAGGAGCCGATTCCTACTATTCCTATAAGTTCCATGGTGCCACCTGCTCGGAAGAAGATGCGGCTGCCAAAGGAATCGTCAGAGTCGGAGGAGCAGTCCTTCGATCTTGATAGATTTGACTGGTAAGTTCTACTTTCACGACCTTGTTTTCTTCTTTGAGTTGCCATTTGTCTTGAAGCTTCTGCTTGATTTGTGTTTCAGTCAAGCGGTGACGCCGTCTTCTGACGACGTCCAATTTTTGAAGGAGTCCGGAGTCGCAGGCTCCATGTCCAAGAAGGTGGCTTTGCGATCTCCTTATCCTCCATTGGCGGCCCACTCCGAGCACAATTCATCGAGTTCTCCACATGCTGGGGATCACCAAATGGTTGCCCAAACGACTCGCGGTAGTCATCTTCGGAGTCTCTAGAGGGGCATGTAAGTGTAATTTTATCGCACAGTCAAATTTGTAATTCGTTCAATCTGCTAATCCTTTGTTTTCTTCTAAGGTAGCCCCTTGTGAAGGAAGTAACTCGTCTGGCGGAGAAGGTTCTTGCGATGGGTTGACAGCATGCGATGTTGGACAATCGCCATCGCGTCGTCGAAGGTTAGTATTTTGTCTTTTTATTTTGTTCTGGTGGAGTTGATTCATTCAACAGATGGTCGATCTTGTATTTTTGTGCAGCTGAGCATAATGAACTTCTTCGCGGTGCTGCTTCCCTGGAAAAGAAGCTTGCCACGGCGGTGAAGAGTCGCGACGAGGCAGTCACTGCGCTGAATGAGTCACAGAAACGCGAAGAGGATTTGCGCACCTCCATCGCTGAGAGGGAAAAGTTGTTCGAAGAACAACTCTTCTCGATTGCCAATTCGCTTTTAGGTATTCTTTTGTCTGAGTTTCCATTGTTTCTTTTTGCATCTTTATTGTTGTGTTGACGTTTTGCTCTGTGCAGATGCTGGTGGTCTGAGCTTTGATGCTGAGGCACTTCGTCGTGATTATGCTTTGGCAGGCGCTGTCACAACAGTCGAAGACCGCAGCGCTTCCCTTCAGGGGACGCTGACGAAGGCCAAGGCTATGCTCAGTCGCGTCCGCGAGGAGCTGACGCCCAAGGCTGAGCTGATTGACAACCTTGGCGACTTGGTGGAGTCTCTGGCTGGAGGAATTCCTGCGGATTTCAAGAACTCGCAGCCTCTCCGTCGGCTCCACTATGGCACTTGCAATGGTGCAGGCACATGGTGAGGAGATGGATCCTGCCGCTATCTCTGAGGTGATGCTTGTCAACGCTAGAGGTCAGCAGGTAGTGTTTGCTCCCTTTGCTGGTAAATGCAAAAATTATGGTCTCCAGCTTATCGAGACCCTCGCCAAGTACTCCGAGGAGTGGCGTCAAGTGAAAGCTGCGAAGGCTGCGGCGTCTGGGGGTACCTCCAGCAAGTACGTGGCGTCGGAAACTAGCACGGATGCAAAGAAGCCCCCGAGGCCAAAGTCGAAGTCGAAGAAACACGCTGCTCCTTAGTTTTATATGTAATAGCTCTAGTGTTTTGACCTTTTGTGTCTATGAGACGATGCTTTTATGGGGGTACCCCAGCCAAGACTTTGATATGTTTGAATGTATCCGAGCCTTTTGTCAGTGTATCTTCAACCTCTTATTTTTGTTTTGTTTGGTTCGTGATAGGGTACCTCGAGTGGTCCTTCGAGTGGTCCTCGGGATCCGCCACCCGCTGGTGAGACCTTGGCGTAGCCGCGTTTAAGGGTGGATGAATTGTCTCTACTTTCGCAACTGCGCGTTCGCGTTAAGCAACTTGGACGTGAGTTGCCCATCCTCCGCGGTATCGCGGATGTATGGAAGTCAAGGGCGGAGAAGGCAACAGCCCGAGAGCGGTATCTATTGGAGGAAGTGACGCAGCTGGGCGATCAGTTCAAGTGTTAGCTTCCTGCCCTCTTATCTTTTCTTGTAGTCAATCGCGGTAGTTCCTTGTGTTCATACTTTGCCTTTTTGCTTGGTGTAGTTGTTAGTTCTCATCATCCGCAGGATGAGAAGGACAGGATCGCCATTCGCATGAATGACCTGACCCGGGAGCAGCTTCAGGCGAGTGGGTGGTTTTGGGTGGACCATGATCGTGCGATCGCACTTGCGACCCTGCAGGATCGTGCCTCTCGAGTACTCCACTTCCTCAAGAAGGCGCAGTCGTGCCTGAGGAATATCTATCGGACGATGTTTCCCCTGGACGTCGTCCCTTCGAGCCTGTTGGCTCTCCTGTCTAAGTTTCAGGATTTAAGCGTGGTCGCGAGTGCATGCGACAACAGTTAGTGGCTGGTGCCAAGGCTGCTCTGTCGCTGGTGTGACTACATAGGCCTAATGTAGACATTGCAGGGATTCCTGCTAGACCGCCGGCGCCACCAGCAGGTTCGACCTAGAATATGGTTCCACATTACCAGGTGGTTGATCGTTCGACAGAGGAGATTTTCGACTTCTTCAAGGAGCAGACAAACGTTCTTTTGCTACAACAGTAATTTAACTTGTATCCTGCATAGAAGTGTACTAGTTTTGTAAAGTTCGTATGTATATGCTGAGTGTAGTTGATTTTATATTGATATGTAAATAGCTTGCTAGCTTATATGTTTTGCGAGTGCGTTGCACTATGCGTTTCCTTTTCGTTAGCCTGGCGTGTGTTTATCTCAGCACCTTGCCAACCTGCCAGGTGCGTTGCAACTGGGTTGGTGTTTGTCAAGGGTTTGATTATTGCGTCAGCTACTCAGGATATAGCGATTCGTTTGTAGAACAGGTGTGTAAAGGGTGGCGCAGACCCCGAGTAATGAGATTCCGAAAGAAAAATAGAAAACACAGAGTTTGGGGCACTTAGCTTTATTTATTCGTAGAATAGTACGAGGTACAATGTGTGGCTAAGTAGCCTGGTTGAAAAGCCTTATTTGTAATGTAAAGAAATAAAAACAACTAAGGGTAGAAGCACCACAGCTGCGCGACGTTCCAGGGGTTGGAGTATGCGACTTATGTCTCGAAATTTTTAAGCTGATAGGCACCACCTAGGATTACTTCTGTAATCACGTATGGTCCCTCCTTGGGGGGACTCAAGCTTGAGATGCCCTTGTTGCTTCAGTCGCAGGACCAGATCTCCTTCGACGAAGGACCTGGGGCGTAGCTATCTCCTGTGGTAGTTGCGGAGATTTTGCTGGTAGATCGTTGATCTTTCTACTGTGATTTCTCATGCCTCGTCGAGGAGGTCAACGGAGTCTTCGAGTGCGAGGGTCAACTCCTTCTCGCTGTATGCGACCACCCGTGGAGCTTTCTAACGTACTTCTGTGGGTAACACCGCTTCAGCACCGTGCACCATGAAGAACAGGGTGTATCCCGTGGCGCTGTTTGGAGTTGTGCGGAGGCTACAAAGTACGGATTGTAGCTCGTCTGGCCAACATCCAGCGGCTTGTTCGAGTGGTCGGAGGAGTCATTTCTTGATTCCATCGCAGACGAGGCCGTTGGCGTTTTCGACTTGACCATTGGTCTGCGGGTGAGTCACCGAGGCGTGGCTTATGTTGATTTCCAGGTTTTCACAGAATTCCTGGAACTCCTTAGATACGGTCGAGAAATACCCTAGGCAGTATGGGGGCGCAGGTGGAGCCAATGTTGGTGAGTGCGTTCGCCTATTCATTGCTTTCGCGGCCTACGTGCCGCAGTTCACAGTCGTTGAAGTCCCCTTCAAGTGTGTCGTAGAGGTCGCGGTAGGCGATCATGTTATCGTTCAGTGCGTCGCACTCGTGCAGTGTTTGGTTCACCACCAGTTTGGAGTCGCCGTAGATGATGAGCCTCTTAGCGCCGCAAGCTTTCGCCATCCGCATCCCGTGCAACAGGGCCTCGTACTCAGCTTCATTGTTGGAGGCAGTGAACTGCCTTCGCAGAATGTATTTCAGCTTGTCTCCTTGGGGTGATGTTAGTATGACACCCGCACCAGCTCCATCCTTTCGTTTGGACCCATCGAAGTGCATTGTCGAGAGATGGGACATATCTGGCTTTTTGGGGAGATGGTTCTCCATCTAGTGGACGAGGAAATCAAGGAGTACTTGCGACTTGATCGCGTCGCCCTTCCTGTATGTAATGTCTCGTGGAGACAGCTCGATTCCCCAAAGCACGACTCGTCCCGTGGCATCGGGGATGTTGAGAATATTTCCAAGCGGGGCGTCATTGACCACCACGATTGGGTGTTCTTGGAAGTAGTGGTGCAGTCACCCGGCTGTCATGAAGACGCCGTATGCCAGCTTCTAGTAGTGCGGGTGCCGCTGCTTTGTTGGTGTGAGCACCTCGCTGAGGTAGTAGACTAGGCGCTGTACCCCGTGGACTTTGTTTTCTTCGACTCGTTCCACCACGAGCACTGTGCTGACCACCTGGTTGGTGGCGGAGATGTAGAGCAACAGTGGCTTTTTTTCGTGGGGAGTCACCAGTACTAGCAGGGTGGATAGTAGGCGTTTGAGGACTTCGAATGCTTCTTGCGCCTTGTCAATCCACTCGAACTTGTCAGATTTGCGAAGAAGTTGGTAGAAAGGCAGTGGCCTTTCGCCCATTCGACTGATGAATCGACTGAGCGCCTTGATTCGCCCAGCTAGCTGTTGGATGCCTCTTACGTTCTTCGGCTTCTCCATGGCCAGTATGGCTTTTATTTTCTTCGGGTCGCCTCAATTCCCCTCGCGGAGATGAGATACCCGAGTAACTGCTTAGATGGCACGCCGAAGGTGAATTTTTCCAGATTAAACTTGATCTGGTAGCGGTCGAGGTTGGCGAAGGTCTCACGGAGATCGTCAATTAACGAGGCCTCCTCCTTGATCTTGATGACGATGTTGTCAACGTAGACTTGTATATTGCGACCAAGTTGGCTCTTGAGGCAGGCCTGCATGCACCGCTGATAGGTGGCTCCTGCGTTTTTGAGCCCGAAGGGCATTGTGTTGTAACAGAACACACCAAAGGGCGTTGTGAACACCGGCTTCCCTTGGTCTTCCTCCTTCATTTGAATCTGGTTGTAGCCTGAGTAGGCGTCGAGGAAGCAGAGGCGCTCACATCCCGCGATGGAGTCGATGATTTGGTCGATTCATGGCAGCGGGAAGTGATCCTTTGGGCAGTGCTTATTCAAGGAGGTGAAGTCCACGCACATCCACAGGATATCCGTGTCTTTTTTGGACACCAGCACTGTATTAGCGAGCCAAATGCTTTCCTTGATCTCGCGTATAAAATTTGCGTCGAGGAGTCTGTTGATCTCCATCCCGACTGCTTTTGCTCGTGGTTCAGATAGTCGCAGTATTGTCTGCTTGACTGGCCTGGCGTCTAGATTCATGTTGAGTGCATACTCGGCAAATTCCCTGGGAACTCTTGGCATGTCTGTAGGACACCAGGCGAAGATTTCCCAGTGCTCACGGAGGAATTCGACGAGTGCGAGTTCCTATGCGGAACTCAAGTTGTTGGCGACGAGAGTCGTCTTGGTCGGGTCCGTTGGGTGGACCTGGACTTTCTTCGTGTGCACCGACGAGTCGAAGGACCAGTCGGGTGAGCTTGGCCTGCTTAGGGGAGACAGAGTGTTGTCCGTCGACTCCTTCAATCCTGCGAGTTCCTCCTACATGCCGAAGGACTGGGAGATTTTGTTGAATTCCCTGTCGCAGCTGTCGGACCTTATGAAGCTCCCATTGACTGTGATGACGCCGTTGGGACCTGGCAGTTTCATCTGCAGGTAGGCGTAGTGCGGTACCGCCATGAACCTAGCGAACGCGACGCGTCCGAGGATGAAGTGGTACTGTGAAGGCCAGTCGACGACTTCAAAGTCGAGGCGCTCGCGCCGAAAGTTTTTCAGCGTGCTGAAGTTGACGTCGAGGTTGATTTTTCCTAGGGGATATATGCCCTTGCCTGGGACGATGCCGTGGAATGTCGTATCTGAGACCTCCATACATGTCAGAGGGATCCTCATTGCACGCAAGGTACTTGCGAACATGAGGTTGATTTCGCTTCCGCCGTCCATGAAGATGCGACTCATGTCGAAGCCTCCTATATGTGCCTCGAGTACGAGGGGACAGTGGCCTGGACGAGGGACTTGGCGCGGGTGGTCACGCTTGTCGAAGGTGATGCAGGAGTCTCTTCCACTGAGGTACTCAGTGGTGGACGGTGGGGAGTTTGTCGCCAAGTTGACTTGGCGAGTGATGGCCTTCTGCACCCGATTTAAGGGGCGTCCCTTTTGGATCATCATGTTACCCACGGCCCGAGGGTATGGCTCGCCTCCGTGATGCTGGTCAGGTGCAGCTGCGGGTGGTGGTGGTCCAGGCGGTGGTGGAGGAGCTCCATGTGCCACAGAGCCTAGGGTGGTTCCGTAGCCCCTGTTAACTGCATCGCGATTCATCTGAGACAGGCCCTCATGGAGTTTGAGGAACTCGTGGCAGTCCTTGAGGAGGTGGCTGGATTTATTTTTGTCGTCGTGCTTGTCGATGTAGAAGTGCACGGTGCACGGACCGGGCAGTTTGTCCTCGATGGATGCTGCGGGTGGTTCCTCGCGAGTGTGGCGTTGCCATACTTGCGTGGTTTTCTCAGAGTCGCGGTATCCGCCGCTACGGTAACCGCTGTTGCGGCTGTCATCGCGTTTGTCGTCGTAGCCGACTGCGACCATGTTGAAGTCGTCACGGTCATCGTAAGTGCGCATTCGCCGCTTGCCTCGACGGTCGCATCTGCGCCCGAGGTCTTTGTCATCGTCGGAGTAGGTGCGGTTTCTCACCAAATCTTCTCCATCGGAACACTGATTCGCGATCTCCATCAAGTGGTCGATTGCTTTGGGCTTCGAGCGGCCCAGCGCCTCTCTGGGCGATGCGTCGATTGCGCGATCCTCCGAGATGTTTTCTGTGGAGTTCTTGATGATGGACCACCTCTGGATGTACGAGCGTAGCGATTCGCACGACCTTTGCTGGCAGCTCCTCAGTTCTTCGATTGATGCATGCCTTTTGTAAGTGCCCATGAAGGTGCGCACAAAGCTATAGACCAGATCCTCGCAGTTGCGAATGGATCCGCACAGGAGATTGCTAAGCCATGCGAGGGAAGCGCCCTGCAGCTGTAGGCATTGCATGGTCGTGCTTCGACTCCCGCCGTGGAGCTTGACAGAGGAGAAGTGGTCCTCCAACAAGATTTTCGGGTCTTGTAGACTGTCAAATTTGGGGTTCTCCGATGGGAGCTTGAACCCCTAGGCATTCGCTTCTGCCTGATAGCTCTACTGAAGCATCTGGCGCCATAGAGCTCCACGTCTTCGTCCTCTGAGTCAGTATAACGGGCATGGCGTGCCCTCGATTTTGCGCTGCATGAGGTCATCGCGCGCATCGTAGTCGTCGTCGTGTCGCCGTGAGCGGCGACGTCGTGACAGATCGTGACTATCGTCGCTGGACAAGGGTGAGGAATAGCATTTTGCCAGAGCCTTGACTTTCTTCGGCTCTGGCGTCAGCTCTTTGTCGAGAGTGGCCTCGCTTAACCCCAAGCCCGCGATCGTAGATCGGTGCATGGCAGCTCGGGGGTCTCCAGCCGGCAGCTGGTTGTTGAGGAGGTACATGGTGGCTGCTATCACCGTAGCTTGTGGCGTCTTTGGAACCATGTTGCCCTGCGTGTCGACTGTCATAGAGCTGAAGTCGAGGACCTTTGCAGCTTCTATGTGTTCCTGCTTGTTGAGATGGGCCATTCGAGATTGCCTCTTGTTGGCGATGTACTCGTTGCCTTTGGAGGAGGATCCTCCATGGGAGGAGAGCCCGGCCCGTTGAAGACTCGACTCATCCGCCGCCTTTTTACGCGCTTCGAGTTGTGCAATCGTGTGTAGTTGGCATTTGTATTCCTCCTTCTGGAGCCAATGGTAACCCATCAGCAGTTCTTGCGGGGAGCCGAAGGACAGAGGGTTGCCTCGTAGGGCTTCTCGACAGCGGGCCCACTCATTGTCGTTGAGCCTGATCACTACGCGCTCCCTAGTGTTTTCATTCACCATGGTTGGTGGTTCGACTACCCCTCCATTGTTGATGGGCGCACCATTGCCGCCGTTAGTGGGGCCACCGTTGGGCGGTCCGCCATTAGGTATGCCACCGTTGGGGGGTCCGCCATTAGGTATGCCACCATTGGGCGGGTCGGATCCATTGCCCGATTGGCGGAGGTGTCGCCAGCGTTGATGACGGCGCACATGAAGTGGTTGGGGAAGCTGTTGCTGCCACAACTTTCAGATCCAGAGCCGTAGGCTCCATCTTCAGTTGCTAGGTCACCCAGATCGGATCCACGACGGTTGTCGTTGTCCGTGTTCTCGGCTATTGCCGAGGAGTTGAGCTCGTTGAGGGTGCCGATCGGTGGAGGGAACCATGATGCTAGAGCAATCGATGGTGTTCTTGGCTGGTTAGGCGTGCGAAGTGTGCCCATCTGACCCACTTGGAAGCGGAAGCTCCCGATCGCCAGGCTAATTCCATCGCCCACACACTCAAAAGTCGGGCGAGTGGCCGGCGTGTGGATGGTGAAGTCGAACACGCCGAAGAGCTGGCGAATCTCCGCTTTTGCGGAGTTGTAGATCGCAGTTGATGGGGCCAAAGAAGCCGCGACATTAGCACTCCCAATTCCCACAGACGGCGCCATTGACCAGGGTTTAACTCATCAATGACCATTGTTATGGACTTTGGTTTTGGAGAAGGAGGGAGCGCTGGAAGCATCAATCAGCTAGCAAACAAGCACACAGGGACGCAAAGTTTACCCAGGTTCAGGCCTCGTTCAGGTCCCTACTCCTTCTTGTCTACTCTTGGAATTAATGAAGGAATCGACGATTACAATGATGTCCAGATGCAATCTGGTGAGGGTTGTGGAAACTAGGGTTGTGTGTGTCCTCCTCGCCGCCCCCTCCTAGACTTTGTATAGATAGGCTGGGTCTTGGGTAGCAGCTCGAGTCGGTTACAAGTTAAGGTTTTCCCTTTGAACTTTCTATCTTTAGCTTCTTCTTGTCTCAGAAGTAAAAACGAGAGTCCGTGGGTCACTCGAGTTCTCCATTTGGGCCTTGCAACATCGTGGGCTTCCGCTATATGCAGGTTATATACACCAAACTCGAGTACCTGTAGGGTATACCCATGTCACTAAGGATCACACTTGATGATCTAGCATCATCACATGAAATAAAGACCTAGTCTTATTTATCTTATTTTGGAAAAGTAATTTCTACTCATTGAAAATACTTAAGATTTAATATTCTCCAATTAAATAGGGGATCATGTGGACACATGTCATCACCACATATTCTAAAACTTGGGAATGTGATTTAAGGTGGTGGTCATATTTTATAAAGTTTAAACTTACTATTTAAAACAATTAAAGTCACTAGAAATGCCTATATAGCATTCTTTTAGTACTAGTCCAAGATCACTGCATGTAAACCTAAATATTTTTATGTATTCAGATAGATCTTGTCAAATATGATTTTTGAGAGTTGGAATCAACTCAAAAGCATTTATGGTTGATTTTTGAAAAATGTTTTAAGTGGCAAAAGCCTCTGTCTTGTTATATTTACTATAGGTGATCTATAATTTCAAATGGTTTAAATCCAACTGGCTTGGGTAGACAATTTTAGTACCTTTCCAAGAAAATTGCAATCATGCCATTTGGTTCAGTAGATTTCATTGAAATGATTTTTGAATCTACTAACATAATCTAGTTTTAACTAAAATGGCAAAAGTCTATTTGAATCAACGGACTCTGCGCGGGAAACTAATTGGGCTGGCCCAGCTACGCGGCACGCGCGCATCAGGCTGCCGACAGGAGGGTGCTACTGGTCAGCGACTCAGCTAAGCTGAAACGATAAGTTTCAATCTAGGTTATGCGATTAGAGCGCGATCGACGGCTGAGCGTCGTCGTCTCCAGTGAACAGCTCCGGCGAGAAACTAACCCTAGCGCTACGGTGGGGGCACGTGGGGGCTCACTAGGGATCCAGCTAAGGTCGGCGATGGGGGCGAATGAGGTTGTCATCGACGGCGGTTCGAATGGTGGTCGCGGCGGCTCCTGGTGCGGCTCCTAGCTCCAGTTCCTCTTCTCCTCTACAACGACGGGCTCCGGTGAAATTCCGGCGGGCTACTGCTCGCCTTGCTCTGGGGAGAAGTGTGGGAGGTTTCTAAAAAAGAGGGGAGTGAGATGGTGTGGAGAATTGGGGCTGGGGTGGCGTCTATTTATACACCGGCGATGGGGACAGCACGGCATGGTCGGGCTCCTCCAGCGACAGCGTTACAGAGGGTTATCGACATGGCTGAGGGTAGGGGTCGACGTGGTGCTTCAGGGCGGTCGTCACGCGAGTGATGGTGCGGAAAGGGGCGTTGAGAATGATCGGGAGCGGTCCATGCTCTGTGTGGGAACAGCAGCGTTCGAGATGGTGCACAGTGGCCACAGTTCACGCAGCGGTGAACGGGCATGTCTGGGGGTAGCTAGGGTCACGGTGAGTGCAGGCACGTGCAGAGATGGCAAGGCGCGGCGTGTGTGTGCATGTAGGCTCCGGCGCTCTGGCGCGCTCTCGGCATGGCGGACAGAGAAGTGGGTACGGCGATTACGGCTGGTCCACGGCATGTCTTCGGTCGAGGGGTGGACAGAGGGTGGTGGTGTAGTGTCGCATCTCTCCTAGACATCGTGGGAGAGTGTGGCGCGGTTTGTGGCGAGTGGTGCTTGGTCGACCGGCACGGCAAGCTCGGGCAGCGCTGCACTAGTGCGAACTGCAAAGGGGGGCTTGTCCACTTCGCTACTGGACACTATGGCGACCAGGGGAGAAAATTGAGGGGCTAGTGGCGATCAATTAGTGCTCAGAACAGTAGAAGTTAGGCAAGTGTTTACTGGATGAAATTTGGTGAGTGTGTCTGCCAGGTGCTTGGTTGTCTAGGGTTGCTGGGAATAGTTAAGGTGAATTGATTTGGTTGGTTTTTGAAAAAGGGTGATCTTAGTACATACACTTGATTCAATTTTGCAATGTCCTTTAAATAGATTTGAAAATAGTTTCTGCCACTTTGTAAAGTTTGCTTTGATTCACTTTTACTTGGTCTAGAAAGGGGTAAAAAGAATTGGAAAAGTTTCTGTTAGAAATCTTTTACTAGAAAAACTCAAAGTGGTCTAGTGGATAATTTTGGTCAAAATGACCATTTGCTTATATGATGCATATTTGATTTTCTTTTCTTTTGATTTTGTTTGTAAATGTCCTAGATGATGTGATATTCATATTTAAACCATTCCTTATCATTTGTAGCAATCAAACATGGCAATTGCACTCATTCATACACTAATGAAATTCACACCTACACTCATATTAGATTTAATAATAAAACTTTTTGTTAACCCTAAACTTCGGTGATTAGAACTTGCTAATCTTGTTTAATATTTTTGGGATGTGACAAAACTTCCCTCCTTAAACAAAATCTTGTCCCGAGATTTAAGAAAAACTAGGAACTAAAGAGATTGGAAACTCAGTCCTAATGTAATCTTCTCACTCACAAGTAGCTTCTTCTTTGGTATGGTTGCTCCACTGGATCTTGAGAAACTTGATACTCCGGGTCCTGGTGGTTCTGAAGGCTTCATCCAAAATACAAATGGGTACTTCATGATAAGTTAGATCCTTGTTGATATCTATGGCTTGGTGGTCGATGTTCTTGAACACTTCAGTCTTCTCCAGAACTTCTAAGCATTTGCGAAGTAACGAGACATGGAACACATCATGTATGGATGACATCTCCTCCGGCAGTTCTAGTTGATATGATACTTCTCATCGGGGATTCAAAATATTGAAGGATCCAATATATCTGGGGGCTAACTTCCCTTTAAGTTGAAAACGCTGCATTCCTTTCAAGGGTGATACTTTGAGATATACAAAATCTCCGACATTAAAGGTCAGGTCTCGACGTCTTTTGTCAGCATAACTCTTCTGTCTGGATTGGGCGGTCTTGAGATGTTCACGGACTTTGTGAACCTTCTCTTCGTCTTCTCGTAGGATGTCGGGTCCAAAGATCTTGCTCTCTCCTACTTGCGACCAATTCAAGGGGGTACGACACTTCCTTCCATACAGAAATTCAAATGGGGCCATTTGCAAACTGGCTTGATAACTATTGTTGTATGAGAATTATGTGAAAGGTAGACAATCTTCCCATTTTGATCCATATTCTAGCACACAAGCCCTCAACACATCTTCTAATATTTGGTTAACTCTTTCAGTTTGTCCATCGGCTTGCGGGTGATAAGTTGTGCTGAAGTTCAGCTTGGTTTCTAAATCTTCTTGGACTTTCTGCCAAAATCTGGAGGTGAACTCGGTTCCTCGATCCGACACTAGGGTCTTAGAGGTTCCATGCAAACTGACGATTCTAGCAATGTAAAGCTCTGCTAGCTTCGAACTTTGGTAGGTGGTCTTGACAGATATAAAATGGGCTACCTTGGACAGTCTATCAACTATGACCCAAATAGAATCATTTCCCCAACTAGAGGTAGGCAACCCGGTGATGAAATCCATTCTGAGAGAATCCCATTTCCATTCTGCAATCTGCAATGGTTGCAAAACTCTTGCGGGTCGATGATGTTCCACTTTGACTCTCTGAGAGATATCACACCTGTCTATGTAGCTTCCGATTTCTCTCTTCATCTTGTGCCACCAAAATTGCTCCTTCAAATCCTGATACATCTTCGTTCCTCCGGGATTGATAGAATAAAGAGTATCATGAGCTTCCTGCATGATGTCCTGCTTCAACTCGGAATCTGCTGGTACACATATACGCCCTTTGTACTATAAAACTCCTTCTTCATCTTCGGTGAATCCGGGTACCTTCCTTGTACCGATACAACGCTTGATTCCGTCGATACTTGCATTTCCTTTCTAGGCTTCCTTGATCTGACTGATCAAAGTGGGTTGAAGTTCAATACTGGCTAGGAATCCTTCAATAACAAGCTCCGTTCTAAACTGCTCCAACTCTTCATGCAAACTTTGTTGGGCTTCTTTAATCATGATGTTTAACCTACATGGCAATCTAGTAAGAGCATCCGTTACCACATTGGCTTTGTCGGGGTGATAGTGAATGTCAAGGACATAATCCTTGATTAACTATATCCATCTCCTTTGCCTCATCTTCATCTCCTTCTGGGTGAATATATACTTCAGACTCTTGTGATCCGAATAAATCTCACAGCGGTTACCCATAAGGTAATGATGCCAGGTCTTCAAGGCTAAAACTACGGCTGCTAGTTCTAAGTCATGGGTACGGTAGTTTTTCTCATGTTGCTTCAGTTGTCTAGACATATATGATATGACTTTGCCTCCTTGCATCAACACACATCCGAGACCAATCTTGGATGCATCACAATACACATAAAAAGGCTTCTTGATATCCGGCATGATCAGAATTGGGGTTGAAATCAATCTCTTCTTGATCTCTTGAAAACTTGCTTCACATTTGTCCGTCCATTCAAACTTTTGATCTTTCTTCAACAACTAGGTCATTTGTCAGGCGATGCTTGAAAATCCTTCTACGAACTTGGGGTAATATCCCGCTAACCCAAGAAATGTGCGGACTTGGGTTTGAGTGGTTGGGGCTTTTCATTCTTCAACATCCTTAATCTTGGTGGGATTGACAGCAATTCCTCCTATCGACACGATATGTCCTAGGAATCCTACTTCCTCCAACCAGAACTCACATTTGCTAAACTTGGCATATAACTGATGCTCTCTAAGGGTTTCAAGGATGGTTCTCAGGTGTAGCTCATGATCTTCTTCTGACTTGGAATATATCAGAATATCATCGATAAAAACAACGACAAACTTATCCAGGAAGTTTATAAAAATCTTATTCATGAGATTCATGAAGTAAGAGGGGGCATTAGTTAATCCAAAAGACATGATAGTTTACTCATACAATCCATATATGGTGGTGAAGGCGGTCTTTGGGATATCTGTTGCATGAATCTTGAGTTGATGATAGCCAGTTCTAAGGTCAATCTTAGAGAACACTCTAGCACCAGTCAACTGGTCAAACAGATCTTCTATCTTCAGCAGTGGGTACTTGTTCTTGATGGTGACATCATTCAGCTTCCGGTAATCCGTGCACAAATGGTTACCTCCATCTTTCTTATCCACAAACAAAACAAGCGATCTCCATGGCGATGCGCTTGGTTGAATCAGACCTTTCTCCAGCTTAGCATCAAGTTGCTTCTTCAGATCCACTAATTCAGATGGGTTCATACTATAAGGTCTCTGAGTTATGGGTCCAGTTCCAGGAACTAGTTCAATGATGAACTCGATATCCCGATATGGGGGCATACCGGGCAATTCATCTGGGAACACGCCGGGGTATTCACAGACTACTCTGACTTGGTCTAGGATTGGTTGGGCTAGACTCTTATTGCATTTGAATTGACAGGGCAGCGTCTCAGATACATGCTCTACTGATACTCCAGTGCTACTGGTCATGGTTATGGCTTTCTTGGCACAGTCGATTAATCCTTTATGTTTTGACATCCAATCCATTCCTAGTACTACTTCCAAACCCTTGGTTCCAAGTACTATTAGATTAGCATAAAAATCTATTCCATGGATTCTGATAGGTATAGCCTTGCAAATTTTTCTAGCTTTGGTGGTTGACCCAGGTATTTGAACTATCATAACATGCTTCAATTTTGTTGGTTGAATCTTACTAGTGCATGTAAATTCTTCTGTAACAAATGAGTGTGATGCTCCAGAATCAAACAACACTCTTGCAAGTACTGAGTTAACAGAAAACATACCCAGCACGACATCTGGTGCTTCCTGAGCTTCTTCAGCATTCATGTGGAATAGACAGCCGTTAGGGTTGAGTGGGTTCCCTAGGGAAAATCTCTTTCCAGGCTGGACACGACGTTGCTGCTGAGCGGGTGCATTCACATTGGTGGTTTCTGCAAGCTTCTTGGGGCACTCGTTGGAGGGGTTGTTCGTCTGTGGTACCAAAGTTGGCAGGCCAGCGCATGGTTGTACCTAAGTTGCCTGAAATTACCGCGTTTTGAAAAGTTGGGCCGCCAACTACTGAGAGGGGCCATTTCGAGGCAAACTCATCTCACCCATGCCAAATACAAACATTCCGTTAAACCGCCCCATGAAGTGATGGTCGGGACCCACATGTCGGTTATCTGTCCATGACACGGGCACCAACGTGGCAACCTCTTAGGCAAATCGAGCAGCTAAGTGGATTGGATCCGTTGACCAATTTCACAAATCCATTCCCAGCTTTCCCCTAGCACCGGCAGCGTGGGAATCCACCCTCCAGGCAGGACGATCCCTTCGGACATTTGACTTCCGGGGCCAAGTTGCTGTGCCCAGTTGTTGCACCCAGTCGCTGATACCGAGCTCCAATGGCGCATGTCGTAGCCGCCGTTGCGAGGCTCTAGCCTGCCTCCGCCGCCGACGAGCCAAGCAGTTCGGAGGATGGCAGATCCTACTATCAAGGAAGAAGAAGTTCTGCCTACAAGAGGGTGAGTTACCCTTCTCTTTGCTATTCGCACTAATTACAACTGCTAGCTGGCTACCGAACCTCAAATTGTTCGTTAGCCCAATGCTGACAAACATATTTTGTCCACAGTTTTCTGTCAAGTGGGATCTGCGCGGACCCCCTTACCTGGTTACGGTAGTCCTCTACAGGTACGATTCCAAGGGCAAGTGGTATGGAAGCCATTGTTTCACGATGGAAGAAGCGCCTGTGCAGATCTGCACTATATCTGGTATGGTTGCTGCTCTGCGTAATCATGTTGAAGTATGGCCGAAGCAGACTGCAATGTTCAGCTTCATGGATGAACGTGGCATTATGGTTCCTATAACATGTGACAGCCAGCTAATTGGGTTGATGAAAAGGTATGCTTCAGATTGCTTATGTTTGAGCTGAATTGTGATGTATTGGATGTGGAAGCTGTTGCAACTGGGATTCGCCCTTGTATTCTTGGACAGGGTGGTTGCTCGAACGCAATTAGCTCCTGGTAAGCAAAGGTCGCTTGGGGTTCGCATGTTTGTGCTGAATTGTAATTTTTGTTTTATTTACTCTGTAGATATTGGGCAGTTATGCAACAGTCTTGTTTCTATGACAGGAAGCGCCGCAAGGTTAGAAACATGACTGCCGGGTCATTCATTTTGCTACCCGGAGAAATTAAAAACGAGTGGAAAGATGATGCTGGACACGATTCTGGTGCCCATTGTCCCGGCGGTGCAGAGTACGTGAAGCTAATAAAATTGGCACCGAGGAAGAGGAAGAAGGCAGGAAATGGAGAAGCCATTGGACGTGGAGGCTTGGCACCCAGGCTGCGGAAGAAGGCTGCTGGCAATGAAGATGCATAGTAGTGTGTTGAACTTGAACCTATATATGTAATTCTTTTAAATTCGGGAGCTCTGTGTGTGGCACGTTGCTGGGCGAAACAATCTACCCACGTTCTCTGAGTAAAATGTAGCATGACTTAGGGTTTGGAAACGCCCAAGTCAGTAGTTGAATCCGAAATTGTGATTGTGCCACTGCTATCTGAAAACAAGGATCCACCGGTTCCATGATTGCTGAGGGGCAGGAGGTCTCCAAATACGACGGAATGTAAGTGGCACAGAAATAAATTATTTAAGCTGCCACACTCCACGAAGCAGCAACTTATTTCAGATGCTGCACAACGACGTGGCAACATAAACAGAAATGTTCTCACCGATAATGCCTAGATGAGGAGGTAATGGGTACCACTTTCTGGCCTAATCTTGAGCCCATCTATCTCACCGCCTCTCTGCTCCTGCATCTGGCGAAGCTCCCGTATCTCTAGTAACCGAGTGTACGTGCTTCCACTTTATAAATTGTGGTTGTGTCATTTGCATGCGGCCAAATCCACATAGATTACATTTAAACAAACCACCAATGTCAGAATACACTAGTAGAAAAGGGGTCTTTGGTCCACGGTCACGTTCCCAATCCGGGACAGACTCTAAATCGAGGCAGAAATTGATCTAAATCACAAATTCTTCCACAAATTAATCGAGACGGAGATCTAAATCGAGGCATTTCATTAATTCAACCACAAATTCTTCTAAACAAAGGTGCGATTTCACATCCTACATTAATTCAACCACTAGTCAACAATTTCACTTCCGCTGCCACTATCCTCCGAGCCGCCGCTTCCTCGTCTTCGTCGGACGGAACCTCCACGATTTCCCCATTGTACGCGAGACGGAGCACCTCTTCACGGTGAGCGACAGCGATGACGGTGAACTTGGTCCATCCAGGGACGGACCAGAACCTCTCAAACCCTTCTCGGTTGCAGAGATCCCGGTGCACCACGCGCCTGTAAACGATGCGGTTGCCAATCTTGGCCTTCCGCTCCTTCTTGAACAGCGTCGTCCAGTACGGGCTGGCCGCCGCGTACTGATGGCTCAATGCACAGAGCCCATAAAAATGCTTGATGGCGGTGTTGTTGTAGAGCTCGTTGGGAACCCCAAGAGGAAGGTATGATGAGCACAGCAGCAAGTTTCCCTCAGTTATGAAACCAAGGTTTAATCGAACCAGTAGAAGCAAGGAAACACCTCAAAGGTGTTACTAGCTGAGCTTTGGCAGGGCGCACTACCAGTGCTAGTAGCAACATGGAGACCTGCACAACACAACCACAGAACATTGTCCCCAAATTGCGATGAGGTTGTCAATCTCACCGTGTTTTGCGGAAAACAAAGGATTAAACGTATCGAATGAAAAGAAGTAAAAGTTTGCAGAAAGAAAACACAAAGCAGAAACAGTTTATAGATTGTATGTAAAGTAAAGGACCGGGATCCATAGTTCACTAGAGGTGGCTCTCCTTAGATAGATAACATGCTGGGTGAACAAATTACAGTGGGGCAATTGACAAACACCGAGAAAGCAATACATGCATATACTAATCATCTTGACTCCTTTGAGACTTGATTGGGCATTACAACATAATACATAGACCGCCATCCAACTGCATCTATGACTAATAATCCACCTTTAGGTTATCATCTGAACCCCCTCCAGTATTAAGTTGCAAGCAAAAGATTATTGCTTTACGAACTGCGTGTAAAGTAAACAATACAATTGTTCTATGAACAAAGGATCGTTGTTTTCTCCCTAGTAGCAACAGCACATCTAGTACCTTAGAGATTCCTGTCACTTCCCCAGATTACCAGAGGCATGAACCCACTATCGAGCATAAATACTAACTCTTGGAGTTGCTAGCATCTACTTGGCCAAGATAGCTACTAACAACGGAAAGCATGCAAGATCTCAAATAACAAAGACATGACAGAATCAATCTGAAATAGCATCTCAATATCCATCGGATCCCCGCAAACACAACATGTATGAATTACAAATAGATGATCTTGATCATGAACGGAGCTCACAAGATCTAAACATGAAAGCACAGAGGAGGAGAAACCAGCCATCTAGCTACTACATGGCTCCGTAGTCCAAGGATGACCTACTCACGCATCACACCGGAGGCTTGCATGGTGATGAAGAAGGCCTCCAGGGTGAATTCCCCTCTCCGGCAGGTTGACGGGAAGAGCTTCAGATCCCCCCCCCCCCGATCTAGGGACAGAGACGACGGCGGCTACAGACTCTTTCGCGGATTTTTGATCGGGTACCTAGGGTTTTTGTCCCGAGGGCAACTTATAGGCAGAAGGAGAGGCCGAGGGGGTGCTGGGGTCCGCCAGACCACCCCCTGGCGCAGGCCAGGCCTGGCCGCGCGGCCAGGGTGTGTGGCCGCCCCAGCCCTTCTCCGTCTCGTATTCTGGCACTTGATCCCTTCCGGAAAAATAGGCACTTTGGCTTTTGTCCCGTCCAATTCCGAGAATATTCATTTTCTGACTTTTCTGGAACCAAAAACAACAAAAAACAGGCAGCTGGCACGGGGGCTCTTGTTAATAGGTTAGTCCAAGAAATCATAATAAAAGTACTCCAAAGTTGGAACAAAACACAAGAAAGTGGATAAAACCAAGCATGGAACATCAAAAATTATAGATAAATTTGCAATGTATCAACATCCCCAAGCTTAACTCCTGCTCGTCCTCGAGTAGGTAAGTGATAAAAAGAAATAATTTTTGAGGTGACATGCACCATCAAAACTTGATCAAAGTATTTGCAAAACTCAAAGCTGGGATCATAGTACTTCAATCATAACATGAAAGACAAAGTTCTAGCAATAAGCAAAGAAACTATGATACAACATGAAAAGGCACAAACAAAAGATTCATGAATAACCTGCTTTGCAAGACGTTTGTTTGTTTCACATAAATAAAACATAGCATAAAAGTATTCAGCTTGTCCCTCAATAGAGTAGCAAATATAGATGCATAGGACACCTTCAAAGTTCAGAAGAGTGACTAGATACAATAGTTTAAAACAAGCAATAACAAGTTATGCATCAATCAACTAGTCTTGGGACAATGCACATAGAACTAGGAGTGGCCACTATGCTCTCAAAGTAGTGCATAAAGATAGAAGTTGGAGACTCAATATAATGGTGGAAGAAAAGCCTTTGTAAAAGGAAGTAGGGATTCAAGTCTCATAAAGAGCTTCCAAAAATTATGGTACTTATAGCTTTTAGCTCTCATTGCCCCTATCATAAGCATCTTGAAGGTTATTAAGGTTAAAGTGACACAACTAAGGGGATATGATTGACAAGTTATAAACCGAAATCTCACGCCCCTTACTTACGAAGACCGATCCTCATGCTACTCAACTTCAGTCACGAGTAAGCTCTTGTCATTGTAAGTATATGTGTATCATTAAGAACCGCCAACGGGGTACCCCTTGCACATGATACGGGAGCTTTCCCATAACCAAAATGACAAGGCAAGTAGCAATGAGCATCTCAGCGATCTTTTTATTTGCTATTTGCATAGGTTTTTATTGAGGATGCTTCATAGAGTGCTCATTATGGTGATGCTGCAAGTTTCCACCATGATTAGGTATGGCTTAGGCTAGCGGCCCAGGCGTTTCTCTAACACATATACAAACTCCATGATCTTACAAGTTTCACTTTTTTTTGACACCGCCGGGATCCGTAAGCAAAAGAACATAATATCAACGGGGTACAAAGTACAAGTGCAATGTTGAAAGCGTTCCCCATGGTACATGGTTCTGCTAATTTCAACTTATAAAGCGCAAGTATATACGCAACAAAGAAGGACCCAATGGTTCAAGTTTATTAGAGGCAATAAAGTAAAGTGTGCCATCAAGTTCGTGAGAGCTTTAATCACTAGTTTTCTCATAACAAGTGAAAGGTAAACAAAAGCATGAATATACTTGGAATGGCATAAGCTAGTAGGTAGGTATGGTGGACTCTTTGGAAAAACTTGGTTTAGGGAGTTGGATGCATGAGTGGAACTCATACTTGGTTGTGGAGGCTAGCAAAAGACTAGGAGCGACAAACTAAGAGAGCAATAATGGCCATAATCATGCAGAGCGACAAAACATCATTGATCAAAGCATAAAGTGATACTACAAGTTGGAAACTAAAGGATCATAAAGGCTATGGTGACTTGAGATAGTCATAACATGGTGTGAGCATGCGCCAAGTCAACCCAAATAAAGCATCAAAGAAGAATACCACTATACTATGCTTTAATATGCTAAAACAACGCATGATTCATCCAAGGCACATTAAGCAATCTCAATTGTTTATAACAAGTCATGATACAGCAAAGAATACTAGGCATAAAGCCAAAACAATATCAAGCATGGCATGACAAAGCATGGCCACTGTCAAAAACGAGCTCTTTTTTACCACATAAGCATAAACTTTCCTACTCTTTTTCAAACCAAACCAAACTATTTGTAAACAAAGTGTGCAAGAGGGGGTCCAACCAACTTATTCAGAAAACTAAGCAAACCAAGCAAACTAAAAAAACAAAACGAAAACGAAAAAGACGCCCCAAGAGAAACACAACTGTGCACGAAACAATAAAAATGAAGCGTTTGAAAGAAACCTGGAATTTTTATTAATGAAGAAGGGGATGCCTTGGGCATCCCCAAGCTTTGACGCTTGTACTTCTTGGATATTTCCTGGGGTGACACGTGTGGCATCCCCAAACTTGAGCTTTAGTCCATCCTTCATCTCATTGCTCATTCCTTCCATACACCTGAAAATTTTCCTTCATACAAAACTTCACACAATCTCATTAGCAACATTAGTGCACTTTACATAAATAAGTCTCAAGGTTCGGTTCTAATACCAAATAAACTTCCATTAGAACACTAGCTACTGTAGCACTTCCCTCAAAAAGCTCAATTCCCCAAAGGAACTCAAGAAGGAACTAACAAGAAGCAAATGCAGAAAATGGCAGAAATCTGTCAAACAGACCAGCAGGTAAAGACGAATTTTTTCGAAGACCTTCTGTTGCTCAAATCAAAAAGTGTTGAACTAACGAAAGTTAGATAACAACCTGGGGCAGAAGCACGAACAATTACAGCTCAATCTTAAGTACAGAGATCTCTCAGGAATTTTTATGGTGAAGCACATAAATCTGTTTCGAGACAGCAACTTTCCCAATCATTACTTCACTCTCATTAGAGGTTACTCTTGGCACAAAAAGCAAATAAAAAGGATAAGGAGAGGTTATTACAGAGGTAATAACTTTCAAGACTCATCTAAAACTCTTGGGTTATCTCCCAACAAGTACTTTTCTTTAACGCCTTTAAGTTTGGCATAAGAACCAAAGAAAGAATCAAGTGTTCTCAAATGAAGAAGCATTAAGACCAACTTTCTTGCCCTTACCTCTCTTATTTTTATTCTTAACCTTGGGGAAAATATGATTGTTTGTTGGAGAAGAAAGGTGCATGGTCCCCTTTCCCACATCTATTATTGCTCCAAGGAGTCCTAATAGGGACGTTCCAAGTGTAATTTGTCCTTTTCCTGCACATTCAATAACAAGATAATCAATAGAAGTCATTTTCCCAAGGATCTTTGTAAACACTCCTTCAGCTATTCCAAGAGGTAATATGGTAGTATTATTGGTGAGAGATATTTCTTTTCCTCCTTCAACGAGCCCCCAAAGATTCAGAGATTCATAAATAGCTTTGGGCATAAGACAAAATTCAGACATGATATCACAGCGAGCTTGAAAAGTTTCACTGTTTATCTCAATCTTTACTGTAGGGAACCACTTTGATGGTTCAGAGTTTATTGGAACATAATCATGTTGCTCCCTGAGCGTATTATAGCACCCTTCTAATCTAGTAGTGCTAGCCTCAAGAGTGTCCAACCTAGCAAATATTTTTGCGAAAGGAGTATCAGTTTGGCTAGGCAAGTTGTAAGTGAGGATTAATTTCTTTATAGCATTAATGGCATCATCCTCATTACTTTGGAGGAAATCTCCTCCCGCAATAGCATCTAAATCATATCTATAGCAAAGAGCAATCCCAAGGTAAAAACTGCTAAGTAACAATCCTTGAATCATTTTAGGCTCAGTCTTTTCATGTAGATCAGAGATTCTAGACCAAGCTTCCTTAAAACTTTCCTCAATTCCTTGTTTAAAAGTGAGAATCATTTCCTCGGGTGACATAGTGGCAACTCAAGATAGGAACTAATTTTTTTGTGTTTTCAAATAAGAAAGCAAACAAGTAAAACTAATTTTTTTGTGTTTTTTGAAGAACAAAACAAGCAAACAAAGAAAAATCTGTAATGGCGTGTAGTTGACGTGGGAGTTTATTCTTCTTCGTTCCCCGGCAACAGCGCTAGAAAAATGCTTGATGGCTCAATGCACGGCACCAAAAAAAATGCTTGGTGGCGGTGTTGATGTAGAGCTCGTTGGGAACCCCAAGAGGAAGGTATGATGAGCACAGCAGCAAGTTTCCCTCAGTTATGAAACCAAGGTTTAATCGAACCAGTAGGAGCAAGGAAACACCTCAAACGTGTTACTAGCTGAGCTTTGGAAGGGCACACTACCGGTGCTAGTAGCAACGTGGAAACCTGCACAACACAACCACAGAACTTTGTCCCCAACTTGCGATGAGGTTGTCGATCTCACCGTGTTTTGTGGAAAACAAAGGATTAAACGTATCGAATGGAAAGAAGAAAAAGTTTGCACAAAGAAAACACAGAGCAGAGATAGTTTATAGATTGTATGTAAAGTAAAGGACCGGAATCCATAGTTCACTAGAGGTGGCCCTCCTTAGATAGATAACATGCTGGGTGAACAAATTACAGCGGGGCAATTGACAAACACCGAGAAAGCAATACATGCATATACTAATCATCTTGACTCCTTTGAGACTTGATTGGGCATTACAACATAATACATACACCGCCATCCAACTACATCTATGACTAATAATCCACCTTCAGGTTATCATCCGAACCCCCTCCAGTATTAAGTTGCAAGCAACAGATTATTGCTTTACGAACTGCGTGTAAAGTAAACAATACAATTGTGCTATGAACAAAGGATCGTTGTTTTCTCCCTAGTAGCAACAACACATCTAGTACCTTAGAGATTTCTGTCACTTCCCCAGATTACTAGAGGCATGAACCCACTATCGAGCATAAATACTAACTCTTGGAGTTGCTAGGATCTACTTGGCCAAGATAGCTACTAACAACGAAAAGCATGCAAGATCTCAAATAACAAAGACATGATAGAATCAATAATCAATCTGAAATAGCATCTCAATATCCATCGGATCCCGGCAAACACAACATGTATGAATTACAAATAGATGATATTAATCATGAACGGAGCTCACAAGATCTAAACATGAAAGCACAAAGGAGGAGAAACCAGCCATCTAGCTACTACATGGATCTGTAGTCCAAGGATGAACTACTCACGCATCACACCGGAGGCTTGCATGGTGATGAAGAAGGCCTCCAGGGTGAATTCCCCTCTCTGACAGGCTGCCGGGAAGAGCTTTAGATCCCCCCGATCTAGGGACAGATACGACAGCGGCTATAGACTCTTTCGTGGATTTTTGATCGGGTACCTAGGGTTTTTGTCCCGAGGGCAACTTATAGGGGGAAGGAGAGGCAGAGGGGGTGCTGGGGTTGGCCAAACCACCCCCTGGCGCGGGCCAGGCCTGGCCACGCGGCCAGGTGGTGTGGCCGGCCCCCAGCCCTTCTCCGTCTCGTATTCTAGCACTTGACCCCTGCCGGAAAAATAGGCACTTTGGCTTTTGTCCCGTCCAATTCTGGGAATATTCATTTTCTGACTTTTCTGGAACCAAAAACAATAGAAAACAGGCAGCTGGCACTGTGGCTCTTGTTAATAGGTTAGTCTAAGAAAATCATAATAAAAGTACTCCAAAGTTGGAACAAAACACAAGAAAGTGGATAAAACCAAGCATGGAACATCAAAAATTATAGATACATTTGCAATGTATCACGTACCGGGCCAGCGCCCTCTTCCATGCGGGCATCTGGTGGCGGCGCGCCGCGATTTCGCTCTCCATCACGGCTCCGCCGGGGACGAGGAGCGGAGACACCGGCACCCCCGCATAGCTGATGCGCCATCCGTGGGGCAACGTCGCGGCCGGCGGCGCGAGGATGTCGAAGTGCGCGAACATCACCGCCTCGTAGAAGTTCAGCGAGGGCATCACCATGGCGTCACGATGGAGATTGGAGAGGGAGCGAGGGGGTGGACGGCGCGGTGGAGATTGGAGAGGGCGAGGGGATGGGCGACGAAGTGACGAGCTGTGGTGCCTCCTATTTGTACACGAGGATGACGAAGCAACGGGCGGAATATCCAAGGGGCATTGGTCAGAGAAAAGGAAGTAATGCAGGGTTAAGACAGATTAACGGGCGACCAAATTTTTTACTCCCAGGACTCCGGGGCCAATAGTTCAGACCGCTAGGTCAACAAGTACAACTATTACAACTTAAAAAAGGCACGGGGCTTAAGCTAAATAGAACTAGTTATCACACATCTCCTTGATTTTCCTAATCTTAGCCCTATGCGCATCTTCCTACGAGAGCAAGGATCGAATCGTCTGCTCCTTCCTTTTAGCATATTCCTTGCACATCTTCAACTGTTTCTCTACATCTTTCCTCATGCACTTGTCAATACTCGTAGTTGTGAACTGCGGGACTTTGGCCTGGTGAAGATCCTTCCTTGCTTGAGTCAGTTCTTGCTCTGCTTTAGCCTTCAGGGCCAATGCCGCGTCCCTCTCCTTCTCGACTTTGCTAACCTTGTCTTCCACCCCCATGAGATCTCGCTTATGCTTGGTCGTGTCAACTGGTTCCCATAGCTTCATCTCAACACTGTCAAGAAGTGAGCTGAATGCGGATTCTTTCAACTCAACAGTCATTTCCCATAGTTTGTCCATCGTTTTCTGCATTGATTTGGGCCACTCTGGTTATACCCATTTGACAACATCACAACTTCCGCCTCGCATCATTGCACGATGTCCTTGACACCGTAGAAACCTCCTGCTTGTGTTTCGTCCTTCGAACGCTACAATTTTAGCGGGCACATATCCATGTTTACATAGCAGAGGACTGTCTTCATCCAGTAAACCGTGATAGTCGGCGTCATACATCGTCTAGTTGGCCTAACACATCATACGCGCATGAGTAAACGGAGTAGATCTGGCTCAAAAAATAGATAATTGGCCACGGATGATAGAGATAGAGATGAGATGACTCACATCGAAATCACCGTCCCTGTCGCCACGAAGCATTTCCTCGTCGTCTCCCCTTGAACCCATGGCGAGAGGGGAGGGGATGGCTGCTAGAGAGGGGATTTGTATGGTGGCGCCGTCGGCTCGTGGCTACGGCTGGATGGGAGTGAAGTGGGGAATGTGGCTTCGAGGGGAAGTAAGAGAAGTACGGGGAGGAAGAGAAGTAATGGGGACGTGACACTGGGATATGGCCCGCTCAACTAGTGAGTCGTGACACTCGCAACAGGGGAGCCCCTGATGTTGCCAGTTTGTCCAGAGCAAGTGTGGCCAATCATGCCGCAGAACAGACTACTCGTGGATCGATCTCACAAAAACCATCCCAATCGTCCAAGCGCCCCGATCGAACAGTATGTAACAATCGACAAGCAGAACAACTGTGTTAGGGCGTGCCTTCTAGAAGACTCGGTATAACGCTAAGGTTAGGGCTCTCCTCAGATTAATTAGTATCCATATGCGGTTTATGAAAACAACATGCATCCAATGACAGGGGTGGATCTAGCTATGGTTAATGAGAAGAGCAGACATGCAATGACACTGGTGATATGTGTGGTATGTGGGAAGAACACACATGCAATGACTCTGGTGATATGTGGTTTGTGAAAAGAACAGACCTGCAATGACTCTAGCTGTGGTTAATGAGAAGAGCACACATGCAATGACACCGGTGGATCCATGTGTGGTTAATGAGAAGAACACACATGCAATGACTATGGATGTGGTTAGTGATATAGTGTAACACCCTCGAATCGGCCCTATGCAAGTTTCAGCCCTTTCCGCCAAACCCGCATAGAAATGATTCAAGGACGCCCACCAGGCACTTCCGTGCGGGAGGAAACGAAGTAATACCATTACACAACAGTCCTCGATGGGACCCACAGAACAGATATATATACAACAGCGACTCAACGAGTCAAGAATACATATATACTATACAAAGATTCAAATCACCTTGAAAATGATAGAGCGTCCGACTACGGACAAGATGCAAACGGGGCTAAGAGCCCTGAAGAATAACTAATGGCGTCCATAACCCTGCCCAGGCCAAGCCGGAAGGGTTACCCTGCTAACGACGTCGATCTCAAACTTGCTAAAACAAAATTGGTCCCAACAAAGGGCAAAGGAAAAAGAGGAGCGTGAGTACTGAGGCCAGTACACGGCGAGGCTAGAATTCGGCGGCTCTCGCCTACATAGGTATGGTGGACTGAAGCGGCAGCGCAGCAGCACTAAACAACCTATAGAGACTCAGTACAACTGTCGGCTATTAGAGAGATAAGAAAGACCTATTCAGAACCACCTAATGCTAACACCAATCATACCCATCCTGGTGTTTCCCCCTCGAGACCAAACGAGGAAGTCGGACCAAGGAACTCACACAGTTGGGAGTTTTACTCATTCCATTATGGTTGAAGCACTTACTAGTTAGATATAGATTTCATGAGTCATCCTGATAGCAAAAGTAGTGGGCAGTTTTAATCACCATTCCGTTGTAGTTGGAACATTTACTAGTTAGATATAATTGTCTTGAGGAATCCCAAAACCCAGCAATTGTTGGCACTTTTATCCCATTCCATTGGAGTTGCAATACTTACTAGGCAGGTATATCAGAACACGATACGACCAAGATCCACCAGTTGTTGGCATTTTTAATATCCATTCCATTATAAATGAACTGATTACTAGTCACCTATTAATTCAAATTTATAGCACTACTTTAGTTATGCTTGTCTATGATCGAGATCCTGTGCTCCAAGTCGTCCATAACCGCGGACACGGCTTTCAGAAAGTTTTACCCTGCAGGGGTGCACAAATAGCAACACACACTCGATCAACCTCGGAAAAACCAACTCAAAACCACACGAGGCTTTCACGACAAAGCGATCACAGGATTCATAATATATTTCAGGGGGCCACCCCATTAAGCTACCCGCAACGAAGTTGGCCGGCTCCAAAACGGGCCCAAGGTTTGCGCGAATGGCTGTAAATGACTGGGAACCCAAAAGTGTGACTGGGCTTGTCGATACCGTGAAAACACTCCGCAATCCTAAACAGTACAGGTGCTCCACGCACAATCTTAAATAAAGAAGTAAAACATGGCATAAGTACAGGATAGTAATAAATCCCCAAACTACTTTGTGGCCCCAAGAAATAGAAATGAATCAAGCTCTGGCTCAGGGGGATCCCATAGGGTCTCCCGGATGTGGATAGTGCGAATAGTCAAGGAACAGGTATCAAGTACTTGGGGTCCTACGGGACACAAGTGAGCGTGGAAGAACCAAATAACATCTATTGCCCACCGATGCCTCTGCATTAGTTATATCTAGCAATTTAATAGTTGTATTTAAAGTCATGATCATCTCCACCAATAAGCATCTCCACCATAAACATCTACCAGCATACCAACAACTGGGTTACTCGACAACACGAGATCGCACCTGAGCAAGCAACTACGACTCGCAAGGCCAGCTATCTACCAAACACAGGTAATAGGAGGTGTCCAAGGCAATATAGAGGCTGCACGGGATATAACTGGTGTACAGAAACTAAAGCATCGTGACACGGATAGCAATAGATCAACAGGAGGAAATAAAGACTACAAATGCAAAATAGGTAGAAGGGGAAGAGATGCTCGCCTGGGAAACACTGCCGAAGGTTCATATCCGGAGAACTTGTCGGTACTCGCATCCACTCATCGGCCTAATCCACGAAGAAGCAAACACTAGCAGAAACACCGGATGCAATATTTAATACTACGGCAGAAGATCCGGCATGATCATGGTATGATGCAGATGCGGTGCAATTCGGCAGTATTAATCGGAACTGGGGCCCCAACATTTAATTAGATGGTTCATGTTATTAATCTACCCCGCAAATTAAATGTTGGATTAGCAAGACAAAGCATGGCATCGGTTCACTACACCAATTTAAATGGAGTTCGGAATAAGACAAAGATATCCTGCCTATAGGCTCCATATTTAATTATGAGGTGAATCCGCATAATGCTCCCAAACCACAGACAGGGATGCATGCATGAACAATTTAATATGCGACAGTTCATAATGTCATATTATAAAAAAATTAGGAGCTTAGGGTCACACATCTAGGTTCAGAAGATCTTGGTTCCGGGAGTTCGGGTCGGCAGGGTTCGACGGGGATCGGGATCGGAGGTCGAAGGACTAGGTTTGGCATCGGGGGCGTATCAGATTCGCCCTGGTCAGTGTCGATCTTGGCGTCTCGAAGATCTTGTCGGGCCCGCATACCGGGTTGGTCTTGGCGTTCGGGATGAAGAACTTGGCGTTCCATGTCGGCGACCTTGGCGTCCGGCTACTCGACGAACTTGGCGTCCGGTCCTCGGGCATCGGTGCGGGAAGGAGGTCTTGTCGTACCGGTGGAGATCTTGGTTCGCCCTCGGTCAAAGCGTTTGGAAGCAGATCTTGGTGTCAACGAAGAAGCTCATGTCGTGCCGAGGGGGTTGGTCTGCGGGTAGACGGTCTTGGCGCCCGTGAGGTCGATCTTGTCGAATTCACCTCGACGGCCTTGGGTTTTCCCGTGTCGGGGTCTTCCGAGGTCATCGGATCCGAGAGGTAGATCTTGGATTTTGCGGGCGACGTTGGACATGGCACTTGGTGTCAAACGGTTTTAGAACTATGGTGCCACTTCTGCACATCTCCACCACATAGGTAACACCACGTTGGCTCAAATCCAACAAAGCCTCACACAAAACCACCTACAGCAAGCGAGAAGGCAGGCCACCAGAAAAACCGAACCCGGCAGCCACCCAAGATGGCTTGAAACACGGCCCTTTCTTGGACGAGGAGGCTGCGTGGAAGTGCATGGAGCTCGGCAATGAGGCATGCGGCGCTTCACAGAGGAAGGTGCGTGGGCTCAGGAGTCGAGGCGGAGGGGAACTGAGATGTGGCGACCACTAGGAGCTTGGACGCGGGCGTCGCGCCTGCCGGAGGCGAGGGGGAAGGCGGCAGGAGGATGCGCGGTAGGCGGTTGGCGGAGGGGACGCGGAAGGACGCGGGGCTGCCCTGCTAGGGCGACTCCGGCGTGCTAGTGGAGGAGGGAAGGGCGGCGCAGTCGGGGACGACGCCGACGGAGGCGGCGGGCGCATGGGAGAGGGAACGGCGACCTCGGCTTGGGGGAGAGCGCGAGGGAGGCGAGGTTGAGAGGTCCGAGGCGGCGCGGTTGTGGCCGGGAAGGACACGCAGGTGGTGGGTGCGGCGAGTGGAGCGCGGGCCGGGCGGCAAGGTGAGGCAGAGGGAGACGGCGGAGATCGGCGGCGGCACAGAGGAGGCTGGGTCAGCGACGAGGAGACACGGGGCCGGCGCAGCAACGGCCGGGCGGCGGCGGTCCAGGTCGGCGATGACAGGAGGCGGGGTAGGTGGAGCTGCCGACAACGGGGCCGAGGGGTTGCGGCACTGCCTCGCGGGGAGAGGGCGCAGGGATAGAGGGAGAAGGCGACAGGGAGTTGGGTATGTGCGCCTGGGGATGGGGCCAGGTGGGTTGGCGTGCGGGAGTGGGGTTGGCGGTTGGTGGCCCTGGGGCGACGCGGAAGTGCGCGCCCAGGTGGTGGGTGGCGTGTGGGAGGCGGGAAAGGAGGGGTAGGTGGCGTCGGACACAGGGTGGGGTGCGTGTCCAGGTGGGGGCTGTATGTGCGTGTTGTGTGTGTGTGCATGGCTGGCGGGTGGGCCAGGAGGTGAGGAGGTGGCGCGCAGGGAGTGGATGGACTGAGGTGGCCGGGTGGTGGAGTGGCTGGCGGGGTGGAATGGGGAGCTGGTGGGGGTAGGTAGAGATTTATTTTAGGGTTTGGAGGTGGCCGTCCGGGCTTTCGGGCCTGGAGGGCTGCCTCCTAAAAATATCTGAAAATTTTATTTATTAACAACAAGGCTGTTAGAATCCGTTTTTAGATGAAACAAAATATTCCGGAGGCCCAGGGTTTTATAGTTTGAATAAAAGACGGGGCGTTTAGAAAACAAAACCAGGCTTTTAGAAAATAGTTTTAGACAAAACCATGCATGATGATGACGATGCTCAAATGCAATGTGGCATGATGACATGAGCATGCGGTCATGATGATGCAATGCACAAGAACACAGTGATTTTCTAGTAGTGGTTTTTGCGGGGCGCCACATATTGTTTGTAAGAAGAACACACATGCAATGACTCTAGTGGTGGTTCATGAAAATAGCAGACATGCGATGACTCTAACTGTAGTTCATGAAAAGAGCAGACATGCGATGCCACCGGTGGATCCATGTGTGGTCTATGGGAAGAACACACATGCAATTACACCGGTGGATCCTTACGTGGTTTGTGAGAATAACACACATGCAATGACAGTGGTGGATCCATGTGTGGTTTATGGGAAGAACACACATACAATGACACTGGTGGATATGTGGTTTATGAGAAGAACACACATCCAATGACTCTAGGTGTGGTTCATGAAAAGAGCAGACATGCGATGACTCTAACAGTGGTTCATGAAAATAGCACACATGCGATGCCACTTGTGGATCCATGTGTGGTCTATGAGAGGAACACACATGCAATTACACCGATGGATCCTTACGTGGTTTGTGAGAATAACACACATGCAATGACACTAGTGGATCCATGTGTGGTTCATGGGAAGAACACACATGCAATGACACTGGTGGATACCCGGTTTGTGAGAAGAACACACATGCAAGGACTCTAGCTGTGGTTCATGAAAAGAGCAGACATGCGATGACTCTAGTTGTGGTTCATGAAAAGAGCAGACATGCAATGACTCTCGTGGATCCATGTGTGGTTCATGGGAAGAGCACACATGCAATGACACTGGTAGATCCATGTGTGGTTCATGGGAAGAACACACATGCAATGACACTGGTGGATCCATGTGTCGTTCATGGGAAGAACACACATGCAATGACTCTGGTGATATGTGGTTTGTGAAAAGAACAGACATGCAATGACTCTAGCTGTGGTTAATGAGAAGAGCAGACATGCAATGACACCGGTGGATCCATGTGTGGTTAATGAGAAGAACACACATGCAATGACACTGGGTGCGGTTCATGATATGGTTTGTAAGAAGAACACACATGCAATGACTCTGGTTGTGGTTCATGAAAGAGCATGCATGCGATGACTCTAGTTGTGGTTCATGGGAAGAGCAGACGTACAATGACACTGGTGGATCCATGTTTGGTTCATGGGAAGAACACACATGCAATGACACTGGTGGATCCTGTTGGAGATATGCCCAAGAGGCAATAATAAAGTGGTTATCATTATATCTTTATGTTTATGATAAATGTTTACATCCCATGCTATAATTGTATTAACCAGAAACATTAATACTTGTGTGTTTTGTAAACATAAAAGAGTCCCTAGTAAGCCTCTTGTTAAACTAGCTTGTTGATTAATGGATGATCATGGTTTCCTAATCATGGACATTGGATGTCGTTAATAACAAGATCATATCAGTAGGAGAATGATGTGATGGACACACACCCGTAGTAAGCATAGCATAAGATCAAGTCATTAAGTTCGTTTGCTATAAGCTTTAAAAATACATAGTAACCTAATCCTTCGACCATGAGGTTGTGTTAATCACCATCACCGGATGGGTACTTTGATGACATCAAACACCGCTTCGTAACTGGGTGGTCATAAAGGTGTCATTGGGTATTCTGAAAGTATGTGTTGAAGCACATGGACCAAGATTGGGATTTGTCCATCCATATGACGGATAGATATGCTCTGGGCCCTCTCGGTGGAATGTCATCTAATTAGCTTGCAAGCATGTGACTGGGTCACAAGGGATGACATAACATGGAACGAGTAAAGATTACTTATCAGTAACGAGGTAGAACTAGGTATGGAGATACCGACGATCAAACCTCGGATAAGTAGAGTATCGCGTGACAAAGGGAATTGGTTCCGTATGTAAATGGTTCTATCGATCACGAAGTCATCGTTGAGTATGTGGGAGCCATTATGGATCTCTAGGTCCCGCTGATGGTTATTGATAGGAGATGTGTCTCTGTCATGTCTACATATTCACGAACCGTAGGGTGACACACTTAAGGTTCGAAGTTGTTTTAAGTAGATATGGAATGTGCGTTGGAGACCGAATGTTGTTCGGAGTCTCGGATTGGATCCGGGACATCACGAGGAGATCCGGAATTGTCCGGAGAATAAGGTTCATATATTGGGGATCATTTTCTGAGTTAGGAAATGTTCTGGAGTATTTGTATGAGGATTCTAGAAGGTTTCGGAATGTTCCGGAAGGTTCTGGAAGATTTCTTGGAGTTTGCTTGAAAACCAAGAAAGGATCAAGGAGTCCTTGTGTGGCAAGACAAGGAGTCGTGTGGAGGAGGACTCCTCCCCCCTTCCCAATCCGCCGGCCAAGGAAGGGAGGGGAGTCCTACTAGGACTCCCCCTCCCATGGCGCCTCCCTCCTTTAAATAGAGGGGTGGAGGCGCCATCCCCTGCTCTCCTCCACTACTCCAATCCTAGCCGCCTCTCTCCTCCTCCTTTCTTCTGCTCAGGCTTAGGCGAAGCCCTGCAGAATTCTCTACTCCACCACCACCACCACACCGTCGTGCTGATGGGATTCCGTGGAGAAGATCTACTACTTCCGCTGCTCGCTGGAACGAGGAGAGGAAGGTCTGCTTCGACTCCGTACGTGTGACTGACTGCGGAAGCACTGCCGGAACGCGGCGCCGGAAGGATCGTCCACTCGATCTTGAGATCGGCGAGTGATCGACTACATCAACCACGAGATCCAATCTCGTAACGCTTTCGGATCTACAAGGGTTAGTACAGATCTATCTCGTTGCACATGTCTAATAGATTAGATCTTGGCTTTCATCTAGATTAGATCTAGGTTTTGTTCGTTCTTGCGGTAGAAATTTTTTGTTTTCCATGCTACGAACCCATCAGTGGTATCAGAGCCGTATCTATGCGTAGATCTGTTGCACGAGTAGAACACAATGGTTTTGTGGGTGTTGGTGCTCGTGCCGTCTTTTGCTTTGTGTACTTTGCATCTTGTGGTATGGTGGGATGAAGCGGCTCGGGCTAACCTTACATGTCATCACACATGAGACTTGCTCCACGCTTGACGTGTAACTTGCTTTGCACAAGTGGCTTTGCGGGTGTCTGTCTCTCCCACCATAGTATAGATCCAATCTACACTTTGCACTTGATAGCACTTGTATCAACGTTGTGGTTCATGTTCGTAGGTAAGATCCATTCTTATTCAAAATCCCCAAGCCACGTAAAACATGCAAAGAAAATTAGAGGGGTCTAACTTGTTTTTGCAGGGGTTTTGTGATGTGAGATGGCCATCATGTGATTGTAATTATATTTGATGTATGCAATGATCCTTGTTGTAATATGGCAACCGGCAGGAGCCTAATGGTTGTCTTTAATTCTGTTAAGACGTGCGTGTCTATTCATCTTGTAATAGCTTTGTTCCAAGTAGTTGTAATAGCTGCTAGTGATGATGGACAACCATGAAGCGGCACCACTGACCTTGACGCCATGCTGGTGATGATGGAGATCATGTCCATGCTTTGGAGATGGAGATCAAAGGCACAAGAAGAAAGGCCATATCATATCACATATTATGAATTGCCTGTGATGTTAATCCTTTATGCATCTTTTATTCCTTAGATCGCGACGGTAGCATTATAAGATGATCCCTCTCACTAAATATCAAGTAATAAAGTGTTCACCCTTAGTTGGCACCGTTGCTAAGACTCGTCGTTTCGAAGCATCTCGTGATGATCGGGTGTGATAGACTCTACGTGTGCATACAACGGGTGCAAGCCAGATTTGCACATGCGGAAACTAAGGTTAACCTTGACGAGCCTAGCATGTACAGACATGGTCTCGGAACACGGAATACCGAAAGATAAGCATGAGCCATATAGATGATATGATGAACATGTTGATTGTTCACCTTTAAAGCTACATCATCTCACGTGATGATCGGACTTGGTGTAGTGGATTTGGTTCGTGTAATCACTAAAACAACTCGAGGGATGTTGTTTTGAGTGGGAGTTCATTTGTAATTTGGATTAGTCAAACTCAATTTATCATAAACACAATCAAAGTGAATTTGCATAGTTTGTTGTAGTCATTGGCATGCGTTCACCACCTTACGCTTAGTTATAGTTGAGATAGTGGAACTATAGAAATTCTGGATATTTACTTTACGAACTGGTATCGTATTGTTTTGAATGTCAATTTAAAGTTTATAAGTCCTATTGCAAACTTTCAGAAAAATCTATTTGCTCCATGAAGTTTAATAAGTAGTATTAAATCAAGAGTAACAATTCCAGTGTTAGTATCTAATGTATCATGTTTGCCTCCATGATTCTTGATACTCAAAAGATTGTTTTTAATCAAGTTTATCTAAGAGCTGAAAGCAATGTTTCAGAAACCATCATATGTGAAAGGTATTGCGATATCTAAAACAATGTGTTGGTTACAACATGATAGAGTATACGTCCTCATATTTGATGAGAATTTGTGAAGGTTGGTGACGCTAGTCGTCCTAATCCTCCAAAAGGTTTGGAAAAAGAAACATTATACTCGCAATTCACCTTTATAAGCTATAGCAGCTTGATCATGAAAGTTGTCATGATAAGGATGAATAGAAGATGTAAGTAAAATGTTTACTACACTAAAAGATTACTAAAGAATGGATTTTTGAAAGAACACCAAACATTTGATGATGGTGATCCACCTCAAAGTGCAAGTCCAAAGGTATTAGTAGTTGACTATATACGTTTTGTACCATGTGTCATGTTGATGACACCACTATTGATGTTGATAGATTCTTTTAAAAGAAAAGGAATTGCTGAAAGAGAATCTATAAAATATTTGGCAGAAAATAAAAGGTTGGAGATGTCCAACTTAGGCATATAAAAGATATACATGTTATGGTTGTATTCCTTGCTTGTTAAACAATGTGGTTCTCCGGTATTTGTAACATCCCAAATTTTGTAGATACAGATGTTACTAGTAAGCATGCATCATATCACTGCATCATAGCATCGCATATCGAAAAATTTGCATCAGGTTTTTCTCAAACCCCATAGTCACTTATGGACAAAAAGGGGGTAAAACCTTTTTGACCACCAAAACCTTTGCAAAAGTGTTATTTTATAATCCTATCCTAATCCCCTTATTTTTACAAAATTTTAGAAACAAATTTCATCTAATTCGGAGTCCGTTTGCAAAAGTTATCAAACAAATAGCAATTCAGTAATTGTTAAAAGAATAAAAAAGAAACTAAACTGACTGGGCCGGCCGAGCCAGCCCGGGGCTATCTGCCGCCCGCCCGGCCGGGTGGGCGACGTGCAGCCGCCAGCAGCCCAGCCCGCCAGCCGCCAGCCCAGCAGCTGCTCCCGCCCCAGCAGCCCGCGCCCGCGCCAGCGCTCGCCGACAGGTGGGCCCCACCACCATCGTCACCCCGACGAGATCGGAGCGGACTCCCGCCACCGCCGCGTCAGCCCAACCGCCGCCGGCGAATCCGGGGCGGATTCCGCGGCCCCCGCCCCAAGTCTTCGCCTCTATATTAAGCCCGGGCACGCCTCCCAAAACCCTAGCCCTTTCTTCCGCCGCCACCGCCGCCGATCCGCCGCCGATTGCTCGCCGGAGCGCCGCCGCCCTTCGCCGCCTCCGGCCGCCGTCAGCCGCCGCCTCGGAGAAGGAGGACCGCCACCGCCCCAGGGAACGCGACCGCGACGAGGAGCCGGTCCCCGTCGTCTAGCTCGCCGGGCAAGAGGAGCATCTCCGCCGCCGCCGACCATCGCCGGAGGAGCTCCGCCGCCCGCCAGTCGCCGCCGCCGGTAAGCGCCGCCCCTCGCCGACCGTTGGATCTAGATCCAACGGCCCAGATCCGCCAACGTCCGCGGGCCAACCGCGTCGCGCCGCGTGGCAGCGCCACATCGACGCCGCGTCGCCCCCGCGTCGCGTCACGCGTGCCCCGCTGGCCCACTCACGTGGCGCCACGTGGCGCCGCGTCGCTGGCCCTTTTTCCCTTTTTTTTAATAGGCAGAAATAGCTGCAATCTTGTAAAATTCATAGTAATTCGAATAATAGTCCAAAATTTGCGTATAATATACCGTTGGATTCATATTTTCGAGTAGAACACAGATCTACAATAATATTACTGTTTTGACACAGCAATATTGCAGTAGAATTAAAAGTTTAGATTGGAGTATTTTAATTCTAGAAAATTATCCGTAGCTCAGTTTTAGTTGATTCTTGTTGCGTTGGCTTTGTTTTGACAATACCTTCTGTAGAAAATTGTCATATATTGCTTAGGGTGTTTAGATCTGTTTCGAGATAGATTAGAGCTGTAGATCTAGTTTCAAGCCTGATTAATTAGGGTTTAACCCAAAATACTTAAAATCTGTGGGAGATCATTTCTAATGACATCCCCAACTCAACAACACCCCTGGTTAAAACCCTTGGTCGAAATCAAATCCACTCTTGCATTTTACCATGTTGCATGCATGCATAAGTGACTTCGTGACTTGTTTTGTGCAATTTGTAATTAGACCCATGTTTGTTTCGTTAGATTGCTCGGAGTGCACTGAGGAGTATTGTTGCGTAGATTGCTGCTCGGATCAAGGCAAGTTACACCACTTGTTCATATTAATGTCCTAGTTTTGAATACTATGCATGCTTTGCTCTTCAAAATAGTAGTATGCATGTGTAGGATTGTTTTGGTAGACCTACTTGAAAATATTTTTGCAAGTGCGATGATTTTGTAGTATGCCATGAGTAGCTTTATACTTAGGAAATTTCTGTCCTATTAGGTTTCCCTGTTTTTGCTAAGTATTGCTTGCTATGCTATATATATATATATATCAAATACCATTGGGAGGGTTCGAAAGACTCTAAATTTTCTAAGTATGAGAGCTCTCTCGAGCGAACTTTTCTTCTCCAAAACCCCCTTCAAAATAAAACTAAGTTTTCTTCTGGGTGGAATGGTTGTCGGGACAACGAGTGAGATTTTGGTGGAGGACGGCCGCCCAGGAATCAAAGAAGTCTGCCATGTTTCAGAATTCAGAAGCTTCCCGTGCAACCACAATACATATGGGCTCTGTCTTGGCTTAGTACTTAGTGGGAAACCTCACCGGGGTACCAACATTTGGAGGTTCTTGGCACGGTTGGATCCAGCTGGTAGAGGGGCTACTAAGGGAAGGCTTCGCCATGGTCTTGTCTGTAAAAGGACTTGATCGTGGATTGTGGGGAAAGTGCACAACCTCTCAAGAGTATTGCAATCTGATCGATCAGCCGTGTTCACGGAAACAGAACAACATTGAGCATCTGAAGGATGGAGCCTCTGGAAGATCTTTCTCTCTCTCTTTTCCAAACTTAACGTTTTATAAACCCCAGGGCCTGAGTAATATCGCCACTGGGTGGGATTTTGGGAACTTGGTGCGTAATATCCAAGTGCTAGGTTGATTGGGCACTTGGTGAGTAATATCCACGTGTTCCATTCAACCCTATACTACTTATCAAAGTTTACAAAGTAGAAAAAACTTTCCTCTCTTTTCTTATTACACTGATAAAATTGGCTTTACGCAAATGAACCCCAGAGCCTACTCTTAGCCTTGCATGTAGAGATAGTCTTACTCTTTCCTTGGTATAATTTGCCAATACATTCAAAGTATTGACCCAACTTGTTGGCTGCACGTCTTATGTGCAGAATCCGAAGATTGAGAGGTGCGTAGGGATCGCGGGTCTTCACGCAGCTAGCCTGAGGCGTTGATGGACTCAAGTTTTATTTAGTTTCCGCTGTTTTATTTGAGCTAGCTACGAGCTATGCAAGTTGTAATAAATATACTCTGGATTATTCGTGTAATAATGACTTGTGTTTTACATGATATTTCATCGACTGTGAGTGCTAGCTATTGATCCAGGGACTAGCATGTTAATCACAGGGACTTAGGATCTTTATCGATCCGAGGTCGCAAGAGATGGTATCAGAGCACAAAGTTGCCTGTAGGACGTGACCCCTAGGATTGGAAACCACCTTTACCATGTGTGTTATGCTTTCTATATTCTTCTAAGTTATTTGTAATCTCCTAGTATTTCTCTTCTTTATCACCTTGTGTCTAATTTTCTCTCTCAACCTAAAGATGACGGCCTTCTACTACGACACCGCCGAAGACATCAAGCGCCTGCGCTTCGGGGAGTGCCTTCTGGACATCATCAAGACACTGCAGTTACCCATGCCATCAATCAAGGGAGCCGAGTTGAGGAAGATGCACAAGGAAGGATGCTGGGCAATTGAAGTCATCCAACCAGGGCGCAGTCGGATAGAACCCAAGACAGAGGCCATTGTACTCAACGTCACCAGCGACTCCAAGGAGAAAGGACTTAGCATTTGCTTGCAGGAGCTCATTGGACGCCTTTGCGGACGCCACCATGAAGAGGTTGAAGGCAACTACATCAAACTCCTTGGAAGACGTGATGAGAAGGGAGTCCCAATCGAGTTAACCCCGGAGGAAAGGAAGACATGCAAGCGTCGAAGAATCCAATATCAAGACTTGGAGTTCCACATCAATGACCTTCAGAAGGGGAGCCGCCTTGAGATCGTGAGGAATGACGAGCTTTGTGCCCTAGTGAAGGAAAAGGACGAGAAGATCGAAGAGCTGGAAGAGAAGATCAAGTCCCTAGGAGGGGAACCACCGCCCAAGACAAGTGGTTCGCTAATCAAGAGAAGAGGGTGCAAGATAAGAACAAGAGGATTAGGGAGCAAAGTCTAGTGCTCGCAAAGAATGAGCTGGAGTTCAAGAACCTTGCCATCATGATAAAGGACCTGCGAGCGGCTAAGAGGATCTTGGAGGAGAAGATCACGCCCGTGACTATGGGGTCAAGTTTGATCAAGATGCTACAGAAGGAGAAGGAGGAAACCAAGCGAAGCTGGAAGCTGCTACCCAGGAACTGCAAGAGGTGAAGGAACTTCAAGGAAGACTCGAAGCTGCGACACCGGAGCCACAGGAGATGAAGGAACTTCAAGAGAAGCTTGAAGCCACGACAAGGGACATGGAGCTATACAAGTCACTACTAGAAAAGGAAGGCTTCATCATTGAGGATGAGGAAGTGGATGATGAGTAGAGTAGTTGGACCACCATTAGTTCTATAGTCGAACGTTATTCGCGATTGTGATGAGTACCAAAAATCTTATATTGGTTGGTTAAACTTGGTTGAGTGTGTGGATTTTTGTGCTATGTGTGCCTTGCTTTCTCGTGTGTTTTCTTGTTTGCATAAGGGTAGGAGTTTATTCCTTAGACTTTCTATCTATTTCTTAACTTGCCTCTCAAACCCACCAGATGGCGAGACGTGGAAACAACAATAACAACATGCCCCCAGAGGTAGCAGAACTTCTGAACACTCAGAATCAGCTGATCCAACTCCTCACTCAAAACATGCAAAACAACAACAACAACAACCCGCCGCCTCCGCCACCTCCACCGCCCCAACAGGATCGCTTGACTCGATTCCTGAGGTTGAACCCTCCAACCTTCTCATGTAGTGCTGAGCCAATTGTGGCAGACGACTGGCTCCGCACCATCAACAAGAAGTTAGACACCGTCCAAGTTGTTGGAGCTGATAGGGTGCGCTTTGCCGCGCACCAACTTGAAGGACCAGCTGCCGAATGGTGGGATAACTACCAGGTCACCCACCCTGATATTGAAGCTATCACCTGGAACCAGTTCGAAGCAGCCTTTCGTACTCATCACGTAGCCGCGGGAGTCATGTCACTTAAGAGACGTGAGTTCCGCGACTTGAAACAACTACACCGCTCTGTCTCTGAGTATGGGGACCTTTTCAACAAGCTGGCATGTTATGCACCTGATGATGTATCCACTAATGCCAAGAGGCAGGAGGAGTTCTTGAGGGGACTTAATGATGAAATATCTATTCAGCTTGTGGCTCTGAAGTTTGATAGCTATCAGGAACTTCTGGACAGGGCAGTTGTAGTTGAAGCAAAGCAAAGGAGTATAGAAAACCGGAAGAGAAAGTCCACCTCACACAAGCACAACTCTGCCCCATATCAGAAGCAACGCACTTCGTCACCCCCACCCCATAACCATAATGGCCACAACCACAATGGTCATCGTCACAGAGGACATAACCACAATGGCCATAAGCACCGCAATGGAAATGGCAATGGGAAGGATCTGAGAGAAGTGACTTGCTTCAAGTGTAACAAGACAGAGCACTATGCAACTACTTGCCCCGAGAAGGCGAAGAATGGGAATGGCAATGGAAACGGCAATGGACACAACCATAGCAATGGTAATGGAAATGGGAAGAAGCCGAACCCGTTCGTCAAAGCCACGGTGAATCATGTCTCCGTGGAGGATGCTCGTGAGGCACCTGACTCCGTGATCGGTAAGTTCAAGCTTAACTCCACACCTGCAGTTGTTCTTTTTGACACTGGTGCATCGCATTCATTCATATCAAGGGTATTTGTGGATAGAGGCAAGATACCTACGGAGACTATTAGTACTCCCCTAAGGGTAAGTTCTCCTGGAGGAGAAATAGTGGCAAACTCTGGATGTCGTGGGTTAGAACTAAGAATTGGGACGCACACCTTCCCCACCAGCCTAGTAGTTCTGGAATCCCATGGCCTAGACATAATTTTGGGCATGAATTGGATGACCGAGTATGAGGGAGTCATAGATTGTGCCAAAAATACTATCGCACTCACGACTCCGGAAAAGAAGAGGATCCGCTTTAAGTCAGCTTTCACGCTCAAAGGAAGTTTGGTGAACTCTCTTAAGGGGGTTAGTTTGGAGGATGTGCCAATTGTGAAGGAGTATCCAGATGTGTTTCCGGAAGAATTGCCAGGGATGCCGCCCGACCGTGACATCGAGTTTCTCATTGACTTGATGCCTGGTACTGGACCAATAGCCAAGAGACCGTACAAGATGGATGTGAATGAGTTGAAGGAACTTAAGAAACAGCTTAGAGAGCAATTGGACAAAGGCTTCATTCAAACAAGTGCGTCATCTTGGGGAGCACCTGTCTTATTCGTGGAGAAGAAGGATAAAACCAAGAGACTAGTCGTGGACTACCGATCATTGAACAAAGTAACAATCAAGAACAAGTACCCTCTACCCAATATTAATGACCTGTTTGACCAATTAAAGGGAGCTAGTGTGTTCTCTAAGATTGATCTCCGGTCAGGATATTTCCAGCTAAAGATCCGGGAACAGGATGTACCCAAGACAGCCTTCACCACGAGGTACGGATTGTATGAGTACACCGTGATGTCGTTTGGCTTAACCAATGCCCCAGCATACTTCATGACCATGATGAACAAGGTGTTCATGGAGTACTTGGATAAGTTTATTGTGGTATTCATTGATGACATACTCATATACTCCAAGGACGAGAAGGAACATGTGAGACACCTGCGCCTAATCATGGAAAAGTTGAGGGAACACAAGTTGTATGCTAAATTTAGCAAATGTGAGTTCTGGTTGAAAGAAGTGGGATTCCTTGGTCATATTGTATCAGCTAAAGGTGTTGCCGTAGACCCAAGTAAGGTAGCTTCCGTGACAGAATGGGAGTCTCCTAAGAATGTGGGTGATATTAGGAGTTTCTTGGGCCTTGTGGGGTATTACCGAAGATTCATTGAAAACTTTTCCAAGATAGCAAAGCCCATGAGAGAGTTGCTGAAGAAAGAGAAGAAGTTCGAATGGACCGAGGCCTGTGAAGCAAGCTTTCAGGAATTAAAGAAGCGTCTAGTAACGGCACCAGTTTTGTGTCTCCCTGACATCCAAAAGGACTTCCAGGTCTATTGCGACGCTTCCCGACAAGGAATTGGTAGTGTACTGATGCAAGAAGGACAAGTAGTGTCTTACGCCTCTCGGCAACTTAAGAACCATGAGAATAACTACCCCACACACGATTTAGAACTAGCATCAGTTGTGCATGCGCTCAAGGTATGGAGACACTACCTGATGGGCAAACATTGTGATGTGTTCACGGATCACAAGAGTCTTAAGTATATCTTCACTCAAAAGGAATTAAATATGAGACAAAGGAGATGGCTTGAGCTCATCAAGGACTATGACTTGGACCTGCAGTACCACCCTGGAAAGACCAACGTTGTGGCTGACGCCTTAAGCCGAAAAGTCTATGTAAATGGGCTTACCGTGGGAGAAATTCCAAGTGATTTGTGTGAACAATTCAAGGACCTCAGGTTGGAAATAGTTCCGGAGGGATACTTAGCCACTATGGAGATAGTGCCAACACTTCTGGACCAAATCAAAGGGGCCCAGAAGGGGGACAAAGAGTTGGAAGAAATAAGAGCTAATATAAGCAAGGGTAAAGCAAAAGGGTTTTACACGGATGAACAAGAAACACTTTGGTATGAGAAACATCTGTGTGTTCCCGATGACCCTGATATCAGGAAATTAATCCTTCAGGAAGCTCACGATTCGCCCTACTCAATTCATCCCGGTAATACAAAGATGTACATGGATGTGAAGGATAGATTCTGGTGGAACAACATGAAAAGAGAAATTGCTGAATATATCTCCTTGTGTGACGTATGCAACAGAGTTAAGGTCGAACACCAAAAACTAGCAGGACTGCTGCAGCCATTACCTGTGCCCGAATAGAAGTGGGACAAGGTAGGCATGGATTTTATCACAGGACTACCTCGGACTCGATCTGGGTATGACTCCATCTGGGTAGTGGTCGACCACTTCACAAAGGTGGCCCACTTTATTCCCGTAAAGACCACCTATACAAGTGCTAAACTTGCCAAGATTTATATGTCAAAAATCGTAAGTCTTCACGGAGTGCCCAAGGGGATTTTTTCTGATAGAGGTACCCAATTCACCTCTAAGTTTTGGCGACAGCTACACGAGTCTCTAGGGACGCGACTAGAGTTTAGTACTGCTTTCCACCCACAAACAGATGGACAAACGGAAAGAGTTAATCAGATCTTGGAGGACATGTTAAGAGCCTGTGTGCTAGACTATGGGTCTAGATGGGATGATAACTTGCCATATGCGGAATTCTCATACAATAACAGCTACCAAACTAGCATCAAGATGGCTCCGTTTGAAGTTCTCTATGGCAGAAAGTGTAGGACTCCGCTGCTATGGAGTGGGGTTGGAGAACGTAGTCTGTTTGGACCTGAACTAATCAAGGATGCCGAAGAAAAGGTGAGACAGATTCAAGACAGGTTAAAGATAGCCCAATCCAGACAAAAGAGTTATGCTGATTCCAAGCGCAGGGATGTGACTTATGAAGTGGGAGACCGTGCGTATCTCCGAGTTTCACCACTACGAGGAGTTAAGAGATTCGGAATCAAGGGTAAGTTAGCACCCCGATTCATAGGGCCCTACAAAATCTTGGGTCGCAGAGGGGAAGTTGCCTATCAGCTGGAGTTACCCGAAATGTTAACAGTCCACGATGTCTTCCATGTGTCGCAGCTAAAGAAGTGTCACCCAGAAATGGCTGAAACCCCACTAAATGATACAGTTCCATTGGAAGAAGTTCAATTGGATAACGATCTCACCTATGAGGAAAAGCCCACCAGGATCCTGGAAACAGCTGAGAGAATTACTCGTACCAAGGCTATCAGATTCTGCAAAGTTCAATGGAATCACCATTCCGAGGAAGAGGCCACATAGGAACGTGAAGAAGATCTGAAGAAAGAACACCCACACCTATTTGCTAACCAACCTGAATCTCGGGGACGAGATTCTTCTTAAGGGGGGTAGGTTTGTAACATCCCAAATTTTGTAGATTCAGATGTTACTAGTAAGCATGCATCATATCACTGCATCATAGCATCGCATATCGAAAAATTTGCATCAGGTTTTTCTCAAACCTCATAGTCACTTATGGACAAAAAGGGGGTAAAACCTTTTTGACCACCAAAACCTTTGCAAAAGTGTTATTTTATAATCCTATCCTAATCCCCTTCTTTTTATAAAATTTTAGAAACAAATTTCATCTAATTCGGAGTCCGTTTGCAAAAGTTATCAAACAAATAGCAATTCAGTAATTGTTAAAAGAATAAAAAAAAACTAAACTGACTGGGCTGGCCGAGCCAGCCCGGGGCTATCTGTCGCCCGCCCGGCCGGGTGGGTGACGCGCAGCCGCCAGCGGCCCAGCCCGCCAGCCGCCCAGCCCGGCAGCCGCTAGCCCAGCAGCCGCTCCCGCCCCAGCAGCCCGCGCCCGCACCAGCGCTCGCCTGCAGGTGGGCCCCACCACCATCGTCACCCCGACGAGATCGGAGCGGACTCCCGCCGCCGCCGCGTCAGCACAACCGCCGCCGGCGAATCCGGGGCAGATTCCGCGGCCCCCGCCCCAAGTCTTCGCCCCTATATTAAGCCCAGGCACGCCTCCCAAAACCCTAGCCCTTTCTTCCACCGCCACCGCCGCCGATTTCTCGCCGGAGCGCCGCCGCCCTTCGCCGCCTCCGTCCGCCGCCGCCTCGGAGAAGGGGGACCGCCGCCGCCCCCGGGAACGCGACCGCGACGAGGAGCCGGTCCCCGTTGTCTAGCTCGCCGGGCCGGAGGAGCATCTCCGCCACCGCCGACCATCGCCGGAGGAGCTCCGCCGCCCGCCGGTCACCGCCGCCGGTAAGCGCCGCCCCTCGCCGACCGTTGGATCTAGATCCAACGGCCCAGACCCGCCAACGTCCGCGGGCCAACCGCGTCGCGCCGCGTGGCAGCGCCACGTCGACGCCGCGTCGCCCCCGCGTCGCGTCACGCGTGCCCCGCTGGCCCACTCACGTGGCGCCACGTGTCGCCGCGTCGCTGGCCCTTTTTCTTTTTTTTAATAGGCAGAAATAGCTGCAATCTTGTAAAATTCATAGTAATTCGAATAATAGTCCAAAATTTGCGTATAATATACCGTTGGATTCATATTTTCGAGTAGAACACAGATCTACAATAATATTACTGTTTTGCCACAGAAATCGTGCAGTAGAATTAAAAGTTTAGATTGGAGTATTTTAATTCTAGAAAATTATCCGTAGCTCCGTTTTAGTTGATTTTTGTTGCGTTGGCTTTGTTTTGACAATACCTTCTGTAGAAAATTGTCATATATTGCTTAGGGTGTTTAGATCTGTTTCAAGATAGATTAGATCTGTAGATCTAGTTTCAAGCCTGATTAATTAGGGTTTAACCCAAAATACTTAAAATCTGTGGGAGATCATTTCTAATGACATCCCCAACTCAACAACACCCCTGGTTAAAACCCTTGGTCGAAATCAAATCCACTCTTGCATTTTACCATGTTGCATGCATGCATAAGTGACTTCGTGACTTGTTTTGTGCAATTTGTAATTAGACCCATGTTTGTTTCGTTAGATTGCTCGGAGTGCGCTGAGGAGTATTGTTGCGTAGATTGCTGCTCGGATCAAGGCAAGTTACACCACTTGTTCATATTAATGTCCCAGTTTTGAATACTATGCATGTTTTGCTCTTCAAAATAGTAGTATGCATGTGTAGGATTGTTTTGGTAGACCTACTTGAAAATATTTTTGCAAGTGCAATGATTTTGTAGTATGCCATGAGTAGCTTTATACTTAGGAAATTTCCGTCCTATTAGGTTTTCCTGTTTTTGCTAAGTATCGCTTGCTATGCTATATATATATCAAATACCGTTGGGAGGGTTCGAAAGACTCTAAATTTTCTAAGTATGAGAGCTCTCTCGAGCGAACTTTTCTTCTCCAAAACCCCCTTCAAAATAAAACTAAGTTTTCTTCTGGGCGGAATGGTTGTCGGGACAACGAGTGAGATTTTGGTGGAGGACGGCCGCCCAGGAATCAAAGAAGTCTGCCATGTTTCAGAATTCAGAAGCTTCCCGTGCAACCACAATACATATGGGCTCTGTCTTGGCTTAGTACTTAGTGGGAAACCTCACCGGGGTACCAACATTTGGAGGTTCTTGGCACGGTTGGATCCAGCTGGTAGAGGGGCTACTAAGGGAAGGCTTCGCCATGGTCTTGTCTGTAAAAGGACTTGATCGTGGATTGTGGGGAAAGTGCACAACATCTCGAGAGTATTGCAATCTGATCGATCAGCCGTGTTCACGGAAACAGAACAACATTGAGCATCTGAAGGATGGAGCCTCTAGAAGATCATTCTCTCTCTTTTCCAAACTTAACATTTTATAAACCCCAGGGCGTGAGTAATATCGCCACTGGGTGGGATTTTGGGAACTTGGTGCGTAATATCCAAGTGCTAGGTTGATTGGGCACTTGGTGAGTAATATCCACGTGTTCCATTCATCCCTATACTACCTATCAAAGTTTACAAAGTAGGAAAAACTTTCCTCTCTTTTCTTATTACACTGATAAAATTGGCTTTACGCAAATGAACCCCAGAGCCTACTCTTAGCCTTGCATGTAGAGATAGTCTTACTCTTTCCTTGGTATAATTTGCCAATACATTCAAAGTATTGACCCAACTTGTTGGCTGCACGTCTTATGTGCAGAATCCGAAGATTGAGAGGTGCGTAGGGATCGCGGGTCTTCACGCAGCTAGCCTGAGGCGTTGATGGACTCAAGTTTTATTTAGTTTCCGCTGTTTTATTTGAGCTAGCTACAAGCTATGCAAGTTGTAATAAATATACTCTGGATTATTCGTGTAATAATGACTTGTGTTTTACATGATATTTCATCGACTGTGAGTGCTAGCTATTGATCCAGGGACTAGCATGTTAATCACAGGGACTTAGGATCTTTATCGATCCGAGGTCGCAACAGTATTGGATACCGAATTGGTTGGTATAAAGTGTCATACAGGACAACACAATTCATGAACTGCAATGGCCTAAGTAACTAGCAAGAGAAAATGTGATGATGTTCATCGAAAACAAACAAAGGGTTGTTGTGTTTCTCGTTAACATCAAAGCTTGCCTTCAAGATTTTTTTCAATAATTATTATTTTGATCAGGTATTATGACGACAAAAGGTTGTTCAAATAATTACCATTTTCCATAATAGATGGATAATATACAAGTCTGATAGGAGAAATAACGACCATAAAACTAATGCTAAAATGTCGCAAGACAAATGATTGAAAGATCACTTGCGAAGTGACATCGCCGTTTAAATTATATTGAAAGGGATACATGAAGAAACTCCATGTTGATGGATTTTTGGAGTCTTTGATTTGGATCAAATGACGCTTGTGATACTTTCCTAGAGATAATTAAAACTCCGTTCGTAGGCCAAAAGAGGAACGGACGACTAACTGATTGGAATTTGTACATATGGATGTATATAGTCCATTATGTGTAGTCGTGGGCGATGGATTTCAACTTCATATGCTTTCTCCGAAGATTTGAGTGAGTATATGTATATACTTACTCAATAAGGAAGAAGTATGAAACATTTGAAAATGTTCAAAAAATTTCAAGATGAAGTGGAAAATCATTGTAACAAGAAAATAAAAGAGTTTATGATTGGATCATAAAGAAAGATGTTTGAGTTACAAGTTTAGCAAAACACCTATGATTTGAAGAATCATTCCATGGATTTGCATTTCCCAAAACACCATAGGAGTATGGAGTGTTCGAGATATGTAATGAAACCTTGTTTTACATGGTAAGATCAAAGGTGTCATTTATAAAAACTTCCATTATATATTAAAGATTAAAGCTTTAGTGACTACCGCTTTTACACTGAAAAGAGCTCCATCGTGATCCGTTGAAATGACACCATATGAGTTATGGTTTGGGATAAAACCCGAATTGTCTTTTCTTAAATTTTGGTATGCTATGCATAAGTAAAATGTTTACAACCGAAGTCGGATAAGCACGTCTTTGTAGGTTATTCCAAATAATTTTTTGGGAATTTCTCCATAACGCCAAGGACAAAAGAGTTTGTCGCTTGGAACGTCAAGTTTCTTGAGAAGGAATTTTTCGTGAAAAGTTAAGTGGGAGGACAATAGAACTTTGATAAGGTTGTTGAACCTTAGCTATATGTGCTAAGTAGCGCAGTGCCAGAAAGTGTCCCGGTGGCGGCCACAATGCTCATGGCTCTCGTGATTACAAAAGGTGTGATCTTGGAGATTAGAGTTCCTATAGAACCGTGTGGGTAGGTAAAAATCAAATAGTAAGATTTGATAAGCAAGTTGTTATTGTTTTGACAATGATGAACCGACTACATGCAAAGAAGCGATGATGGGCCCTGACTCCATAAAATGACTAGAAGTCATGGAATCCGTGATAGTATCCATACACGAGAAATCAAGTTTCTAAACTTAAAAGAACCTCTGGAAAGGTGCAAGACCTTACAGTCATATATGGATCTATAAATAGACATGGATGTTTCACATCTATGAAATATTCGACATGTTGGAAAGAGTTTACGACAATGTTCAAGGAATTGACTATGATAAGATTTGATCTTTCATAGCGATATTTAGTCTGGACGGATTAATGTAGCAACCACTACATATATTTTGGTATATGGTAGTTGAACAAACAAAACAAGTTCTTCTAATAGAATGGTTACCTAGGACGTGTACATGACACGATCCAAAGGGTTTTGTTAAATTAAAAGGATGCTAAAAGAGTATGCAAAACTTCAATGGTTGAAGTGAGCATCGCGGAGTTGGAATCTTCACAGTGATGAAACCGTTAAAAGGTTTAATTTCATCAGAGACGATGAAGATGTTTGCATTTTGCAAGAAATTAAGTGGGAGCGCTAAGACATATTTCTAATACATTATGTGAAAGACATATTGTTGATTAGAAATAATGTATCTTTTATTGACACAGGTTAAGAATTTCATTTTGATGAAAGACTTAGGCATAACTCAAGAATTAGGCATTAATGTCTATATGGATAGATTGAGGCGCTGATATGGTTTTGCCAAATGTACATAGATAAGATGTTGAATGAGTTCAATATGGAAACAACAAGAAAGGTTCTTGACGCACGAAAATGACTAAATCAAGATTCAAGTGTGTTGACACGAGATTCAAGTGTTTTGACACTTGGTGAAATCACAAGAATATTTTGATCAATCATTCTTTGATATGTACACATCCAGATATGTCCTATGCTTTAAATGTTATGAGCATATACCAGAATGATTCATAAGATGATCATTGGACAATAGTAAAGATATTCTTATGAGCTTTGGAAGAACTAAGAATATATCATGTATAAGTGACAAATAGTTAAAGGTAGTTCATTGTAAAGTGGTACATTGATACTAGTTTTGTCACAAGATACAAATTAAATTTATCTCAATTTAGACTATGGGTGGCACAATACAATGGAAAGGATGTTCCATGATGGATTTGGTTGAGTTCCAAAGTTGAGATATTGTGATGGATACTACAACAAAAGGCTAAGTATATAACTGCTATAGTAGCAGCAAAGGAGGGCATTTTTGTGTTAAGTAGTTTGTTATCAAACTAGGTGTGGTTCATAGCGGGATAATACTATGAAGATACATTGTATGACAATTGTATCAACATAATTTAATCCCAAGGAACTAAAGGTCTCACCAAAGGACCAAATTTATGACAATCTAACTGTGGTTAATGAGAAGAGCAGACATGCAATGACACCGATGGATCCATGTATGGTTAATGAGAAGAACACACATGCAATGACACTGGGTGTGGTTCATGATATGGTTTGTAAGAAGAACACACATGCAATGACTCTAGTTGTGGTTCATGAAAAGAGCACGCATGCGATGACTCTAGTTGTGGTTCATGGGAAGAGCAGACATACAACGACACTAGTGGATCCATGTGTGGTTCACGGGAAGAACACACATGCAATGACACTGGTGGATCCATGTGTGGTCTGTGGGAAGAACACACATGCAATAACACTGGTGGATCCATGTGTGGTTCATGGGGAGAACACACATGCAATGACACCGGTGATTTGTGGTTTATGAGAAGAACACACATGCAATGACTCTAGATGTGGTCCATGAAAAGAGCAGACATGCAATGACACTGGTGGATCCATGTGTGGTTCATGGGAAGAACACACATGCAATGACTCTGGTAGATCCATGTGTGGTCTGTGGGAAGAATACACATGCAATTACACTGGTGATATGTGGTTTGTGAGAAGAACACACATGCAATGACTCTAGCTGTGGTTCATGATATGGTTTGTAAGAAGAACACACATGCAATGAGTCTAGTTGTGGTTCATGAAAAGAGCACACATGTGATGACTCTAACTATGGTTCATGAAAAGAGCAGACATGCGATGCCACCGGTGGATCCATGTGTGGTCTATGAGAGGAACACACATGCAATTACACCGGTGGATCCTTATGTGGTCTGTGGGAAGAAAACACATGCAATGACATTGGTGGATCCATGTGTGGTTCATGGAAAGAACACACATGCAATGACACTTGTGGATATGTGGTTTGTGAGAAGAACACACATGCAATGACTCTAGCTGTGGTTCATGAAAAGAGCAGACATGTAATGACACTGGTGGATCCATGTGTGGTTCATGGGAAGAACACACATGCAATGACTCTGGTGGATCCATGTGTGGTTCATGGTAATAACACACATGCAATGACACTGGTGATATGTGGTTTGTGAGAAGAACACACATGCAATGGCTCTAGCTGTGGTTCATGAAAAGAGCAGACAGTGGTGGATCCATGTGTGGTTCATGGGGAGAACACAGATGCAATGACACTGGTGGATCCATGTGTGGTCTGTGGGAAGAACACACATGCAATGACACTGGTGGATCCATGTGTGGTTCATGGGAAGAACACACATGCAATGACACCAGTGATATGTGGTTTGTGAGAAGAACACACATGCAATGACTCTAGCTGTGGTTCATGAAAAGAGCAGACATGCAATGACACTGGTGGATCCATGTGTGGTTCATGGGAAGAACACACATGCAATGACTCTGGTGGATCCATGTGTGGTCTGTGGGAAGAACACACATGCAATGACACTAGTGGATCCATGTGTGGTCTGTGGGAAGAACACACATGCAATGACTCTGGTGATATGTGGATTGTGAAAAGAACAAACATGGAATGACTCTAGCTGTGGTTAATGAAAAGAGCAGACATACAATGACACCGGTGGATCCATGTGTGGTTAATGAGAAGAACACACATGCAATGACACTAGGTGTGGTTCATGATATGGTTTGTGAGAAGAACACACATGCAATTACTCTAGCTGTGGTTCACGAGAAGAGCAGACATACAATGACACAAGTGGATCCATGTGTGGTTCATGGGAAGAACACACATGCAATGACACTGGTGGATCCATGTGTGGTTTGTGGGAAAAACACACATGCAATGACACTGGTGGATCCATGTGTGGTTCATGGGAAGAACACACATGCAATGACACCAGTGATATGTGGTTTGTGAGATGAACACACATGCAATGACTCTAGCTGTGGTTCATGAAAAGAGAAGACATGCAATGACACTGGTGGGTCCATGTGTGGTTCATGGGAAGAACACACATGCAATGACTCTGGTGGATCCATGTGTGGTCTGTGGGAAGAACACACATGCAATGACACTGGGTGGATCCATGTGTGGTCTGTGGGAAGAACACACATGCAATGACACTGGTGGATCCATGTGTGGTCTGTGGGAAGAACACACATGCAATGACACATGTGATATGTGGTCTGTGAGAAGAACACACATGCAATGACTCTAGCTGTGGTTCATGAAAAGAGCAGACATGCGATGACACTGGTGGATCCATGTGTGGTTCATGGGAAGAACACACATGCAATGACACTGGTGGATCCATGTTTGGTCTATGGGAAGAACACACATGCAATGACTCTGGTGATATGTGGTTTGTGAAAAGAACAGACATGCAATTACTCTAGCTGTGGTTAATGAGAAGAGAAGACATGCAATGACACTGGTGGATCTATGTGGGGTTAATGAGAAGAACACACATGCAATGACACTGGGTGTGGTTCATGATATGGTTTGTGAGAAGAACACGCATGCAATGACTATAGTTGTGGTTCATGGGAAGAACACACATGCAATGACACTGGGGGATCCATGTGTGGTATGTGGGAAGAACACACATGCAATGACACGGGTGGATCCATGTGTGGTCTGTGGGAAGAACACATATGCAATGACACAGGTGATATGTGATCTGTGAGAAGAAAACACATGCAATGACTCTAGCTGTGGTTTATGAAAAGAACATGCATCCAATGACACTAGTGGATCTAGCTATGGTTCATGGGAAGAACACACATGCAACGACACCGGTGATATGTATGGTCTGTGGGAAGAACACACATGCAATGACTCTGGTGATATGTGGTTTGTGAAAAGAACATATATGAAATGACTCTAGCTGTGGTTAATGAGAAGAGCAGACATGCAATGACACCGATGGATCCATGTGTGGTTAATGAGAAGAAAACACATGCAATGACACTGGTGGATATGTGGTTTGTGAGAGGAACACACATCCAATGACTCTAGCTGTGGTTCATGAAAAGAGCAGACATGCAATGACTCTAACTGTGGTTCATGAAAGAGTAGACATGTGATGCCACCGGTGGGTAAATGTGTGGTCTATGAGAGGAACACACATGCAATTACACCGGTGGATCCTTACGTGGTCTGTGGGAAGAACACACATGAAATGACACTGGTGGATCCATGTGTGGTTCATGGGAAGAACACACATGCAATGACACTAGTGGATATGTGGTTTGTGAGAAGAACACACATGCAATGACTAGTTGTGGTTCATGAAAAGAGCAGACATGCAATGACACTGGTGGGTACATGTGTGGTTCATGGGAAGAACACACATGCAATGACTCCGGTGGATCCATGTGTGGTCTGTGGGAACAACACACATTTAATGACACTGGTGGATCCATGTGTGGTCTGTGGGAAGAACACACATGCAATGACTCTAGTGATATGTGGTTTGTGAAAATAACAGACATGCAACGACTCTAGTTGTGGTTAATGAAAAGAGCAGACATGCAATGGCACCGGTGGATCCATGTGTGGTTAATGAGAAGAACACACATGCAATGACACAGGGTGTGGTTGATGATATAGTTTGTGAGAAGAACACGCATGCAATGACTCTAGCTATGGTTCATAAGAAGAGCAGACATACAATGACACAGGTGGATCCATGTGTGGTTCATGGCAAGAACACACATGCAATGACACTGGTGGATCCATGTGTGGTCTGTGGGAAGAACACACATGCAATGACACTGGTGGATCCATGTGTGGTTCATGGGAAGAACACACATGCAATGACACTTTTGATCTATGGTTTGTGAGAAGAACACACATGCAATGACTCTAGCTGTGGTTCATGAAAAGAGCAGACATGCAATGACACTGGTGGATCCATGTGTGGTTCATGGGAAGAACACACATGCAATGACTCTGGTGGATCCATGTGTGGTTTATGGGAAGAACACACATGCAATGACACTGGTGGATCCATGTGTGGTCTGTGGGAAGAACACACATGCAATGACACAGGTGGATCCATGTGTGGTTTGTGAGAAGAACACACATGCAATGACTCTAGTTGTGGTTCATGAAAAGAGCATACATGCGATGACTCTAACTGTGGTTCATGAAAAGAGCAGACATGCGATGCCACTGGTGGATCCATGTGTGGTTCATGGGAAGAACACACATGCAATGACACTGGTGGATCCATGTGTGGTCTGTGGGAAGAACACACATGCAATGACACTGGTGGATCCATGTGTGGTTCATGGGAAGAACACACATGCAACGACACTGGTGGATATGTGGTTTGTGAGAAGAACACACATGCAATGACTCTAGGTGTGGTTCATGAAAAGATCAGACATGCAATGACACTTGTGGATCCATGTGTGGTCTGTGGGAAGAACACACATGCAATGACTCTGGTGATATGTGGTTTATGAAAAGAACATAAATGCAATGACTCTAGCTGTGGTTAATGAAAAGAGCAGGCATGCAATGACACTGGTGGATCCATGTGTGGTTAATGAGAAGAACACACATGCAATGACACTGGGTGTGGTTCATGATATGATTTGTGAGAAGAACAGGCATGCAATGACTCTAGTTGTGGTTCATGAGAAGAGAAGACATACAATGACACATGTGGATCCATGTGTGGTTCATGGGAAGAACACACATGCAATGACACTGGTGGATCCATGTGTGGTCTGTGAGAAGAACACACATGCAATGAACTCTAGTGGATCCTTATGTGGTTTATGGGAAGAACACACATCCAATGAACTCTAGTGGATCTATCTTGGCATAATTTGATGTATGCCACGATGTATTTCATTGTACAAGACACTTACTTTCCATTTTTATACTACTCAGTATCGCCCTTGGTTTTATGTGGTGCTACTAAGTTTTGGCCCCCCCTCTCTATCTTTCGTAGAAGCACAAATATGTGCTCACCCTGTCTGCTACTCCCTGATTGGTTACCACAGTTGCCACGCGGATCGTGCGCACCAACCGTTGATTCTGCGATCCAACGATGATCGTTGCACACGTCGTGCCCTTCACGGTACAGCATGAGGCAGCACGGACGTCTCCCTCAGCGAGACTTCTACAAGAAGGAACACGATGCCGTCAGTAGAAAAAGTCGTCAAGCGGTCATGTCATGTTTAATCAATTCTGAAAAGCCTAATACTACTACTACTACACCACAACGCATGCGTCATCGAGTGCACGGTCGTCGATTGACAGCTGCAATTTATTGCCACTTGATTTTAATAAGACATATCCCGTTTTTTACGCAGCGGCTCTCAATCGCTAATTTTAGGGCCGTGTCAAACTTCATACATAGAAATTGTGTGTGCGACCTTTGCATGCGGCTCAATACAGAACTACCATGCATGGCCCAGGAAAAAAACATGATGTACCGTGTGCGTGTCGCGGTGCACGGTGCAGTCGACTGCGTGGCACATTGCACGGTGGTGCAACGAAACATGTCTTGCTTCTATCCACCTTAATTAACTATAGAGCCTCTCTGCGCACACCCACTCCCACTATCGCTCACTGTCCCCACGCAACCCTCTCCACTATCCCACCAGCATCCGCAAACTCCTGAGAATACCCCGTCCGCGTCGGTGATGGCCGAGGAGGATAAGGTGGCCATCGTCGCCTCCGTGGCCGCCGAAGAGGAGCCCCCAGCCGGTGAGGAGACCCCCGCCGGTCACAAGTAGATCACACACTTCTTGGGCACCTACGATCCAGATAAGTACATCGCTTTGCTGAAACCATACGACATCGGCATCGACGACCTATGGTCAGAGGTAACTAGGGTTTGCTCCCCTCCCCTGGTTCTTCTACCGTTTGTTAGAAATAATGGGCTAATCTATTTAAAATTTAGCTAGTATTGTCATGTTTAATATTCTGTAATTAATCATGGAAATTGTGCCTAATTATCCAACACCGTTCCCATTGTTGGATGCTAGATCTTGGTTTATTAGTATTCACTTGTTCGCATTTTGATTACTCGATCTTCTTACATCATCTACTCTCCCATTTTCCTTTTCTTCCAATAGGTTTCTGGCAGCGAGGTCTGCAGCGATGACGAGTCCATTCACACCAAGGCTCGTCAGGTGCTGAGGAGGCTATGGGCCGGCCAGTATGACGACTACCTCACGGGCCCCTACTACAGCTGCCCCTTCCGCAAGGGGATCGCCTACTGCTTGAAGAGTCGCGCCGCCGGCGGCACAGACTTCAACACCTTACTGAAGCATGTAGAGGCCGCAGGCTCCGGCATCCACAAAGGCAGCAAGCGCGAGATCGTGAACATCAACGCCTACATCACTAAACACCGGGCTCTCGGCATTCACCTCCGAAACCTCCAGCGGGTGGCCATCAAAGAGGGTCGCATGCCTCCAATCAGGCCCAAGGCCCCCAACATCAAGGGACTGGGCAGCAAGAAGAGGCGGAGGCACCAGGGGGATATGGAGGCGCTGGCGAATGAACGGGTTAGATGTCTCCTTGAATGTATCTGCATCTTCCATGACTGCTGCTGCTAAGCAGCTTCTTTTGATTTTCTATATTTTGCTTGCATCCTATTTCTGGCTAAATGCATCGAACCCCGTTAAGCAACCTACTACTTTATATCGCTATATCCTATTTAGCTGCGCATAGCTATATCTACATTTGTTTTGTTTTCTGAATGAATGTATTCTGCCTGGTGTGATTTGCTTCTTTAGATTTGCTACCTGATCGGAGGCAAAACGAGGTCCAAAAGGGAACGAATTATCGAAGAGAGAATCTTCTCTAGATTTGCTATCAATTTCGGCAAAATGAAACATATTTGTTTAGCGAGAGAGGAAAAGGGTACTCTTTCAAACTGCCAGTTAACGAGCTACCATCTTGACGAGGCCCCATCTTGACGTCTCCCTCTACAAGAAGGAAAACGATGCCGTCCATGGAAAAAGTCGTCGAGCGGTCATGTCACGTTTAATCAAGTCTAAAAAGCCTACTACTACTATGCCACAACACATGCGTCATCGAGTGCACGGTCGTCGATGGAAAGCTGCAGTTTATTGCCACTTGATTTTAATAAGACACATCCCATTTTTTATGCAGTGGCTCTCAATCTCACTTCCAACTGGGGCCCACCGTAAGAATCTTGGACGCGCTAGCTAGAGGCCGAACAGCTGAGCTCGACGAGACCTAACGTCTCTGGTTCATCGAGTCACTCGCAGCCATCAACACATCCCTTTACCGAATCTATCACAACCCCACAAATCTCGCCGTACAGCCACCTACTTCCCCTCTACATTTCCACTTTTAACTATCGCCAATTTTAGGGCCATGTCAAACTTCATACATAGAAATTGTGTGTGTGCCCTTTGCATGCGGCTCAATACAGAACTGCCATGCATGGCCCGTGAAAAAAACGTGACGTATCGTGCGCGTGCCGCGGTGCCCAGTGCAGTCGACTGTGCGGCGCGTTGCACGGTGGTGCCACGAAACGTGCCTTGATTCTATCCACCTTAACTATAGAGCCCCTCTCCGCACACCCACTCCCACTCTCGCTCACTGTCCCCACGCAACCCTCTCCACTGTCCCACCAGCATCCGCAAACTCCCGAGAATACCCCATCCGTGCCGGCGATGTCCGAGGAGGATAAGGTGGCCATCGTCGCCTCCGTGGCTGCCGGCGAGGAGGCCCCCATCTCCTCGCCGGTCCCCCTCAACGTGTTGAAAGCAGCCGCTGTCCCTGTCTAGGCCCCAGTGGAGGCATCGATGGCAGCCGCCGTTCTCGTCCAGGCCCCCGTCCCAGCTACCGACGGAGCCGCCGAAGAGGAGCCCCCCGTCAGTGAGGAGGCCCCCGCAGGTCACAAGCAGATCACGCACTTCTTGGGCACCTATGATCCAGATAAGTACATCACTCCGCTAAACCCCTACGACACCGGCATCGACGACCTATGATCGGAGGTAACTTGGGTTTGCTCCCCTCCCCTGGTTCTTCTACCGTTTGTTAGAAATAATGGGCTAATCTATTTAAAATTTAGCTGGTATTATCATGTTTAATATTCTGGAATTAATCATGGAAATTGTGCCTAATTATCCAACACTGTTCCCATCGTTGGATGCTAGATCTTGGTTTATTAGGATTCGCTTATTCGCATTTCGATTGCTCGATCTTCTTACACCATCTACTCCCCCATTTTCCCTTTCTTCCAATAGGTTTCCGGTAGCAACGTCTACAGCGATGACGAGTCCATTCACACCAAGGCTCGTCAGGTGCTGAGGAGGCTGCGGGCCGGCAAGTACGACGGCTTCCTCAGGGTCCCCTACTACAGCTGTCCCTTCCGCAAGGGGGCGTCTACTGCTTGACAAGTCGCGCCGCCGGCGGCACCGTCTTGAACACCTTACTGAAGCATGCAGAGGCCACGGGCTCCAGCATCCACAAAAGCGGCAAGCCCGAGCCCGCGAACATCAATGCCTACATCGCTGAACACCGGGCTCTCTACATTCACCTCCGAAACCTCCAGCGGGTGGCCATCAAAGAGGGTCGCATGCCTCCAATCAGGCCCAAGGCCCCCAAGTCCAAGAAACTAGGCAGCAAGAAGTGGCGGAAGCACCAGAGGGAGATGGCGGAGGCGCGGGCGCTTGCAGGATGTGCCTACAGCTGCGGCGGCTGCCCCTGCTGCTAAGCAGCTTCTTTCTAGCTATATCCTATTTCTAGCTGAATGCATCGAACCTCGTTAAGCAACCTACTTTCTATCGCTATATCCTATTTAGCTGCACACAGCTATATCTACATTTGTTTTGTTTTCTGAATGAATGTATTCTGCCTGGTGTGATTTGCTGATCTAGATTTGCTACCTGATCGGAGACAAAAAGAGGTCCAAAAGTGAACGAAATATCAAAGTGAGAATCTTCTCTAGATTTGCTACCAATTTGGGCAAAAATGAAACATATATGTTTAGGAGAGAGGAAAAGGGCACTCTTTCAAACTGCCAGTTAAGAAGCTACCATCTTGACAAGCTACAAGACACATACATAAACATAACACAACGAGGGTTAAATTTATTTTACTAGTATCACTTGATGCGCTAGACATCTTGGCAAGCTAACTGAGTTCCACAAAACAGAAACATAACACTAACAAGTAAAATTTAATTCACTCCTCATCAGACCACTTGAGGCGCTTGCCATCGTTCCTAGGCGACGAACTGCGACCATTCTAGGTACTCCACATCTTACGAACTTCTTTGTCCCAATTGACATCTGACTTGGCTTTCCTATCTTCAGCGTCCTGCGACACAATTAGCGGTGCATCACAGGCGTGATTGTTGCCGCTAAAAGATGCTGCCTCTCTGTTTGCCGGTTCAGCTGCAGCCTCTCTGTCAGCTGCTTCTTCAGCTGCAAGCTCTCTTTCAGCTGCTTCTGCAGCCTCTCTGTCAGATGCTTCAGATGCAGCCAATTTCTTGCATATTCAACTTCAAACTCAGCTATTCTGCATTTTCTACAAAGGGCTCCCCTAAGCTCATCTTCCCTTTTGCAAATAGGGCAAAACACGAGGTAACATAGAAAAAATGGATCTTCTTGTACAGCTGGTAGGTCACGTAAGCATCTATGGCTGCATACTTCAGGTTTATATCAGACAAGGCCACTCGTCCCAGAAATCGGGCCTATCCGTAGGGAAATCTTCCTTCATTTTGTCGTACGACTCATCGAGGATTCTAGTTGCGAGTGATGCCATTCCATCCATCTTCAAGCCCCCTAGGATCTTGAAAAGACGCTGAATATCGATCCAGTTGTGCGCAGGAATTATATCCTCTTGATACAATTTCGAAAAATCAGTTGTTGTGTCGACAATGCAGAAAACAATTCCCTTTTTTACAAGGAACTGGCGCAGCGTCGGACATTTCCTGTCAGTCCTGAAAGTATGTAGTTTGTCATCACCAAAATTTGTAACTACAAATATTTTGTCAATGCAAGATCATCATCTCAATATAATTTTGAAAAGTTTAGTAAATGCAAGATCAAGACTCTCAACATTGTATTGTCATAATTCATTCAGTTTTGCTATTTCTCAGTCGAATCAACGAGTTGACTATGGTTGCACTTTTCTTAGGTGATTGAGACTAAAGAAAATCTCAGTCGATTGAGACATAGGCAAACCCTAATTTATTTGGTCCTAAGTAAAATCCAGTAGTTGCAAGATGAGCAAGTGGATAAAGAACAAGAGGAGAAAACCCTAAAAGCAGTTAGCTACAGAGAGCAGATCTACAAACCGGGAGAGGTGGTAGACGAGGACGTGTTTCCGCATGGAAAGTTGAATGACGGCGACTTCACTCCCTTCATATGTGTGCTCCGGGGTGTACTCGAGGTCCAATCCCACAAACTTGTCCTCGTCTATCCCAAGCCAACCCTCGTACATCCTCAGGACACGCACCACTGTCTCCTCCTCATTGGTGTAGACAACGTCTATCTTCTTGTTGTTATGGGTAGTGAAGCTTGTCTCTAGAGTGCATAGATCTTCCATGGCGGCAAGGAGAAGACGGGAAGAAGATAGTAGATGACAGGAAGAAGAAGAGTGGTTTCTGCGAGGCAGGGGAACGGTGGAACCGTCAATGTGCTTTTATGGTAGGGGTTAACGATTGGGACGGAAGTCCAAGGAGAGACGCGTGGTGGTGGCCGTTCCAGCTTCTGAGTAAACAAAAAATAATTATGAAGACAATACATGGGCCATGTTTTGTCACGTCAATACACTGGGTAGGGGGTGTTGTCCTATCCACTGTGCCAACGATGCAAGCCTACGTGACAGCCACCCCGCCTAAGCGACGGGAGCGACATAACGGCAAACTGACAGGGGGGCCAACTTGACGCCCGTTAGCCTGATTTTTTGTATTGAAACGTAAAGTTGAATTCGTGCCGAAAAAGACCCTCTGAGTATTTGGCACACCAACTATAGTCATTCGGGATTATTTCAGGGAACTTGGGTACCGCGTTGCCTATACACCCCAACTTTCGGGCCGCAAAATGATATTCTCCTCGTTGGAGTAGTGACCCTTGACTCCGCATTCAAAGCAAGTAATCATGGACTTGTCTTTTCCTGCAACAGGCACAGCATTGCTTCCAGTCCTTGGGGAAGTATTGTTGTTGTTGGTGTTGGTGTTGTTGTTGGCCTTGGGTGATGCACGATTGAAGTTATTGGAGTTGTCGGGGTTGTGGTTGTGGTTTTCTCCAGACCTCAAATTTCCTCCATTACGATTGGGATAGTTTGGACGGGACATAGGGGGTCTGTTGTTTCTTGGGGCATATCCTGCAGACGGGTTGGGCGATCCTTCTGTATATGGTGGGATCCATGCTGGTGCATCATGCGACGCTTGCGGTTGTCATTGGCTTGGTTGATCTTTCCTTCCATCTGGATAGAAGAGTCCACTATTTCTTCTAGATCCGCAAAATGGATGTTGACTAACACTGTCTGCATCTCATCATGTACCCCATTCAGGAACCTTTCCTTCTTCTTGGCTTCGGTGCTAATCTCATCAGGGGCATATCTAGCTAGTGACAGAAATCTGTCATGGTACTCAACCACAGTCATCCTCCCTTGCTTCAATTCCCTGAACCCATCCCTCATCCTAGTGACCAAACCTTGGGGCACATGGGTCCAGCTGAACTTGATCTTGAATTCTTCGCAAGTCATCATTTGCCCTTCGTTCATGGTACGAGTGCTATTCCACCAGGCTCTTGCATCACCTGCCAGATAATGGGTGGCAAACAGTAATTTTTCATTGGCTTCAACTCCTGTGACCTCCAAATTGTTTTCCATGGTTTACAGCTAGTCATCGGCATCTAAGGGCTCCTCAGACATACTAAATATAGGTGGGTTGGTATTCTGAAAGTTCTTGAGCTTGGGTCCATGGTTATCCTGATTTCCATGGCCTTCATTATTGTGGGCCATCTAAGCTATATGTTAAAGAGTGGCAAGGTTGGCTTGGCATTCGGCTCTACTAGCTTCACGGTCAGAAACTAACATTTGCAGAATCTGCAGCATTGGGTCCTGAGATGATCTGCTCCCTCCGGGATTACCGCGAGTCATCTGAAGATAGAGATAGATAATGAGACAAGGGGGAAATTTCTAGGGTTTATGGGTTTGTTTTTAGAAACTTTAAACTTGGAGTATAACTCAGTTTTTGAAAACTAACAACTTCCTAGCATTCATTCATTCACTCCTAGCACCCGATACAAACACACACCACAACACAAATAGAAAACAGATGGTTTTAAGAACCATTCTACGAAACTACGATACAAAGGGACCGGGTACATCTCACTCCTACGGTAGTGCTCAAGTGCATCTAATCATCATCAATGAAGGCGGCATCATCTTCATCAGTGTGATCATCCATGGCCTCGTCCTCTAGGTAGTCGTCATCATCACTTAGGTAAGAGTAGAGATCTCCACGGATATCTTCACCTTCCTCCTCCTTCGCTTCAAGCTGTATCTCCTGTTCACGGATGGTCTTCTCGAGAGTGGATACCTTCTTGTGAAGATGATCGATGATGCGATCCTTCTTGTCACGCTGACGATGAAGTGAATAGTGCTCCTTGGCAAGGATGGCGAGGGTCTGGTCCTTCTTGACTACAATGGCCTAGTTATGGTTGGCCTAGGCACGAGCGTTGTCCAACTCCTTCTGTCTATCATAAAACATGAAGTCGAGATTATCCACCTGGTGCTTCAGCTCCGGGTGTCCTGGCATCTCCAAGGGTATTCCCATAGAATCACGCCTTGCGTAGTGAGCAAAGCGAGTGCCACTAATCTGGTTGATGTTTTGCCCACATGGACGGGCAAGAGCTTCATGCATAGCCCTGGCTAGTCCGTCTAGCCAGTTGTTCTCCCTCAAGCTGAATTGGATCTTCTCCGAGGTGGGTGCTTCCATCTTGCCTCTAAGATCTGCGACTATCAGCCACTGTAGTTCTCCTCCTTGCTGATCATTGAGTTGTGCTCCGAAGAACTCGGGGTGCGGGCGCTCAAGATACTCTGCGAGTGCATCAAGATCCCTCTCAAAGGTCAGGTGGCCTCCGTTGCCCAGCTGGTAGAACTTGCTATACTTGACCTCCATCTATAAGAATTTAGGGTGAGCAAGTTAGTGGGTTGATCAAGTGTGTCAAATTTTATGTAGGATTGCAAGAACTTTTGGAGGAAGATGAATTGTTTGAAAGAATCTCAAAGATAAGAGTGGGAATAGGTTTTCATAAATACTCACTTCTTTTGTTTTGAAACTAAGTCTTTGTTCAGACGTCCATTCTAACTAGGGTCTCCTATGGTCAGGATGGCTCTGATACCAACTTGTCAACACCCGGATTTTTAATCCCAGATGCCTGTTATGCCATACCTCGCAATCCCGGGATTACTATTTTTGCGAGACATAACAGAATTGGTACCACAGTACATCATCCAGTACAAACCATAATAAAGGTCTTACAAATAAAGGATCTCATGATCCAGTCTTAATACAATCAAAGTAGCGGAAAGTAAACGTAGTAGGGGCTCCATCTTCAGGGTCACAGGCAATGCTGACAATGGGAGATGATCCTAGTTTTCATAGACCTCCTGATGTCCATCTTCCTGGTAGTCCTCCTCATAGTCTGGCCACAGGAATAGCCAGGGACAAAGCCATGAGTACTCTTTAAGTACTCGCAAACTATCACTAACAAGTAAGGTAGTTCTAGTAGGAATCTTAAGCTCTAGTTTTATTTGCAAAAGGCAGGTTTATTTCATAAGGAGTTCAAAAGTAAAGAACCTAATTTAATTTTCTACATCACCTAAGTGGGAACCTAGTTTTCATGTCCACAACCCTGTTGTGGTAAAGTCAAGGTCATAGTTCAATTCACAAGTCATTTTTGAAAACATCTAACAATGGAACAGTATGGCCACTCCAACTGTCCATGACTGCGGAAGCAACTATTCAAATAGTTTGACACTCTGGAGAGGTGGTACACTTTCACCACAATATTCGATACATCCATCAAGGTTAACCCTGAATCATCATACTTAGTATGCGGATAATCAATCATAACCTTACAATTACACACTCTAGTATAGGCACCTCCCCTATGAGTTTGGCCTCCTAGCCATGGCAATCTGCCATCCTGGGCACTACATAGGTGGACATTCACTCACGAGGTAGCCTCAGCTCAACCTCTTTCCGCGAGGGAACCCATACTAAGGCATATAAACTTCCAGTTAAGCCCTACCCAATTCAGGTGTTGCGGTTGTGCGGTAAAATTGGAATGGTAACGCATCCGAACCCAACCATTAGTTTTTTTCAAAACAAAGGCTCATGCCTCAAGAAGTTTCATCATCAAACCATTGTGTTTCAGAACACATGTCAAAACATTTCAATAGAATGAATCAACATTCCAAGGTTTTCATAATCATTTTCTCCAAGTATTCCCATCTAAAGTGATTGGTAGTAGTTTAGCACTAGCAACTATCAATGGGGGTGGTGTCACTAATAAGGCGTGCTAATCAAGTGTAACTATCTAAATCTAGTTTTATGCTCTTTATGGCATCTAAGTATAACTACCTAGGCCTAGTTTTATGCTCTTTATGGTATCTATCCTATTTTTCCAATACTCACAAATCACTAACTAAAGGTAAAGAACTTTGGTAAAAGTAAAAGAATAAAGCTTGGAAGTGGCAAAAGCCTTTGTCTTGTTATTTTTACTATAGGTTATCTATAATTTCAAATGGTTTAAATCCAACGGGATTGGGTAGACAATTTGAATACCCTTCCAACAAAATTGGAATCATGCAAATTTGGTTTAGTAGATTTCTTTGAAATGATTTTTGAATCTACTGATAGAATCTAGTTTTAACTAAAATGGCAAAAGTCTATTTGAATCAACAGGCTCTGTGCGGGAAACTAATTGGGCCGGCCCAGCTACGTGGCATGCGCACAACAGGCTGCTGACAGGAGGGTCCTACTGGTCAGCTAATGAGCTAAGCCGAAACGGTAAGTTTCAATCTGGTTCGTGTGATTAGAGCGCGATCGACGGCTGAGCATCATCGTCTCCGGTGAACAGCTCTGGCGAGAAACTAACCCTAGTGCTACGGTGGGGGTACGTGGGGGCTCACCAGGGCTCCAACTAAGGTCGGCGATGGGGGCGAATGAGGTTGTCGTCAACAGTGGTTCGAATGGTGGTCACGGCGGCTCCTAGGGCGGCTCCTAGCTCTAGTTCCTCTTCTCCTCTATAGCGGCGGGATTCAGTGCAATTCCGGCGGGCTGGTGCTTGCCTTGCTCTAGGGAGAAGTGTGGGAGGTTTCTAAGAGAGAGGGGAGGGAGCTGGTGTGGAGAATTGGGGCAGGGGTGGCCTCTATTTATACACCGGTGATGGGGATAGGGCGGCATGGTCGGGCTCCTCCGGCGACAGCGTTACAGAGCGCTATCGGCATGGCTGAGGGTAGGGGTCGACACGATGCTTTAGGACGGTCGTCACGCGAGTGATGGCGTGGCAAGGGGCGGTCGAGAACGGTCGGGAGCGGTTCGTGCTCTGTGCGGGAATAGCGGCGTTCGAGACTGTGCACAATGGCCACGGTTCGGGCGATGGCGAACGAGCGTGTCTAGGGGGTAGCTGGGGTCACGGTGAGTGCGGGCACGTGCAGAGAGGGAAAGGCACGACGTGTGTGCACGTGTAGGCTGCGGTGCTCTGGCACGCTCTCGGCATGGCGGATAGAGAAGTGGGCGCAGCGATTACGGCTGGTCCACGACGCGTCTTCGGTCGAGGGGTGGACAAAGAGTGGCGGTGGAGTGTCGCCTGTCTCCTAGACATCGTGGGAGAGGGCAGCACGGTCTATGGCGAGTGGTGCTTGGTCGACCGGCATGGCGAGCTCGCATGGCACTGCACTGGTGCGAACGGCAAAGGGGGGGCTTGTCCACTACGCTGTTGGACACTAGGGCGACCAGGGGAGAGAATTGATGGGCTAGTGGAGATCAATTACTGCTCAGAACAGTAGAAGTTAGACAAGTGTTTACTGGTGTCTGCCAGGTGCTCGACCAAATGGCCACATGAATTCAAAGTTTGAATTTTTGGATGAAATTTGGTGAGTGTGTTTGTCACATACTTAGGTGTCTAGGGTTGCTAGGAATAGTCAAGGTGAATTGATTTGGTTGGTTTTTGAAAAAGGGTGATCTTAGTACATACACTTGATTCAATTTTTCAATGTCCTTTAAATAGATTTGAAAATAGTTTCTGCCAATTTGTAAAGTTTGCTTGGATTAACTTTTACTTGGTCTAGCAAGGGGTGAAAAGAATTGGGAAAGTTTCTGTTAGAAATCTTTTACTACAAACACTCAAAGTGGTCTAGTGGATAATTTTGGTCAAAATGACCATTTGCTTATGATGCATATTTGATTTTCTTTTCTTTTGATTTTGTTTGTAAATGGCCTAGATGATGTGGTATTCATCTTTAAACAATTCCTTATCATTTGTAGCAATCAAACATGGCAATTGCACTCATTCATACACCAAAGCAATTCACACATACACTCATATTAGATTTAATAATAAAAGTTTTTATTAACCCTAAACTTTGGTGATTAGAACTTGCTAATCTTCTTTAATATTTTTAGGATGTTACAACGGTATGATGAGTATAGCAACAAGTTTTCCCTCAGTTTTGAAACAAAGGTTATCGAACCAGTAGGAGCAAGGAAACACCTCCAAGGTGTTGTTTCCAACTTGGAATCCTGTACAACACAACCACAGAACTTTGTCCCCAACTTACAGTGTGGTTGTCAATCTCACCGGTTTTGCTTAAAACAAAGGATTAAACATATTGTGTGGAAGAGAGTAATTGCTTTCCAGAAAGTAAACAGAAAACAGTAAATAGATTGTAGATTGATGGTAAAAGAATGGACCGGGGTCCATAGTTCACTAGTGGTGGTTCTCCTTAAGATAGATGACATGTTGGGTGAACAAATTACATCGGGGCAATTGACAAACATCGAGAAAGCATACATTTATATACTAATCATCTTGACTCCTATGATATTTGATAGGGCATTACAACATTATACATAGATTGTAATCCAATTGCATCTATGACTAATAATCCACCTTCAGGTTATCATCTGAACCCCCTCCAGTATTAAGTTGCAAGCAACAGAAGATTACTAGGGGCATGAACCCACTATCGAGCATAAATACTCCCTCTTGGAGTTGCTAGCATCTACTTGGCCAAGATAACTACTAACAACGGAAAGCATGCAAGATCACAAATAACAAAGACATGATAGAATCAATAATCAATCTGAAATAGCATCTAAATATCCATCAGATCCCCACAAACACAACATGTAGGATTACAAATAGATGATCTTGATCATAAATGGAGCTCACAAGATCTAAACATGGTAGCACAAAGGAGAAGAACCAACCATCTAGCTACTATATGGACCCGTAGTCCAGGGATGAACTACTCACGCATCACACCGGAGGCAGGCATGGTGATGAAGAAGGCCTCCAGGGTGAATTCTCCCCTCCGGCAGGGTGCTGGGAAGAGCTTCAGATCCCTCCTAATATAGGATGGAGATGACGGTGGCTACAGACTCTTTCATGGAATTTTGATCGGGTGCTTAGGGTTTCTGTATCAGAGGTAATATATAGGCGAAGAGGGAGGCCGAGGGGGTGCCCAAGGCGGCTGCACCGCCTAGGCGTGGGCCAGGCCAGGCCGCGTGGCCAGGGGTGTGGCCCCCTCGAGGACCTTCCCGTCTCATCTTCTGGCTCCGTGTTCCCCTCGGTGAAATATTGACTTTGGCTTTTGTCCCGTCCAATTCCGAGAATATTCATTTTCTGGCTTTCCTAGAACCAAAAACAGCAGAAAACAGGAACTGGCACTATGGCATCTTGTTAATAGGTTAGTCCTAGAAAATGTGTAAAAGTACTCCAAAGTGTGGACAAAACATAAGAAAGTAGATATAAAACAAGCATGGAACATCAAAAATTATAGATAGGTTAGCAACGTATCACCCACTGGTGGAGCTCGCCATGGACGTTGGTACTAGCCTCTCCTTCTTTCCTTTTCTAGGGAAACCCTAGATGATTTGTTGAGGGCTTATCAATGCTAGAATCCATGTCTCTATCCCCCTAGCGTGTAATGTATTCCCTTGTAGTAATCTTATAAACGCTAATCTGTTCTGATTGATCACACTCGAACTGCCCATGAAACACCAAGGCTCCGACCAAAGTCTCCGATGCGTTCGTGTCGTACATTCTGGTCCAGATAGAATATCCGGTGTTTACGCACCGGAATGTCTAGTGCTAGTGGAGTCTCCGGGGTGTTTTTCCTGGATAGTCCAGCGAAGATCAGCTAGTTTAGTTATGTTTTCCTTTGATTGCTATTATCTTTTTGGCATCTCCTGGACAAATGTGCTTACCCCCTATGCTACCTCCCCTTCCAATTTCATAGGTGATTCTCATCCTCGCCGGTCTCGTACTAGTCAAAAGGCTCGTCCTCGTGTGTTCCAATATAACGAAGAGTGTGACATTCATGTTGATCCAGCTGTGGTCAAGCAGTCATCATGTGAGCGTGCAACAGCAAAGCAAGAAAAGATCACGTGACTAAAAAGGGATGAAGCCAAGCGAATCAAGTTTGTATCTTTGACTACCTTGAAAGGGATAAGCACCAAGGAGTTTGTGGAGATGCAGATTCAGCCATTCTATGCTCAATCTCACACCTCCCGTGATGATCGTTTTTGGAGGAATGAGCAGCTGCTTCTTTATACCGAGGTGATGAGTACCTTCAAGACTCATGTGGTTCCCATGAAGTGGTTGGAGTTAGAGAAGTTGCGAGCTTTATCTTATTTTTATGACACTCTATGGGTAACCGAGAAGATGGGGCTACACACCATCTTTCAAGACAAGGAAGACTACAACACTGACTTGGTCCAGCAGTTCTATGCCACAGTGGTGTTTGGTGATTCTGTGGACATTCCTCTTGAGTGTATGTCAGGAAACATGAGGTGTCATTCCAACATGATGCAATTTGCAGGTATCCTTGGTTTGCGTAGCACCCCGGTAAAACCACTAGTAGAAAATCGCTTGCTGTTTTCTTTTTGTGCATCTTCATGACCTCATGCTCATGTCATCATGCCACATTGCATTTGAGCATCGTCATGTCATCATGCATTTGTTTGCCTAAAACTATTTTCTAAAAGTCCTAGTTCCTTTTCTAAAATAATCATCTCTCTTTTATTCAAAGTTAAAACTCCGGGTCTACCTGGATATTTTATTTGCCTAAAAACTAATTACAAAATCCATTAAATAATAAATAAAAGTTATATTATTTTTGGGAGGCAGTCAACAAGGCCCAACCGCCCAGTCGGCCACCTCCAAACCCTAGCCTAAAACAGTCCACCAAACCCTAACCCTGGCTCTACCTAGCCCCAGCCACCGCCGCTAGCCTCGCATACGTGCGCGCCACACTGACCGAACCCAGTCCCGGTCGACCTTAGCCCGCCTCCCCGTCGAGTTCGCTGCTCCGCCCGAGCCCCCCTCGATCTCGTGCGTCCTCCTCGCCAGATCCCCGCCGCTTCCTTGGGGCCTCGCCTCCCTCGCAACACTCGAGTTGTCGTCGACCTCATCCCGTCTGTGCTGCCCTCGGCTTGCTCGACCGCCACTGGCCCTGACCTCCTCCGACCGTGACCGTGTCTGCATCGCCATCGCCTTCCTTGAGCCTCATCTCCCCAGCCACCTTGAGCTCCGCTAGGCACCGCCGTAGCGCAGCCTCCCGCCGCCGTCGACCTCGCCATACCAAGCCTACATCACCGCCCGCCTCTCTGCCGAGGTTGCCCCAACCGCATCGGGCCCCACGCCAGCTCCACCATCCTCTGCGCCGCCACCTCGTCTGCCTCTACCCACTGTCCTAAGCAGAGTCCCGAAGCCTGCCGCCCCAATTCGGCCTCGACCCCGCGTCCAGCACCTCCGCGTCACCAGGCGTGCCACTGCTCGAGTTCTAGCTATTGTTGCTTGAGGTGTTGCTATGAGGATGTGGTGGGTGTTTTGTTGATGAAGATTGGGTGGCAATGTGTGTGAAGCTACTGCGTGTATGCGACGACAAGAACGAGATTTTGTGAGTTTTGAGGCAATGCCTATACCATGTTTGTGTTGGTGTTGTGGCCACCAAGCAGAGACAACCAATGCAAGAGTGTCCGACGCCAAAGACCGAACCCTCGGAACGACAAGTTCTCCATCCTGGAACACCAAGACCTTCTCCACGGGTCCGAAGCCCCAACCCGAAGCCGAGCCCGAACCCCGTCGAACCCCGGAACCCCAAGATCTTCGATCCGAGAAGTGTGACCCCTACCTATCTCGTCCCTATTTTATAATGACATATATTTCTTGCATATTAAATTGTCCATGATTGCATACATATTGTGGTTGTTTGGGGGGTATTAGATGATGCACCTCAATTAAATATGGAGCCCATATCCAGGCTATTCCAGTCTTATATTGGCTGCATTTAAATTTGTGTAACGAACTATCATGTTTTGCCTTGTTAAAACAACATTCAAATTACGGGGTAGCTAAACAACATGAACCATCCTAGTTAATTATCGGGACCCTGGTTCTGCTTAATATTGCCTAATTGCATCGCATCTTCATCATGCCATGCATCATATCATAATCATGCCGGATCTTCTGCCATAGTATTAAATATATGCATCGGGTATTTCTTTTAGTGCTTTGGTTCTTCGCGAATTAGGCCGATGAGTTGATGCAAGTATCGGCAAGTCCTTCGGATAATGAATCTTCGTCTATGTATCACAGGCGAGCATTCTCCCCCTTTCTACCTATTTTGCATTTATAGTCTTTATTTCCTCCTGTTGATCTATTGCTATCCGTGTCGTGATGCTTTAGTGTTCCGTACCAGATATATTCTATGCAGCCTTTATATTGCCTTGGACACCTCCTATTACCTATTGTTTGGTAGATAGATGGTCTTGCGAGTCGTACTCGCTTGCTCAGGTGCGACCCTGTGTCGTGAAGTACCACACAGTTGTTAGAATATTGTCATATGCTTTACGGTGAAGAGGATCATGACTTTAAATACAACTATTAAATTGCTGGGAATAGATATAACTAATGCAGAGGCATCGGTGGGCAATAGATGTTATTTGGTTTTTCCATGCTCACTTGTGTCCCGTAGGACCCCGAGTACTTGATACATTTTCCTTGACTATCGCACTATCCGCATGTGGGACCATGAATCCCCTTAGCCAGAGATTGATTCATTTCTTATTTCTTGGGGCCACAAAGTAGTTTGGGGATTTATTACTATCCTATAATTATGCCATGCTTTACTGCTTTATTTAAAATTGTGCGTGGAGCACATGTACTATTTTGGAACGTGGAATGTTTTCGCCGTATAGACAAGCCCAGTCACACTTTCGGGTTCCCAGTCATTTATCGCCGTCTACACAAACCCTGGGTCCGTCTCGGAGCCAGCCAACTTCGTCGCGGGTAGCTTAGTGGGGTGGCCCTCTGAAATCTTTTATGAATCCTGTGATTGCTTTGTCATGAAAGCCTCGTTGGGTTTTGATTTGGTTTTCCGAGGTTGATCGTGTGTGTGTTGCTATTTGTGCACCCCTGCAGGGTAAATCTTTCAGAAAGCCGTGTCCGCGGTTATGGACGACTTGGAGCACAGTATCTCGATCATAGACAAGCATAACTAAAGTAGTGCTATAAATTAGACTTAATATGTGACTAGTAATCAGCTTCACTACAATGGAATGGATAATAAAAGTGCCAACAACTGGTGGAACTGGGGTGTATCGTGTCATGTTATACCTGCCTAGTAAGTATCGCAACTCCAATGGAATGAAATAAAATTTCCACCAACTACTTGGTTTGGGATGTCACATGCTAATTGTATCTGACTAGTAAGTACTGCAACTACAACTGAATGATTAACTAAAAGTGCCCACTACTTATGCTATTAGGATGACTCATGCTATCTATATCTGACTATTAATTGCTTCAACTATAATGGAATGAATAAAACTGCCAACTGTGTGAGTTCCTCGGTTTGACTTCCTCGTTTGGTCTCAAGGGGGAATACCAGGATGGGTATGATTGGTGTTAGTATCAGGTTGGATTCGAATAGGTCTTTCCTATCCGTCTCTAATTGCCGACAGATGTATCGAGTCTCTATAGGTTGTTTAGTGCATGCTTCGCTGCTGCTTCTGTCCACCATACCTATGTAGGCGAGAGCCGCGGAATTCTAGCCTCGCCATGTACTGGCCTTAGTACTGACCGCTCCCTTTTTCCTTTGCCCTTTGTCAGCACCCTTTTTGTTTTAGCAGGTTTAAGTGCGACATCGTTAGCAGGGTTACCCTTCCGGCTTGGCCTGGGCAGGGTTATGGACGCCATTGGTTCTTCTTCAGGGCTCTTAGCCCCATTTGCATCTTGTCCGTACTCGGACGTTGTATCGTTTTTGAGGTGATTTGGATCTTTGTATTGTATATCTGTATTCTTGACTCATGGAGTCGTGTTGTATATATCTGTTCTATGGGTTCCATCATGGACTATTGTGTAATGGTATTACTTCGTTTTCCACCCGCACGAAAGTGCCTGGTGGGCGTCCTTGAATCATTTCTATGTGGGTTTGGTAGGAAGCGCTGAAACTTGCATAGGGCCGATTCGAGGGTGTTACAGTTTGCCTTTCAAACCCAATGCTCCTAGTGGTGCAAGGATGCATGTTCATGGTTAGGCATATGACAAGAAGAGGTTGGCTCCTATTTATTCACAGAATGGTGTGGTTGGCCAACCACCAACATCTAGCTCCTCTACAACATTCTACCTCGCATGTTTCTCCACACTATTACTCCCAAGGCAGGCAACAAGGATGAAATGAGAGGTGCTGAAATCAACCTCATGGCTCATGCTCACTCAGTTTATGCTCTTGGTCCAAACCATGGTGCTATTGATGTCATGGACTTCATCTACCAGGATATGTACAAGTGCATTATGGACAAGAAGTGTCCTCTCTATGCCCCTTATGTGATGAAGCTCATCCTTGCTCAAACTCCTCCAACTCCTTTGCTCCACTCAGACCTCATGAAGCACAAGCCAGCCAAGCTTCAGAGAAAGGAGGCTCCTTCCTCCAAGGCACCCCGTGGCTATCCCCCATCCCACGGTATCTTTGAGCATGAGGATGAAGATGATGATGATGATGATAGTGGTGATGAGTCTGAGGAAGTGCAGGAAGTTGTGACATGTGGCCCTCGCATGAAGCATTCTAGAAATGCATACCATTTTGACACCACTTTAGCGGAAGTGCATCAAAAGGTGAAGAAAGCTTCTTGGTGGAAGAAGCTACTCCTGTGTTAGAACATCGACATCCGTCATGGTCAGTATGATGCCTACAAGGCCAACGGAAATGTCATGAAGGATCTCAAGAAGATCAACTAGCCCATGGACATTGACTCCTCCCAGCAGGTTTCAGATGGTATGCTCTCTTATGCTCACTAGAGCCAAGGCCGTGTGGATTGGTCTTTGTTTGAGGATGTGTCCTCCTCTTCTCGCCCTCACGACAAGGAGACTACTCCAAACGATGATGAGGACGAGGATGAGGATAATGATGAGGATGGCGACGAGGATGATGAGGATGATGAGGAATTTAGTGGCTAGAGTTAGTTTGCAACGCTTTAGTATTTCTCTTTTCCCTTTTTGGCATCTTGATACCAAAGAGGGAGAAGTAGCCCCATATTAGTTTGCTACCGGGGATTTGCATGGGGTACACAAGCTTCTCATTCATTTGATTTGCCTCTTTGAAGCTTGTGCCTTTATTTTATCTGTATGTGAACTATGTCATATGAACTCCTTTGTGTGTGGCAAGACATGCGAGCCGGGTATCTTTATCTTATTAAATACTATGTTATGCCTATGATGTTCTAGTCTAGTCTTTATCCTAGTATATTCTCTTACCTCTTCAATTTATAAACTCTAGAGTGGGTGCTAATCCTAGTTAGTGTGATCTTGTATTCAAATGCAAACTTAAAGTGGTCACACATCTAGTCGGAGCCTCTCTATTGTTTGGAAATTAATTGTTGCTATGCTTACTGCTTATCATCTATGCAAATCCTTGGGTTGTCATCAAACACCAAAAAGGGGGAGATTGAAAGGGCATTTTTGCCCTTCATATGTGTTGATGTTTGTTGACAACACTAGGAAAGTTTAATCATGTGCTAAGTGTTCTAGGGCATAATTATCTTGTCAGCATACTATTATATTTTAGCTCCCTCAAAGGGCAAAGAGGGTTCTAGTTGAATTGATTCAAGAGGATTCCAGGTTTTTAAAGTGTGCAAAACTGAGTTCTGCAGGACTATCCGGCTGATGCTAGCTAGAGTATCCGGCCCAGCTGAAACGTCCGGTGGGTGCTGGCCGGAGTGTTTGTAACACCCTCGAATCGGCCCTATGCAAGTTTAGCGATTCCCGCCAAACCCGCATAGAAACGATTCAAAGATGCCCACTAGGCACTTGCGTGCGGGTGGAAAACGAAGTAATACCATTACACAATTGTTCACGATGGAACCCACAGAACATATATATAAAACAATGACTCCATAAGTCAAAAATACAGATATACAATACCAAGATCCAAATCACCTTGAAAACGATACAACATCCGAGTACGGATAAGATGCAAATGGGGCTAAGAGCCCGGAAGAATAACCAATGGCGTCCATAACCCTGCCCAGGCCAAGCCGGAAGGGTAACCTTGCTAACGACGTCGAACTTATACCTGCTAAAACAAAAGGGGTGCCAACAAAGGGCAAAGGAAAAAGAGAACGGTCACTACTGAGGCCAGTACATGGTGAGTCTAGAATTCGGCAGCTCTCACCTACATAGGTATGGTGGACTGAAGCAGCAGTGAAGCAACACTAAACAACCTATAGAGACTCAATACAACTATCGGCTATAAGAGAGAGATAAGAAAGACCTATGCGGGACCAACCTGATACTAACACCAATCATACCTATCCTGGTCTTTCCCCCTCGAGACCAAACGAGGAAGTCAAACCAAGGAACTCACACAGTTGGCAGTTTCATTCATTCCAATATATTTGCAGCATTTACTAGTCAGATATAGATAGCATGAGTCATCCTGATAGCATAAGTAGTGGGTGTTGGGGATATACTTTCCGGGTATCCTCATAGTTCCTCACTGACCAGGGTGGCCCACTTCGAGTTAGAGCTTTGCTTCACGGGCGGCCCAGTCAGGGAGAAAAGACGGAGTCCAATCCAGCTACGGGAAGGCCCAGAAGACTTACTGACTTAGGCCCATAGTGTTACTTGTAGTTCAAGATGTACTCTGTAACCGACTCTTAGTCGTAGCCAGATAGATCTCTCCTGTAAACCCTCGGTCGGATATCTATATAAGCCGTCCTAGGGAGAGCCTTTAGGGCACCCCACAATAGTCTACAATCTCAACTCGCACAAGTGAAACCCTTGTAACCCATATTCTGGCTCTATCGTATTACGGGATTTCTAGCAGGAGTAGGATCCGTCCAAAGCCGGCGGGTTCGAACCAGGGTAAACTTGTGTGCTAACCATCCCAGAATACCATACGTCTCACACCCCTATCTTCCGCATGCCTCGAGGACCCCCTCATGGCGTACTTGTCATCAATCCTACGACAGTTGGCGCCCACCGTGGGGCAAGTGAGCTTCGGATCTGCGTTCTGAGCAGAATCTGCAAGAATCGGAATCGGCGAGACTATCACCGTCGGTCGCATCCTCTACGCCAGCGACGTCCCTCTCATCATTCTCGACGAGACCTGGATTCCGCCTAGGGAGGTTGTGACTGCCTACACCATCATGTCTTTTGGCGAGATCGATGTTTACATCGGTTTTGCTGAACCTGTCCCACCCACCCCAGCGGTGATGATAGAGGCAGAAGAATCTTCTAGGTCGCCTTTGTCCACGGAGGTGGCCGAATTTCGGATCTTAGAAAACCCTAAACCCACCCAGCCCGCACCAGTTGCGGAGATAGTGGAGAAATCCGAGCCTGAAGAAGACCTAGCGGTCCAAGTCGAATCTGGAGTGGATCTCCTTGGAGAAGTCGGATCCCAGATCGACCCACCCGCGGAAGTCGAAATCCAGGAGGAGCATATCAACGACACTGATTCAGGCTCTGATGACGCCGGGACAAACAGGCATTTCCTAAGGTACACACTGCGACGTATGATAATGCAAGACGCAAGCGCAGATGCAATTCTCAAGACCATCAAAAGTTTCTACGAAGCTGATCGCGAAAGCAGCAGGTACCTCAGGAAGCACGCGTCGCACTTCGTCAGATATGTTGGATCCGGATCCGACTCTGCCGATGCTGGAGAAAACACCGACTCTGTGCTGGAGGCAATTGGAACAAACGCTGACGTACTCGCATCCTTAGATGAATCGATGACGTCAGCAGATTTCCAAAAGTTCTCCGTGGAATATGAAGAGGGGTATAACTCCAAAGCTGCAGAAGAAGGAGAAGCCATGGATGAAGGATCCAGGGAACACTCTCCCAAAGCGCAGGATGACATGGAAGTCGAAGATAATCCCGAAGTCCAGATGTCCGAAAGTACCGATCAGAGCTTGACTCCGGGAAACGGGCCCAAAGCCGTCATTGCTACCGGCGCTACCAAGAAGGCAAAGAAGAAGAACAAGAAGAACAAGACCCCGGCAAAATACCCTCTGACAGAGGAGGTGATTGCCGAGGAATATGAGGAAGACACGGATGGAGCACTTATCCCAGACGAGCCGAAAAAAGAAGAATCGGTGGATGGACACGTGATCACTGAAGGTGCGCGTAAACTCATCAATGCTGCATTAACCACACCTATTCCTACAGCTGCAGAACTTACTGCGAAAGAACTGGACGAGAGGGTGTATGTCCTAGAAGCACGTCGTCAAGTACTCCTCGATGAAGCCAAAAACATTGAGGAGGAAAATAAACACATAGCATCTGCGGGGAAGTACAACTCCAGGCAATACCAGAAGACTAGGAAGTGTCATACTAATGACAACCAATTCCCGCAAATCCACGCCGTCCTTTTCGGAGAAGAAATGGGGAAGCCTCAGAAAGATAGTAAAGGAGATTGGGTATATCCAACTCCAGTACAGAATACCGTGGCAGCCCGAGAAATTCTATCGGCTAATCCAGGTCCGGAGGAGATCCGGTTGGGAATCAAGCTACTCAACAAGGGACTGGAGCAGCAAAAGGTCGCCATGTCCGGAAGTCAAAAACTGGTCTCGCATTCTGACCAATGTCGCACAGATTCGGCATGGGCTGACGTAAGATCCCAGCGCGTTCCGGAGCAGCATCATCGCCCCGAACACCGGGAAGACAATTATTCAAGAACCGGATCGTCAGGACAACATCACAGAACTGCACGTGACTGGAGCAACGTTGCTCCAGCGGCCGAACAAGAGGCCATTGCTACACTATCCGAGAAATCCTCCCCGACGAGAGTCGAACGATCGAAGGGGAGAAGATAAAGAGAAACGTCGGGAGGAGGATCGTCCAAAAATGCCACCTCCTAGACATGCAAGCCGTCCGGCTGAGCCTCACCGTAGTGGGAATGAAGGACGAAGGAAACCATGCCGGGAAAAGCCGGCAGGGGGCTCGTTGTAGTGAAGACCCTCCCCAAAACCGGAATAATGACGCTCCGGACGGAGGCCGGCGAACAACCGGAAACAATCAAGCTGCCCCACCCTCTCCACCAAGCAGTCATCACAACGGCTCTCAAGGGGGACAAGGAGGATGACATGGCGGACGAGGTGGTGGCAGAAGCCGAAGTCCAGCTCCAAGGCGCCGCAGCCACAGCCGACATTTAGGATGATCTCTATCCCCAAACGATGCAAGGCATAGGATCATCTCCAACATAGAGTCGCGATGCTATGAAAACGATGATATCTACATGGGCCCAAAGTGCTTCGGACCACGCATCAGAGCTACAAGATTCCCGGAAGGATTTGCTATCTCAAGGCCTATCCAAGCCTACAATGGCATTGCTTGGCCAGATACCTGGCTACAGGATTTTTTCAAGCTTGTTGCATCACCAAAGGCGGAAACAGCCTGGTCGAAACCCGATATATCCCACTTATGTTGCGAAAGACGGCACGATCATGGCTTAATGAACTTCCGGCTGTGATTTGGGACAAAGTATGCAAATGTCGATGACGATGCCGAGGGATTAGTCAATGCCCTAGTTGTGGCACAGTCGACAAAACAACCAAAGCAAAAAGCTCAAAAGCGCAAAAATACCTCGGAAGATAAACCCAACGCGGAAACGGCAGTGTTCACTGCTACTTTCGGGTCTGGAGGACGAGGAGGACGCAGCGGAGGCCGCGGGCGTGGCCATGGAACTTCGAGGGTCCAAGGTAGAGGAGACCAACAACTGGGCAAAACCTACTCTTGGGCCGACATTGCCAGTAACCCATGTGTGCATCACTTAGACGCCAATGGGGGCTCGTCCCACACCAACGCCGAATGTCGTTTCAATGACAACATCAAAAGAGATGACACCGCGGGCTACAAAGCTAAGTAGAAGAAGGGAAAGAAGAATCCCAAAAAACATAAAGAGACCAAGGAAGATTCCGATATGGAGGAAGCTGATGCTTGAAATCCCAAGCCAGAACGGAAGAAAAAATTTCCGACCAAGAAAGACACTTAGGTCACCTTCCTCGGATCTCAACCAGCAAAGGTCAAGAAAAGCAGTTCTACATGAGCTCAATGCAACAGTTCCGGCTGTCCCCCAATTTTTGGATTGGTCAGAAGTGGCAATCACGTTTGACCGTGCTGATCATCCGCCTAAGCTACATAGGCGAGGAAAATACGCCTTAATCGTCAATCCACTTATTGACGGTTAGGGTTTCTCCAAGACCCTCATGGACGGTGGCATCAGTATCAATATTCTCTATGTCGAAACGCCACGCCGGATGAAGATCTCGGAGACCCAGCTGAATCACAGCACTATGATTTTTCACGGGGTTGTCCCAGGAAGACAAGCTAATTCCCTGGGAGAAATCACTTTGGATGTTACCTTTGGAACTCCAAAGAATTATCGGACGGAGGAAATTTCCTTCAAAGTGGTCCCATTCAAGAGCGTGTACCATGCTATCTTCGGACGTCCGGCTTACTGGGCTTTTATGGCTCGTCTGTGTTACATTTATTATATGATGAAAATTCCAGGTCCCAACGGCATAATCACTATCAGGAGAGACCCGAAGAAAGCACGAGAGTGCGAGGATGGAAATGCCCCCTTTGCTGAAGCCGTGCTGCACGCCTAGGAGTACCAGGAGATCAAGAAGAGCATAGATCCGTCCGAGATGTCCGCAACGAAGAAGGAGGTGACAAAGCCAAATCCGGAGTTCAAGGCATCAGAAGAGACGAAGAAGACGACGTTGAAGGATGATGACCCCTCCAAGGTGACCTAGATAGGCGTAGGCCTAGATAGCGCATAGGAAAGCGTGCTCGTCAAGTTCCTCCAAGCAAATCAAGATATCTTCGCATGGCAGCCATCTGACATGACCGGAGTACCTAGGGAACTTGACGAGCACTCTTTAAATGGAAACCCGAACGCTAAACCTGTCAAACAGTCCCTACGACAGTTTGGCGATGAAAAGCGTAAGGCAATAGCTAAGGAACTAGCACGGCTCGAGTTAGCTGGATTCATAGAAGAGGTCATCCACACTAAGTGGTCGGCCAATTCTATAATGGTCCCTAAAAAGGACACCACTGATTTAAGTATGTGTGTTGATTATACTGCCTTGAACAAGGCTTGTCCAAAAGATCCGTTCGCTCTTCCTAGGATTGATCAAGTTATCGATTCTACGGTAGGCTCGGATCTGTTTTCTCGATGCATATTCTGGTTATCACCAAATTCGGATCAAGGAATCTGACAAAGTCAAAACTTCATTCATAACCCCCTTTGGAACCTTCGGTTTTGTTACGATGCCCTTTGGGATGAAGAACGCAGGAGCTACCTACCAGCGCACGATGCAGCGTTGCCTCCACGACCAACTCGGAGGCAATATACATGCATACGTGGATGATATTGTGGTGATGTCCAAAAACAAGGAAATGCTGATTTCCGACTTGGAGGAAACATTTGCCAATCTACAAAAATACAACATCATGCTTAACCCGAAGAAATGCTTCTTTGGAATACCAGCCAGAAAATTGTTAGGTTTCATCGTGTCTCAAAGAGGCATAGAGGTGAACCGGGACAAAATCAAGGCTATACTCAATATTTCCAGGCCAACTCGCCTAAAGGATGTACAAAGACTAACTGGTTGCATCGCTGCGGTCAGTCGATTTGTAAGCCGGCTTGGTCAAAGAGCCGTACCATTATACAAACTCCTGAAAAAGACCAAGGATTTTGTCTGGACCGACGAAGCTGAACCTGCACTACAAGACCTGAAGAAAGTACTCTCATCTGCTCCTATCCTTGCTGCGCCAGAACCACAGGAACCGATGTTGCTTTATCTTGCTGCAACAAACAAAGTCGTTAGTATCGTTATGGTGGTGGAGAGACCGGAGGAAAATCAGGAACACCTGGTGCAGCGTCCGACTTACTTTGTTAGTGAGGTCCTGACAAAATCAAAACAGCGTTATCCGCACTATCAAAAGTTGGCTTACAGTGTTTTTCTAGCATCTTGTAAGTTACGACACTATTTTCAGGAGCATCCAATTACCGTGGTGAGCACAGCTCCCATGAGAGATATAATTAACAACAGTGATGCCACATGACGCGTCGCCAAATGGGGCATAGAGCTTTCAGCTTTCGATATTGAGTATAAACCCCGGACAGCAATCAAATCCCAAATCCTTGCCGACTTTGTCGCTGATTGGACAGAGACGAAGGAGAATATGACCCTCCCTGAGTCGGAATATTGGACCCTCTACTCTGATGGGTCTAAGGCTCGAGGGGGCTCGGGGGCAGGCGTGGTGCTCAAATCACCCCAAGGAGATAAACTTCTATACGTGTTGCAGATCCACTTCATAGTGACAAACAATATTGCCGAGTATGAAGCACTGCTGCATGGAATCTGGATTGCTAAGGATATTGGCATCCGATGTTTGATGTGTTATGGAGATTCGGATCTTGTTGCTCAACAAGTGTCGGATATTTGTAATGCAAATAAACACATGGCAGCATATAAAGCTGTCGTGGATGATTTATCTAAATCTTTCGAAGGGTTTGAGGTTCAACACATCCCTCGAGCAGAGAACAAGGAAGCAGATGCATTATCTCGGATAGGTTCTGCGCGGAAAGAGGTCCCGGATGGCGCTTTTTTAGAGCACCTCAAAGTTCTCTCAATAAAGGGAGTAGATGAGGAATATCCGACCAAATCCGACTCACCTCTAATAGCAGTTCTGGTTGTAATTCCTAGCTGGACTCAACCCTACCTAGATTATATGGTAGATGGAAAATTACCCGAAGACGAGGTTCTGAGCTGGTAGATCATCCGACGAGCGAAAGCCTATACTATAGTTAAAGGTGAGCTCTATAAGAGGAGTGTTTCTGGGGTTTTTCAGCGCTGCGTATCTCCGGAAGGAGTGGAAATCTTAAGAGAAATCCACGAAGGCGAGTGTGGTTACCATGCTGCAGCCAAATCTTTAATGGCAAAAGCTTTTAGACACGGTTTTTTCTAGCTTACAGCTCAGGCAGATGCCGAACGATTAGTCAAGACGTGCAAAGGCTGCCAAAAGTATGCCACAAGCTCATGTTCCGGCTGATCAGCTGCAAACAATACCTATAACATGGCCTTTTGCGGTCTGGGGGCTTGATATGGTAGGACCATTTATACGAGCTCATTTGGATTTACTCACCTCATAGTGATGGTGGATAAATTCACCAAATGGTTGAGGCTAAACCTGTCACTAGTTGTGATGGAGCAACAGCCAAAAGATTTGTCGAGGATGTTATAATCCGATATGGTTATCCACATAGCATTATCATGGACAACGGGAGTAACTTTTCTATGGGAGAATTGGCCGAATTCTGCAACGAGCAAAATGTCTGGCTTGACATTGCGTCAGTCGCACATCCACAGGCTAACGGACAAGTCGAAAGAGCAAATGGTTTAATCCTACAAGGCCTAAAACTGAGACTCGAAGCACCACTACAACATGCTGAGGGGGCTTGGGCAGAGGAATTGCCCTCTGTAATATGGAGTTTACGAACAACTCCAAACAGGTAAACTGGATAAACACCTTTCTTCTTGGTCTATGGTGCAGAAGCAGTTCTTCCTAGTGATTTAATTCATACTTCTCCTAGAGTGGCCACGTATATTGAAGAGGATGCCGAGATTTCTCGACAAAATGGTCTCGACTTAGTCGAAAAAGTTCACGTCGTTACTGAAATGAGATCAACAGCCTATCAGCAAAAGTTACGCAAGTATCATAGCCAGAGAGTCCGAAACAGATCTTTCAACAAAGGTGATTTGGTTCTCCGGCTTGTGCAACAAAGAAAGCACAAACTTTCCCCAGTATGGGAAGGGCCCTTTTTAGTTAGTCGAGTATTGCACAATGGATCGTACTACTTAACTGACATGAGGCCAGTCAAAGAAAGACCTGCTACTAAGAAGAGAAAGAGAGCTGGAGGCAGTACAAATCCGGATGAGTTAGACAGACCATGGAATATTGCTCAGCTACGTCCCTTTTATTCTTAGTTTATCCTTCTTTATAATCATATATATGTACATGTTCTGTGAGAAATAAAAGTTTTGGTTGCCTCAAGTTTTTCTGAGAAGTTTTTACCATCTTATTTCCAAATGATCATGTCATAGTCGAAAATCCCAGAATGCTTGAAAGTACTTTATGCTCATGTTCGTTCTGGTTTAGATTTCTGATTCTAAAAATGCTACCTTCGGGTATAGCTCTAAAGTTTCTAGTCTATACTTTGGTTCTTTGTCTGATTGCTGGATGCGGGTATTTTCCGAGAAGTGAATTGTTGGTATTGGAAGTCGGCTTTGTTTCTGAGTTTAAAATGGTTTAGCAATTGAGATCCGTTGCTCAGCAAAGTTTCTGGCAGAAGGCTTAGCCGGCTCACGAAAGGGACGAGGCGGAAAGCCAGATAAACGATAAGTATAGGCGAAAAAATACAAGTGCTTATGTAAACATTTCAGGCACACAAAAAATTTAAAGCCAAAAAGTGCTGAATAGATCAAAAGCTTAGCACTAGAAAAATTATAGTACTGCATATTTACAAGCCCATCATGTTTTTCAGAATAATACAAATATTTCTGGCAATCTATGATGCAGGAGGAGAGGAAGGAGTTGCCGGCTCGCTGGATACATCGCCTTGATATCGTTCCGAGATGTCCACATCCAAAATGGTGCGGTCATCGTCGGAAACTTCTGCTGAATCTTCTGGGGCGGAGGCGGAGTGTCCACGCGGGTGAAGAAAGGAGTTTCTTAACTGGTCAAATCAGCCACGCGACACCCATATCCGGCACAGGAGTCCATAATGGCCTTGATATCTTGCTCCTGGCCGTCTTCATCTACTTTGCAGTACCCTCTAGTCACTTGCCATATTTCCATGTTTCCATGGTGGCTCATGACCATGGTGAGAGCGTTCTGCGCTGCGGTCCACGCGTAGGACATGTTCCAATCCTGAACAAGTTGTGGCATCTCCTTTGCCTTGTCCCGCACCTGAAAATCTGACATGCTATGCATATCCGGAATTGTGAGAGCTTCGCCAATGTCCTCAAGGGATTGGCGGAAGTCATGAAGCAGGTCACCGAATTGGGTAAGCCGGTGGGTGCGGGGCTCAGTAGAGGTGGAGTCCGTCAAGTTCAGAGGACCTATAGACAAAAACAATGAAAGAAAATCCAACATTGAAAAGAAGTCAAAGAAAGTAGACAAATCAGATAGATGGAACATACCGAAGATGACATCGTCAACTTTGGTCTTCTCTTCCCGAAGACTCCGGAGTTCAGCCTGGAGCGCCTCGGAAAGATCCTTCTCTCTGAACAGCTCATTATTGAGGTCCGAGATTTTCTGATCTTGAGCAACAATCTTAGGATCATGCTCGTCAGTAGCCATGGAGGAGGACTCGAGAATTTTAGCAATGCTCTTTTCATGATCCGCTTTGAGCTGATCCAGCTCTTGGCGACGTTCCTTGTTCTCCACCACCAAAGTTTTGAGGTTCTCGGCCTCTTCAATCATAGCGCAGGACTGTTTCACCAGCGCTGTAAGTCAAAAAGAACAACAGTTCAGTAAAAATTCGACTATGAAAACATGAAAGACAAGGTTTGAGTCTCGGAATGTTTACCTTCGGCCTCATCCTTGGCAAGTTTAAGCTCAGCATTCTTAAGTCGGAGAGCTTTGATCTCTCTCCTCTTGTCACAGACATTTTTTAACAAATCCTGGTTATAGGAATATACTTTTTGTAAGTCAGAATACCCAAAGTCAGAAGTCTACTAAAGACTCGGGTTAATATTTTTACTAATATCAGCACGAGCCTTGGGGGCTACACTAGTTCGTTCTTTGGCATCCTAAGGAAGCATAAACCCGGATTATATATCCTACTTCATGCTTGGGGGCTAGAGGATTTGATATGAAATAAAAGAAAAACAGGAGTTAGAATTCCGACTTACATATTGTTCGTGAGTAAGTTTATCCAAACTCGCATTCACTTCAACAGCAACCTTCTCGGCGAGAGTCAAAGGAGTCACTGGAGCGGTTGGAAGCTCATCGGCCCTTATCCTCTCGTCGTGAAGACGCACTTGTTCAAGAAGATCAGAGTGCTTGATGTCCTCTACTTCTTGCGCTTCTTATTCGGCAGATAGATTTCATTTCTCTAGGCACTGCCTAGCCAGCCGCTGGATCTCTTCAGCAGATTTCCGGGACAGGCCACACTTGGCAAGTCCTAGATTGCTGAGAAGGTTTTCGGCAAAGGTTTCTGCCGAGGGACCATTACCCGAAGAGGGTTCACCCTTATCTATACCTGACTCACTTATGGTGACATCAGTTTGCGATTCAAGGATCGCAGGCTCCATTGAAGGATCCGGATCTTCTACGACAACAGGAGAAGGAGTGATCACCGGTGTTGCGGAAGGTTGAGGGGCACGAGCGGAGGAGCCACGGGAGGAGAAGCTATGGTAAGCTTCGTCTGTCGTAGGGGCTTTGAAGAAGTTCCCTTCCCCTTGCCCTTGATGAGCCGCTTAGCTCTGAGAATGTAATAAAATCGAAAACATTACATCTCACAAAAAATTCGAGTAAGGTACAAAGGCGGAAGTTGTGATTGAAAGTTACCTATTCACGACGGGCACCTCCTTTGTGCCAACAGCTACTGTCGGATCCTTGCGCTTCTTGAGGGCAATCTTCGGCAATGGGACCAATTCCGTCTCCTGAGAAAACTCTATAGGATATCCCTCGAGTGGAGCAAATTCCGACTCGGGGAGGTCAACGCTGAAAAGAAGAAAACATATCAGTATTGCAATGTAACTTAAAGATTGAAACACATAAAATGGTTTACTGTTAGAACCTTATGGCACTACGAGGTTTTCTGTTGTGTGCATGTCCAGAGAAACCTCCGGGATCCTCCTCTCGATCCGCTCCCTTATCAACCATTTTATCTGGCTTATATAACCTTGTGTGGTATAGGCTTTGGGGCTAATGTGGAGGGAATCTTTCTTGGACGACGTGATGGAGTGCATCAGTCGGTCTCCATGGTAGTGAAGGGGTTGGATCCGGCATGACACCCAACATTGGACCAAGTCGGATCCCTCCAGCCCTTTGTGTTTGATCAGATATTCAATCTGCCTCTTAGCGAGGATCAGATCGTCGCTGAGAGCCGGAGGAGCCTTGTCCCAAGACGGTTGGGCCGTGGCAGCTCTGTCGATAAAAGCCGGCAAAGCAGTGGCTTTGCCGGCAGCCGGAACATCCTTGTGATAAAAGAAGGTGGCTGGCCATTGTTTGACTGAGTCACTGCTAAGATCTTAGGATATGCGCGCTCACATCTAAGTGAAAAGCTAATTGTACCGGTGATATAAGGAACACCAGCAGTGATAGAATTTCTCTGGACATGGAAGTAGTACCGAAAAAGAGTAAGGCTTGGCCTAATGCCGATGTACCCCTCACACAAATCCGCATAGGCGCTCATCTCTAGGAGAGAGTTGGGAGGAAGATGGTGGAGTTGAACACTATAATGATCTATCACCTCAGAAAATAATTCCGAGGGAGGAAACGATAAACCTCTATCGAGGTGGGTGCCGAAGTGGACCCGCTCGTCGGCGCGTGGGTTGGGGACAGTCTCCCCTGCGCCGCTCCGCCAGTCGCCGGCACGGAGGAGCCCTTCTGTATCCACACCGCGGAGCTTCTCATCGTCAAGAACGCAGGGAATCCATACCCTGCAAAAGCTTTCCTTTTCCGTCACCGCCTCCGTCGCTGCCGCCGCCGCTAAGCCAGAAGAGGATGAAGAAGCCATTTCACTGGTGCGCCGGTGACCTAAGATGGGCGGCGCTGGGAGTTTTTGGGGAAAGCAAAGGAGCTCTGTGCGCAGGGGAGATTTGGAGGAGGAGAAACGGAAGGGAACATGTGAAGAAAGGAGGAGGAGAATCCTCACCCCTTATATCCACCTAACCGCGCCAAGATTCATGCAAATGACACTGTATAACCGCCACGCGTCGTGGAAGGAATTGGGAAGGACCCACACGATGATTACGTCACCTCGATCTCCGTGTACGCATTGAAATGGCGCCTTGGTTCCGCAAACTGTGGACCCACCAATGGTCGTGCTGACAGGATGTCTGTTAGATGACGTGACTTGACCATGACTGGTGTCAGGTGGCGTCAGAGACCAAATTCCGGCTTAGTTTGAAATCAAGCTGGAAAATCCGAGTAACCTGTTGATAGGTCCGACTTATTTTCAAAGACCCGGATCGTATTTTTTGTTGTGAAGTTTCAGGAACCCTTCAAGATTCTGCAAGCCCAAGATCAAGCTAGACGATGATAAATCCGACTTTGGATCTTGGAGGCCTCTGGGGGCTACTGTTGGGGATATACTTTCTGGGTATCCTCATAGTTCCTCACTGACCAGGGTGGCCCACTTCGGGTTAGAGCTTTGCTTCATGGGCGGCCCAGTCAGGGAGAAAAGACAGAGTCCAATCTGGCTACGGGAAGGCCCAGAAGACTTACCGACTTAGGTCCATAGTGTTACTTGTAGTTCAAGATGTACTCTGTAACCGACTCTTAGTCGTAGCCGGATATATCTCTCCTGTAAACCCTAGGCCGAATATCTATATAAGCCGTCCTAGGGAGAGCCTTTAGGGCACACCTCAATAGTCTTCAATCTCAACTCGCACAGGTGAAACCCTTGTAACCCATATTTCGGCTCTGCTGTATTACTGGATTGCTAGCAGGAGTAGGATCCGTCCAAAGCCGGCGGATTCGAACCTGGGTAAACTTGTGTGCTCACCGTCCTGGAATACCGTACGTCTCACACCCCTCTCTTCCACACGCCTCGAGGACCCCCCTCATGGCATACTTGTCATCAATCCGACGACAGTGGGCAGTTTTAGTTAACCGTTCCGTTGCAGTTGCAATACTTACTAGGAAGGTATAATATGACATGATGCACCCCAATACCACCAGTTGTTGGTACTTTTATTTACTCATTCTATTGTAGTGAAACTGATTACTAGACATGTAAAAGTCAAATTTATAGCACTAGTTTAGTTATGTTTGTCTATGATCGAGATACTGTGCTCCAAGTCGTCCACAACCGCGGACACGGCTTTCAGAAATATTTACCCTACAGGGATGTACAAATAGCAACACACACACGATCAACCTCGGGAAGAACCAAAAAAAGCAACGAGGCCTCACGACAACGCATTCACAGGATTCATAAATCATTTCAGGGGGCCACCCCACTAAGCTACCCACAACGAAGTTGGCCGGCTCCGGAACGGACCCAGGGTTTGTGACGACGGCTGTAAACGACTGGGGACCTGAAAGTGTGACTAGGCTTGTCGATACCGCGAAAACTTGGCACGGTCCAAAACAGTACAGGTGCTCCACGCACAATCATAAATAAAGTAGTAAAGCATGGCATAAGTATAGGATAGTAATAAATCCCCAAACTAGTTTGTGGCCCCAAGAAATAAAGTGTGAATCAACCTCAGGCAAAGGGGGATTCATAGAGTCTCCCGTATGTGGATAGTGTGAATAGTCAAGGAACAGGTATCAAGTACTCGGGGCCTACGGGACACAAGTGAGCGTGGAAGAACCAAATATTAGCTATTGCCCACCGTTGCCTCTGCATTAGTTATATCTATTCCCAACATTTTAATATCAAGTTGTAATTAAAGTCATGATCATCTCCACCATTAAGCATCTCCACCGTTAAGCATGTGTCAACCTTCCAATAACGGTGGAACGACAACGACGCGAAGCAGCACCTGAGCAAGCAACTACGACTCGCAAGGCCGACTGGCTATCAAACAACAGGCAATAGGATGTGTCCAATGCAATATAGAGGCTGCAAGGAATATAACTGGTGCACGGGAACTAAAACATCGCAACACGGATAGCAATAGATCAATAGGAGGAAGTAAAGACTATAAACACAAAATAGGTAGAAAGGGGAAGAGTGCTCGCCTGGGAAACACTGTCGAAGATACATTATCTAAAGAACTTGTCGATACTCGCATCCACTCAATGGTTTAATCCGTGAAGAAGCAAAATGCTAAAAGAAACACCGGATGCACTATTTAATACTACAGCTGAAGATCGGGCATGATGTATGTATGATGCATGACATGGCAAAGTTACAATGCAATTAGGCAATATTAAGTGGAATCGGGGTCCCGACGACTAATTATTAGGTTCATGTTGTTTAGATCCCCTGCAATTTAAATGTTGTATTAACAAGGCAAAACATGTCATTGGTTCGCTATACAAATTTAAATGGAGCCAATATAAGACTAGAAAAGCCCGCATATGGCTACATATTTAATTTAGGTGAATCATCGAAATACCCCCAAACAAATAAATATGTATGTGAGTATGAACGATTAATATGCAACAAGATAGATATCATATATTATAAAAATATGGGTCTCGGATAGGGGTCACACATCAAGGTCCGAAGATCTTGGGCTCGGAGGGGTTCCGGTTCAGGATCAGTCTTCGGGGAGATCGGTCTTCGGGTCATCGGGTCTGGGGTCTTGGCGATCGGATCCAGGAAGAAGATCTTGTCAAGGGTCTTCGGGGTTTGGTCTTCGAGGCAACCGCCTTCAGATCCGTGAAGGGGATCTTGGCGAACAGAGGAGGCCTTGGTACACGGCGACGGCCTTACCAAGCGATCAACACACCGCTGTCACAAGACACAAAGAACTTAAATCGTGCAACAGCATCACCTTGTGTCCTCATGACAACATGGGTCACCGAAAAGCAAACACCACATCGACAGCATTGAGCAAGAGGGATGGAGTAGCGGTGACTTACTGCTACTGCACCAAAATAGGTACGCCACGCTCGCAGAGCAAAACAGAAGCGCGCGGACACGCATTGTTTCCAGCGAGGAAGGACAGAACCGATGAGCAGACCGACGGTGGTCTCGGAGCTTGGCTCACTGGCAGCGTCGAGACCCAGGGCGAGGTCAAGCCAGGGGCTGGCCACGATGGCGGAGCTGCGGAGGCGCTAGATGCAGGACGGGGCAAGGCCGGCGACGCGGATGGTGACAGGGAGAGGCATCGAGGACGACAACGAGGTCATGGAGGCTCTGCTCGTGGCGGCGGAACGCGAGTGCGCGGTGGCTCGGGATTCCAGCGAGAGGACGGCGGTGCCGGTTCCGTGACGAGAGACAGCGAGAAGAGCGCATCGGCGGCGGGAGCTCGAGGGAGATGAAGGTGACGCCAGCGGCGGTAGTTGCTGTGTAGGTCGCCAAGGAAGACGAGACAAGGTCGAGCTGCTAGTTCTGTCCTGCAGGGGCGTGGACGGTGGGCCATGCGGACGACGGGGGCACACGGTGGCGATGGAGGCCGTTGCGCCTCGAGGCGACCGGGGAGGATCCTCAGCCGGAGCGCGCGGGGGGGAACAACAAGCGAGAGAGGAGAAGGGTGGCAGCGGCTCGGCTCTGCAAGGCGAAGAGGAGCGGAGCACGGGAAGAACGCGACAAGGGGCGCGGTCGTGATGGAGACGAGGGGAGGGGATCGAGGAAGATGGGGGTCGCGTGGAGGGGACGCGGTCAGAACGTGTCCGCGTACCGCGCGCTATGTGCGTGAGGTGCACGGGAACTGGGCGGCCACTTGCTGCGCAGCATGTGTGTGTAGCGTGCGGCGCGCTGGGCGGTTCTATGCGAGCTGGCGGCGGCGGAAAAAAAAGAGGATGGAGAACAAGGGAGAGGAGCGTGGCATCGGGGCGATGGAACCGAGGCAGGTTGGGGGTCGCGTCGCGAGCGAGGTGGCGTGCGCCTCTAGCGCGGGGTGCGGTTGGTGAGGCGAGAGCGGCCAGCGGGGTAGCTGACCGCGTCGCACGCGACGTGCAGGAGACGTGCCGTGGTGAGATGCAGCGCTGCTGCTGCAGGTGGGGTCGGGTTGAGCTGGTGGTGACGGTCACGCGTGAGATCTGGTGGGGGCTGGCGGGTGCGACGCGCACGCTGTGTGTGTGCCGTGTACCACGGTGAGGAGCGGGGCTGGGGTAGAGCTAGCTAGCGTTGCGCGCGGGTCGGGTTAGGGCTAGGTTTAGGTTTGGGTCTGGATATTTAGGGTTTAGATTTTTATCTGGGGTAGTAGGCTGCTACCAGCTGGGCCTTTGGGCCTGGCCGGTGGCGTCCTCCCCCAGGAAAATTGTTTTTATTTATATTTTGACTTGTTTTATTTAAACCACCTTTTGTAAATTATTTTTAGACAAAACAAAATATCCGGAAGAGGCCCTTGTTTTGGTTTGAAATCGAGACGAGGGATATTTAGAAAAACAAAATAGGCTTTTAGAAAATAGTTTTAGCCAAAAGATGCATGATGACATGACGATGCTCAAATGCAATGTGGCATGATGACATGAGCATGCGGTCATGATGATGCACAAAATAAAAACAACATGTGATTTTCTAGTAGTGGTTTTCCCAGGGTGCTACAGTGTCCGGCCCTAGATTTCCTCGGACTTTCACTAACAGGTGTTTCCATTCTGATGGCGATATTGGAGTCTACCTGGACTCTGGCCGGATAGTTTGAAAATTCTTTGTCAGGCCGGAATCTCCGGGGTGGTGTGGTCAGAATGTTCGTCCTAGGCCGGAATGTTTGGTGGGTTTCAGCCGGACACTCTGGGTTAAGTGGCTCCAATGGCTACATTTCCTAGGGCCCTATATAAAGGCCCCTTCTTCTACCTTGGGCAGCCGCTCATCCCCAACCTCGAGAACCCTAGAAGCTGAGCCATTAAATCCTCAAGATCTTCTCTCTCACCCATCCAAAGTCATTGATCTTTGGAGAATTGAAGGAGAAGATACCGATCTACATCTTCATCGAAGCGATTTGCATTTCCCCCTCATTTACTTGAGGGCCCCCTTGTTCTAGTGTTTCTTAGGAAACCCTAGGTTGTATTTTCACTTCTAACTTGCTTGTTATCATTGTGGAAGCTAGCCTTGTACTTGGAAGCCTCTGTTCCTTTGTGGAAGTTGCTCCAAGCTTGTTGTAAAGGCGTCGATTCCCGCCTCGCAGGGTACCGATAGTGGAAAAGTGGACTAGGCCATTTGTGGCGGAAGTTCACTGGAGAATAGGGTGATGCCTTTGTGGCGTTGTGGTCTTAGTACCACCCACCCCTCCAATGGAAACGTACTTCCCCAAAAAAGGAAGGAACTATGTGAATCAAATCCCATGTCCCCGCGTGCTCCACTCTCGGTTACCTCTTTCCTCTTATCGTTCATTTACTTGTGTTGTGCTAGTTGCTAGGTTGTCATATAGGTAAATTCACCTTAGTTTCATATCTAGAGAGAATTACCTTTGTGTCAAGCCTAAATTGAAAAAGAAGTAAAATTTGGAGTAGCACCTATTTACCCTCCCTCTAGGTGCCCATACGATTCATTTCAAATACAAGCTACAACACATATATATACTACCATACATGTAGCAATCAGGGGTTCTAAATTACACCCATGATCAAAATAACCATCAGCCAGGATGGCTCTGTGTTGATGTAGAGATCGTTGGGAACCCCAAGAGGAAGGTATGATGAGCACAGCAGCAAGTTTCCCTCAGTTATGAAACCAAGGTTTAATCGAACCAGTAGGAGCAAGGAAACACCCCAAAGGTGTTGCTAGCTGAGCCTTGGCAGACTACCGGTGCTAGTAGTAACGTGGAGACCTGCACAACACAACCACAGAACTCTGTACCCAACTTGCGATGAGGTTCTCAATCTCACCGTGTTTTGCTGAAAACAAAGGATTAAACGTATCGCATGGAAGGAAGTAAAAGTTTGCAGAAAGTAAACACAAAGCAGTAAACAGTTTATAGATTGTATGTAAGAAAAGGACCGGGATCCATAGTTCACTAGAGGTGGCTCTCCTTAGATAGATAACATGTTGGGTGAACAAATTACAGCGGGGCAATTGACAAACATCGAGAAAGCAATACATGCATATACTAATCATCTTGACTCCTTTGAGACTTGATTGGGCATTACAACATTATAAATAGACCGCCATCCAACTGCATCTATGACTAATAATGCACCTTCAGGTTATCTTCTAAACCCCCTCCAGTATTAAGTTGCAAGCAATAGATTATTCCTTTACGAATTGCGTGTAATGTAAACAATACGATTGTTCTATGAACAAAGGATTGTTGTTTTCTCCCTAGTAGCAACAACACATCTAGTACCTTAGAGATTTCTGTCACTTTCCCAGATTACCAGAGGCATGAACCCACTATCGAGCATAAATACTAACTCTTGCAGTTGCTAGCATCTACTTGGCCAAGATAGCTACTAACAACGGAAAGCATGCAAGATCACAAATAACAAAGACATGATAGAATCAATAATCAATCTAAAATAGCATCTCAATATCCATCGGATCCCCGCAAACACAACATGCAGAATTACAAATAGATGATCTTGATCATGAACGGAGCTCACAAGATCTAGACATGAAAGCACAAAGGAGGAGAACCAGCCATCTAGCTACTACATCGATCCGTAGTCCAAGGATGAACTACTCACGCATCACACCGGAGGCTTGCATGGTGATGAAGAAGGCCTCTAGGGTGAATTCTCCTCTCCGGCAGGGTGCCGGGAAGAGCTTCAGATCCCTCCCGATCTAGGGATGGATATGATGGCGGCTACAGACTCTTTCGTGGATTTTTGATGGGGTACTTAGGATTTTCGTCCCGAGGGCAATATATAGGCGGAAGGGGAGGCCGAGGGGGGGCCTGGGCTGGCCACACCACCCCCTGGCGCGGCCAGGCTTCGCCCGTGTGGCCAGGTGGTGTGGTGGCCCCCTAGCTCCTCTCTGTCTCGTATTCTAGCATCTGATGACTTCTGGAAAAATAGGCACTTTGGCTTTTGTCCTGTCCAATTCCGAGAATATTCATTTTTTGACTTTCCTAGAACCAAAAACAGCAGAAAACAGGCAGCTGACACTGTGGCTCTTGTTAATAGGTTAGTCCAAGAAATCATATGAAAAGTACTCCAAAGTTTGGACAAAACACAAGAAAGTGGATAAAACCAAGCATGGAACGTCAAAAATTATAGATACATTTGCAATGTATCAAGCCACTAGGGGAATAACCCATGATGAAATGAACCATCAACAGGGGCATCGAATGCCCCTGAACCAATAGGGATTTTAACCCCTAATCAAAAGAGATCAGTCATAGTTCACCATCACGAGTTCTCCATCAGCAACTACTAGTACGACTTACAAACTAAAAACCTATGGCATCAAGGACGCCATAACCTAGTCGTGGTCAGGGCAGGTGTACTGCCTGGCTCTGGAGGACCCCGGCTTATAGATCGTCATCCTGATGATGAAGGCCTTGAGATTGAACTCCATGATGTCATCGTGCTCCAGGTCTTACTTGTACACCAGCTCGGGCCAGTTCTTCCTAAACGCGGCCTGATGAGCGAACCAGTCCACCTGCACCCACTCAGCGCACCAGCGGCAAGCAGTGACTGGCATGATGCGCGACAGTGGGTCCTGATCCAGTTCCTCAGTCCAAGCTGGAAGGTCGGCGGGATCACCAGCATGTGGAGGTTCGTAGCGTCTAGCCGGATAATAACCGCGAGGGACCTCGTCGATTTGGTGGTGGAAAGGCTTTGGCTGCCGGCCCTTCTTACTCTGCGTCTGCGAAGTCGCCTCCACCCTACCGATGACCACGGGCTTCATTGCCTAGCGGTTGACTGGGAGCACGTCTCGAAAACCTGATGGGAGTGGCAGCCCCTCCCCATAGTTTCGCAGTCGAACTTAACCACATTGGCATGAAGCAAAACAAGGTCAGCAGCAAAGTACAATCGGGCAAATTAGTGATGGCTCAAAATATATCGAGCTCGTTGGGGAACCCCAAGAGGAAGGTATGATGAGCACAGCAGCAAGTTTTCCCTCAGTACGAAACCAAGGTTATCAATCTAGTAGGAGCAAGGAAACACCCCAAAGGTGTAGCTAGTTGAACGATGGCAGCGCGCACTACCGGTGCCAGCAGCAACGTGGAGACCTGCACAACACAACGATAGAACTCTGTCCCCAACTTGCGATGAGGTTGTCAATCTCACCGGTTTTGCTGAAAACAAAGGATTAAACGTATCGAATGGAAGGAAGTAATAGTTTCCAGAAAGTAAACACAAAGCAGTAAACAGTTTATAGATTGAATGTAAAAGAAAGGACCTAGATCCATAGTTCACTAGAGGTGGCTCTCCTTAAGATAGATAACATGTTGGGTGAACAAATTACAGCGGGGCAATTGACAAACATCGAGAAAGCAATACATGCATATACTAATCATCTTGACTCCTTTGGAACTTGATTGGGCGTTACAACATTATACATAGACCGCCATCCAACTGCATCTATGACTAATAATCCACCTTCAGGTTATCATCCGAACCCCCTCCAGTATTAAGTTGCAAGCAACAGATTATTGCTTTACGAATGGCGTGTAATGTAAACAATACGATTGTTCTATGAACAAAGGATTAATCTTTTGTCCCTAGTAGCAACAGCACATCTAGTACCTTAGAGATTTCTGTCACTTCCCCAGATTACCAGAGGCATGAACCCACTATCGAGCATAAATACTAACTCTTGGAGTTGCTAGCATCTCCTTGGCCAAGATAGCTACTAACAACAGAAAGAATGCAAGATCACAAATAACAAAGACATGATAGAATCAATAATCAATCTGAAATAGCATCTCAATATCCATCGGATCCCCGCAAACACAACATGCAGAATTACAAATAGATGATCTTGATCATGAAATGAGCTCACAAGATCTAGACATGAAAGCACAAAGGAGGAGAACCAGCCATCTAGCTACTACATGGATCCGTAGTCCAAGGATGAACTACTCACGCATCACACCGGAGGCTTGCATGATGATGAAGAAGGCCTCCAGGGTGAATTCCCCTCTCCGGCAGGGTGCCGGGAAGAGCTTCAGATCCCTCCCGATCTAGGGATGGAGATGACGGCGGCTACAGACTCTTTCGTGGATTTTTGATCGGGTACTTAGGGTTTTCGTCCTGAGGGAATCTTATAGGCGGAAGGAGAGGAGGAGGGGGTGCTGGGGTCGGCCAGACCACCCCCTAGCACATGCCAGGCCTGGCCGCACGGCTAGGTGGTGTGGCCGGCCCCCAGCCCTTCTCCGTCTCGTATTCTGGCATTTGATGACTTCCGGAAAAATAGGCACTTTGGCTTTTGTCCCATCCAATTCCGAGAATATTCATTCTCTAACTTTCCTGGAACCAAAAATAGCAAAAACCAGGCAACTGGCACTGTGGCTCTTGTTAATAGGTTAGTCCAAGAAATCATATGAAAAGTACTCCAAAGTGTGGACAAAATACAAAAAAGTGGATAAAACCAAGCATGGAACATCAAAAATTATAGATACATTTGCAATGTATCAATTAGCAAGGACTAGAACTACTAAAATTGTCTAATTGGGCAATGCGCATGATACAAACATTGCCCAGGTTGGCAATGGACCTGCACAAGGGCAAAGTAACAATAACTAGAACTACAATTGGGCAATGCGCATGATACAAAAAATGCCCAGGTTGACAATGGACATGCACATGGGCAAAGTAGCGAGAACTAGAACTACTAGCATTGCCCAAATGGACAATACACATGATACAAACATTGCCCAGTTTAGAAATGGACATGCACATGGGCAAAGTAACAAGAACTAGAACTACTATCATTGTCTAATCGGGCAATGCACATGGTAGAAACATTGCACAGTTTGGCAATGGACATGAACATGGGCAAAGTAACAAGGACTAGAAGTACTAGCATTGTCCAATCGAGCAATGCACATTATATCATATTGGATTTGTATCCCCAATCAGGCTAAGTACCAGGACAACATCCAATTTGAGGATTTTGATAAATTGAATCCCCAATTTCACAGCACATTTTGAAATCCGTAATTACATAGTGCGGAAAAAAAAATCCCAAATCGCTCGTTCACATCTCTAACTACCTAGATCGAGTCCTAACTATCGTCGATTTAGTACCAAACCCTAACCGCTACGTAGATTAGTAACTTACCCTGGTCGGCGGTGGCGCCATCGGTGAAGATGGAGCAGTAGCAGTGGCCGCCGGAGCGATAAAAGGCGCCAAGGGTGTGGGGGTTGGGGCCGCCGGCATGGGTGGAAAAACCCTATCCAACTCGTCGAGGGAAACCCCGACAATGGCAGGGCTTTCCCGGCCGCCTTCGTCGCGGATGTGGCTTCCTCCTCAGTTGTAGAAGACGATGCCGCTGCCGCGGTCGCCGCCATTGCTGCCCATGTTGCGCGCGTGCAGAAGGGTGCCGAAGCCCTGTGAGCCCTCGCCAAGGCTGCTTCGCCGGCGGCGACGAGTTCCTCTAGTTGGACGGCCACCCACCGCCCATGCGCACTCACCTCGTCGATGTTGGGGCCGTGGAACTGAGGGGAGGGGGGAGGAGCGACGGTCATGGTTGCGAATCGGGGTGAGGAACACAGGGTGGGCGGTGAGCGGAGTGGCCTGGGAGTTAAGTCGAAAAAGACCCTTTTCCGCACTTCCCACGCGTGCAAGGGGTCGGCACGCGGCGCTCACCAGGGACTGGTTGCGTAAAACTGGCCGATTTCGGCATTTCCAGCGAGCGAACTTTTAGCCTGCTTTAAATCTCGTGCCATGCAAGAATTTCATTCGGCCCAGCAAACCAAACAGGTTTATTTCTTGCCGTGACAGGGCGAGAACCAACCAAACACGCCCAGTATTTACCAAAGGATTTTACGGCGCCGCGCGTTCGGGGGAGGGCTGGATATGCTCTGAAATCCGCTCCTCGCACCCTCGTTCCGCGCCAAATCGAGAATCGGATATGCTGGGTTTAGCCGTCCTCCGGTTCGCTCTGCCCCCTCCTCGCGCCTCCGCCTCCTTCTCCACCTCCGCTGCCGCCGCCGCCACCGCCGCCGGAAACATCTCTGTAAGGCCCCGTTCCTCCTCTCTTCCGCGCACTCTTTCCGCGTGGCCCCATTCGCATCTCACATGGAATGGCTTCCTGATCTCTCTTCGACGGGAGGTGACAGCTCGTGGATGGAAACCTTGGCGCTGTTCTGCGCCCGGAGGTGGGCGAGGGCGATATGGTGGCGGCGGCGAGCGCGCACAGGTGGCGGATGGTGATCTCCTACGACGGTACCAAGTACAAAGGTTATTCTCGGCCCCCTTCTCTGCACTTGAATTCTGTATATTGGTGGTATTTGTGCATTTGAGCGTTATGAGATTCTTAGGTGGTGATAAATGGTTGGGGTGCTAAGCTAAGGACGTTCGTTGCGAGCATTAGGGTCACTGGGTCAGTGCTGATGTGAGTGCTGAATTTCAGCAAAAGGTCTTGTAGAGAAGGGAGTTTTTCTATTATCGCGGTGAATGGAATAATGCAGCCATTATGCGCACTCCTTTTTATCGGGATAATTCTACATTATTGCCGGTTTTCGGGCTTTACATTGTTGCTACCTATGACCATAGCAACGGTACTCCAATGGGATGTGTTCACACCATTGGATGTTTATATTCGAATTCTGCGTAATGACGACAAATTTTATGAGACTCCAAAGATTGACGGTAACTCTTAGTAGCATATGAGACTCTAGGTTTGAATCAGCCTCCTGGCATAATAAAAAGCAAGGGAAAGGCTGCCTAGAAATTCCCTCCCCAGACTCCACAATGGTGGGAACTTTCGGAACTTGGTGCGCCCCTTTATGAGATCTCCTGAAAAGAAATCGAGTAGCATATGATATTGGGCCTTTGTTCTTTCACTTTTATCGGGATGAAAGATTATAGCTCTAAGAAAGGAGGTAGTTCTGTTGTTTTTCAGGATCTTGAAACCTTGACATTCATTTTACCACTACAAGGGGAAGTACAGCTTCTTTCCTGATGATGCTTTGGGAGGAGCGAGTACTGCACAAGTTTCATAAGTTGTGTTTACAATGCTCACTTGTAGTATAATAACTACGATAATACTACACCAGAACTTAATCATACTTTCGGCTCATTTCAGCATATCTTCTCAATGAGTTTCCTGCCTAAGTAGTGATTTGCTTTATCCTATACTACCTTTGCATGTGCATGTTACAAATTTCTCACAATAACTCATAGAGATTGAACCATGGTTTTTAAGGTGTTAAGGCGTCTTAAGGCGATCTGGGGGCGCTTTGACACCTAAGCGATGCCCAGGTGGGCGCTTTGGACGCCTAGGTGCCTAAAGCGGTTGTTTTTGCAAAGCGGAGGGTGGGTGCCTTGACGCCTAAGTGTCGCCTAGGCATCCTAAAGCGGACGCCTTAAAAACCATGGATTGAACAAACAATTATGTTCTCAAAAGTCCATGGATTGAACAAGTATGACACCAGCTGTTATTTATACACGCCCACCTGCAAATTTATAGAAATTGAACTCGCAGTTGTTCTCCTAAAAATGCGCTTGATAGGTCAAAATTTTTGCTATCCAATTAGACAAGACATCTTTTTCCGGTGTTAGCTATGGTGTTGCGTTCACAATGGCAATGTGTTGCGCCAAGCTGTTACAGTCTCTTACCGTGTAGTTTGTCCCGTGTCCAAATGTGGCAAGTTTTACACTCTTAATATAATATATTTGAAGCTTACAAGCTTATCAAATGAGGTATCAACCAATCACCAATGTCTGAACTCTGAAGCACGTGTGTCCTTTTATCAGTGACTGGCATGGCTAGTATTTTGCATTTGTGGGGCATATGAGTAATGAGACCAAGAATTAAGCAGTAAGAGATGTCTTTGCCATGATGTTATTTGGATCATGTGTTAAGTTGCTCGATAATATACCTTATAACTTACTAATATATGCGAGGTGTATATACCTAAACATGCCGAACAAGTTTTACTTTCATATGCAAAATTATATTCATAGTACAGAAACTCGTGCCAATATAGACATGTATCCAAGTCAAACCATATGATATTCTCTGAAACACCAACATCGTTACATATCCAAATAGGCTTTTTAATCTTATAGTTATAGGTGAACTGTGTGGTGCATGGCACTCTAGAGTGCATAGTAGTTATCCTTTTAGAATGTTGTGCCACCACTGGTAATTATGAGCTTATAGGAAACAGTAAGCACTTAACTTCAAGCATTGTGTGTTGAATTGGAGGTTGCTACTGAGAACAGAGGCGAACCCAGGAATTTGTCGAAGCGTGGGCGTGCCTCAAGGCAACTGGAAATTCTCGACCAAATATATGTATCAGATGAAGGAAATACTTTTTTAATCTTACACACAATTATTTTGTTCTACGTGAACGTATATTTCTCTCACATGAACATATTTTTAATCTCGCGAGCAATTTTTTTTTAGCACATAGACCATTTTGTAACATAGTGATATTTTTAACTACATGTTCATTCTTTTAAACCTCGTGAACATTATTTTGTATTACTTATTTCTCTCACATGAACATTTTTTAACCTTACACGTGGACATTTTTTAAAATTCCGTGAACATTTTTGAACTGCACGGAACATTTTGTCTTTTAAGTCCTTGTGAACATCTTTATTTTGAACTCTGATTATTTTCTCTCGGTGTCTTTTTCTTCACTGCTTCCCTCCTGTTGCCAAGCGTCATTTTTATTCCTTCTTTTATCGAGCAGCCCCTCACTCCTTTGATTTGAACTTTACGTCCAGACTCGTGTCGATAGTGAAGAAGTATTACTTTCTTCTTCTGAAGAGTATTCTAATCTTTTGCCAATATAAGTTCATGCTTGTGTCGATAAATGTTCATCCTCGTGTCAAGAAAAATGTTCTTACTTGCAAAAGAATTGTCTAATAATTATGTAAGTTTGTTTTCACATCTTTTTGTGTTAGTATGCTTGAAATTTTAAAACCAGTACGAGAAAACAATTACCCATACCTTTTTCAACTTACAAGTTTTTTTCCCAATTACAACGGATTACTTTTGTGTTTTCTGAGACGTGAACAAACATGCTACTACTAATAAAGGCTTGGGAAACCAGCTAAAAGAAAAGCACGTGAAACAGTGTGAAATAGTTCATAGAAACAGCACAAATAGTAGGGAACTTGGGCCTTCGGTTTGGAGCTAGAGGTTGTACATGATGGTTCTTGGAATCGGCGCAAAATCGTCAAATAGGAGGACCCATGAGTTGTTGCCTGGTGTGGATGTGTCATGTGCGGTCCTTCCTGCCTTCCTGGACCATGGCTTCTTGCGTAAGGCTTAAGAGGCCCAATTGATGGCACCAAGGAGCACACCTGTTAATCATGTCGTGCTAAAAATAAAATAAAAGGAAAGGGCCACGAAACAGTTTTGCCCATCGATAATTGTTGATTTCGTGCCTTGAGAGCGACTCGTGCCTGATGCGTGCGCAGTGAAGCCCGGCAAGCGCTGGCTAACAGGGGTGCTGGGTCAGCCGGTGACTGAGAATACCTTATTGTTAGATCGTAACAGATTTCTTTTGCATTTTCTTGAACCTCATCTAGCATATTCTTGCAGAATACATTAGTTATATAGTGTTAACACTGTCATTTCTTCATCATATACGATCATGGGTTCTGTCAATTTCTCGTTTGGCAACTCTGCCCTTTTTTGGAGTGATAATTGGACAACGGAGATTCTCTTTAGCAAATCTCCCAGCCTCCACTCCTTTGCAATTGATAAACTTGCCTCAGAGCTGATCCCGTCGATGCTTTTCGCCTTTTTTCTACCGAAGCTTTTGATGAATTTCATGAGTTCAGGCAACTAGTTCTTCAAGCTCAATCTGTCCTCAATTTAAATGATCATGATGTTTGGACATATAGCTGGGGGCCTTTCTTTTCCGCTTCTCAAGTGTACAACCTATAATTTGAGCACATTGAAGCCCCTACCTTCTCTAGGTGGATTTGGAAATCTAAATTATGCACTGCCAAGATCCTGGCTTTCTTGCTCCTGGCTAGTGATCAACTAAACATGAAGGACCTTCTCCAAAGGAAAAGATTCTGGACAGAAGATGACGGATTCTGCAGCTTATGCGAATATGATTGCCTCGAAACCAGAGACAACCTTTTCTGGAACTGCCCTTTAGCAAGCGTTGCTGGCTTTCGATCATGCTAACTGCTGCTTGGACCACTTGGAAGCAGAGGGATGCAATTCTTTTTGACAATGTAAATCCTAGATTTAGTTCCTAGTCCTTTTCCTTCAAACGAGAGCTTTTCTTTATTTCTTACAGAATGAAGGAGGACCTTAGGTTAGCCTTCATTGCCTGGCTAGACATTTTGTAACCCTTGGATACGCCCTTTGTACACCCCCCCTCTTCTAAATATTTTGCTTTATATATATATATATATTTTTTTTTACTGTTGGTGTCTCCCCTACAGTTTTCAGTTAAAAAATATACAATCGTGGGCTGCCACTCCTCTGCAAAGCTAACTGATGTTCACTATTTCTTGTGAGCCATTTTATTTTGGATCAGTACTAGCTGGAGGAGAATTCTGAATTTTGTTACATCCATTGAATCAATTTGCTAAATGCAACATCGATCACCTATACTGTAATCTACTTGCTTGGCATTTTGTTACATCCATTGAATCTATTTGCTAAATACAACATCGATCAAATATATTGTAATCTACTTGCTTGGCATGTGACATGAACATCCCTAAGCTGTGAATATAACTTCAGAATTTTCAAATAACAAATGATGTTCTAATTGCTATCAATCTCTTAGGTTGGCAGTATCAACCATCACCTCCAACCATACAATGCTTTTTAGAGAAAGCACTAATACACATAACGAAGCTGGACCGGAAGGAGCTTTGTTTGGTTGGTGCAGGAAGGACAGATACAGGTGTTCATGCACGGGGTCAGGTTTAATTATCTTGCTATACAATTGTAAACAATCCTTAAGTTAATATATTTGACCCTACTTGTATATCCTGCATCGTTGATAAGTTAAAATCCCGTGATAACATGTATGTGTTCTTTTTCAGGTGGCACATTTCACCACACCTTTTGCGTATCATTGTCTTGACAGCTTTCATTCTGCAATCAATGGGCTTCTACCTCCTGATATTCGAGTTAGGGAAATTAGTGAAGCATGTCTGGAATTTCATGCTCGCACATCCTCCAAGAGCAAAATATACCATTACAAAATCTATAATGGAGCTGTTATGGACCCCTTCCATAATAATTATGCTTACCATAGTGCACATAAACTTAACCCACATGCTATGCGGGAGGCTGCAAAGCATTTCGTTGGAGTACATGACTTCACATCTTTTGCCAATGCAGTACATAATGATCGTGTCCGCAGTCCCATAAAGAGGATATCACGCTTTGATGTTACTGAAATGGTGACTGATGACCCCATCACTTAGTTTGATTTTCTGTGGCCCTTATGAGTTCAGTGTTGCGTGTGGGGTTTTGTGTTGTATGACCTGACATTTTCTGGTTGCTAAACAGGATGCTATCATACAACTCGAGGTTGAAGGCACTGGGTTTTTGTACAGACAAGTGAGAAACATGGTAATTTTTATCACTTGTTTAAAAGTATGCCTGAAATTAATTTTATTACGTGTCACATCATCTGAATGTAATTGAATAGTAGGGAGTTTTGACCCTGGGGCGTGGTGCAGGCAAGGACAGATTGCTACTCCCTCCGTTTCAAAATATAAGATGTTTTAGCTTAATGAACCTACACACTAAAAGTGGTCTAGATACACTCCTTTCACAAAGCTAAAACATCTTATATTTTGAAACGGAGGGAGTACTTTTTACTTCCATGATTCGTATGCTAGCCGCCTACCCCTTATATAGACGTGGTAGGGTAGCCTGTATAACAAATCAATTTTTTTTTTGACTCTGACTACAGCGGGCTTACGCCAGCCTGAACAAATCAATTTTCATATAATCTTACTATTATATAAGCATACCAGAACTTGTGCATGATCCCCAATACCCTTGGACCGAGGTCTATGGAGCAACTATTTCTTTCTCTTTTACCTTGTCCTGAAAATAATATGCGGTATAATAGCAGTTCATTTTATACAACTGGGATAAATCATGTCAATATCAAATGCGCATCCGATATCTAATGATTGTGTCAAATGCCCAACTTGGGCACTCATATTCGTAGCTTTTTGCGAGGGGAGAAGATTATCTTTATTACTAGCTCAAGAGAGAATGCATCTAGAGATTTGACTCCAGACACTTGGAAGTTTTATCCATGACACTTCAATTCTAAGTTTGTAACAGTAGCTGGAGAATGTCACTAGTGCAGAATTATGCAGCGAATTTTGTGTTACTCACCAAATTGGAGATATAACAATTTGTAAAAACACTGTCTGGTCTGTAGTTGTTCCTATCAAAGAAATTGGAATGGCTGAACTAATATTATCTGCTTTCTTTTGGCAACTCCCCTGTTTTATGAGCATTTATTCACATACCCGAACAACACAGCACCAGAATTGAGGACATGGTTCTGTATTTTTATGTTCTGACAGTAAGAATTTTTTTTGGGGGTGGGGTGGGGACACAATGACAGTAAGAAATATCTATATGAGTATTGACCTAATGTCTCCCTTTACCTATTTAACAGAATTAATATTAAAATCATTATGCATTCAGATGGAATGATGTTTCCTTTGTTAATGCTTGTTCGAGTGATTTTTCTGAGCAATTGTTTGTCCGAGTGTTGTTTGTGCTGAACAGCTGACCATTAGCGTATCTCTTCAGTGTCATAATAGCATGTTGTTCCATGCAGGCAGCTTTGCTAATTCAAGTTGGGAAGGAGGGACTGCCTCCTGAAATCGTCCCGAAAATTATTTTGGCAAAGGACCGCAGAGAACTAGCAAAGGTGGCCTTTTTAGCACCACCTCATGGATTGTATCTCATGTCAGTCAACTATGACAAAGATATCTTGAAGCCTCCTGAAGGTTCACCTCCAATTAGTTTTGGTAGGACTCATCAGATTAGTAGATGCAAACTTATATTCTATTGATTCTTTCTTGAAAACCAGTAGTGTAAAGAGCTACTAGTGGGGGTTGTGTCATTTTGGCAGTTTTCTTTGTTCCTCCAGAATTTCCATGGTGTCAGTAGGACTAATTTTTGACATGTAAGGATTTGTTTGTGGAGCCTCGATAGTTTGGTAGGACCTGCATGTCTGCCAAGTGCAAACATACATCCATTTTCGTCAATGCATCTGTGCAGATATAAAGTGTGCAAATTAGCTATTCAGTATGTTGATTGTTATAGATAAGGCAACAATTATATTGTTACCACGGTTTATCGTGGAAACTTTGCTATCCCAAGAAAGATGGAGTTATGGGTTTTAGGGACTTCCATTCATTTAACCTTGATATGTTAGCATCCCTAAAAAAAAAACTGGCTATGTTAGCAATTTTTTTTTAGAGATTGATCAATGAACCAGAATCTTTGTGTGCAAGGGTTCTTAAGGCTAAATACTACCCTAATGGTGATATTCTAAAGGTTGGTCCAAAAGCAGGGGCTGCTTTTACATGGCAAAGCTTGCTTGCATGTCTTAATTCCTTAAAAAGGGATTACATTTGGAGAGTGGGAGACGGTGAAAAGATCAACATCTCGACTGGCCCCTGGATTCCTACAAGCCCAAATAGAAAAGTCAAAAGTTTCTGAGTTGATCAGCCCACTGACTGGGAACTGGGATGAACAACTTTTGAATGACTTATTTACTCCAGTTGATGCAAGAAGAAAATCGCTCTCAATAATCAAGGGTTTGAAGACTTTATTGCTTGGGGCTTCACTTTTTTTCGAAATGGAGGTATTACCCCCGGCCTCTGCATCAAAAAGATGCATACATCTTGCTTGATTTATTATTCAATGAAACCTTACAAAGAGAATACAAAGATCAATCGAAGCGACTTCTCAAAAAACAACTTGATGAAAGGGTGGCCATGTCAGAACACTCTAACCGCAACACCAACACATCATCAACATACCGGAGGTCTCGAAAACCGCCCCACGACGGGTCAGGAGCACAAACCGGTCCAGCTGATCCGTAGCGCACACCATCGTGCACGCTGAATCTCCTGCTGCCGCCGTCTTCCGCCAACCCATCTTTAGGAGAGATCGATGCAAAGACCTTGCAAGGCTGCCATCGACGCCGCCATGACGCCAGATGGCACCACTGTCCTGCGCACTTCCATCAATAAGCACGTGTGATCGCCACCGAGACCTCTCGGCGCCATGCCGCCGAGTCTCGCCAACCGCCGCAGCTAGAGACCGCCAGAAGATCTGTCGTCCGTAGTACCTACCACACTAGGCATGACTGAGCGTAGCACTTGGCGGTTAGGCATGACTTGACATCTCCACTAGAGCCTCCGTGCAAGATGAAGCCGCTCCACCACCAGCCTCTGCCATCCAGTGCTGCACCACAAGCAAAGCTCCCAAGAGAGAATACGACATCAAAGCGCCGCCATTGCCTGATCCGGATAACCAGATTAGGGTTTCCCCCGGAGCAGCAGGAGTGCCCATAACCTGTAGCCATCGTCTGTTCCAAAAACGATGCCCTCAAGAGGGGAACCGACGCCAAGCGCCACCATCATCCGATCCGGGAGACCCAGATCTAGGGTTTCCCTGGAACAGCTCGAGTAAAGTGAAGACAGCAGGGAAGACGATTCAACAAACTAAAATAAAGTATGTATGGCGGTGGCGGTGACTAGGGCCTTCACATGCCGAGTGAGCGGAAATCGCCTCGTTAAGCGGGCTTGGCGGGCTAACGAGGGTCCATTCCTCTTTGAGAGCGGTAGATCGCCATCTGCGTGTCGAGCTCTTCCCAAGTTTGCTCTGGGCGGGCATGCGCGTCCGCGTTGTCAGGGTTGGGATGCACCACGAGGAGGCACTCTGAGTGAGCCTCTTCGAGTTCTTGCCATCGGAGTTGCTCCAACAACATGGCGTTGTTGATGACATCCCACCCGAGCCGGCTGTCTGTACAACCGTGTTGGCCTCCCGGAGGGACCTCCCTCCTGCCTCTGGGATCCCCTGCCCTATTGCTCCCGCCCACACGCCACTTGGACGGAGGCGAGGAGCATCCATTGGTCGATTGACGGCTCCGCCTCACCATCGAAGGCAGAGACGTTGTTGTCCTCCTCCTCGTCGGCGGCGACTACCTACACCTTCGAGCGGCTCTGCCTCGGCTCCTCCTCCTGGGTGTCGCCCACGAGTGGTGGAAAGACAACCATGTATGGTGCTCGAGTGTGGTGCGCCGTTTCCACCGCGACTCGGCCCTTTTTTATATCCGGCGACGACCCGATGGGAACTCACTGGAAACGGCGAGAAACTACGAGGCGTAGAGGCAAACGAGGGCGGGAAATGGCGTGGTGTGGCGCGGCGTGACGGGAACTCGCTGGAAAAGCCATACTCCGGTGTCGGGAGGAGAGCCTTCGTGGGCATGACAATTGTGTCGCTACTAATGGTCCCCGCGTGGCCAATTCGACGTGCCATGCGTTGCTGGCAGCCCCAGACCAACCATGTGTGCTGGGAGCTGCAAGGGGTACTGCACAATTTACTGTTGCCCTAGACAACGTTTGGGGGTGCCGGTGCAAACCTTTTTTCGCTCGACACCCACAAAATCCGCTGGGGACGCGTTGGGGCTCGGTGGAGATGCTCTAAAACTCACAATGTATAAAAACAAAACTATGACATGAAAGAATACACACAAGAAAAAACATGGAACTCTGCAGACTTTGGAGTTTGGGCATACTGCAAGCTAAGATCAAAAAAAACTTTCCTCTATTCGAAAGAGTTATGATAACAAAATAGATACTCCCTCCGTTTCAAAGTATAAGATATTTTAGCTTTTGTGAAACTAATGTATCTAGACATCTTTTAGTGCATAGGTTCGAAGTGAATCTATACACTAAAAGGGATCTAGATACATTTATTTTACAAAAGCTAAAACATCTATTTAGAAACAGAGAGAGTACTACTCTAAGTCACGTGGATTTTCTTTTTTCTCCGACTTTTGGGCGTCTCGGCAATTTTTCCTTTCATGGCCAACCACGCGCCCCGTTTCGGCTCCACTCCGCACGTGTCTCCTCGCCTCCCTGCCCGGGTGACGTCCCTGCTGACTTGGGCGCGGCGTCATGGTGGCGACACGTTGCGCCCGTGGCGCCCCTTGTGGCTACACGTCGAAGCGTGCTCTACATGCACCCTCGTGCCAGTCCTCCTTCTAAAACGTGCCCTCGTGTCAGTCCTTCCTTTCTTCCTGAGTAGCTATTTTTATTAGGTCTAAACTTAACTTGATATTATGTATACTAGATCATGTTGGCGCGCGTTGCCGCGCCCATTTATTTTTATAATAGAAGGGTTGGAGGTATGGTATTCATATTAGGATGGCATGAGAGATAGATTTCTTGTACTCTAACTTGAATTTAATTCATATGCACCTAGACGTCTTGTAGTGTATAGGTACGTACGAATCTAGATAAATCAAAGTCACTTATTTTAATAGGAGGGAGTGTTTGAACATTGCCTCTTTGGCTCGGATTTTTTTTGCAGTTTCTCCAATTTTCACTGCACAATCTTGAGAATACACATGCGGCTGCAGGCGGAAAGTTTCGACTTGGCCACTCACCTCACGCCCTTTTTTATACCGTGTTAGCTTCATGACTTTGTTGTTTGGATGAAGGTGGTGACGAGGGATGACTCAATGTTCTTTTGTTGTTTATACAGATACCACCTAGGTCGTGAGGGAGCATGCATAAGTTTTTCCAACTGTCTAGAGTAGCCAAAACAATTGCTTGCTTGAGATAGGCTTTATTTCCAGTCACTAGATCAACATCAGAGGTGGCATTTGGGGCCAATTCATCACAACAAGCCTATTTGACGTGGAGAGAAGCTTCCCTCAAGGATATTCGGCCCATAGCGGGATGCAACTTCATCAAACGGCCAGGAATACCAAAGAATTCAATCGGATGGTAAAAAGTGAGCAGGTTGTGAGAGGTCTCCGTTTTGGTTCAGTTTTAATATCCTTAATTAAGGGGAAGATGGTGCACTAGTGTCATCCCCAACCGGATCAGTTCTTTTGTCGAGACACGATCCGTCGTCGCTGTCTCTGATAGGGTTAGGTAGTACGGGAAGCCGAACTAACAAGAGTTGGATGCTACAACAGTTTTGGCCCAATTCACAAGAGAATGCCAATTTGATGTATAGAGACCCATCCGCTAGGGATAACTAGGCCAATTCGGGAGCATAAGTAGCACAAGTAAATCGGATGGCTAAAACTGGTTTCATGCAACGATCAGACGGTCAAAAACATACAAGTCGTGAGGGAGCTCCCTTTTGTCCTAGTTATAATATCCCTAATGCGTGTTTCCTTTAGGTTGTCCTTTATGCAACAAGGTGCGTTCTCGATTGGTACGTTGCAAACATAGACTTTAAGAGAGGGACCGAAAAGAAAAGTTTCGAGAGCCCTCCTCCAACCTCCCACCCCCCCTCTTCTGTGCATTGACCAAGGGTGGCCGGGCCGAACCCGAGCTATCTCTGGGCGCTGCCGACCGGAGATGGCGAGGGGGAGGCACCAGAGCAGTAGATAGGACTAGCTTTAGGTCTTGTGGCCATGTGCCCGTAGTATGGAGTAGGGCTTCATCTTCCTCGGGCTAAGCTCGACGCATCTGGGGTTGGTGATGTCTCCTAATGCTGCTCCGATGGCTGGAGCCGACGGTGCACGGCGCAGCTACAGGGATCTCCGCTAATAAGGCATATTTCTCTCCCACCTTCATCCGGATCTCGGCTTCTCTGCACCCTCTCTGGCTGGCCGTCCGTGGCGACGAGGGGGAGGGATGTTACAGCAGCGGCATGGCCGGATTGATGGTGGGGTGGGGGTCATTTTTCGTCTTGGCGCTTCGACACGGTCCCATGCGGCCACATGCAGCCCCTGCCTACATTCCATCGCGGTGGTGGATGGTGGATTTGGGGATAATGGCGAGCCCCCTTTTAAATAAGTGTTGTCTCTTGCATTAGATTGGTGGGCGTGAGATGGTGGTGTGGCTCCTGGTCGTCCGTGGCAGCGAGGAGGAGCTGCATCTCCATGATCTGAAAGGTGAGGTTGTTCCCCATGATTTGAAAGGTGAGGTTGTTCCCCCCTTGGCTGGCCACAGAGGCGAGGGAGGGCGAAGAAGTAGGGTTTCATATCCGTTCCTAGTCTGGTGGTTGCTCGGCTCTCCTTTCGAGGTGGCCATGTGGGTTTGTCCATGTTGTATCTTCTTCGGCTCCTCCTCCTCATCTCGGGCAGGAGCTATGAGGGGAAGCTAGATTTCTTCGCGCGACATCGATGGACTTGGGCTGCTCGATGTCGCTCTTCCATGGTTTGTCCTCTCTTCCTGGTTGCCGAGGTTGCAAGCGGAAGGAGAAGACCTCTGTGGAGGTACGACAGAGAACAACCTTGGAGTAGTGAAGCCACTTCTTTCTGTAGATCCAAATCGGAGGCAGTTTGCCGGCCGATTATCTTGGCCAAGAGGCCCTTGAGCTTGCCGGCGAGGTGTTCTGGCATTTCTTCAACCTCCACAGGGAGGCCCGCAGTTGCAGAGGCGAGATGGAAGAAGGACCTGCTTGCTCTCTTGAGAATTTTTTGTCGGGTCCTTGTAAAACGTAGGGTCTTGTGTGATTTTTTATATTTTGGGTCCTGCGTGAAAATCTGTATCTCCACCGTCTTGATTAAATGAAAGGCTTCCAGCCCTTTCTGGGGCTCTCTATTCAAAAAAAAAAGATTGGTACGTTGCAGTACGGCAGGGTGTTACGAGTGATGCACGCGGAGCCGATGGAGCCTTAGCAAGGCATGTGCACGGTGAGATCCTGGCATGGTAGTGTGACGCGTTGAGAAGGCAAGATGCATATTGACCATGTGATCCGGTTCTGCACGCATGTGACACATTCTAGACGAGGGTTGGACAAATTCCAGATCTTAGTCTCATATAAACTTAACCTATAGCTCGAGAATTTACAGTGAGAGAATTGATAACGAATAGTGATCCTATGACATAAAAGTTATTACAACAATCTTATAACGGAGAAAAGAACCAAAATATTACAAGCAAATGTCACTAACCACAAACATCAAGCAAAAAGACAAATTATGCTATTAAATGTAGTAAACTTAACCAATGGCCTAAGAGGCATGAAGTATAATAATGATGTCTTGGCCCATAAATTTCAGGCTACCGGTTAGAAACCACAAGCTACTTCTCGGTGTCGATGTTGTAAGAACTCATTTGCATGGAGCACTCATGCTGCTACAAAAGTATCAACGAAGCAAATGTGAGTACAAGGTATACTCCACAAGACTTATGGTTGGTGGAGTTATTTTGCACAAAGCTATCTTTATTTGTAAAACAAGAGGAAGTAGAAACTCGACGAACAGATCATTTTAAAAGGGAATAAGAGAGCGACATCTCTAACTTATTGATCATCATAGTTTGATATCCACCAAATCATCATCATCACCTCTCAACTAGGATCACCCCTCGTATCCTGAGGAAGCATCCTTAAGCATACATTGATCTCCAAATTTTACGATTAGGTTAAAGTTTTGTATGATCTTGGAATCTGGTCACCAAGTCGTCCTTAATCGTGGACATAGATTTTCGAAAAGATTTAACCTTGTAGGGGTATAGAACTTTACCCACACGAACAACTTTCTCTTAATGCCACTAGTAAACGCACTTCCCTTGTGCGCTGGCAGAGGGCGGTTGAACACGACCTTTACCTAGCTTTCACCTAAATCCACGAGTCACCAGAAAGGGCCACCCATCTTCTATAGCCGGTCGCACTCTCAGCTCGGTCAAATCCTATGTTCTGTGGATCCTAAGTTGGAAGTCCCACAGAACCCTTCACCTCAGCTATGCTCTGTATGATGCACCATCTTCAACCCATCCAAAATGCAGATGCTAAATCCGAATCTCAAACTATGGACTCATGGATCCAAACTAGGAAAGTTTGTGGATCGATGAGGGATTCCACGCCCCCGTGTGGGTGCAAGCTCATCTTGGTTCCAAAGGCAAGAACTCGGGTCCTAGAGGTGGCGAGTATGCGACTATGAAAACCACATCCCACCGTGGCCTCCCATACAAGCCTTAGCATGATTAACCTTCACTGCTTATCTCATCTCATCAACATATCTTGTTCTCCTGCCATAATAGATTCATTTGCATCTCTGATACAACAACTGGCTGAACCAGTCTCAACAGATAAGAATGGCTAAGCAGGACACATGTAACAGCTCTAGCAAAGCAAAGCAAACAAACCAAACCTAGTTATGCTAGGAGAAGTGGATTAGGTTCTATATGCTTCAAAAGATAGTAACACAACAAATAGGATACTCTATCTAAGATAAAATATCATAGTAGAATCGTATTCATCATGGCAAAAATTAAAATATTTTGAAAACATGGGATATTATATCTAAGATCTTCTTTTTTATTAATTTCGATATATTATTTGTATTGTTCTAAATTAGAGAATTAAATATATGGGTTTTACAAGATTTATTCAATTTCTGATATTCTAGAAAACAAATAAAAAGGTTTTACTGCGCTAGGAGCTTAACCTTTTAAACTCTTTACAACGAGGCATAGCAAGCCTCAGACATAGAAAGGTGGGGTCGTGGTACACGTAAGCTTCCACGTTGGCGAAGATTGCTAGTACCCACATCATGTGACACGTCAACACCACGCGGGTGACACATGATCACCATGTCGGCACGCCGACGGCCATACTGGACAACGATGGAGACAGAGGAGGAGAGCGAGTGGGGCTGCATGCGCTAGCATGTATTAACAAAAAGGCCAAGGTGAACCATCTAATGGTGATGCCGCTAAGAATTGGTTGCCGGAGTTACCTCCACAACCGTGACCTGCGGCAGTGCACGGTGGTGTTTGTCGCTCGAGCGAACTAGAGCAAGAGAGAGAAGGAGGGGTGGCTCAAGAGAACCAGATGCTCACCATGAAGCTATTGGAGGGTTGGAATCGACGAAGAAGGTGACATTCAACATCGAGGAAGACAAACACGGAGGGCTTGATTGAGGGTGCACCGGCCCAATTCCTTTGGCAAGGCGATGCGGTACAACATGGTGAATCTCGTGGGCACATCTACATGGCTCGGCGCGGCCGAGAGCGGCAGCGGACAACAGTGTCTAATGGGGCTAGGATTTGGGCTCTAGGGAGAACGAGAGAGAGAGGGCGCGGGAGGAAGATATAAGACTAAGGGGAGGGAGAGGAGACTTGCGGCTTCTTATCCTTGCACCCAAGAGCGGCAGCGAGAATCACGTCACAGAGGAGATCGATAGCGAGCACACGGACAGCCAGCAACTTGGATGCGCGGGGAAGACGATAAGGTTTAATACAAAACCCCCCATGTTTCCAAGGAACCAACACGCAGTGCCTGTGTGCTGATGATTTTGTTAAAACCCCTCAATCTTTTAATTAACAGAGAAAAACAATTTAAAACAACACTAAATTCATTTTATTTTGAATTATGTTCACCCTTTGATTAGTTTGCGGTAATTGGGTGATCCAAAATACACCAAACTTGCATAAAACTTTATGAAAATAATTGTCTTTCCTTAACCAATTTGGAAGGACCACAAAGGCTCATTTGAAGTATTTGGAGAGATTCAAAATAGAGGGAACTCACATGTAGACTTAGGGTTTTTGGTTTCTCTTCTTGCATTTGACTTAGCAAAAGTAGATGATGCTTATGAGGATGCAAATTCAAACCCTAATTAGAGAATTATTAGAACTAGGGATTTTACATGCATGAGCTAAAATAAGATGTGCTGCAGAGAACTAGCCGAAAGGTTAGGTGGTCACATAGGTAGATGATTGATTGGTTAGTGGATATAGTCTTTTGGCCGGTATGGTGTGCATGCATGTAGTTAGAGGAGTAGATGGCGTGAGTTTATGTTGGACATGTTGTAAGTGTGTGAGTGTGGTTTATATTGATAGCTTTAATACCAAATTATTTTACGGTTATCTGTGGATTTCCGATAATTTCAGCTTCACTTTGTGTCCATGTTGTGCACGACTATGGGTTGAGACGGGCTCTTTTTCATGGTATGATTTTAAGTTGGGACAGTTAAACAACATGGGTCGTCACTACGAGTGTCACCAATTTGTTGCTACCAGTTTATCCGCATGTGTAATTTTTGCTCTTGTTTGTTTGCTTTGTTGTGGTGATGCACTGTAGATTGCTGTATTGTCCGTTTTTAGTATTGAACCATACTTATCATGGTTTTAGTTTTCCGTCGTGATGCGTCCACGACATTGTTTTGTTAGAATGCCTACCTTGTGCGATATAGGTCTATTGTTACATTTTCGCGTCATCCTTTCAGTGCTCTTGACATGGTGGCATCAACGAGAGCAGCGTGCGCTGCAACCCATGCTAGTTTGATGCAAGAGCAAAGAAGGTTCTTATTGTAATAGTGCCAAATATGTGTATATGATAAAGTTGGACTTGGATTAGTGGAAGGTTAGGTGTTTGAGTTGAACACTTGTAACCTGGCCTATTATATAAGATCGAGTTTTGAGGACAATTCAACGCCCATGGGGGCACTGGACCGACGTAGCGTTGTAGAACTGATGTGCCCCTAAAGCATGCCCCATAGATATAGGTGTTTAGCGTTGTATTCACGCTGCCATGATTCCTTCCATCTCAGGAGGAACTTCATCCATTGTAGCTCCAAAGCCCTCCGCCATGGAGATGGACATCACTACTACTAATGATGTTCCTACTTCTGCCGTTGTTGAAGTTACTCCTCTAAGCCCCCAGGTGACACCAGAGAGCACGCCTACTATTAACACGGCTTAAGCTCCGGCTAAGGATGCCGTACCAAGGGTTAAAAAGCCGATGGAAGACATGAACAACAAGGCGACAACTAGCAGGGCGACGCCCCCTAGGCCATCACAGATTTCTTCTAGTCAGGTGATGGTCAAGGACTCTCCAGCTCCTCGAGCTATAGTTGTGTCTGATGCCCCAAACTCCTCGGACACCATGCACAGTGACCTTTTCAAGGCTGCGGACATCATGTCTACAAATGCAAAGCTCACCTATGATAATACTCTGCAATGCTCCAACAATCTGAAAGTCATTGCAATTGTAAGTCTTTGGTACTTGTAATTTTTACTTGTGACATATCCCACTGTAGCCCCCGAGCCTTAGGAGGGAAACAATAAGTTTTTGTCCTAAGTGCTCTTAGAGAAACTAAGTAAAATTCCCTGTGTAGCCTCCGAGTGTCTAGTTGCAATTAGAAATTCCGACTAGATACTCTAAAATAGCTTTCGAATTCTTGTATTGTAGCCCCTGAGGTTTTAGTTGAAAAATGTAAATTTTCCAACTATATGCTCTAGAGTAACTAAAGTGTTTACTTTTGTCAGAATGAGTGTGCTCGGAAGCAGGCGATATACTGAGAGATTGCTTAGTTGAAGAAGGAGAATAAAGATACCAAGGTCGCTTTGTGCAAGGATAAGGATGCTTATAAGTTCCTCAAGGATAAGACCACGAAGGGAAGATGTCTTCGTGCATCAACCAATCCTATTACATCATTCCAGAACTTTTCCATGTGCACGTACTCATACTCTTTATTTATGCTAGTGCCAAAGCTAAGGATGTAATGGAGAAATCTAAACATAACCAGGAGCTTGAGAGCGAGAACAACATCCTCAAGAAGGAGCACCAAGATACAGTGAAGGTCCACGAGGACACCATCATGGTCATGTAAGAGTCGTCCGAGACTGAGATCAATAAGCTCAAGGCGGAGATTGAAGAGCTGAGCTTCAAGAATGATGTTACCAGAGAGCAAAATTGTAGAAACCTCAAAGCCTTCAAGAAACTCTAGCATGAGCATGATCTTTTGGTGGCACCTTGCGAGACGGATGAGACGAGTGTGCTTGGTAAAATTTCTCTGCTCTTGTATCTGCAAGTCGGATAATTTGTGTGTTTATAAACTCAAATCCTTTGATTTGTTGGTGTATATAGCTCCCATTGGCCTAGCCAACTTGGGACCAAACTCCATAAATATCAAAAGCCGTGGGATATTGGATGGTTGCTTCGTCAACACCATTATCGTGCAGATCAAGGAGATAGCTGATGTGTTGGACATTGCCCTCAAACAATGTGACTCTGCCACCAAGTTCTTTGAAATCATGCGTCGAGCCCCCGAGAGGATCAATAGATGGAAGTTTTCTTCCATCAAATTGGGAGCACGGATGGCGTGGGCGCTGACCAAGTCTCACTACTATAGTGCCGACATCAAGATGATAATCTCTGGCATGCCGGTTGTTGACGAAGACGGCAAGGCCATGGATAGCGAAGCTATCTGGAACTTTCTTGCGAGCTATGACAACTTGGTGGCCAACAAGGTAAATGCAAACATCTTTATTCTGGCAGAAACTATTCCAGCCGCATTTCCTGCTGCCTCAGACTCCTCATTGGGCTTATCGGATCGTGAGAGCCATGGCGGTGCTAGCTCTCCTGCTGCTAATGATTGTCAAGTCTTGAAAGGAATATCAACGAGAGGCAATAATAAATGGTTATTATATTTTATTCCAAGTTTATAATTGATGCTTATTTCTCATGCTATAATTGTTTTAATAGGAAACATTGATACATGTGTGTTTAATAAACAAAATAACAAGTTCCTAGTAATGCCTCTCATTACACTAGCTTGTTTATTAACTAATGATCAAGGTTTCCTGATCGTGAACATTGGATGTTGTTAATAACAAGGTCATGTCATTAGAGAATGATATGATGAACATTCACCTACAATAGATTTAGCAATATGATCATGTCCTCAAGTTTATATTGCTATCTCATTCAAAGTAACCCTAATCCTTAGACCATGAGATCACGTCAATTACTAACTCCGGAAGAGTACTTTGATTCCATCAAACGTCACACCGTAATAGGGTGATTATAAAGATGTCATCGCGTAATTAGAAAGTGTTAGTTGATGCTCGTGGATCAAGAGTGGGATTTCTCCATCCCGATGATAGAGAGATATACTCAAGGCCCTCTCGGTGATATCACATTAACATAGCTTGCAAGCAAGTGATAACGATCACTAAGAATGTTATATCATGGTGACAAGAAAAGAGTACTTGTCATTAACGAGATCGAACTAGGTATGTAAGATACCAAATGATTGGATCCCGGACAAGTAAAATATCACAAGACAAAAGGATATGGTTACTACAAATAAGGTTCACGTGATCACTAGTTTATCGTTGAACTAGTGGGAGTCATTATGGATCTCCAGGTCCCACTAATGATTATTCATCGGAGAGAGTCTCGACCATGTCCATATAGTTCACGAAACCGTAGGGAGACACACTTAAGGGTAGTCGACGCATTTGAGTGGATAGGGAACACTGGAGAAAATACTGGACAATGTAGGAATTGTTCTGATAAATCTGCCAGAATAGTTTCAGTTTATCAGATTAATGCAACATATTGAATTGTTGATGTGTTCATTAAATGAAATTCTCATTAAATGAAGTTTTCATTGAATGAGTGGCATTAAATCACATGAATTAAAAAGGTGTTTTTAATGAAGAGACTCTTGATTTTGAGTGGAGAATAAATGGGGGAAAGTGGAGATCAATTTTTATGAGTGGAGAGTCCGCCCACATGAATGAGGGAAGAGGTGGGGGCAACTCTCTTGTCCACTGGCCATGGAAAGGGGCAGACCCCTCCCCCCTATAAAAGGTGGGGTGGAGCTCTCTCTCTCACACACTCATCCTCCCTCCCCTTATATGCCCTTTGGTTGGCATCTTCCTTCCCTTTCTAGCCTTCTCCATTGCCACAAGAATGGTGCTTAGGTGAAGCCCTATTCAAGATCTTCTCCACCACCATCACCACCATGTCGTAGTGTTGGCGGATTTCCCGAGGATCCCCTACTTCCACTGCCCAGCGGGAGCAAGGGACGAAAGTCGTAGGCACACCGAATGTGTGACCGATTACGGAGGCGCTGCCCTTTGTGGCGCTGATCGTGTTTGTGTACTTGAGGATGGTCATGTACAATCTACAACAGCCACGTTGTTTGCAGGAATGTTATTCCACTTTACGGTCTTCGAGGGTGAGTCCATATGAAACCGTTACAAGTGTCGCCTAGATTCGATCTTGGTAGTTGCAACCATAGAATTTTTTTGTTTTTATGCAGCAAACCCCATCATGTCTTAGGTTTAGACACCAGTGATGGAGGATCCCCTTTTTAATTCAGCCAGGGTGCAACATCAAGCGAGCTCGATCGGTGGGCTAGACAAATACAATTACACAGGGAGACACATGTTTTTACCCAGGTTCATGCCATGATGTGCAGATCCCTACGTCTTCAACTATCTACTATGTGGTGGTTGATCACACGGTTATAGAGTTTGTTCCTGGGGAAGAACACAACCAGTTCTTCCCTTGTTAGTCCCCCTCTCTCGACCAATCTGGGCCTCCTTTTATGGTGATAAGGGGACACCACAAGGGTCGGTCATTGTAACACCCAAGCCTATATTGAACAACGGTTGTCACCCTAGAAGCTTTCTAGGATCTCTAGGATAGCCCCACAGACCAACACTAGTCTTTTCTGCGCACTTGGACCTTTCTTGTGCACTCCTAAAAAATAACTTTGAGGTTGGTAACCCATCCCTAAAGTGCTCCAGGCCAAGCATGCTTAACCTGGAGGTTCTTTAGAGATGAGCTTGTAGAAAAGAAGCTGCAACTTGTTGGTATGAGTATCCTATCAATCCAATTAAGCCATATTCCATGGTCTCACATACACCCACCCTTAGAAGATCGAGACCCTCATCAATCAACCACAAGCCACAAACATCCCCTCTTGGCACACATCTATGCGTCCAATGCCGGTACATGTGCCATGCCATGTCCACTCTCGGCCACTGATGACTACAAGAGCACAAATCGATTGTAGCTAGTTTCTAAATAAGAGTATCGGACGCACAAAGAGCTATTTGGTTAAGATGTTTATGCCCCTCATCACTATTTACAAAAGGATACTTGTAAGCTGCCTTTAATCTCAGGTAAAGGGTGTTTGAAAGGTTTTGCGTTTGTCTATAAGAAAGTAATAAAAACAAGTAAAGTAAAAAAGTAATGAAAGCTTTGGGAAATGGTGTTGGAACTCAGTAAGGCTAAAATGTTCTCGGGGATGTAGGATACACCACTAGCATATGATAATTATTCATGATCAGGATAATATATTTCTTTCGTCATGACATGTGTGGAGAGAGCTCCATAATAAGATGTTCACTACAAGTCTTGTGAGCAGTGTTTCTTGAGTCAAGTATTGAGGTCATCTCTAAATAATCACTGCGATGCTTGTGAGGAAATTAAGGGTTTACCCATGAATATCATAATAAGCATAGTGAATCTCTCATAATTTATCCTTTGATAGTGTAGGTTGTAAGCCAATGCTTGTAGTCACAAAATAACACTAGACATACTCCCATACACGTCCCAAGGGTATCTCCCTCTCTTTAGTCCTGAAGGGTAAATGATATGTGGTCAACTTCACATACCATCTAAAGAGAGAGATCTAACACAATATCATAGATAAATGGATCATGGACCAAAGTTATAGATCATCTTTATTTCATTTCATAATAATGTTAGGGTTTGTCCATCTCCCAAGAACAAAGGAAACTACTCATACATGGAAGAAATAAAAAACATCATCATATTTATATGGATGGATCAAAAGTGCTTAAATCTATTGAAAACCACAATTGTATTGGAATTACAACAAGATCTAATGGATGAGAGAGGGCAATGATAGTGGTGATGGAGATGAAGCTGTTGATGATGAAGGGGTGATGCGATGTCCTCCGATGATCCCTATCACTTCTCCTTCTGAGCAATGGTGATGGTGGAGATCTTGTGGAGAAGCCGGCTATGGAGTTTGCAAGGCGGCAGGGTTCCGCCGTGGTGGTATGTGGAGAGAGTCCTTCTCCCTTAGCTCCTCACCTCCTTATGTAGGCCTAGGGGGTCTCCCATAGCACCTCCCACGTCACCTATGACCTAAGGAAGATCTAGAAACAAACGGGGAAGCATTATGTGAAGAAACTTTTCTAGAAAGGCATTTTATGTGGGTCTAGACCCGCGGTACGGGCGGGCGGTACGACCGTACGGGCTCGTACCACAGGTCGTTAAGCTTGGAGATTCTTCCGTATTTTGGCCGCCATTTCTTCATACGAACTCTGATTTTGGTGTTCTTTGGCTCGTTGGATTCATCTGGACGAGGGATACAACACCATGGCCTTGGATATTAATTTGGAGTTGATGGAAAAATCCACTTTTTTTCACCCCTCAAATGGCTAAGTCTGGTTCCTGCATCTCCTCCATATTGCATCCTCTTGACTGCTTTTACCTTGCGTTATCCATAATCCATCACAATACCTACACACTAGTCAAAGACAAGAAAAAGTAATAAAATACTAATAAAAACTAGTAGTTTTGCAACACTCATATGAAAATGAATGAGAACTAGTAATCATGCATAATAGGCATAGTTGTAGCTAGATATAGCATGTGATGAGTGACAATATGAATAATTTGTATGCTCAGATATGCATATTATTTGCACTCATCAACATCCCCAAGCTAAACGTTGCTCCTCCTCGATCAAGAGAGTTTATAAAAATTAATGCTATCAACTAGCTTACCATAGAAGATCAATGCCTTGTATCCTTATTTTTTCCTGCAAGCTCAAAGTAACATAGAACATATTCATACAAGGCAACACAAGCTTAGTTATATTAGTCCATAAAAGATTAATTACAACTTCAATAGTCCATGTCAAAAGTAAATCTGGCTTGAAAGCAAACTTGTGATGCTTCTATTGCGCCTTTTATATTTTGTATCCTCACTTTTTAAAGTAAAATCTTAGAAATTAAAAGCGAGAGATCATGTGATAAGAAGCATAACATTAGGGTGTATCATTAGAACACCCACATCAGTAGATCAAGACTATCAAACCCTACTATTCCATTCATTGTCTTTCATGAAAATTCATGTAGTAGTAACGAGACCATGCCAAAGAATGTTTTGTGTGAAACTTTATTTATTTCAAAGATAGTTTCCAACAAGGATCATTGAGCGATCTTTTAAGCAATAGTTTACACATCCTTCAAGAGTACAAATACTTTTTCCCATTACGGTAACATGTGCTACCCATGTCATCAACTCAATAGTCAAAATTAGGGGTTGTACAATTGATTGTTCATAGGCCAGCGGAGTTGTTGGCATCCAAAGGTGTGCATAAAAAATATGTAAATAAGTTTTAAACAGTATCACATTTTTACCCACAATGTTTAGCTTTGGTATGTATCACAATTACCACTAGACTTCATTTCAATCAAATAACTCCCTTAAAGAGTTCCATCAAGTCTATAAATAAATCTATGGGTTTGAGTATCTATAAGGATAGACTCTTAAGACAATTGAACATCATCTGAGAAATTATTTAGAGGCTCCATCAATATACTTTTAATCATGTCAAGTGTAGAAATCATGGCAATGTATTCTAGAGGATCACAATTTTTTTCTCAAGATGGATAAAGATTTAAACATAGTGCATCAAAGCTCTAACTCAACTCTTATGAAACCTAACATAAGCAAGTGTATCCCTTATATCAATATGAAACATATTTACCTAAGAAAGCATTCAAAATAAGTAAGACACATGATTGCACAAAAAATTCATCAAATAAGAACATTGAACAAGACTACACATGTAGAAGTAACTTCCCCAAGCTAGAACTTTTGCAAGAACCAAACTTGAATAGATTACCACAAGATAAGATAAAATGATGTTATCAAAAGAGAGTGTGAGAAGTGGTTACCTCCACAAGCTTGAATAAAGCAAGGGTGACACACTTTACCGTTGATGTACGAATAACCTCTCTTTTGATGGACATGAACCTTTGGTTCAACAAATACTTCCTTAATTTAATTGTCTAGTGGTTGCCTTCTTAGAGAACCTGGCTCTTATTGAAGAGCTTCAATTTGGAAGGTTTTACCAAACACTTGTTGAAGTGTTGAGTTGAAACAACCAAGTGGCTTATGCATGTATTTGAATAGTTGGCACAAACTATGCACGTCATCACACAAGGTTCAAGTCCCTACAAAAATAACACACAAATTAAAAAGGAAACGATTTGGTGTACGAACAATGTTTGTTCACCCAATCGAGAAAATAAAAATAAAAGAAACATGAAACACTACATAGAATTATAGGCTACGGAGTTTCGAAGGTAGGTAAAAGAAAATGAAGTACAATGAAACATGTAGAAGGTAACCTAGTGACCTGAGGTAATTGAAATAAAAAGATTGGGGGTTTATAACCTTTTTGTACCCATCCCTGTCCTTGCTGCATGGTGCTACTCCTTGGTACTACACCTCGTCTTCTCCTTATTTCCTTTCTCTTTTTTTGAATCCCGTCGAAGTTGGTACGACCGGGTTGTACGGACGGATGCGCCCGTACAGGTGGTCGTTAAAACTTCTAGAAGTTTTTCGATGGCTTCTGCATCTCGTAGCGAGGTCGGTACGGGCGGGAAGTACGGGTACGCCCCGCCGTGCCATTGGTCGTTAAGCGTGCAATCGCTTTTCTAGAAATTCAACTTGGTTTCTCATCGCGACATAGGGGTGGTACGAGCGCGTGGTACGGTGGGGTTCACCTATACTGCTTCTCGTTAAAACTCCTAGAAGCTAACAAACAACTTATTCTCTCTAAAAAATTTCTAAGGACCTAAAATGTTAGTCCAACATCCAAACAAAGCATCCATATATTTTTGTAGAGAAGTTTTAACCAAGATATACAACACATAATTATAGCAACGAACAATTCTACCTTTTTAAAATTAGTCCCAAGCCAACTCTAATAGAAAACTATGCGAATATACAAGTCTCAATGCAACATGAATGCATCTAAACTCAATACACAACATTAAGGAAGACACCTACAAACTTCCGGGTTGCCTACCGGGAAGTGCTTTCTTAAAACCAAGAATCCTGGCTTTATTTGCTCCAATAACATTTTATCAAAAGATTTCTAGAGAAGCATTTGGTCTTACCTCAAATAGAGGTATGGAGCACTTACCATCATAGTATAGTCGAAGTCGCACCCACTTACGGTGCATAGGAGTTTGATAGATGAATAAATTGTTGGTTCTAAGTGATGATGGATATTTCATGTATGGTGAGCATGCCTCCATAGATAGCTTAATAAAAAGTATTAGAGACTTACATATGAATTCAAATGTCTTACCTTGGTTGGCATCATAAGGAAATAATCCATAACGCTCCTCCTTAATTGCACTATCACGGGGCAACACTTCATAGTACCTTTCTTTTGTAACAGGGAAATTCAAAGGTGTCTTTCTCCTCTAGTTCATCACACTTGGTAGCAAGCTCATTAGTTCTATAGATATCAAGCCACTCACAAAAGGAAGCATCACTAACAAATGTTTCACTCGCAACATGCTCTTATTGCCCGTGCACATCAGTACTACAAGATTATATCTCCAATTCATCATTATTTATGTTCTCCAAATGAGTATCTAGGCACAAAGACTCCGCCGATAAATATCTTCAGTTTCAACATAATAAGGATCATTACTAGAGAGACAGGTATCATAAGCTCGTTCATGAGGCAAAAGATTAGTTTCATGAACAATTGTTTTACATAGATCCCTCCTCTTTATTATAAGTGCATTTCCACTAAGATGTTTTTGGTAGTAATTAAAAATATATTCAATGGTCTCACAAGCCACTTGTAAAGTATGACTATCCTCTACCATCATAAGTTCCATGATTTTTCTAAGAATCTCTTGAGTACCTTTGTAAATGAAATACTCGATTCTGTTACTAAAAGCATCATTAGAATATATTACATGACCATTAAAATCATGAGGACATAGAAAACCAAAATACCTAAGTTATACAATGAGGGAACATTATTCTATATGAAGAACATAAACTTTCGGCACAGTCATATATCTGACCATACATTCTTCTTACCTCTATATTAAAATTATTCATTTGTTCTTCAAGAAGTTCCTCCTCCTCTAGAGTAGGAGCTTCATCCTCTTCCATTGGAAGTTCCTATATGATATCAGCATCACAAGATTCATAGAACAAATCCATCTCTAGTTCCTCACCAAAGTTCCCAAAATCAGTAGCTAGGCACGAGGCCTCCTTGGAACAATTATAATTGGTATGGGAATTGTAAGAACTAACATTGGAAAGAGAGACATCATTATCAAGATTATGATTTGAAGCATACATTTCATTTTCAACCTTACTTTTGTATTCTTTCTTATTATCTGGTGGTTCATCTTTATATTTTTTTTCAAAAATATTTTGTATCATAGGAGTGATATCCAAATAAATATCAAATTCTTCTTTACCTTGATCTTTAAGAATTCAATAACGCTTAAGTATGCTACTTGTCGATTTGTATTATGGAGTGCTAACTTGTTCTTGAATTTGGTGAAGTGGAACTTCATTTCCTATTCTCCAAGTTGTAAAGAAATGACCTCCTTCTTGCTATCAATCTTACCTCTTGTATAATAGAAGAATGACCTGCCTAAAATGATAGGACAAAAAGAACATAGAGGCATATCAACAACATAAAAATCAATGGTATACTTGAATGATCCAACATAAACATAAGCATCACGAAGGATTCCATCAATTTTCGGAGAGGTTCCATTTGATAGCAAGATAGTGGCATCAATAGGCTCTAATTCAGGATTATCAAGATAATAACAAACTTATTCATAAACACAATAAGGAATGATGTTTATTTCATATCTCAAATCGCAATGTCTTATGTAAGAAGTTTCTCCAAGACAAAAAAGGATTTTTGGTTTCTCCTCATCCTTTTGATGCGCATCCTTTTTATATGGTGGTTCCTTTTCATTGCTAATGTGAATAGAGGCTAGCTCAGCAATAGTCTTACCTTTAGGCTTATACTCCATTGTAGCACCCCGTTAAAACCACTACTAGGAAATCACCGTGCATTTGTTTTGTGCATCATCATGACCACATGCTCATGTCATCATGCCACATTGCATTTGACCATTGTCATGTCATCATACATATGTTTGCCTAAAAATAATTTCCAAAAGCCCTATTTTTGTTTTCTACATTAATATCCTCCTTTTTGTTTGAAATCAAAACCCTGGATCTACCTGGATATTTTGTTTATCTAAAAACTAATTACACTAGTCTTATCAATGAATAATTAAAACTTATATTGTTTTTTTGGGAGGCAGCCAGCTAGGCCCAAAAGCCCAGCCGGCCACCTCCAAACTAATCCTAACCCTAAAACTAACCTCCCCAAACCCTAAACCCGCACCTAGTGCTACACCTGATCTAGCCACCACCACCCCACCCGCGCGTACATGGCGGAGCGACCGAACCCAGCCCCTACAGGGCACCTAGCTACCGCGATCGACACGCACCCTGGCCGCACTCACGACATGATCCCGGCCCCACCTCCTTGTTCTGTCTTCCTCGGTTCCACCTACCCCAGCCTGACACGATCCCCTCTCCCTCACGACGCTCCGTGATTCCCCTGCTCGCGAGCAAGACCTCCTATCGCCGCTGCTGGCATCGATTCCCTCCTCTCTGCTCTAGGCGCCGCGGCCCACGACCCCTCCCTCGACCTGGAGCTGCCCCTCGGCTCACCTCGGTTCCGATCCACCGCCTACACGAGGCCTGCCCCCGGTCGTCCTTCTCACCGCCGACATGAGGTCACCCGCCTTCGCCGGAGACCGAGCCCCGCGCCCGCAGCGACCCCGCCTCCGTCACTGGCCCGTGTTCCCCTGCCCCGACCCCGAGAACCGCTCCTTGCTCGCCCTGCTTCCTCTCACGCCGCCGCCAGCGTCCCTGCACTGCCACCGTCGACCCGTGGCCTCGCCGCAGAGCCGCCTGGTGCACGCCACCCGAGCTGGTCCTGCACCGACCTCGCCTCTCCACCCCAGGGGCCATCGTCGTTGACCTCATCCTTGCCTTGCCTGAGATCTCCCCGGCGCCTCCGCTCCGTCCTGGCTAGCATCGTAGACGCGCACCGCCCTGGCCAGCGACCCTGCTCGCCTCGGTCCCAGCGCCGCAACCTGGCCTTCTACACTGAGCTCGCACCGCGTAAGCCCGCCTCCCCGCAAGCAGCGCGGCCGGCCCTCCTCTGCTTCATCCCCAGGCCACGCGATGCTTCCTCGTCCTCCGCCTCTTCGTCCTCTACAAAATCACCAAGGCTGCCGATTGATATGTTCGAGTATGCCCGTGTAGGCTCCCTGCCGCGACATCTCGAGCACCTCATAACACAATCGTGCATCCAACGACAAGATCTGCAGTAGCTGTCAAGTTCGTCAGTGAACGGTGGAACGCGAAGACTACTCGGTTGTATCCATTGTGCAATCACCAAGATCTCCTTCAAGGTCGTGGCATGGAGGTTATACTCGTAAGGCAACAAGTGGCGTCGAGATCTTCCCGACACGGCTGTGATACTCTCAGGATGTGCGGATCCGCAAGCTCGAGCTGAACCGAAGGATCCTGGCACGACAAGATCCGTGATCGTGCTGCCAAGACAAACAGTGACAACGGAGCCGTGTTACCCAAGGTCTCCTTCTCGGAACCACCAAGTGCTCCATCACGGATCCGAAGACCGATCCCGTCGAGACCGAACCGAACCCCCGTCGAACCCTCGGCAACCAAGCTCTTCAACCCCTAATGTGTGACCTCTTTATCTGAGACCCCTATTTTGATGAATATAATCTATATTGTTTCATAATTACATCGTCATGCTTGCATACATATATCGTGGGTCCGAGTTATTTTTTCGATTCACCTCATAATTAAATATGGAGGCCATATGCGGACTATTCTAGTCTTATATTAGCCCCCATTTAAAATTGTTTAGCGAACTGATGCCATGTTTTATCTTGTTAAGTCAACATTTAAATTGTGGGGTATCTAAACAACATAAACCATCTATTTAATTGTCGGGTCCCCGGTTTCGCTTAATATTGCCTAATTGCACCGCATCTTTGCCATGCCATGCATCATATCATAATCATGCCAGATCTTCTGCAGTAGTATTAAATAGTGCATCCGATATTTCTTTTAGTGCTTTGCTTCTTCACGGATTAGGCCGTTTAGTGGATGCGAGTATCGACAAGTTCTTCGGATAATGTATCTTCAATAGTGTTTACCAGGCGAGCATTCTCCCCCTTTCTACTTATTTTGCATTTGTAATCTTTATTTCCTCCTGTTGATCTATTTCTATCCGTGTCGCGATGCTTTAGTGTTCCTTACCAGATATATTCCGTGCAGCCTTTATATTGCCTTGGACACCTCCTATTACCTGTTGTTTGGTAGATAGATGGTCTTGCGAGTCGTAGTTGCTTGCTTAGGTGCGATTCCGTGTCGTGAAGTACCACACAGTTGTTGGAATGTTGTCATATGCTTTACGGTGGAGAGGATCATGACTTTAAATACAACTATTAAACTGTTGGGATAACTAATGAAAGTGGCACCGGTGGGCAATATATGCTATTTGGTTTTTCATGTCCACTTGTGTCCCATAGGCCCCGAGTACTTGATACCTGTTCGTTGATTATTCGCACTATCCACATCCGGGAGACCCTAGGGATCCCCCTTAGAGAGAGCTTGATTCATTTCTTATTTCTTTGGGCCACAAAGTAGTTTGGGGCTTTACTACTATCCTGTACTTATGTCATGCTTTACTGCTTTATTTACGATTGTGTGTGGAGCACCTATACTGTTTTGGAACGTGGAATGTTTTCGCGGTATCGACAAGCCCAGTCACACTTTCGGGTTCGCAGTCGTTTACAGTCATTGTCACAAACCCTGGGTCCGTCTCGGAGCCGGCAACTTCGTTGCGGGTAGCTTAGTGGGGTGGCCCCCTGAAATATTTTATGAATCCTGTGATTGCATTGTCGTGAAAGCCTCGTTGGGTTTTAATTTGGTTTTTCCGAGGTTGATCGTGTGTGTGTTGCTATTTGTGCACCCCTACAGGGTAAATCTTTCTGAAAGCCGTGTCCGCGGTTATGGACGACTTGGAGCACAGTATCTTGATCATAGACAAGCATAACTAAAGTAGTGCTATAAATTTGACTTAATATGTGACTAGTAATCAGCTTCACTACAATGGAATGGATAATAAAAGTGCCAACAACTGGTGGAACCGGGGAGTATCATGTCATGTTATACCTGCCTAGTAAGTATCGCAACTCCAATGGAATGAAATAAAAGTGCCAACAACTGCTGGGTTTTGGGATGTCACATGCTAATTGTATCTGACTAGTAAGTACTGCAACTACAACTGAATGGTTAACTAAAACTGCCCACTACTCATGCTATCAGGATGATGCGTGCTATCTATATCTGACTAGTAAGTGCTTCAACTATAATGGAATGAATAAAACTGTCAACTGTGTGAGTTCCTCGGTTTGACTTCCTCGTTTGGCCTCGAGGGGGAATACCAGGATGGGTATGATTGGTGTTAGTATCAGGTTGGATCCGAATAGGTCTTTCTTATCTCTCTCTAATAGCCGATAGTTTATCGAGTCTTTATAGGTTGTTTAGTGCATGCTTAGCTGCCGCTTCAGTCCACCATACCTATGTAGGCAAGAGCCGCCGAATTCTAGCCTCGCCGTGTACTGCCCTCAGTACTGATGCTCCTCTTTTTCCTTTGCCCTTTGTCGGCACCCCTTTTTGTTTTTGCAGGTTGCGATCGACGTCGTTAGCAGGGTTACCCTTCCGGCTTGGCCTGGGCAGGGTTATGGACGCCATTGGTTATTCTTCAGGGCTCTTAGCCCCATTTGAATCTTATCCGTACTCGGATGTTGTATCGTTTTCAGCGTGATTTGGATCTTTGTATTGTATATCTGTATTCTTGACTCAGGGAGTTGTTGCTGTATATATATATCTGTTCTGTGGGTTCCATCGTGGACTATTGTGTAATGGTATTACTTCGTTTTTCCACCCGCACGCAAGTGCTTGGTGGGCATCTTTGAATCGTTTCTATGCGGGTTTGGCGGGAATCGCTAAAACTTGCATAGGGCCGATTCGAGGGTGTTACAGAGTGGTATCAGAGCTCAGAAGTTACGATACCCCACTGGTCCAGCCTGTAGGATAACCTAGCTAACGGCCGATATAGAGTGTCAAAACTATTTTGCAAAATCGGTTAGATAGATTTGATTAGGTCTGCTTTTACTCCTTACCCCTATGCTATTCTCCTCTTACCCCTGCGTGTTTTAAATCTGCTCTCTTACCTTTTTCTTCAAGTCCAGGAATTCTCGTGGTTGGGTTTCCGTCGTACCTTCAGGGTTTCGCTTCCTCCTTTGGTAACGGTGCTTCTACATCCGGTCTTCATGCTATTTGAGGAATCCTTCATCTGTTGGACTTCTCTTTGTTCCTTCTTGTGCCTTCCGGTGTTTTCCAACACGACGACCTCATCTACATCAGATCCGATGAAACCCTGCATCACTCCTTTGTTTCCGAACCTTGCTTGTCGAGATCTTTAGTCTGAATTCCAAGAGTTGGTCGCATCATTCTTCTATTCATGTACCGAGTAATGCTTTGAGTGCGGGATGGAGTCGCGACCATACCACTACTCTTAGCATTCGCTTTGGTACATTGTATGTTGGACCGATGCAATTTACTCCTCCACTGAAGTAGGGGTGGCCGTATCTGTTGATACCTCTATCATCGTCTTTGTTTCTCCAGAGTGTTCTCGACGAGCGTGGACAACGACCTGTTGTTGGTGGTGTCGTCGATTTCGACATGAAGAAAGAATCCATGTTAGTGGTGTCGCGAAGATCTACACGAAGCGAGAAGATTCAGATCATCGGCCTTCTTCCCCGTACCATGAGGCGGATCTCGAGGGCAAGATCCCTTGTTAGTGGTGTCGAATTGTAGCACCCCGGTAAAACCACTACTAGGAAATCACTGTGCATTTGTTTTGTGCATCATCATGACCACATGCTCATGTCATCATGCCACATTGCATTTGAGCATTGTCATGTCATCATACATATGTTTGCCTAAAAATAATTTCCAAAAGCCCTATTTTTGTTTTCTACATTAATATCCTCCTTTTTGTTTGAAATCAAAACCCTGGATCTACCTGGATATTTTGTTTGTCTAAAAATTAATTACACTAGTCTTATCAATGAATAATTAAAACTTATATTGTTTTTTGGGAGCCAGCCAGCCAGGCCCAAAAGCCCCGCCGGCCACCTCCAAACTAAACCTAACCCTAAAACTAACCTCCCCGAACCCTAGACCCGCACCTAGTGCTACACCTGACCCAGCCACCACCACGCCACCCGCGCGTACACGGCGGAGCGATCGAACCCAACCCCTGCAGCGCACCTAGCTACCGCGATCGACCCGCACCCTAGCCACACTCACGACATGATCCCGGCCCCACCTCCTCGTTCTGTCTTCCTCGGTTCCACCTACCCCAGCCTGACACGATCCCCTCTCCCTCACGACGCTCCATGATTCCCCCTGCTCGCGAGCAAGGCCTCCTCCCACTGCCGCTGGCATCAATTCGCTCCTCTCTGCTCTAGGAGCCGCCACCCACGACCCCTCCCTCGACCTAGAGCTGCCCCTCTGCTCATCTCGGTTCCGATCCACTGCCTACGCGAGGCCCTCCCTCGGTCGTCCTTCTCACCGCCGACAGGAGGTCGCCCGCCTCCGCCAGAGACCGAGCCCCGCGCCCGCAGCGACCCCGCCTCCGTCACTAGCCCGTGTTCCCTTGCCCTGACCCCGAGAACCGCTCCTCACTCGCCCTGCTTCCATTCACGCTGCCGCCAGCGTCCCTGCACCGCCACCGTTGACCCGCGGCCTCGTCACAGAGCCGCCTGGAGCGTGCCACCCGAGCAGGTCCTGCACCGACCTCGCCTCTCCACCCCAGGGGCCATCGTCGTTGACCTCATCCTCGCCTTGCCTGAGATCTCCTCGGCGCCTCCGCTCCGTCCTGGCTAGCATCGCAGACGTGCACCGCCCTGGCCAGCGACCCCTGCTCGCCTCGGTCCCTGTGCCGCTGCCTGGCCTTCTACACCGAGCTCGCACCGCGTAAGCCCGCCTCCCCACGAGCAGCGCAACCGGCCTTCCTCTGCTTCATCCCCGGGCCGCGCGAGGCTTCCTCGTCCTCCGCCTCTCCGTCCTCTAGAAAATCACCAAGGCTGCCAATTGAGATGTTTGAGTATGCCCGTGTAGGCTCCCTGCCACGACATCTCGAGCACCTCATAGCACAATCGTGCGTCCAACAACAAGATCTGCAGTAGCTGTCAAGTTCGTCAGTGAACGGTGGAACTCCAAGACCACTCAGTTGTATCCGTTGTGCAATCACCAAGATCTCCTTCAAGGTCGTGGCATGGAGGTTGTACTAGTAAGGCAATAAGTGGCGTCGAGATCTTCCTGACACGGCTCTGATACTCTCAGGATGTGTGGATCCGCAAGCTCGAGCTGAACCGAAGGATCCTGGCACGACAAGATCCGTGATCGTGCTGCCAAGACCAACAGTGACAACAGAGGCGTGTTACCCAAGGTCTCCTTCTCGGAACCACCAAGTGCTCCGTCACGGATCCGAAGACCGATCCCGTCGAGACCGAACCGAACCCCTGTCGAACCCTCGGCAACCAAGCTCTTCGACCCCTAATGTGTGGCCTCTTTATCTGAGACCCCTATTTTGATGAATATAATATGTATTGTTGCATAATTACATCGTCATGCTTGCATACATATATCGTGGGTCTGAGTTATTTTGTTGATTCACCTCATAATTAAATATGGAGGCCATATGCGGACTATTCTAGTCTTATATTGGCCCCCATTTAAAATTGTTTAGCGAACTGATGCAATGTTTTATCTTGTTAAGTCAACATTTAAATTGCGTGGTATCTAAACAACATAAACCATCTAATTAATTGTCGGGACCCTGGTTCCGCTTAATATTGCCTAATTGCACCACATCTTTGCCATGCCATGCATCATATCATAATCATGCCGGATCTTCTGCAGTAGTATTAAATAGTGCATCCGATATTTCTTTTAGTGCTTTGCTTCTTCATGGATTAGGCCGTTGAGTGGATGCGAGTATCGACAAGTTCTTCGGATAATGTATCTTCGATAGTGTTTCCCCGGCGAGCATTCTCCCCCTTCTACCTATTTTGCATTTATAGTCTTTATTTCCTCCTGTTGATCTATTGCTATCCGTGTCGCGATGCTTTAGTGTTCCGTACCAGATATATTCCGTGCAGCCTTTATATTGCCTTGGACACCTCCTATTACCTGTTGTTTGGTAGATAGATGATCTTGCGATTCGTAGTTCCTTGCTTAGGTGCGATTCCGTGTCGTGAAGTACCACATAGTTGTTGGAATGTTGTCATATGCTTTACTGTGGAGAGGATCATGACTTTAAATACAACTATTAAACTGTTGAGATAACTAATGAAAGAGGCACCGGTAGGCAATATATGATATTTGGTTTTTCATGTCCACTTGTGTCCCATAGGCCCCGAGTACTTGATACCTGTTCGTTGATTATTCGCACTATCCACATCCGGGAGACCCTAGGGATCCCCCTTAGAGAGAGCTTGATTCATTTCTTATTTCTTTGGGCCACAAAGTAGTTTGGGGCTTTACTACTATCCTGTACTTATGTCATGCTTTACTGCTTTATTTACGATTGTGTGTGGAGCACCTATACTGTTTTGGAACGTGGAATGTTTTCGCGGTATCGACAAGCCCAGTCACACTTTCGGGTTCGCAGTCGTTTACAGTCATTGTCACAAACCCTGGGTCCGTCTCGGAGCCGGCAACTTCGTTGCGGGTAGCTTAGTGGGGTGGCCCCCTGAAATATTTTATGAATCCTGTGATTGCATTGTCGTGAAAGCCTCGTTGGGTTTTAATTTGGTTTTTCCGAGGTTGATCGTGTGTGTGTTGCTATTTGTGCACCCCTACAGGGTAAATCTTTCTGAAAGCCGTGTCCGCGGTTATGGACGACTTGGAGCACAGTATCTTGATCATAGACAAGCATAACTAAAGTAGTGCTATAAATTTGACTTAATATGTGACTAGTAATCAGCTTCACTACAATGGAATGGATAATAAAAGTGCCAACAACTGGTGGAACCGGGGAGTATCATGTCATGTTATACCTGCCTAGTAAGTATCGCAACTCCAATGGAATGAAATAAAAGTGCCAACAACTGCTGGGTTTTGGGATGTCACATGCTAATTGTATCTGACTAGTAAGTACTGCAACTACAACTGAATGGTTAACTAAAACTGCCCACTACTCATGCTATCAGGATGATGCGTGCTATCTATATCTGACTAGTAAGTGCTTCAACTATAATGGAATGAATAAAACTGTCAACTGTGTGAGTTCCTCGGTTTGACTTCCTCGTTTGGCCTCGAGGGGGAATACCAGGATGGGTATGATTGGTGTTAGTATCAGGTTGGATCCGAATAGGTCTTTCTTATCTCTCTCTAATAGCCGATAGTTTATCGAGTCTTTATAGGTTGTTTAGTGCATGCTTAGCTGCCGCTTCAGTCCACCATACCTATGTAGGCAAGAGCCGCCGAATTCTAGCCTCGCCGTGTACTGCCCTCAGTACTGATGCTCCTCTTTTTCCTTTGCCCTTTGTCGGCACCCCTTTTTGTTTTTGCAGGTTGCGATCGACGTCGTTAGCAGGGTTACCCTTCCGGCTTGGCCTGGGCAGGGTTATGGACGCCATTGGTTATTCTTCAGGGCTCTTAGCCCCATTTGAATCTTATCCGTACTCGGATGTTGTATCGTTTTCAGCGTGATTTGGATCTTTGTATTGTATATCTGTATTCTTGACTCAGGGAGTTGTTGCTGTATATATATATCTGTTCTGTGGGTTCCATCGTGGACTATTGTGTAATGGTATTACTTCGTTTTTCCACCCGCACGCAAGTGCTTGGTGGGCATCTTTGAATCGTTTCTATGCGGGTTTGGCGGGAGTCGCTAAAACTTGCATAAGGCCGATTCGAGGGTGTTACATCCATAATAACCTATTGAAAGATAGGGATCTCACAAGACATGATTGGTATCAAGAGTTTTAGCAAAAAAATGTTTTGTTCTTTTCAAATTAGTAAAAGAAAAACGACAAAAATAATAAACAGAAATAACTTGAAACTCGTAAGAAACTTTAGTACAACAATAATAAATTAGAAACTAAGAAGAAAGACCAAAAGCGCTTAGCTCCTAGGAAACGGCACAAAAAAATTGCTTCATGTTTGAAAAAGCACAGATCGATTTTATCTAGTTTTGAAATAAGAGTATCGAACCCACAAAGAGCTATTTGGTTAAGGTATTTATGCCCCTCATCAATGTCTACCAAAGGATACTTGTAAGCTGCCTTTGATCTCAGGTAAAGGGTGTTTGAGAGTTTTGTGTTTGTGTGGAAGAAGTAATAAAAGCAAGTAAAGTAAATAAGTAATGAAAGAGTTGGGAAACGGTGTTGGAACTTAGTAAGGCTAAAATGTTCTTAGGGATGTAGGATACCCCGGTAGCATATGATAATTATTCATGATTAGGATAATATATATTTCTTTCGTCATGACATGTGTGGAGAGAGCTCCATAATAAGATGTTCACTACAAGTCTTGTGAGCAGCGTTTCTTGAGTCAAGTATTGAGGTCATCTCTAAATAATCACTGTGATGACTGCGAGCAAACCACATCTATAGATGACCACAATTAAGGGTTTCCCCATGCATATCATAATAAGCTTAGTGAATCTATCTTATTTATCCTTTGACAGTGTAGGTTGTAAGTTATACCTTCGATCCGGATTACGGATGTAGTATAGCTCTTTTTCCTAGTAGACCTAGGTTTATCGAATCCTTGGGAAGCAGAAAGCATAGTGAAGTTACTTTAACGAACATTCGGGAGTTTTAGAATTCCTTTTGTGTTTTTATCGAACCAAGAGTTTGCATCTTTTGTTATTGTTGATGATGGGGAGAGAGGGCCTAGGGTGTTCGGTTTCACCGGTAGCTGCGCAAAACATCTGATGGGAATAAAAGATAAAAATAAAGTATGCATGTAATTGTTAGAGCAAGATAAATTATATGTGGGCAGTGCATCCATAATTTCTATTGCCTCCGCAACCGCTTATAGCAATAACCTACTAGTCTCATCCATAAAAGAAAGAGAACTAATGATATGCATAGTGACATCACCGTTAATCCCAAGTAAATCACGCACATACAACCATACTACCCCTTCTGTCACTAGGGTTCCCAACCTGCAGATTAGTCATTACTCATACTCCCTATACCTGGCTCAATCCTTGGGGTTTTGGGTACCTGACAAGTCCTTAGATTGAGGCAAGAGAGGATATAATAATCATCATGTCATACAAACTAATACATGATCCCATCTATGATAAATAACATGCACAAAAGCTACATGGCTAGGCCGAAGCCCTTAGCCCAAGGAGAATTACTCACACATAGAGATGAGATCAAATATCATAAAAATTCTAGTGGAAATCATGAGATCGATAGCAAATAGTCTTACAATGTCACCAATCAAAGAATAGATCTACTATTACAAGTGGTGGAATATGGCTATGGTGGCGGAGAAGGGTTTGGAGATTAGATCTAAGTCTATTCCTCCGGCAGCTCTTTGGTGTTGTGGATGGAGATCTGGGGGTGTCTGATGATCGGGAAGAGCTCCCTTTTCTCGCTGCCCGAGTCCTCTTTATATAGGGGTCCCTTCACGAAAGTTGTTCTGTTTGACCCAACGGTGTCGATGTCAACTATACGACCAGAACTATATGGCCAGAATTTTATTCCCGCCGTATAGTTGGTCGTGAAAGCATCTGTCTCCACTTCACGACTCCTGGTTTCTTCGGGTTGTTGGAAATCTCGTATCTTTGACTTTAATGTTGTGATTCCCATCATCAAACGTCATTATCTGTGCAGGAAAAAATAGAAAGAAAGGATTGTATACCCCTTTGATCATTAGGCATTAGTGGCAGGGTTTAGAGAGATATTTCATAAAAATATGAATAATATCCAGTTTAAATGTGGACATAGATGGCTATATTTCAGAGCCATCAACCTCCCCAAGCTTAGACTTGATCGCCCTCGAGCAAGAAAACCAAAATCGAAAAGGAACTCATCATTTAAACTAAAATAACGAGATGATGATCTTACTCATGATTGGTAGTCTCGTGTTTCCTCCACTTTATTAATATGAAAAACTTCAGCATAGATAGAGTAATGGCAAGCATATCATATGGGTTTTTATGCATCCTTATAGCGTAGCAAAATTATTGTTAACATGGATGATTCAAATGAGTAAACTTTATTCCATGTCATGTAATCAACTCACAGGCTTGCCTTTGAACAATAAAGTATATCATGTAAAATTAAGAGTGTGAGAGTTGTCATGAAAAGCATATATACTAGAGTATCTCAATTCTCCCACATCAATAAATCAAGACTCTTCAAGCACTACTTTTCTATTCGTTGTCCTTCAAGAATTTTAGTTCTTAAGTAATTGAGAGCATGCCAAAGATTTAATTTAGTTTATCGGGCTGTGATGGACACTCGTGGCATCACTAATATTTTTGTTCCTTTTGTACAATGATTACTCATAAAAGCCAGAGGAGTGATTCCATCATGAACACAACTACCCGGGAGTGCCAAGAATCTTACCCATTATAACATTGCTGCTACATATGTTTAATCAACTCATAGCCGAAATCTAGGAGTTTCCTCCATGTCATGGTATTGCCGACAAGTACGCCATGGAGGTGTCCTCACAATGCATATTTAGAGACGTGGGGTAAGGCGGAGAGTTGGCGGGTACGAGGTAACACAGCTTACCCAGGTTCAAGTCCCACAACGGTGGCAGAACTCTACTCCTACTATAAATCACTATAATGGCAATACACCGAGTTATAGAGATAGATTCACTGTGCGAGGTGTTTCACATTGTACGCTACAATCAGAGAAGTTGTGCCGTAAAGGCTCCTGCATGCCGGCTTATAAAGGCGCCAAGACCTAGGGTTTATAGGGAAAGGTCCTTGCCAGAAAAGGTAAAGAGTCCTACACCTACACGAACTAGTCTTCCGTGTCTTGTACTCCAAGGCTCCAAGTATGTCGGTGATTCCTGCGTAGCCTTCCATTATCCGACACAGGCCTCCCTTCATGATCCATCTAACTGGGCCGCCCAGCAGGCCATAGGCCTTGGTACCAACTATGGGCCACCCGGGTTAGGCGGATTGGTGACATGCTATGAGGATACTCATATAGCTTATCCCCAGCAGTAGCCCCGGAGGACTTTGAAATCTTGCGCCGTCTTGCTCATTAATCTCTGAATATCCCGTCTAAGTGATGCCGGCAATCCGTCAAGCAATATCTCAAAGGTCTCTCAAAGAACCCTGCAATCCTCTCGGGCTTCACCACGTAGCCGGAGATTCCTTGAGTCTTCATTTCCAGAGTCGGGTGATTTCCCTCTTCGATGGAATCTTCAAACGTGACCCTTCACTGCAACTGTCAGGAGGATGATGTAGGGTATAGCCTATGTTACCTCAAAACTCACAGAAACAGAGAATTAATCATGAGCTATTTTCACGCGGGTGAAAATCGAAATGGTGGAGCGGCAAAAGACAGAGGACGTGGAGAAATTACCGCGCACGTTCACTTCCACGTCGGAAACGTTCCAACTATCAAATCCTTTGGCACGAATATTGACGCGAGGCTTATATATTTCCACCGCGGTCAATTTATTTCTTTTTACCCGCATTCATGTCCCCGTCTTCGTCTTCCTCTAGCCGCGTGACCGTTCGAGCTCTCCTGCGGAAAACCCTAACCAGACCCTTTTCTTTCTCCACCTTCTCCTCATCAGAATGGCCTCTAGCAGCTCTGCTCCTTCCACGGTGGTGATCCCTGAGGCTACGTCGGAGCCATCCTAGGGGGTGAATGTTCCGTCGGAGGGGATGGTCGTTCCCGTCTTTGCTGTGACAGAAACCGCCGACGATGACCAAGAACGAGCGGTGCCCGAAGCCGCTGAAGAAGAAAGCGACTCCCACAAGGGGGTATGGAGAGGCTCTGATCTCTCCGCCGAAGATCTCCAGGAGCTGGTCGACGAAAGGTATCTCCCTGCAGCGGAGAAGTTCGTCTAGCGGGCGGCACCGGCGGACGAGGTGATCCCTTCTCCCCAACCCGGAGAGAAGGTGTACCTCAAATCTCAGCTGGTATGTGGTGTAAGCCTGCCAGTCTCCGACTTCTTCTTGGACGTCCTCCGACACTTCCGGGTACTTCCCCACGACCTCTCTCCCAACAACATCCTAGTCCTTAGCAACTTCGTAGCTCCGTGCGAAGGATATCTAGGGATTAAGCCTAGATTAGATCTGTTTGTATACTTATTTACCGTCAAGAGAGATTCCGTAGAGTCCAAGGATGAATTGCGGACCTGCAGAACCATTAGCTTTAAGATCCGACCTAGCTGGCGCTTCCCTGACGTCGTGGGGCACGAATATTGCAAGAACTAGTAACACACATATTTCTACGGGCCAGATGTCCCCCTGCCAGACCGTCTTGAGACCTACCCTGACTTCGTCGATGAAGCTACCACAGAAGTGCCTGCATGGCGGACTCTAGCCTCTCTTCCCTCCGACGACGAAGCCAATCATGCAGTAAGGAGGATCGAATGGCTCATAGATGGAGGTCTAACAGGCTTGGACTTAGCCATGTGCTTGTATGTTAGGCGGATCCAGCCTCTGCAGCACCGTGCCCAGCTGATGTGCAAATATAGCCAAGATAGGAGGGATCCCATGCAAATTTCGCAGGATAACTTCTCTACTGAATCCATCAAGCTCCGGCTAAAGGACATCGTCAAGGTGAAGGACAAGAAAAGTGGCTTCAAGATCACCTTCGACATGTTTGATTGCGATACATGCCCTGAGGTAGCTTTTGTTTCCTTTATTGCTCATTATATACTGTAAGGTTTTTCCATCTTGAAGTTGTCCATCTAACACTCCTCTGTATCCCAACTGGCGACCTTGACAGCAGATCAAATGGCCTCCAGGTCTACGATCCAAACCTGAAGGATATCCAGGTGGTGTCCGATGATGACGCCTCCAAGGATCAGCCAGTTCTGGCAGCACGAAAGCAGAAGAGCTCCACCTCTGATGCTGCTGCTGAGGCCAAGAAGAAGAAAAGAACGGAGAGTGGAGTCTCCAAACGTTCCACTGCTGCCTTAGAGGCGGAGAAGAAGAACAAGTACACCGGCATTCCCCTCGCCAAGGCTCCTGTCGTGGAGTAAGTACTTTCATTCCCCGACATGTATTTTTCAGCTCACACCTTTTTTCAACTCTTGTACTTATACTTTGTATGTTTCAGGAGGAAAACCGGTGTTAGTTTGAAGCGATCCTCCAAAGATGTTGGAGGGTCAAAAAACATTTGCGACATGTTGACCAAGGGGCCATCCACCAAGCCCTCTCCTGCCGGCGCTCCCCTACTCCTTCCGCCATACCATCTGCTGGTCCCACTGGGCTGTCATCCCTGAGATCTCCGCCATGGAGACAGATATCAATCCAAACATTGGTGTCTCAGGCTCTATCGAGGCAGACGTTGCTCCCAGCGGCCAGGCAATGCAGGAGAGCACCTCCTCTAAAGTGCCTAAAGCTCCGGCTAAGGATGCCACCGGGAAGGGAAAGGAAGTGGAAGAGGTGGATGTGGAATCTGCGATCGAGACGGGAGCCTCCAAGCCATCAACTGCTTTGAAGCTGCAGGAGGCATCCAGGGCTTCATCCATGCCTCCGGCTTCGAACTCTCCATTGGCTGCGACTCCTCCAACGTTGAGCTTGGATGATCTCATCAAGTAGGCCGACGCAATCTATAAGAATGCCAGGACCTTCCATGATTCCTACGCTCATCTAGCCAACAATCTCAGGATCATTGCCATCGTAAGTTTTTTGAACATCACTTGCTTTACTTTGTGTAGTATATCCCACTATAGCCCCCGAGATCTTAGGCGGATAATCCAGTAGATATTTGCCTGAGTGCTCCAAAGAACTAAGCGTAGAATTTGTCCGTGTAGCCCCCGAGCGTTTAGTTGAAACTGTAAAGTTCCGACTAGATGCTCTAGAGATACTAGTTTACTTCAAAATCATGTACTGTAGCCCCCAAGCATTTGGTTGAAACTGAATAGTTCTGACTAGATGCTCTAGAGAAACTAAGCATGTTTATATCTTGGTGCAGAATGAGAATAAATGAAGGATAGCCACCAATGAGAAATTTGTTGCTCTTCGGACAGAGATGGACCTTGAACAGGGTAAAACCAAATTCCAGAAGGAACACATCAAAAATAGCCAGAGTCTATTTTCTATGACAGCTCCTTGCTTTCTCATTGAGTCATTTCGTCTGTCTTCTGATAGCACTTTCTGATTTCTGTCTTACAAAAGCCATTGCCAAGGCCAAGAGCATCATCGAGCAATCCAAGCATATCCAGGAGCTCGATGATGAAAACAAGATTCTAAAGAATGACCCGACTAAGGCTGTCAAGGGCCATGAGGCAACGGTGAAGGCTATGCAAGAGTCTGCTGACGCTGAGACGTAGCGTCTGAAGGACGAGATTGCATAGATCAAAGGCCAGAACCAAGCTGCCAAAGAGCAGAATGCTAGGGGTCTTGAGATGTTCAACTCAGTCGAGAAGGAACGCGATGAGTTGGCTGAGACATGCATGCAAGCGGAAACGAGCATCTTCGGGAACCTTTCTCTGTCTTGGTCTTTTTCTGTAAGTTGGATAACCATTTGACTTTTATACTCATGGTCCTTGCATCCTTGTGCAAACCACATCTCCCATTGGCCTGGCCAACTTGGGTGAGGGTGCTCCGAGTACCAAGGAACGCAGGATTCTTGCCTGCAACTTCATCAGCACCGCCATCGCCCAAGCCAAGGAGATAGCTCAACCTCTGGGCATCAATATCAAGGTGACAGATTCAGCGGCTAAGTTTCAGAAATCCTGCGTCAAGCCCCCGAGAAAGTCAAGGACTAAAAAGCCTCTTGCATCCAGGCTGGTGCTAGGATGGCCCTATCCCTGGTCAAGGCTCACTATGACAATGCCGACATCGCCTTGGTGACCTCTGGCATGCCCAAGCTGGACAAGGAAGGACAAGAGATTAATAGCAATGCTATTTGGAACTCTCTCGCTGGCTTCGATACCAGGGTTGCCAAGATGGTCAAGGTTGATGTGTTCATGCCTGCCGAGATCCTGGATGAAGACGTGGCTTCTGTGAGTCTAGCCCCTCTCCTTCAGAGTTTGACGAGCTCTCCTAGCCTGGCTCTCCTGATGATGCCACCACAAAGTGCCCTGCAGCAGAGCCATAAAAAACAATGTGTGTAATAAATGTATCTCTGTAGAATGTATGCGGAAAAAACTTATGTTTTGTGTAAGTCGGAAAAACTTGTACTCAAGCTTCCTGCAACTTATCTATTTCTAGCATGTGTATATATTTTTTAAGCAAGTGCTAGCTTATCCATTATGCTAGTTTGTATGCTTGACCTTTCGTGAGACGGAAGACTCGCAGCATGGAACTATGCTCTCAGGCGATGATGCTTAATAGCACCATCTAGAACCTAAGAACAAAATCGCCGGCTTTGAGTGCCGAAAATTCACTACTCCGGAATCCACATAAAAACTTCAGAAAACGTGTAGACCAGAAAACTTAAGCTAACGCCCATTGGCAGAATTTTCACAAGGGCAAATGCAACCTTGCGCATAAAGGGTTTATATGATCCAAAAAGGAACAACTAAAGGAGGTAAAAGACTCAGAAAATATGAGTGAACCAAATGCTTTGTTTCATTGATCATATAAGAAACTTATTACATAATATTAATGTGCTAAGTGTAAAAGGGATGTAGCTGTGCTATGTTTCATGACCGATCTGTCTCCGGGTAATAATCATCGGATTCACGTTGCTTGCACTTGCGATTTTTTGGCCTATCTTTCAACTCGCAGATATCAACAAGGTAATAGGAACCAGTGAGCAATGCTTTGCTTATGATGAACAGTCCTTCCCAAGGCGGGGATAGTTTGTGTGATTTCTCCTGCTTGAGTCTAAGCACCAGATCCCCTTCTTTAAATGAGCGATGCTTTACACGGCGACTATGGTAGCCGTGTAGCTTCTCCTGGTAGACGGCAGATCTCTGGCATGCCAGCACGTGCTCTTCTTGAAGTAGGTCCATAGATAGCCGCCTGGATTCTTTGGCGTCATCTTCCTTGTAGGCGGAAACTCTTGGTGGATCGTGGAGGATGTCGGACAGGAGAACTGCTTCTGGTCCATAAACCATGAAGAAAGGAGTCAAGCTCGTGGATCTGTTGGGTGTTGTTCTTAAACTCCACAAGACAGATGGTAGTTCCTCCGCCCAGGCTCCAGCTTCTCTATGCAGCGATGCCTCTAAGCGTGGCTTGGTTCCGTTCAAAATTATTCCATTGGCCCTTTCAACTTTCTCATTTGACTGTGGATGTGCCACATATGCTAGGTCAAGGAGGATGCCTTTCTCATGACAGTACTCCCGAACTTCTCCGAGAGATAGATTTCTACCATTGTCGGTGATGATGCTATGTGGGAGACCAAATCTCACCACAAGATCCTGGACAAACTTTAGGGCTATTGCCCCATCAAGCTTTCTAATGGGCTTAGCTTTAATCCATTTTGTGAATTTGTCCACCGCTACTAGAAAGTGTGTGAATCCATAGGGTGCTGTCTGAAAAGGACCCACCATGTTCAGCCCCCAGACTATAAACGGCCAAGTTTTTGGTATTGTTCGCAATTCTTTGGCTGAAACATCTGGTTGTCTCGCATAAAACTGATACCCAAGGCAGGTTTGTACCAACTTGTCGGCGTCCGCCTTGGCAGTTATCTAGTAGAATTCTTGTTGGAAGGCCTTGGCCACCAACGACTGGGGATTTCAATACCTTGCTGCTGGGAGACGCATCATCCGAATAATCCTGTGGTACCTCTCTTATATAGCTGGCCGTCATTGATGACGTAGCCTTTTGCTCTGCGTACTATTTGTCGGCTTTCGACTCTCTAGCAGGCAAAGTTCCTTCTTGTAGATAATCCATGAACGGATTCATCTAAGCCGGAGAGGTCACTGTTACTGCATTAACAAATGAATCCACTCTATCCGGGTTGTCGGGGTCCTTTCCCTTCATGGATGGAGTCTGTAAATGCTCCAGGAAAACGCCTGGCGTAATTGGTCGACGCGGTTATCCAAGCTTTGGCAGTAGATCTGCTGCCTCGTTATCCTCCCTTTTGACGTACTTGACTTCATAGCCGTCGAAGCACTTGGCTATTTCGTCTACTTCATCTCGATATGCCGCCATCATTGGGTTCCGCGTGTTCCAGGTGTCAGCTACTTGCTGGGCAACCAAGTCATAATCTCCAAAGCAAACTATGCACTTGATGCCAATATCCTTGGCTACGCAAAGTCCGTGAATGAGGGCCTCATACTCCGCCATGTTATTTTTAGCGTTGAAGTGGATCTGTAGGACGTACTGCAACTTTTATCCTATTGGTGATTGCAATAATACACTAGCCCCCGAGCCATTGAGCAGCTTTGATCTGTCAAAGTGCATCACCCAATACTCTGGCTCTAGCATAGGAGTGTCTTCTGGCAGTTTTGTCCAATCTGCAAGAAAATCCGCCAATGCTTGTGACTTGATAGCGTCGCGTCGCTTTTAGGTGATGTTGAAGGTGGCAAGTTCAATGCCCCACTTTGCCACTCTTCCTGAGCATCGCTGTTGTTGATGATGTCAGACAGTGGAGCTTTGCTCACTACTGTGATAGGGTGCTCCTGGAAATAATGCCTTAGCTTACGTGAAGCAAGGAAAACTCCATAAGCTATCTTCTGGTAGTGCGGGTAACACTGCTTGGATTCCATGAAGACCTCGCTTACATAGTAAACGGGTCACTGAACTCCATACTCGTGCGTTGGCTTCTGGCGCTCCACCATGATGACGATGTTGATTACTTGGTTGGTTGCTTCCATGTAGCCTAACATAGGCTCCCTTGGCACCGGTGCTGCAAGTATAGGTGGGGAGGAGAGTATTCTCTTCAAATCCTGAAGTGCTGCATCAGCTTCGTCCGTCCATGTGAATTTGTCCGCCTTCTTGAGCAACTTTTAGAGCGGCATATCCTTCTCACCAAGTCGGCTGATGAACCAGCTTACTACTACAACGCAGCCTGTGAGCCTTTGTATGTCCTTCAGGCAAGTCGGGCGTTTGATGTCGAGGATGCCCTTGATTTTCCCCGGGTTCACCTTGATTCCGCGATGCGAAACAATGAAGCCCAACAGTTTGCCGGATGGTACCCCGAAGACGCACTTCTTTGGGTTCAGCATCATGTTGTATTTCTAGAGATTGTCGAAGGTTTCCTGCAAGTCATCGATAAGATCATTTGATTTCTTTGACATTACCGCTATGTCGTCCACGTAAGCGTGTACGTTGTGACCTATTTGGTCACGCAGGCAATGTTGCATCGTCCGCTGGTACGTATCACCAGAGATTTTAAACCCAAAGGGCATCGTGATGTAGCAATACGTGTCATAAGGTGTGGTGAACGAAGTGGCCAATTGGTCCGACTTTCGCATTCGGATCTGGTGGTATCCTGAATAGGCATCGAGAAAACACAGAAGTTCCGAGCCAGCCATCGAATCAATGACTTGGTCAATGTGAGGGAAAGCAAATGGATCCTTCGAACACGCTTTGTTCTAGCCGGTGTAATCAGCGCACATTCTTAATTCATTGGTTCCCTTTTTGGGGACAAGTACAGGATTTGCCACCCATCGGGTGTGAATAACTTCTCGGATAAAGCCAACCTTAAGTAACCTAGCTATTTATTTGCCTATAGCCCTTCGTCTTTCATCACCAAAGCGTCGTAGAGGTTGTTTCACCAGTTTGGCATTAGGATCAATATTCAAGCTATGCTCGACAAGTTCCCTAGGTACACCTTTCATGTCGGCAGGTTGGCAGGCAAAGATGTCCCTATTCTCACGGAGGAACTCGACGAGCGCGCTTTCCTATTTGGGATCCAGGTCCATGCCAATGGCGGTGGTCTTGGAGGAATCACCTTCGACAAGTTCCACCTGCTTGGTCTTGATGGCGGCCTTGAAGGCCGGTTCGGCAGCAGTGATCTGCTTCTTCGAAGCCGGCGTCTCCGAGGCATCGACCTGGTTCTGGATCTCCTTGAACTCCTCACCGTAGAGGATAGCTTCAGTGAAGGTGGCTTCGCTGAGCTTGCACTCCCGTGACTTGGTGAAGCTTCCGTCAACGGTGATGACGCCATTTGGTCTGGGAATCTTGAGGTTGTTGTAGACAAAGCATGGCCTTGCTAGGAAGGAGTGGAAGATGTCGCGTCCAAAGATGACGTGGTACACGGTCTTGAAGGGCACCACTTCAAAGGTCATGTGTTCTTGGCGGTAATTTTTTACATCACCAAAAGCGACCGGAAGGGTGATGCAACCCAGGGAATTTGCTTGTCAGTGAGGGACAACCCCATGGAACACGGTGTTGCTCTTCCTTAGCTGGGTCTCCGTCAAGTTCATCTTGTGTAGTGTATCTTGGTACATGATGTTGATGCTTCTTCCACTATCCACGAGGCACTTGGTGACCTCCGTGCCGTCAATCAAAGGGTTGATGACCATGGCATGATGGTTCTCTGTTGGGATAAGTTCTGGCTGATTCTTCCTATCCCAAGTAATTGGAACTTTCGACCACCTAACGTACTGGGGAACCGGATGAAGGGTAGCCATCAGTATCCTTAGAGAGGTTTTCTAGGCCCGAATGGTTGGAGTGCCAAGGAAGGTGTGGTAACACGGAGCCTTCTTTTCGAAGATATTTTTCCCTTTATCCTTTCCCTTGTCGGAAGATTTTGGGTCCATATCTTCATCCATATCACTTGATTCCTTGGGCTCTTCCTCCTTGTTCTTTCAAATGCCCTTTCCACGGGGTCTGTTCTTCCAACTTCGCTTGTAGCCGGACTCAGGGTCCTCCTTGAGATCATTGACAAACTTGCATTGGCGATTGGTGTGGGTGGATTTACCATTGGCATCGAGATGGACGAAGCACGGCATATCGCGGTACTCTTCGTACGTTTGGGGAACGTGGGGCGCCAAAGGTGTAGTGTCACTCCACTGGTGTCCACTGTTAGCCCCCCGACCACGTCCACGCTGTCCACCATTGCTTCTACCAGTGAATGTTGTGGCGACCATGTCGGCTACTTGCTTCTCTTCGGGCGGATTCTTCCGCTTGTTATTGTTGTTTTTCCTGGCCTAGGTAGGGATTGCTATCACCGACAACGATCCCCGTGCGTCGTTGTCAGCAGTGGAAAATTCGCTAGCCATCTTGATCATTGCATTGAGGTCGAGGTCGTTGTTGTCCTGCCTGCATTTCAACGTATGCCAGATCAAAGTGCCCTTTTCCAGACAATCAATGAAGGCGACCATAGCAGTCTATTCGTGCATCCCTACCTAGGAATTTTTCATATCTAGCCAGTGAGAGAGATAGGCACGGGAGGTTTCATCCTTCTCTTGCACACACTGCTGTAGGTCTCCAACAGTACAAGGACGTTTGTACGTACCCTCGAAATTCTTGGTGAACGCTTCATGCATGTCCAACCAATTGCATATTGATTTCTCCGGTAAGTCGTCGATCCATTGCCGAGAGGTGCTGGTCAACATAAGTGGGAGGTACTTGACAGCAACGTTGGGGTTTCCCCCTGTGATGTGGATCGCTTCGTTGTAGTCCTGCAATCATGTTGCCCTTGGGGTAGGTTGTGGCTTGATGGTCTTTTCTATCCAGAGGCCCTTGGGGTAGGTTGTGGCCCGTATGACTGGTTCAAAACACCGTGGCTGAGGGTATGTGAGCTTCCGAGCTTCTTGGATCTTGTCCAGCCGCGATCGTGCATCATGTGGCTCTGGCTGCTTCCCTTTGCCATCATGGGGAGGGGAGTTGTGCCGTGATCTGTGAGATTCGCCATGCCCTCCGCCATGATGGCTACTAGGTGGCGATGGCGGCGGTGGAGGCGGTGGGTTAGCTCTCTTGCTGTGCCCCTCCTGTGACTCCTCACGCCTATTGCAGATGCTTGTCGAACGTGGCGGTTCCTTGTGGAACCTTCTCCTGTGTCCGTCATGGCCAATGCGCTCTCCGGCATGCCTAGGATGTTCGCCTGATTGCGTATGACGATACCGGGCTCGGACCGCCTTGGAGGTGGCATGCTTGTGCGGTGGCATGGCTCTGGTTCCTCATGACGCTGAGATGGTGGTGGAGGTGGCGACTGGCGGGGACGAGCCTTCTCTCCATGGTCGGAGGATATGGGGATAGCGTCCGTCCAGTTGCGCGCATCCCTCCGCCTTCGCTCTGTGGAGCCTATATGCGATCCCTCATCATGGGGAGATTTTGGCCTTTTGCGGCTGTTCAGGGTTGACTGGCAAAGCTCTAGGTTGGACTCAAGCCTTTGCGAGGTGGCCTTTTTCTGTTGCTTGCATGCCTTAGAGACGAGGTCATACACCTGAGCAACTGCTTTTGGCGACCTGTCCTGCTCCAGGAGGGTCTTGGCGACGGCAATGTTGAGAGCAAGGGTTGGCATGACCTGCCTCCCCTCCAAATCTATGTAAGGGGTGGCTTTTGTTGGCTTAGACCCATCAAATCCCAAGCCTCGCCGAACACCGGATCTTGGACGATGTGAGCTGGTACCTTCTTTGTCTTGTGCTTTAACAACAATTGCTTGTATTCGGCCTCCATAGCTCTTGCCGCCTTGATGGATTGCTGCGCCTTAGCCATGTCATCGTCCAGCTTGCTGCCTTGCTCCGCGATGCACTTGGCCTCCACCAAGATTTCTGCACGCTTCTCGTCAAGCTCCGTAACACTCTGGATATGGGCAATGGTGATTGGCTCAACGAGGAGTGCATCGTAGATTGCTTTGTCTGCGCGAGTGGCTAGCGGGTTGCCAGCTACAGACGTTGACGGTGGCATTGGCGGCTGATTCGATTGTCGGGCCGTATTAGGGGTTTTGGTAAGTTCTTGCACCGGTGGTTGGCGGGTAGCCGGAGGAGGCAGAGCTTTGTCCAGAGCCGGAGGCTCGGCAGCTTTCTTAGCTGTTGCTACTCTGGTGACCGCTGGCGTGGGCGGAGCTCTCTCGCGCTCCCGTTCCTGCCTGTCTTCTTCCACCACGCTCCCAATGGCGACTAGCACTTGGTGGGAGGTGTTGGTCTTCTCGATGCGCTCCTCCTTCTTGATCTCCAGCTCCATCTCCCTCATAACAGCGTCATATTCCTCCGAGTTAGCGTCCGAGCCACCGACATCCATGCTGATGTCGGCATAAAGCGCATCGAGGAAAGCTCAGAGTTAGCTTCGGTGTTGGCGATGGCGGACATGGAGGGTGATGGAGGCGGGCCGTTGTTGTTGTTATCTCCTCCGGCTACGGCAGCGATTGCCATCATGGCCTCTTCATTGGCATCCGCGTATTCGTTGACGATGGCAACCATCTCACCAAGGGTAAGAGGGCCTACGGCCTGCCGCCTTTGCAGGGTATGTCGGAGAAGTGTTCCAGGCGTGAGCTCTTCCACGAATTGGTACACGAGTTTGTCGACTCAATTTCCCTCTAGGGTTTCCCTCACCCTCATCCATCTGACAAGGTATTTGCAGGGATGGTGACAACGCCGATAAAGTCTAACTTGCGCAACTCTAACGCTCGGGGAAGCCAAGCGGATTTGCGAGGTCCTTCCATCTTTATATCCTACACAAGGGAGGTTTGGGTGGGCCTTCAATTTTCCTGATCCGAGCCACCATACTCCAAAGAGAGGTATGGCCCAGATCCTTCCGCGAATGTGTCCTACTCATAGGCGGTCCGTGCGGGGCTTGACGAGTTTCCGACTTCCTGGGAGCTAGGACCCGAGTCAGTTTCGTCGATGAAGATGTGGATGTCTCCAAAGGGGATGACAGAGCAGCGCGTGGGGTTCGTCTTCACTAGCACCCAAAACTCATCTAGAGGGACGGTCGGGACGTTGCCGGAGAAGAGAACGCGACCGATGGCTACGGTATCGCCAATTCCTGCGAAGAGATTGGACCTTGCCCGGTGTAGAGCTCGAAGCACCTCTTGCCCCACGGTGGGCGCCTAATGTCATGGTATTTCCTACAAGTACGCCATGGAGGGGTCCTCACAGTGCGTGTTTAGAGATGTGGGGTAAAGGGGAGAGTTGGCGGGTACGAGATAACACATCTTACCCAGGTTCAAGTCCCACAACGGTGACAGAACTCTACTCCTGCTATAAATCACTATAATGGCAATACGCCGAGTTACAGAGATAGGTTCGCCTATGCGAGGTGTTGCGTGTTGTACGCTGCAATCAGAGAAGTTGTGCCCTGAAGGCTCCCACATGCCGGCTTATAAAGGCACCAAGACCTAGGGTTTGTAGGGAAAGGTCCTTGCCGGACAAGGTAAAGAGTCCTACACCTACATGAACTAGTTTTCCGTGTCTTATACTTGTTGTGCCACTGTTGAGCCAAGTAGAGATAAACAAAACTTTTTCCCTACGCGGTGATCCCAAGATCCAGCTCAGGTAGAAGGCCACGAGGATTACCACTAGACGCGCAATTGCGGAATTGATGAAGCACGTCGCTTGATGCAGTGCAGTCCTCGCGATCCGTTCCGGTTCCACGATCCACGATCCGTACTTTCTTCACGATCGTCGAAGTGCTGAACATACATCACCTCCGCCGGTATCCACACGTACGAGGAGGAGCGCCGACGATGGACTGCTAGGTCCGGTATGGCGGCGACAGGACGGACTGGGGCTAGGGTTTCCAACACATGGAGTGACCTAACCTTGTGCTCTAAGCACCTGCGCCCCAGCTTATATAGGGAGTGAAAGTGGGCTCCACTCACTTGTGGCCCATTCACTAAAAAGGCCTATATTAGCTACTGCAAGTCTCACTTGCTGACTAAGTCCATGTCTCTATTTGGGTCCACCCCAAATAGGTTTCCTATTTGGGTCTAACCCAAACTTGCTCCCGCTCTTAAGTGTGTGACCTGATAGGCTCATGGTAACCCGGACACGATTCCGAGTCTCACTCGTGATCGATCAGTTGGTAGCGGCTCCTAGCAGAACGTGCCAACTCCCAAGTACCAATAAGTCATGACGACATACCTTCCAATGCGACTTTCGTCTGAGTCCCTTTTTGCCTCATGATATACCTTGTCGGACTATAGGCGAATGATCGTCATCCCTTAAATAGTCCGACTCTCTTTCTCGATCCGAGATAAGTGATTCATCCGACTAACTCTTAGTCGGTTGCCTCGGTTAACACTTAACCGTGACACGCATGGCCATGCTTTCCAAATCATATCTTCCGAGGGGGCCCAGAGAATATCTCTCCGGATGGAGGGGCAAAATCCCGTCTTGGTTATTCATATCATGCAGCTTGATTCTCAGTCGACCCGAACTCCGCCTTTATAACTGCCCAATGACGGAATAGCATTTGACAGAACCTAAGTCGGAGATCCTCAACTCGGATAGTGCAATAACCTCAGGTCTAAGGATTACATTGATTGAGACATGCAAATGACGACTTGTTCGTTGCATCTCAATATGGGTCAGTCCGACTCGCTAAACTCTTTAGCCGAATCCGTGTAAGTCGGAATAGCATCTCCATGCCCATGACAAGTGGAACCTAGTCATCTGCCGACTTTCACATTGGTCTAAGTTATGTGTCCGGCACAACCTCAATGACCAAGGAGAATTAGTATGAACAACATGAATATGTAGTTCCACAATCAAATCACACATTCGAGGATACATATCAGCAGTTCATACATGGACCATAACCTTATGAATACACAGGAATATCATCATTCATGATTGCCTCTAGGGCATATTCCCAATAGTCTCCCACTTGCACTAGAGTCAATCTTCCGACATCACATGTCCAGGCATCTGATGCCCATTGCTCTCAGGTGCGCCTCATGCTTCGGCTGTGGAAGTGTCTTTGTCAACGGATCCGCAATGTTTGCATCCGTGTGTACCTTGCATAACTTGATATCACCTTGATCCACGAACTGGCGAATAAGGTGGTACCGCATGAGTATATGTTTGTTCTTCTGGTGTTGTCTAGGTTCCTTGGCTTGTGCCATAGCACCATTGTTGTCACAATACACGTCTAACGGATTGGACGAGCCCTGAACCACACCAAGATCCATGAGGAAATTCCTCATCCAAACGGCTTATTTTGCCGCCTCCGAGGCAGCAATATACTCAGCCTCTATCGTAGACGCAGACACCGTTTCTTGCTTGGAACTTTTCTAGCTCACAGCCCCTCCGTTTATCACAAACACATATCTGGATTGCGAACGAGAATCATCCGAGTTAGTGAGATAACTCGCATCCGTGTAACCCTTTACACTGAGTTCATCCTCACCTCCATAAACCAGGAACATATCCTTAGTCCTTCTCAAGTACTTGAGGATATTTTTAGCCGCTGCCTAGTGGATCTCTCCAGGGTCAGCTTGGTATCTGCTCACAACACGTAGAGCATAGGAAACATCTGGCCTAGTACAAATCATAGCGTACATGATGGATCCGATTGCAGAAGCATACGGAATCGCACTCATCTGACTTCGGTCATCAGTTGTCGAAGGACACTGAGTCTTGCTAAGTTTTACGCCATGGGACATCGGTAAGAACCCCTTCTTAGACGATTCCATGTTGAACTTCTTCAACACTTTGTCCAAATATGTACTATGACTCAATCCAATGAGCCGCCTTGATGTATCTCTATAGATCCGGATTCCTAGTATGTAAGTCGCCTCACCAAAGTCTTTCATTGAAAAACTCTTTTCCAATGATTCCTTGGTCTCTTGCAACATCTGGACATCATTTCCAATTAGTAATATGTCATCCACATATAAGATCAGAAAGTTCACTTTGATCCCACTAAACTTCTTGTATAAACAAGAATCATGATCACTCTTGATGAAGCCAAACGATTTGACTACCTCATCAAAGCGAATGTTCCAACTCCGAGATGCTTGCTTCAACCCATAAATGGATTTCCGAAGCTTGCATACTTTGTCAGCATTAGCCGGATCGACAAAAACCTCGGGCTATATCATATACACGTCCTCGGTTAAATTTCCATTAAGGAAAGCCGTTTTGACATCCATCTGCCATATCTCATAGTCGAAATAGGCTGCTATAGCTAACATGATCCGAACTGATTTAAGCATCGCTACCAGAGAGAAAGTCTCATCGTAGTAAACTCCTTGAACTTGTCGGAACCCCTTCACAACAAGCCGTGCTTTATAGATAGAAACATTTCCATCCATATCAGTTTTCTTCTTAAAGACCCATTTGCACTCAACGGGTCTTGCACCGTCTGGTAGATCAACCAAGTTCCAAACTTGATTTTCATCCATGGACTTTAACTCGGATCTCATGGCTCCAAGCCATGACTCGGAATCAGAACCCACCATCGTTTTCGAATAAGTTGTCGGCTCATCGCTGTCCAACAGCATCACATCACGAACACTTCGCAATCTAGCCGATCTTCGCAGTGTCAGTGCAGTTTCCGGCTCAGGTACAACGTCCGGCTCAACCTCTAAGGCATTTGCCGACTCGCTGCTAGCCGGCATCTCTCGAATTTCTTCGAGATGCACCGTACTCCCACTGACTCCCCGACTGAGAAACTCTTTCTCAAGGAAGACACCGTTTCGAGCGACAAACACTTTGCCCTCTTCTCGGTTGTAGAAGTAGTAACCCAAGGTTTCTCTCGGATATCCCACGAAAATACACTTATCCGACTTAGCTGTAAGCTTGTCCGACTGAAGTCGCTTGACAAAAGCTTCACAACCCCAAATCTTAAGAAAAGACAAACTCGGCTTCTTGCCAGTCCACATCTCATGTGATGTCTTCCCTACCGACTTTGATGGTACTCTGTTTAGTGTGAACGCTGTAGTTTCTAGACAATAACCCCAAAATGATAAAGGCAGATCTGTCTGACTCATCATTGACCGTACCATGTCCAACAAGGTCCGATTCCTCCTTTCTGACACACCGTTTCTCTGCGGCGTTCCTGGAGGAGTGAGCTGGGGAACTATTCCACAACTCTTTAGATGGTCATCAAACTCATGGCTCATGTACTCGCCTCCTCGGTCCGACCGAAGAAACTTTATTTTCTTGCCAAGTTGATTTTGTACCTATTCTGGAATTCCTTGAACTTTTCAAAGGCTTCCGACTTATGTTTCATCAAGTAGATATATCCATATCTACTCAAATCATCAGTGAAGGTAATGAAGTACTCAATACCACCTCTGGCTGTCGTACTCATCGGGCCACATACATCACTATGTACTAGTCCCAATAAGTCGGACGCCCTTTCACAACTCTTTGCAAAAGGTGCTTGGTCATCTTGCCGAGAAGGCAGGATTCACATGTCTCGAACGACTCCAAGTCGAACGAAGTTAGGAGTCCATCATCATGGAGCTTCTTCATGCGTTTCCAGCTTATATGACCAAGCCGACAATGCCAAAAGTAAGTCATATTCAGATCATTTGGTTTTAACCTTTTCACATTTATATTATAGACAGATTCACCCTCAAGATTCAAAATAAATAACCCGTCCTGGACGGGCGCAAAGCCATGAAACATATCATTCAAATACAAAGAACAACCATTATTCTTAATATTCGACTCATAGCCCTGTCTCATCAAACATGAGGCAGAAATGATGTTTCGACTAAGCACTGGAACATAATAACAATTATTTAGCTCCATTATGAATCCAGAAGGTAAATGAAGTTGCATTGTGCCAACTTCCAACACAGCGACTCTCGCTTTGTTTCCGACTCTAATGTCAACCTCGCCTCTTGCCACGCTCCTAGTTCTTACCAGTCCCTGCAACGAGTTGCAGATGTGAATGCCTGATCCGGTGTCATATACCCAAGAACTACCAGGTGCATCAACAAGATAAATGTCTATAACATTGCAAACAAGCGTACCTGAGCCGGAAGTCACACCTCCGCTCTTGGCTTTATCAGCCAAGTACTTGCTGCAATTCCTCTTCTAGTGGCCATCCGACTTGTAGTAGAAGCAAGTGGATCCGGCTGCAGGAGATGGCTTAGTCCCCGAGGAAGCACTTTGGACTACGTCCTCCGCCTTACCTCCTGACTTTGCCTTCTTCTTCTTAGTCCAAGAACTCTTCTTGAACTTAGCCTTGTTTTGTACCATCAACACTTGACTGGCACCTTTCTTGAGATCTTCCTCAGCCTGCTTGAGCATCCTGTGTAATTCAGTGAGCTTCTTATCCATACCATGCATGTGGTAGTTCGATATGAACTGACCATATGCACTAGGAAGAGAGTTCAAAATTATGTCTGTAGCGAACTCTTCGCTTATGGGGTAGCCAAGTCTTTCCAGAGACTGCACGTAACCAACCATCTTGATCACATGCGGACACAGTGGATCGCCATCCTTAAGCTTGCAGCTCAACAAAGCCTGAGAGACTTGATACCTCTCAGTCTTTGCTTGAGCCTAGAACATACTTTTGAGGCTTTCGATCATATCGTAGGCCTCGACATTCTCGAACTGCTGCTGCAAGTCCGGTTCCATGTGAGCAAGCATAAGACAACTAATCTCCGTGGATTCATCACAAATCCGACGGTAGGCATTGGTGGCTGCTACAGTCGCATTCTCATCCGGCTCAGCTGGCAGTGGGTTGTCTAGGATACGATCCCTTTTTTCTTGTTTGAGAACAATTCTCATATTACGATACCAGTTTGTGAAATTAGTTCCATTCAGCTTATCTTTCTCTAAGATGGTTCTCAAAGCAAAACCGGAAATTTGAGGAAGACTGCTAGGTGCCATTGATCTACAACAGAAAATATGCAAAACACTTAAGACATGTATCCATAAAAGAGCAAGCATATTAAACACTTTAATATTTATGCTCCCACTAGAATCAACACCCCTCGGATGGTTACTTAGTGATTCAGGACCCTAGATAAGCAAGTCTACTAGTGAGCTTTAGCCTCACCGCTAGCCGTCAAGTGATTTAGGTAGACAACTCCTTGTCAATCGTATCTCATACGACTCCTGTTGAATGGGTGGCATCACATGCCCCGGCTCCCATCCGACTTTTCCCGAAGTCCCACAACCGTTGTGGTAGACCTGTCTAGATTACCAAGTGCTTCCGCTGTAAGAGTCTGACTCAAACCCACCTAGTCGGAAAGAATTGATAGCACCTCAATTTTATGAGCCCACTACCAAAATTGGCCGACTTGTGATGGTGCAGCACTGGCGGGGAAACCGACTAGACCTTCTTTGAGGGATTACTTTCTACCAACTATCTAATAGAGGTAAAATAGAGACATAACAATAACACAAAATAAAGCAACTATAATGTGAAATGGTATGGCTCTCTTCATGGCGATCTCCATCTCCATAAAGCCTGTAATCCGACTCGTGTCAACTCTTGTCACGTGCCGTCTTACACCATGTAGCCGACTTGTACACCGACTTGCATGCTATCCAGATTCTCCAAATAGCCCCACTAGCTAGTAATCCAAATTACACAGAGAATCCGACACGCATGCCATTATACAATAAGATGACAACACCTAGGCTCCAGCTGGCTGACAAAATCCGTGATACGCAGATCACGTATGGATTACACACATCACATGCACATAAGCCATACCATTCACAACATCATCCTGCAAAAACAAGTTATGCATAGATACGATATCTACCGGCGTTGTGAAACTCGCAATGACATCTAAGGCGCTACGATAGGGCAAAGCTGGCGGTTCCGCTAGCCAGATAGCGGGCGGGGATTGAAGGGGCAGCGCACCTCGCGGGTGCGGGCAGCGCCCGGCGATTTTTCCGAAAAACGCAGATCTCATCTGCATTCCGGACATGGATTTCATCATCGGATAAAACAATTTTACCCAAATCCGATCCGGACTCCAATTCGATCAAACTCTTTGATCTTCGATCACCGCATCCGGGTTTACGTGTCACAGTCTACCCCGATGGCGGAAACTGACCGGTAGGGGTATGTCGTTCCACGACCTTAGCAGTTAGATCACGGAAACCAGATCATCCATTCCCCTGCGTACAATTGATCCAATCCACTTTGTACAAAACCGATCTATCTCATAGATCGACCACCAAAACTGCAATTAGATTCAATCTAACGCCAACCGCATATCACATATGCGCGATCTCGAGCCTAAAACCAGAAGCTAACGCTCTGATACCACTATTGTGCCACTGTTGTGCCACATAGAGTTAAACAAAACTTTTTCCCTACGCGGTGATCCCAAGATCTAGCTCCGGTAGAAGGCCACAAGGATTACCACTAGACGCGCAGTTGCGGAATTGATGAAGCACGTCGCTTGATGTAGTGCAGTCCTCGCGATCCGTTCCGGTTCCACGATCCACGATCCGTACTTTCTTCACGATCGTCAAAGTGCTGAACGTACATCACCTCCGCCGGTATCCACACGTACGAGGAGGAGCGCCGGCGATGGACTGCTAGGTCTGGTACGGCGGCGACAGGACGGACTGGGGCTAGGGTTTCCAACACATGGAGTGACCTAACCTTGTGCTCTAAGCACCTGCGCCCCAGCTTATATAGGGAGTGAAAGTGGGCTCCACTCACTTGTGGCCCATTCACTAAAAAGGCCTATATTAGCTAATGCAAGTCTCACTTGCTGACTAAGTCCATGTCTCTATTTGGGTCCAACCCAAATAGGTTTCCTGTTTGGGTCTAACCCAAACTTCCTCCCGCTCTTAAGTGTGTGACCCGACAGGCTCATGGTAACCCGGACACGATTCCGAGTCTCAATCGTGATCGATCAGTTGGTAGTGGCTCCTAGCAGAACGTGCCAACACCCAAGTACCAATAAGTCATGACGACATACCTTCCAATGCGACTTTCGTCTGAGTCCCTTTTTGCCTCACGATATACCTTGTCGGACTATAGCGAATGATCGTCATCCCTTAAATAGTCCGACTCTCTTTCTCGATCCGAGATAAGTGATTCATCCGACTAACTCTTAGTCGGTTGCCTCGGTTAACACTTAACGGTGATGCGGATGGCCATGCTTTCCGAATCATATCTTCCGAGAGGGCCCAGAGAATATCTCTCTGGATGGAGGGGCAAAATCCCGTCTTGGTTATTCATATCACGCAGCTTGATTCTCAGTCGACCCAAACTCCGCCTTTATAACTTCCCAATGACGGAACATTGTTTGACAGAACCTAAGTCGGAGATCCTCAACTCGGATAGTGCAATAACCTCAGGTCTAAGGATTACGTTGATTGAGACATGCAAATGACGACTTGTTCGTTGCATCTCAATATGGGTCAGTCCGACTCGCTAAACTCTTTAGCCGAATCCGTGTAAGTCGGAATAGCATCTCCATGCCCATGACAAGTGGAACCTAGTCATCTGCCGACTTTCACATTGGTCTAAGTTGTGTGTCCGGCACAACCTCAATGACCAAGGAGAATTAGTATGAACAACATGAATATGTAGTTCCACAATCAAATCACACATTCGATGATACATATCAGCAGTTCATACATGGACCATAACCTTATGAATACACAGGAATATCATCATTCATGATTGCCTCTAGGGCATATTCCCAACAATACTCCAAGGCTTCGAGTATGTCGGTGACTCCTACGTAGCCTTCCTTTATCCGGCACGGGCCTCCCTTCAGGATCCGTCTAACTGGGCCGCCTAGCAAGCCATAGGCCTTGCTACCAACTATGGGCCACTCGGGTTAGGAGGATTGGTGACATGCTATGAGGATACCCATATAGAATATGGCCAACACTCCATGAAGATCATTCGTAGGCTAGCGGAGTTGTTGGCATCCCATGAAGTTTGACACGCATAAAGATATATCATTCTTATGATTCATAAGTCAAACTTTGGCATGCTGACAAAAACCGCTAAACATTAATTCAATCGAACAAATCCTTTTAAAGAGAGGTATCAAGTCAATCATTATATTCCATGGTGTTGAGTGTCTCTAGAAATAAGCCTTCAAGACTAAACACTACAACACCCAAGCCTTCAATTGTGAGACTTTTTATTATTACAATTGTTTAGCAAAAAAAATTTAGGCAAGACTTGGTTAATTACAAGAGATGGAACAAAACGTACCCAACTAAATACCCATGCAAACAAAATTTTACTACAATACAAAGACTCACTCCACCAATATAAAATCTCAACATTTACTACTAACTAGCATGGGTTTCTCAAACTTCAAAAGTGGGGAGTCATAAGGCGTACCTCTCATGTTTGGTTCCACTTCTCTCTTCCTTTTTGATTCATTTCTTGGAAACTCAAAGTCAAGCATTCTTCCTGCAAATACATGAGAACATCGAGGCAAAAATAAAAGAAAGAGGGAAAATAAAGATAATTAGAGAATTTTTGTTGTTGTTTTTAAGAGAGGGAAATAAAGAATAGAGAATTGGCGGCAAAGCTCGGCTAGAAAATATCGAAAGCAAATAGAAATAACTAAAGATAAAGTGTTGGGGAAACCAACATGAGTGCTTATAAACTCGAATTAAAAACATAACCTCGAAATAAATAAAAGCAAATGAACGCCAAATAGAGATAAATAAGGAAACTGCCCCAAGCTTAGGCTTTTGCAATCCCTTCAAATCATTGTGGTGGGGGAAAAAGTCGTTACTCTAGTTCGAAAATAGAGTTGATAAATTACTAGTTCCTCGGAGGTTCAAGGAGAGGCTATGCATCCTCTCCACAATCCCTCCAAGTTCTTGGAAGTCTTGGTATGTAGCAAACCGGGTTGGTGGCTGCTCCTCTTGATAAGGAACTTCTTGCTCCTCTTCTTGGTCCTCATCCTCATCCGGAATCTCCTCCTCGGGTTGGTGTTGGTCAACCAGCAAGTCATATAGCAAACGTCCTTCCTCGATAGAGAAAAGACCATTAGGCGTAGGAGCAGGGTAGATACGCCTAGCTCCAGCAATATGCAGGTAATAAACACCACCTCTCATAGTGAGCATTCCACAAGCTTTTAAAGTAGAGAAACCAACGCGTCACTCACCTAGCATAGGTTGCAACTCACCTAGGTTGATTCCTAGGGCAATGTCACGCACGGTGATGAAGCCTCCACCTATGATTGGTCCTTGGCTTTGGGAGGATTGGTGCTCCAGGTAGCACCAAAGTATTGCGCCCAAGTTGAGTGAAAAGTTGCAGTTGTTGAAAGCAACCTTTGCAAGGACTAAGATGTCCTCCTCATTGAGTCTCGTGAACTCATTTCATGCCTGCAAGGTGTTAGAATTAACATAGAACAAATAGCGAATTGCAGGATGTTGAATATTCTTCCCCTTGCTCACTCTAGAAGTGAAGCTCATTCTATTATAATATTATTCTGAGGAAGGGTCTAAGCCATTAAAGGATGCGCGCAAGTCATTTTCATTATTGTTTGGAAAATTAAAGCATGCGCACCATTCATCTAGTGATAAAGTGTAATTGTTGTTCATAAGTTGGAAAGAAATCATGTCCTCTCCATGTGTTGGGGATATGCTATATGGGTATCCTAATAGCATGTCACCAATCTGCCTAACCCGGGTGCCCCATAGTTGGTATCAAGGCCTATGGACTGCTGGGAAGCCTAGTTAGACGGATCTTGAAGGGAGGCCCATGCCGGATAAAGGAAGGCTAAGCAGGAGTCACTGACATACTCGGAGCCTTGGAGTACAAGACATGGAAGACTAGTTCGTGGAGGTGTAGGACTCTTTACCTTGTCTGGCAAGGACCTCTCCCTGTAAACCCTAGGTATTGGTGCCTTTATAAGCCGGCCTGCGTGAGCCTTTACGGCAAGAACAATACACAACTTCTTTGATTGCTGTGTACAACACACAACATCTCGCACAACGAACCTATCTTTGTTACTCGGCGTATTGCCATTATAGTGATTTATAGCAGGAGTAGAGTTCTGCCACCGTTGTGGGACTTGAACCTGGGTAAGCTGTGTTACCTCATACCCACCAACTCTCTGCCTTACCCCACGTCTCTAAATACGCACTGTGAGGACCCCTCCATGGCATAATTGTTGGCAATACCACGATAGTTGGCTCCCACCATGGGGAATGAGGCGCTTCGAGCTCTACACCAGGCGAGGTCCAATCTCTTCACAGGAATCGGTGACACCATAGCCATCGATCGCGTTCACTCCTCCGGCAACGTCCCGATCGTCCCTCCAGACGAGTTCTGGGTTCCGGCGAAGACGAACCCCACGCGCTGCTCCGTCATCCCCTTCGGAGACATCCACATCTTCATCAGCTAAACTGACTTGGGTCCTAGCTCCCAGGAAGTCGGAAACTTGTCAAGCCCCACACGGACCACCTATGAGCAGGACACGTTCGCGGAAGGATCTGGGCAATACCTCTCTTTGGAGTATGGTGGCTTGGATCAGGAAATTTCAAGGCCCACCCAAACCGCCCCTGTGCAGGATATAAAGGTGGAAGGACCGCGTAAATCCGCTTGGCTCCCCCAAGCGTTAGAGATGCGCAGGTCTCACTTTGTCGGTGTCGTCACCATCTTCGATCTAGCCAGATGCGTTTAAAGGGACGGGGAACCTCCCTGCGAATACCTTGCCAGATGGATGAGGGTGAGCAAAACCCTAGAGGGCGACCGCGCTGACGAACTCGTGTACCACTTCATGGAAGGGCTCACGCCTAGAACACTTCTCTAGCATAACCTCCGAAGGCGGCAGGCCACAGGCCCTCTCACCTTTTGTGAGATGGTTGCCATCATCAATGAATACATGACTGCCAATGAAGAGGCAATGGCGGCAGTCCCCGTCGTAACCGTAGAAGGAAACAACAACAACGGCCCGCCTCCATCACCCTCCACGTCCACCATCGCCAACACCGAAGCTAACTCCGACTCCGTCCTTGATGCGCTTTACGCCGACATCAGTATGGATGCTGGCGTCTCGGATGCTAACTCGGAGGAATACGACGCTGTTATGAGGGAGATCGAGAAGGAGGAGCACGCCGAGAAGACCAACACCTCCCACCAGGTGCTAGTCACCATTGGGAGCGTAGTGGAAGAAGACAGACTGGAATGGGAACGTGAGAGAGCTCCGCCGACGCCAGCGGTCACCATAGCAACAGCAGCTAAAAAAGCCACCGACCCTCCGGCTCCAGCCAAGGCTCTGCCTCCTCTGGTTACCCGCCATCCACCGGCGCAGGAACTTACCACGACCCCTAATACGGCCCGACAATCAAATCAGCCGCCAATGCCACCGTCAATGTCTGTAGCTGGCAACCCACTAGCCACTCCGCCTACAAAGCAATCTACAGTGCACTTCTCGTCGAACCAATCACCATCTCCCATATCCGGAGCGTTACAGAGCTTGATGAGAAACGTGCGGAAATCTTGGCGGAGGCCAAGTGCATCGTGGAGCAAGGCGCTAAGCTTAACGAAGACATAGCCAAGGTGCAGCAATCCATCAAGGCGATAAGAGCTAAGGAGGCCGAATACAAGCAATTGTTGTTAAAACATAAGGCAAAGAAGGTACTAGCTCACCTTGTCCAAGATCCCGGCGTTCAGCGAGGCTTGGGATTTGATGGGTCTAAGCCGACAAAAGCCACCCCTTACATAGATTAAGAGGGGAAGCAGGTCATGCCAACTCCCGCTCTCAACATCGCCGTCGCCAAGACCCTCCTGGAGTAGGATAGGTCGCCAGAAGCAGTCGCTCAGGTGTATGACCTCATCGATAAGGTATGCAAGCAACAGGAAAAGGCTGCCTCACATAGGCTTGAGTCCAACCCAGGGCAGTGCTAGTCAACCCTGAACAGCCGCAGAAGGCCAAAATCTCCCCGTGACGAAGGATCGCACACAGGCTCCACAGAGCAAAGATGGAGGGAGGCCCGCAACAGGACTAACGCTATCCCAATATCCTCCAACCACGTAGAAAAAGCATGTTCGCATAGTTCACCACCTCCACCGCAATCTCGATGTCACGAGGAACTAGAGTCGCGCCACCGCACAAGCATGCACCTCCAAGGCGGTCCCAGGCTGGCAATGCTATACGCGATCAGGGCGAACAGTGTCGGCATGCCAGAGAGCGCATTGGCCATGACGGACACAGGAGCAGGTTCCACAAGGAACCGCCACGTCCGACAAGCATCTGCGATAGGCGTGAGGAGTCACAGGAGGGGCACAACAAGAGAGCTAACCCACCGCCTCCACTGCCGCCATCACCACCTAGTAGCCATCATGGCGGAGGGCATGGCGAATCTCACAGATCATGCCACAACTCCCCTCCCCATGACGGAAAAGGGAAGCAGCCAGAGCCATATGACGCATGATCGCGACTGGACAAGATCCAAGAAGCTCGGGAGCTCCCATACCTTGGGCCATGGTGTTTTGGAACAGTCATACATGCCACAACCTACCCCAAGGGCCTCCGGATAGACAAGATCATCAAGCCATACAACGGCACCGCCCAGCCAGCAACATGGTTGCAGGACTACAACGAAGCGATCCACATCACAGGGGGAAACCCCAATGTCGCCGTCAAGTACCTCCTACTTATGTTGACTGGCACCGCCCGACAATGGATCGACGACTTACCAGAGAAATCAATATGCAATTGGTTGGACATGCATGAAGCATGCACCAAGAACTTCGAGGGTACGTACAAACGTCCTTGTACTGTTGGAGACCTACAGTGGTGTGTTCAAGAGAAGGATGAAACCTCCCGTGCCTACCTCTCTCGCTGGTTGGATATGAAAAATTCCTGTGCAGGGGTACACGAACAGACCGCTATGGCCGCCTTCATTGATGGTCTGGAAAAGGGTACTCTGCTCTAGAATACGTTGAAATGGAGGCAGGACAACAATGACCTCGACCTCAACACCATGATCAAAATGGCTAGCGAATTTTCCGCTGCTACTGATGATGCGCGTGGATTGTTGCTGGCAATAGAAATCCCTACCTAGGCCAGGAAAAACAACCATAACAAGCAGAAAAATCCGCCCGAAGAGAAGCAAGTAGCCGACATGGTCGCCGCAACGTTCACTGGAAGAGGCAATGGCAGACAGTGTGGACGTGGGCAGGGAGCTAGCAGTACCCAGCAGAGGAGTGACACTACACCCTCCCGCCCAGTGTTCCCCAAACGTACGAAGAGTACCGCGATATGCCGTGTTTCGTCCATCTCGATGCCAATGGAAAATCCACCCACACCAATCACCAGTGCAAGTTCTCCAATGATCTCAAGGAGGACCCTGAGTCCGGCTACAAGTGAAGTCGGAAGAACAGACCCTGCATAAAGGGCAAAAGGGAAGAACAAGGAGGAAGAGCCCAAGGAATCAAGTGATATGGACGAGGACATGGACCCAAAATCTTCCGACAAGGGAGAGGATAAAGGGAAAAATCCCTTCGAAAAGAAGGCTCCATGTTACCACACCTTCCTCGGCACTCCAACCGTCCGGGCCTAGTAAACCTATCTGAGGATACTGATGGCTACCCTCCCTCCGGTCCTCCAGTACGACAGGTGGTCAGAAGTTCCAATTACTTGGGATAGGAAGGATCATCTAGAACTCATCCCAACAGAGAACCAGTATGCCATGGTCTTCAACCCTTTGATTAACGGCACGGAGTTCACCAAGTGCCTCATGGATAGTGGAAGTAGCATCAACATCATGTACCTGGATACACTGCACAAGATAAACTTGACGGATACCCAGCTAAGGAAGAGCAACACCGTGTTCCATGGGGTTGTCCCTGGCCGACAAGCAAATTCCCTGGGCTGCATCACCCTTTCGATCGCTTTTGGTGATGTAAACTATTACCGCCAAGAGCGCATGACCTTTGAAGTGGTGCCTTTCAAGAGCGTGTACCACGTCATCTTCGGACGTGACATCTTCCACTCCTTCCTCGCAAGGCCATGCTTTGTCTACAACAAACTCAAGATTCCTGGAACAAATGGCGTCATCACCATTGACGTAAGCTTCACCAAGGCACGGGAGTGCGAGCTCAGTGAAGCCACCTTCGCCATAGCAGTCCTCTACGGTAAGGGGTTCAGGGAGATCCAGAACCAGGTCGATGCCTCAGAGATGCCGACTTCGAAGAAGTAGATCACTGCTGCCGAACCCACCTTCAAGGCCGCCATCAAGACAAAGAAGGTGGAGCTTGTCGAAGTTGATTCCTCCAAGACCACTACCATTGGCACGGACCTGGATCCCAAATAGGAAAGCATGCTCGTCGAGTTCCTCTGTGAGAATAGGGACATCATTGCCTAGCAACCTGCCGACATGAAAGGTGTACCTAGGGAACTTGCCGAGCACAACTTGAATATTGATCCTAATGCCAAACCAGTGAAACAACCTCTATGACACTTTGGTGATGAAAGAAGAAGGGCTATAGGCAAATAAATAGCTAGGTTACTTAAGCCTGGCTTTATCTGAGAAGTTATTCACAGCCGATGGGTGGCAAATCCTGTACTTGTCCCCAAAAAGGGAACCAGTGAATTAAGAATGTGTGTTGATTACACAAGCTTGAACAAAGCATGTCCGAAGGATTCGTTTGCTTTGCCTTGCATTGACGAAGTCATTGACTTGATGACTGGCTTGGAACTTCTTTGTTTTCTGGATGCCTACTCAGGATACCACCAGATCCGGATGCGAAAGTCGGACCAATTGTCCACTTTGTTCACCAGACCCTACGACACGTATTGCTACATCACGATGCCCTTTGGGTTGAAAAACGCTGGTCCACGTACCAGCGGATGATGCAATATTGCCTACACGACCAAATAGGTCGCAATGTACACGCTTACGTGGACAACATCACGGTAATGTCAAAGAAATCAAACGATCTTATCGCCGACTTGCAGGAAACCTTCAACAATCTCTGGAAATACAACATGATGCTGAACCCAAAGAAGTGTGTCTTCGGGGTACCATCCGACAAAACTATTGGGCTTCATTGTTTCACATCACGAAATCGAGGTGAACCCAGAGAAAATCAAGGCCATCCTCGACATCAAATGCCTGACATGCCTAAAGGACATACAAAGGCTCACAGGCTGCGTTGCAGCACTAAGCCGGTTCATCAGCCGACTTGGTGAGAAGGCTATGCCGCTCTACAAGTTGCTCAAGAAGGCGGACAAATTCACATGGACGTATGAAGCTGACGCAACACTTCAGGAGTTGAAGAGAATACTCTCCTCCCCACCTATACTTGTAGCACCGGTGCCATGGGAGCCTATGTTAGTATACATGGTGGCGACCAACCGAGTAATCAACATCGTCATCATGGTGGAGCGCAAGGAACCAACACACGAATACAGAGTTCAGTGACCCGTTTACTATGTAAGTGAGGTCTTGACAGAATCCAATCAGCGTTACCCGCACTACCAGAAGATAGCTTATGGAGTTTTCCTTGCTTCACGTAAGCTAAGGTTCCACGAGAACCCCATCACAGTAGTGAGCAAAGCTCTACTGTCCGACATCATCAACAACAACGATGCTACAAGGAGAGTGGTGTATTATTGCAATCACCAACAGGAGAGAAGTTGCAATATGTCCTACAGATCCACTTCAATGCTACCAATAACATGGCGGAGTATGAGGCCCTCATTCACGGACTTCCCGTAGCCAAGGATATTGGCATCAAGTGCATAGTTTGCTGTGGAGATTCCGACTTGGTTGCCTAGCAAGTAGCTGGCACCTGGAACACGCGGAACCCTATGATGGCAGCATATCGAGACGAAGTAGACGAAATAGCCAAGTGCTTCGATGGCTACGAAGTCAAGTTCATCAAAAGGGAGGATAATGAAGCGGCGGATCTGATGTCAAAGCTTGGATCAACTCGTCGACCAATTCCGCCAGGCGTTTTCCTGGAGGATTTACGGACTCCATCCATGAAAGGAGCGGACCCTGAGAACCCGGATAGAGTGGACTCATTTGTTAATGCAGTAACAGTAACCTCTCCGACTTGGACGATGCTGATCATGGATTATCTGCAAGACGGAACTTTGCCCGCCGACGAAGTCGAAAGCCGGCAAATAGTACGCAGAGCAAAAGGCTACGTCATCATTGATGGCCAGCTATACAAAGTAAGTACCACAGGAGTTTTCCTATGGTGTGTCTCCCAGCAGCAAGGTATTGAAATCCTTAGAGAAATACATCTCGGAGATTGTGGGCATCACGCCGCTCCCCGATCGTTGGTGGCCAAGGCCTTCCTACAAGGATTCTACTGGATAATTGCCAAGGTGGACGCTGACAAGTTGGTACAAACATGCCTTGGGTGTCAGTTTTATGCAAGACAACCAAATGTTCCAGCTAAAGAATTGCGAACAATACCAATAACTTGGCCGTTTGCAGTCTGGGGGCTGGATATGGTGGGACCTTTGCAGACAACACCCTGTGGATTCACGCACTTGCTAATAGTAGTGGACAAATTCAAAAAATGGATTGAATCTAAACCCATTAGAAAGCTTGATGGGGCAACAACCCTAAAGTTTCTCCGGGATCTAGTGGTGAGGTTTGGTCTCCCACATAGCGTCATCACCGACAATGGCAGAAATTTATCTCTTGGAGAAGTTGAGGAGTACTGTCATGAGAAAGGCATCCGCCTTGACCTAGCATCTATGGCACATCCACAGTCAAATGGGCAAGTTGAAAGGGACAATGGACTAATTCTGCACGGAATCAAGCCATGCTTGGAGGCACCGCTACGTAGAGCAGCTGGAGCCTGTGCGGAGGAACTACCATCTGTCTTGTGGAGTTTACGAACAACACCCAACAGGTCCACCGACTTGACTCCTTTCTACATGGTTTATGGAGAAAAAGCAGTTCTCCCATCCGACATCCTCCACGATGCACCAAGAGTTTCCACCTACAAGGAGGATGACGCTGAAGAATCCAGGCGACTATCTATGGACCTACTTGAAGAAGAGAATGTGCTGGCATGCCAGAGATCTACCATCTACCAGCAGAAGCTACGCGGCTACCATAGTCGCCGTGTAAATAATTGCTCATTTAAAGAAGGGGATCTGGTGCTTAAACTCAAGCAGGAGAAACCACACAAACTATCCCCGCCTTGGGAAGGATCGTTCGTCATAAGCAAAGCATTGCTCAATGGTTCCTATTACCTCGTCGATATTTGCGAGTTGAAAGATAGGCCCAAAAATCACAAGCGCAAGCAACGTGACTCTGATGATGATTACCCGGAGACAGATCAACCATGGAACATAGCACATCTACGTCCCTTTTACACTTAGCACATTTATATTATGTAATAAGTTTCTTATATGATCAATGAAACAAAGCATTTGGTTCACTCATATTTTCTGAGTCTTTTACCTCCTTTAGTTGTTCCTTTTTGGATCATATAAACCCTTTATGCGCAAGGTTGCATTTGCCCTTGTGAAAATTCCGCCTACGGGCGTTAGCTTAAGTTTTCTGGTCTACACGTTTTCTGAAGTTTTTATGTGGATTCCGGAGTAGTGACTTTTCGGCACCCAAAGCCGGCAATTTTTTTCTAAGGTTCTGGATGGTGCTATTAAGCATCATCGCCAGAGAGCATAGTTTCGTGCTGCAAGTCTTCCGTCTGACGAAAGTTCAAGCATACGAACTAGAATAATGGATAAGCTAGCACTTTCTTAAAAATATATACACATGCTAGAAATAGATAAGTTGCAGGAAGCTTGAGTACAAGTTTTTCCGCCTTAAACAAAACATAATTTTTTCCGCATACATTCTGCTGAGATACATTTAATAAAGACATTGTTTTTCATGTCTCTAATGCAGGGGGCTTCGTGGTAGCATCATCAGGAGAACCAGGCCGGGAGAGCTCGTTAAACTCTAAAGGAGAGGGGCTGGACTCAGAAGAGGCCATGTCGTCATCCAGGATCTCAGCAGGCATGAAGACATAAGCCTTGACCATCTTGGCAACCCTAGTATCGAAGCTAGCAAGAGAGTTCCAAATAGCATTGCTGTCAGTCCCTTGTCCTTCCTCATCCAGCTTGGGCATGCTGGAGGTCACCAAGTCGATGTCGGCATTGTCATAGTGAGCCTTGACCAAGGACAGCATCATCCTAGCACCAGCCCAGACATAGGAGGCTTTCCAATCTTTGATTTTTTCTCGGGGGCTCGGCGCTGGATTTCCGCGAACTTGGCTGGTGAGTTCACCGCCTTGATATTGACGCCCAGAGGTTGAGCTATCCCCTTGGCTTGGGCGATGACGGTGCTGACGACGTTGCCGACAAGAATCATGCATTCCTTGGGACTTGGATCACCCTCACCCAGGTTGGCTAAGCCAATGGGAGCTGTGGTTTGCGCAAGCATACAAGGACCATGAGTATAAACAAATCAAATGGTTGTCCAACTTACAGAAATAGACCAAGATGGAGAAAGGTTATCGAAGATGCTCGTTTCCGCTTGCATGCATGTCTCCGCCAAGACATTGCGCTCCTTCTGGACTATCTTGAACGCCTCAAGGTTCCTAGCATTCTTCTCTTTGTCAGCTTGGTTCTGTTCCTTGAGTTGCGCAAGTTTGTCCTTTAGGTGCTGCATCTTGGCATCAGCAGACTCTTGGATAGCCTTCATCGCTGCATCATGCCCCTTGACGGCCTCGACCAGGTCCTTCTTCAGAATCTTATTTTCATCATCGAGCTCCTGGATATGCTTGGATTGCTCGACAATTCTCTTGGCCTTGGCAATGGCTTCTGTAAGACAGAAATCACGAAGTGCTATCAGAAGACGCAAGGGATAATGCAATGAGAAAAGCAAAGAGCTATTGTCGGAAAAATACTCTAGCTATTTTTGATTTGTTCCTTCAGGAATTTTGTTTTACCCTGTTCAAGATCCAGCTCCTTCCGAATAGCAGCAAACCTCTCATTGGCGGCTATCCTCCGTTTATTCTCATTCTACACATGATATAAGCATGCTTAGTTTCTTTAGAGAATCTAGTCGAAACTATTCAGTTTCAACTAAATGCTCGGGGGCTACAATACATGATTTTAAAGTAAACTAGTTTCTCTAGAGCATCTAGTCGGAACTTTGCTGTTTCAACTAAACACTCGGGGGCTACACAGACAAGTTCTACACTTAGTTCTTTGGAGCACTCATGCCAATAACTATCGAATTATCCGCCTAAGAGCTCGGGGGCTATAGTGGGATATACTACACAAAGTAAGGCAAGTGAAGTTCAAAAAAACTTACGATGGCAATGATCCTGAGATTGTTGGCCAGATGAGCGTAGGAATCATTGAAGGTCCGAGCATTCTTGTAGATTGCGTCGGCCTGCTTGATGAGATCATCTAGCCCCAACGTCGGAGGAGTTGCAGCCAATGGAGAGGTCGAAGCCGGAGACATGGATGAAGCCCTAGCTGCCTCCTGCACCTTCAAGGCAGTCGATGGCACGGAGGCTCCCACCTCAATTGATGCTTCCACGTCCACCTCTTCCACTTCTTTCCCCTTCCCGGTGGCATCCTTAGCAGGAGCTTGAGCCACTTTAGAGGAGGTGCTTTCCTGCTTCGCCTGGCCACTGGGAGCAACGTCAGCCTCGACAGAGCCTGAGACATCAAGGTTTGGATTGATATCTATCTCCATGGTGGAGGTCTTAGGGATGACAGGGGATGATGTCCTAGCGGGACCAGCGGAAGGTATGGCGGCAGGAGTAGGGGGAGCGGTGGCGGGTGAGGGCTTGGCGGACGAACCCTTGGTTAACATGTCACAAATGGTTTTTGACCCTCCAACATCTTTGGAGGATCGCTTCAAACTAACACCTGCTTTCCTCCTGAAACGTACAAGGAATAAGTACATGAGTTGAAAAAAGGTATCAGCTGTAAATACAAGCCGGAGAATGAAAGTACTTACTCCATGGCAGGAGCCTTGGGGAGGGGAATGCCGGTGGACTTCTTATTCTTCTGCACCTCTAAGGCGGAAGTGGATTGTTTGGAGACTCCACTCTCTGTTTTCTTCTTCTTCTTGGGCTCGACAGTAGCGTTAGAGGTGGAGCTCTTCCACTTTCGCGCTGCCAAAGCTAGCTGATCCTTCGAGGCGTCGTCGTCGGACACCACCTGGATATCCTTCAGCTTTGGATCATAGACCTAGGAGGCATTTTGATCCACCACCAAGGTCGCTAGCTAGGATACAGAGGAGTGGTAGAAGGACAACTTCAAAGACAGAAAAACCTTAGAGTATATAACGAGCAACAAAGGAAACAGAAGCTACCTCGGGGCATGTACCGCAATCGAACATGTTGAAGGTGATCTTCAAGCCATGCTTCTTGTCCTTCACCTTGACGGTGTCCTTAAGCCGGAGCTTGATGGAGTTAGTAGAGAAGTTATCCCACGAAATTCGCATGGGATCCCTCCTATCTTGGCTATATTTGCACATCAGGTGGGCGCGGTGCTAAAGAGGCTGGATCCGTCTAACATACCAGCACATGGCCAGATCCAAGCTTGTTAGACCTCCGTCTACAAGCCATTCGATCCACCTTATGGCGCGATTGGCTTCATTGTTAGAGGGAGGAGAGGCTGGGGTCCGCCATGCGGGCACTTCGGTGGCAGCTCCATCGACGAAGTCGTGGTAGGTCTCAATACGGTCTGGTAGGGGGACATCTGGCCTGTAGAAATACATGTGCTGCCAGTTCATGCAAGGCTCGTACCGTACGATGTCGGGGAAGCACCGGCTAGGCCAAATCGTAAATTTAATGGTTCCGCAAGTCCGCAATTCATCCTTGGACTCTACGGACTCTCTCTTGACGGTGAAAAAGTATGCAAACAGATCTAATGTAGGTTTAATCCGTAGATATCCTTCGCGTAAATCTACGAAGTTGCTAAGGCCTAGGATGCTGTTGGGAGAGAGATTGTGGGGAAGTACCCGGAAGTGCCGGAGGACGTCCAAGAAGAAGTCGAAGACTGGCAGGCTTACGCCACGTACCAGCTGAGATTTGAGGTACACCTTCTCTCCGGGTTGGGAAGAAGGGACCACCTCGCCGGCCAGCGTCGCCCGCCAGACGAAGTTCTTCGCCACATGAAGATACCCTTCCGTCGACCAGCTCTTGGAGATCTTCAGCAGAGATCAGGGCCTCTCCACACCCGCTTTTGGGAGTCGTTCTCTTCGTCAGTGGCTTCAGGTGCCGCTCGTTCTTGGTCATCACCGGCGGTCTCTATCAGGATGGAGAAGGGAATGCCCACCCCCTTCGGCAGAACAATCACTCCCTAGGATGGCTCCGTAGTAGCCTCAGGAATCGCCGCCGTGGAAGGAGCAGAGATACTAGAAGCCATTATGACGAGGAGTGTGTGGAGGAAGAAAAGGCTCTGGTTAGGATTTTCGCAGGAGAGCTCGAACGGTCGTGCGGCTGGAGGAACACGAAGACTGGGAAGCGAATGCGGGTAAAAAGAAATAAATTGACCGTGGTGGAAATATATAAGCCTCGCGTCAAGATTCGTGCAAAAGAATCTGATGGTTGGAACGTTGCCGACATGGAAGTGAACGTGCGCTGTAATTTCGCCACGTCCTCCGTCTTTTGCCGCTCCACCGTTTCGAATTTTGCGCGCGTGAAAATAGCTAATGATTAATTCTTTGCTTCTGTGAGTTTCGAGGTAACATAGGCTGTACCCTACGTCATCCTCCTGACAGTTGTAGTGAAGGGTCACGTCCGAAGATTCCATCAAAGACGGAGATCATCTGACTCTGGAAATGAAGACTCAAGGAATCTCCGGCTACATTGTGAAGCCGGAGAGGATTGCAGGGTTCTTTGGGAGGCCTTTGAGATATGCTTGACAGATTGCCGGCATCACTGAGATGGGATATTCAGAGATCAACGAGCAAGACGGCGCAAGATTTCAAAGTCCTCTGGGGGCTAATGTTGGGGATATGCTATATGGGTATCCTCATATCATGTCACCAATCTGCCTAACCCGGGTGGCTCGTAGTTGGTAGCAAGGCCTATGGCCTGCTGGGTGACCCAGTTAGACAAATCCTGAAGGGAGGCCCATGCCGGGTAAAGGAAGGCTACGCAGGAGTCACCGACATACTCCGAGCCTTGGAGTATAAGACACGAAAGACTAGTTCGTATAGGTGTAGGACTCTTTACCTTGTCTGGCAAGGACCTTTCCCTATAAACCCTAGGTCTTGGCGCCTTTATAAGCCGGCCTACTGGAGCCTTTAGTGCAAGAACAATAGACAACTTCTCTGATTGCTGCGTACACCACGCAACACCTCGCACAACGAACCTATCTCTATAACTCGACGTATTGCCATTATAGTGATTTATAGGAGTAGAGTTCCACCACCATTGTGGGACTTGAACCTAGGTAAGATGTGTTACCTCGTACCTGCCAACTCTCCACTTTACCCCACGTCTCTAAACATGCACTGTGAGGACCCCTCCATGGCATACTCATCGGCAATACCACGACACCATGCTATAGTTTAACGGTGCTTCGCAAAGAACTTAGATATTCAAGATTTAACCGGTGATAAGTAAGAACACCATTGAACACAAAATTTTGTAGGCCAACCCTATTACAAAGTCAATTGAAGTCATTACAAATACTGAGTTGGTTTAATATAATGGGGCAAGCCCACTTGGTTGCCTTCACTTCTCGGTTCTTGATCCCGTCGAAGCGATCATGTTGGAGCTCATTCCTGAATCGTATCCCCATGCATTCTTGAGTGACAGCCCGAGAAGCGCTAGCGACGGCATGAGCACAAGTTTGGCTCCTTGTGTTCATCATCTAAAATAACAAGGAAAGATAAAAATAAAACTTTTTGATCCAACAATAATAAGCATAACATATTCCTCATCATAGCACACTAAAGAATCCCCTCAAAATAATAATCTAGGCAAGAGAATCATGGCAACTAGTTCATAGTAGGTCTCACCCTAAATTGATAATGACGATAGATCGAAGATGAATTTGCAAAAGGTAATTGGAGGATCGGAGGAGAAACATACCGTAGATCACTTGTGTGCGATGAAATCAAATGAAAATGAGTAGAGATGAAGATCTCTTGATGTTTTGAGAGAGTTTGGAGGTAGACGACATAAAAAAGATTGAAGTTTTTGGGGTTCTAGGTACCTCCCGTGGAGTTTTTGTGGTCGAACGCAACTATACTAGAAAACTATACAGCCGGAACAATGTGTTCCCGCCGTATAGTTGGCCTGCTGTCAAAATTTTAGGGTTTCCACCTGGAGGCGCAGCTACACAGCCAGAACTATATGGCTGGAAAAATGTGTTACCATATAGTTGGTCGTCAAACCCTCTTTACCTGGTAAATAAATTGTACGAAAGCATCGATATCTATACGACCGGAACTATACAGGCGGAATTTTTATTCCTATCATATAGTTGGTTGTTAAACCATCAGTACTTTTGAAAGAAAAATTGTCGATGGCAAAAGTATCTATATGGCCGGAACTATACGGCCGGAATTTTTATTCTCGCCGTATAGTTGGTCGTTAAACTCTCTGTAGCCATAAAAAAATTTCCGTTTCTTCGAGAATTATTTCTTATTCCGAAACTTAGCGAAACACCTTGTTTTTGACGGAAAGTTGACAATAAAAATCGTCGACCAACAATAGCATGTATAAAATAGGATTTTTAGTACTAGTGAACTTTTTCTCCTCAACTAGAGCTTTCTAGCACTCTTTATTAAACATAAACTTAAAAACTTTACTCAAACCTTTATTTCACATGGGTTGCCTCCCATGCAGCACTCTTTTATGGTCAATAGCTTGACCTTGATGTTGCTCACATAGGCCAGATGAGTGGAACACCCACTCCAAAATAGTTGGCCTTCAAAGTGATGGCCTCCTTTTCATCATGATTGGCTTTCTTCGTCCCAGGGAAATGAATAACAAAATGATCCCGCGAAGGTAATTGAAGCTTCACGTTCCCTTCATGGAGATTAATCAAAGCCTTATTAGTTCTTAAGAATGGACGACCTAATATTATAGGAGCAGTAACATCTTCAGGCATGTCAATAATAACGAAATCAATAAGAGCATGACAACCTTTAATGTATACTAAAGTATTCTCCTTAATTCCTGTAGCTTGTTTGTAGGTAGAATCTGCAAGATATAATTTTAACTTGGTGATTTCAAAAGAGCCAAGATTTAACTTATTAAAAGAATCTTTGGAATTGTTGAAACGCTTGCACCTAGATCACAAAGTGCAGCTATCTCATTTGTCCCAATTTTAATCTTAATAGTAGGCTCAAATATATCATCAAGATTAACATGTATTTTTTCAGCAATTTTCTTATATTCTTCTTCAAGCTCACATTTATTGCTACCTAATTAACGAAGTGTTGATACATGGCTTCATCATTTTCTTCACTTACCAGAATCTTGATGTTGATCGTTTTTATATGATCTTCAACAGTGTAAATTGGTGAAGGAGCATTACTATAATCAAGTTCTTCAGGCTCCTCCCTTTGGATTCTCATCATGTTGAGGTCTTCAAGAGGATTGGGCTCACCTTTACCTACAAATTTAGCAAGAATGAGAGTTTGACTCTTGGTTATCTTACCTAGTTGTGCCTGAACAATCCTCGTTCTTTCTTGGAGGGCCTGCAAATCATTCCTCAAGCATACAGCTTGGTTATATATTTTACTAAGCATAGCATCATGGTTCTCCGTTATTTTAACAAGGATATTGTTTTGCTCATTTTGTGAGTTTATAAAAGACTTAAGAGTTTCTTGGAGACTACCATTACTTGATCCCATATTAATATTAGAGTTACCTGTAGGACTAGAATAGTGTTTCTGAAAATTAGGAATATAATTCTTCTTCCATGTAGGCTTGTAATCATTACGAGCTATGAAGTATACTTATTCAATATTAGTTTCTGGGATAGCTCTGACTTCGGTTTCCTTACCTTTTACGGCTAATATGAGCTCATCTATCTTAGCATTGAGCTCTTCATTCTTGTGGTGAGACAGAGTTCACCTTCTTCATGTTTGATCTATCCACATGCCACTGGGCATGGTTGTCTTGCATATTTTCTAGCAGCTGCTTTGCTTCAGTAATATGTTTACCCATAAATGTTCCTCCAGCTGCAGTATCAAGAATAGACTTAGACACATGATTCAGAAAATTATAAAATAAATGGAGAATTAGCCAATCTTCCATCCCATGGCTGGGAGAGTTTCTCATGCATTCTTTCATCCTCTCCCATGCAAGCGCTAGTGGCTCACGCTCTTCCTGTCTAAAACCAATAATATTAGATCTTAGTTGCATAGTCTTTACAGGTGGGAAAAATTTAGTCATAAATAAAGAAGTACATTCCACCCATGATGTAATAGTATTTCTAGGCAAAGATAACAACCATTCTTTTTCTCTTCCTCTAGCATAGAAAGGAAATAAGTACAATTTGACCGCACTGGGGTCAACATATTTTATGCGCATCATATCACATATTTTAGTGAAAGTATTCAAGGCAATTGATTTTGTTGAACCAAACTTAAATAATGGGGCTTAATTTCATAGTCATCAGTAGCAATTTCTGGCTAAGTAATAGGAGTACGCAAATAATCATTGTTGGGAGTTGCAAACTCCCCAAGCTTATTTTCAGCCATATTTCCTATGTTTTTGGGTTTTCTTAAACATAGACTTATGATAATAAAAACAAGAATTTAAAGACTAACTATTTTTTTGGATTTTCAAATAAAGATTGAAAGAAAACTAAAAATTAAAAACAAGAATTAAAACTAGCAAGGTTCCTACTAACCTCACTAGGGTAGCTATTGCTTCCCCGGAAACGGCCCTAGAAAAAGGGTTGATACCTTCGATCTGGATTACGGATGTAGTATAGCTCTTTTTTCCTAGTAGACCTAGGTTTATCGAATCCTCAGGAAGCAGAAAGTGTATTGATGTTACTTTAACGGACCTTTGGGAGTTTTAGAATTCCTTTTGTTTTTTTACCAGACCAAGAGTTTGCGTCGTTTGTTGTTGTTGATGATGGGGAGAGAGGGCCTAGGGCGTTCGGTTTCACCTATAGATGTGCAAAACATCTGTTGGGAATAAAAGATAAAAATAAAGTATGCATGTAATTGTTAGAGCAAGATAAATTATATGTGGGCAGTGCATCCGTAATTTCTATTGTCTCCGCAACCGCTTATAGAAGTAACCTACTAGTCTCATCCATAGAAGAAAGAGAGCTAATGATATGCATAGTGATGTCACCGTTAATCCCAACTAAATCCCGCACATATAGTCGTACTACCCCTTCTATCGCTGGGGTTCCCAACCTGCAGATTAGTCATTACTCATACTCCCTATACCTGGCTCAATCCTCGGGGTCTTGGGTACCTGACAAGTCCTTAGATTGAGGCAAGAGAGGATACAATAATCATCATGTCATACAAACTAATACATGATCCCATCTATGATAAATAACATGCAAAAAGCTACAAGGCTAGGCCGAAGCCCTTAGCCCTAGGAGAAATACTCACACATAGAGATGAGATCAAAGATCATAAACATTGTACTGGAAATCATGAGATTGATAGCAAATAGTCTTACAATGTCACCAATCGAAGAAGAGATCTACTATTCCAAGTGGTGGAATATGGCTATGGTGGTGGAGAAGGGTTTGGAGATTAGATCTAAGTCTATTCCTCCAGCGGCTCTTAAGTGTTGTGGATGGAGATCTGGGGGTGGTTGATGATCAGGAAGAGCTCTCTTTTCTCGCCGCACGAGGCCTATTTATGTAGGGGTCCCTTCACGAAAGTTGTTCTGTTTGACCTAGTGGTGTGAAGGGCAAATATACGACCAGAATTTTATTCCCGACGTATAGTTGGTCGTTAAAGCTTCTGTCTCCACTTCACGACTCTTGGTTTCTTCGAGTTGTTGGAAATCTCGTATCTTCGACTCCAATGTTGTGATTCCCATCATCAAACGTCATTATATGTACATGAAAAATATAAAGAAATGATTGCATACCCCTTTGATCATTAGGCATTAGTGGCAGGGTTTAGAGAGATATTTCATCAAAAATATGAATAATATCCAGTTTAAATGTGGACGTAGATGGCTATATTTCAGAGTCATTAGTAAGCCAGTGCTTGTAGTCACAAAATAACACTGGACATACTCCCATACACGTCCAGAGGGTTTCTCTCTCTCTTTAGTCCCGAAGGGAAAATGATATGTGGTCGACTTCACATACCATCTAAAGAGAGATATCTAACACAATATTATAGATCAATGGATCATGGACCAAAGTGATAGATCATCTTTATTTCATTTCATAATAATGCTAGGGTTTCTCCATCTCCCCAAGAAAAATGAAACTACTCACAGATGGAAGCAATCAACAACATCATCATATTTATATAGATGGATCAAAAGTGCAAAGGTAAATCCAGTGCAAACCACAATTGTATTGGAATTACAACAAGATCTAATGGATGAGGGAGGGGAATGATAGTGGTGATGGAGATGCAGCTGTTGATTATGAAGGGGATGCTGCGATGTCCTCCGATGATTCGTGTCCCTTATCCTTCTGAGATATGGTGATGGTCAAGATCTTGTGGAGGTGGCGGCTGGGCTTGGCCTGGAGGTATGTGGAGAGAGTCCTTCTCCCTTGGCTCCTCACCTCCTTATATAGGCCTAGGGGGTTCCAGATAGCCCCTCCCGCATTACCTATGACCTAAGTGGGGTCTAGAAACAAACGGGGATGGATTCTATGAAGAAACACGTCCCGAAAGATATTTTCCGTGCGTCAGCCGTGGTACGGCAGGCAGTACGCCCGTACTGGCCCGTACCATAGGTCATTAAGCTTGTAGATTCTTTCGTATTTTGGCCGTATTTTTTTCATATGAACTCTGATTTTGGTGTTCTTTGGATGGTTGGATTCGTATAGACTAGGGCTAACACACCATGCAATTGGATGTTCATTTGGAGTTGATGGAAAAATACACTTTTCCACCCCTCAAATGGCTAAGTCCGGTACTTGCAGCTCCTTGATACATTGCAAATGTATCTATAATTTTTGATGTTCCATGCTTGGTTTTATCCACTTTCTTGTGTTTTGTCCACACTTTGGAGTACTTTTCATATGATTTCTTGGACTAACCTATTAACAAGAGCCATAGTGCTAGCTGCCTGTTTTCTGCTGTTTTTGGTTCCACGAAAGTCAGAAAATGAATATTCTCGGAATTGGACGGGACAAAAGCCAAAGTGCCTATTTTTCCGGAAGTCATCAGATGCCAGAGTATGAGACAGAGAGGGGCCATGGGGGCACCACACCACCTGGCCGCGTGGCCCAGCCTGGCCCGCGCCAAGGGGTGGTCTGGCCGCCTCCGGCACCCCCTCGGCCTCCCCTTCCGCCTATAAGATGCCCTCGAGACAAAAACCCTAAGTACCAGATAAAAAATCCACGAAAGAGACTGTAGCTGCCGTCGTCTCTGTCCCTAGATCGGGAGGGATCTAAAGCTCTTCCCGGCACCCTGCCGGAGAGGGGAATTCACCCTGGAGGCCTTCTTCATCATCATGCAAGCCTCTGGTGTGATGCGTGAGTAGTTCATCCTTGGACAACGAATCCATGTAGTAGCTAGATGGCTGGTTCTCCTCCTTTGTGCTTTCATGTCTAGATCTTGTGAGCTCCGTTCATGATCAAGATCATCTATTTGTAATTCTGCATGTTGTGTTTGTGGGGATCCGATGGATATTGAGATGCTATTTCAGATTGATTATTGATTCTATCATGTGTTTGTTATTTGTGATCTTGCATGCTTTCCGTTGTTAGTAGCTATCTTGGCAAAGTAGATGCTAGCAACTCCAAGAGTTAGTATTTATGCTTGATAGTGGGTTCATGCCTCTGGTAATCTGGGGAAGTGACAGAAATCTCTAAGGTACTAGATGTGCTGTTGCTACTAGGGACAAAACAACAATCCTTTGTTCATAGAACAATCGTATTGTTTACTTTACACGCAATTCGTAAAGCAATAATATGTTGCTTGCAACTTAATACTGGAGGGGCTTCGGATGGTAACCTGAAGGTGGATTATTAGTCATAGATGCAGTTGGATGGCGGTCTATGTATAATGTTGTAATTCCCAATCAAGTCTCAAAGGATTCAAGATGATTAGTATATGCATGTATTGCTTTCTCGATGTTTGTCAATTGCCTCGCTGTAATTTGTTCACCCAGCATGTTATCTATCTTAAGGAGATCCACCTCTAGTGAACTATGGATCCCGGTCCTTTTCTTTACATAAAATCTATAAATTGTTTACTGCTTTGTGTTTACTTTCTGCAAACTATTACTTCTTTCCATTCGATTAATTTAATCCTTTGTTTTCAGCAAAACACGGTGAGATTAAGAACCTCATTGCAAGTTGGGGACTGAGTTCTATGGTTGTGTTGTGCAGGTCTCCACATTGCTGCTGGCACCGGTAGTGCCCCCTGCCATCGTTCAGCTAGCTACACCTTTGGGGTGTTTCCTTGCTCCTACTGGTTCGATTAAACCTTGGTTTCATAACTGAGGGAAACTTGCTGCTGTGCTCATCATACCTTCCTCTTGGGGTTAGCAACAAGCTCTACATCAACACTGAGCCATCACTCCTCCATATTGCATCATCTTGGCTCCTTTTGTATTGCTTTATCCATAATCCATCACAACACCTACACAAAAGTCAAAGACAAGAAAAAGTAATATAATCATAATAAAAACTAATAGTTACGCAACACTCCTATAAAAATGAATGCGAACTAGTAATCATGCATAACCGGCATAGTTGTAGCTAGATATAGCATTTGATGAGTGAGAATATGAATAATTTGTATCCTCAAATATGCATCATATTTGCACTCATCAGACACACGCGTCATGCTCCACATGTCCGCACAACTGACCCGCACACGCCCATGTAATCGCAAGGATTGACTCTGATATCACTTGTAACATCCCTGCCTCTCCGTATCGGCAACTGTCCCCTCTTGGCACATGTTTGTGCGTCTGGTGCCAATACGTGTGTCATGTCATTTCCACTTTGAGCCACACGATCTATGCTCCATAGTTTTGTGCCACTAACCTTCACCCGCTCATGTAACCGCAAGGATTGGCTCTAATATCACTTGTAATACCCCGGCCTCTCCGGGTCGGTGGTTGTCACCCTTAGAAGCTTTCTAGAATCTCTAGGCTAGCTGACAAACAACACTAGTATTTTATGCGCACTTTGTCCTCACTCGTGCTCAACCGGAAAGAACTTCCTAGTCAGTGACCCATCCTCAAATTACTCCAGGCCAAGCACGCTTAACCTAGATGTTATTTGGAGATGAGCTTTGAGAAAAGAAGTTGCAACTTGTTGGTATGAGTATCATATCAATCCTATTAAGCCATACACAAGGGTCTCACAGTAATTAAGCATAGACGCGTGGAAAACACGTGTTAGGGTGGAACATTCATGGCCTAGACGTGTCACGACCGCCGTGCCGTCCCCTAGCATGTGCTAGAGTGCGGGGAGGAGTATCCTAGCGTATAGGTCAAGTATCATGGACCACCTGTCTTGTTTGTCCCTGGGCTATCCTCACGGGATCCCGAGCGGGTCCTTGTCTTGCTGCTTCGTATAGTGATATCGAGCACCCTCGGTTATTGGCGCATCCGGGTATCCAAAGGGGCCCAGGCGGGATCCTCTCACCCAAGATAGGCTCTCGCAGGGTTAATATCCTCAGACGCATATGCAGGCTTGCTGGTAGGCTGCCCTATGAGAACCCCTTTCCCCACATGACCGATAGTAGCCCCCGGGCGCGGGCTCATTTCCTGATGAAGGAGCCAAGTTTGTTCCTAGAATTCAAAGCGGTCCCGCTTCTAGAACGCGTTGAGCAATCATGTCATGTAGACCACGTAGCAGTCGAAGTGTGCCCTTGCCTTCTGACTGAGAGGTGACGGGTCGTCTGGCTGCCGCAAGAATCGGAGTGAAGCCGGTCGTGGGCACATCTTGGGATGGAGCGGCAGTTACTGCGCTAGCACTCGGTCATCTCTCCATTCTATAAAGGAAAAAGGGGATAGTAACCTTCTTATTTCCTTCTTCCTCTAGATTCCTTTGCTGCTTTGCCTAATGGCAAGATCCGCCTCAAGGTGGAGATCTGCAGCCACCGCCAGCAGGCCATCCTCCAGCCAGTCGAGTGAGAGGCCTCAGGAGTGCCTAGTGATGCTATCGGAGGAGCTTAGTAGTGACTACGACGTAGGCCTCGTGCGCTGACTAGTCGTTGACGAGGCCCACGCCAGCAGGGCGATGATCATGAAGCTCACAAACTCCCCGGACAAGGATGCCCTCGCCTTCCCTGTCTTTGTTTGGGTTATCGCGGAGGGTGTCGTCTACCCATTCTCATGGTTCTTCCATGACGTGATGGCCCCATACAGGGTCTTCATGGCCCAACTCCATCCTGGCGCCATTGTTACCTTGGTGGCGTTTCAACATCTTTGTGAGAGTTTTGTGAGAGTCATGTCATCATTGGCTCTATTCTAGCATTTCTTTGTTCCGCACATGGTGGACACCATGGTCCTTGCATGAGGGGTCAACTTCATCTTCTAGGAAGGATCTAAGGGTGAATATATCGCCCACAACCTTCAAAGCGACTAGGGTGGGTGGCGCTGGAGCTGGGATCCTAACGCTCCTGCACATGCGCTCTCTTCTTGGGATATGCTCGGCCTGTGTGACGACGAGCTGGGCTCGATCCTAGCCCGGATCTGGTTCCTCCACTAAGAGGGACTGTAGTTGTGCCAGGTAGTATCAGACTACCTCTTAGAGTTCATGGCGCCGTTGCACCAATGCCCGTATGCCATGTGGGTGTACGAGGGCCTGAGCAATGTGACCCGCCTTCGCCCCAACGGGCCATGAAAGCTCGACTTGTTGGACAGGAAGGTGAAGCTCATGAGTGGGGGAGGTGCGGCTACCGCACTCCCTCCTAGCATACTCCCTCTCTGGGTGGATGTCGATCGGGATGCCTCGACTGCCTCCCTCCCAAACTGTAATGAGTAGGGGATCGAGGATCATTGGACGCACCTGGGCGCAATAAGCATTCGGGAACCTTCTCTTTGCTTCTTCCCGTTTCCCCTTAGCTGAGTTTTCATAATTGAGCTTCACTATGGGGAGAATCCTCCAGCGTCATCCTCGGTGAGCTCTGAACCGCCGCTCCTTATGCTCAAGCAAGGGGCATACTTCCTTAGGGAAGACCCCGTGGAAGATAATCTGTTCGCGGTCATGGGGGGTCTCCCATGATGACAAAGGGGAGGGAGGGCTAGAGCGATCCAGTACTCCTCCCCTAGAGTTGACCTTGATGTCTTCCACCCATAAACAGGCTTCCCGGGAGAAGCCTCCATCTGGGTCATGTCCCCGCTTCAAGAGGGGCAGGTGGACCTGGCCGAGAAGCTTTGCAAGGTGAGCTGTGTTCATTTTCCCAAGTCATTTCACCCACCCCTGGTGCAGGTTGTGACATTCTTATTTTTCTTTGTTCTTCAGTGATGGCGCTTTGATGCCTCCAGCACCTACCTCCCTAGCACCGTCTAGCGCGAGGCCGACTGCTAGGGTGGAATCACTGGTTCCATTGCATAGACCAAGAGCAGTCGCCTGGAGGGTGTTGGCGGGGCCTACCCCTCCAAGTGAGCCCCCAAGTCATCTTCCCTTCGCATTCCGCTTCATGTGCATCTCTTTGATGCAGTTGCTCCTGCAGGTATTGCAGGTACCGCGGGTGTCACACCCTTGAGGATCTTACCCCTGCCAGCATCCTCGCCGAGCATTAGTGAGCCTGTGAAGATAGCTAGGGAGGCCTCTCCCCCGGGATCTTTGTCGGGGCCTCCTTCGGGCCCTACTAGGCCCTAGATCCATCCCTAGACTCGTGCCCTGGCTCTAGAGGATAGGGAGCAGGACATCACTCGCCGTGAGCAGGAGATGGACCGCCTGGAGAGCATATGCATTCGCATCATAGAGGAAGAGGCCCAAATTAACTCTGCACAAGCCGCTCCTAACGAAGCTTCCCTCCGGGAGCGTCGCGAGGACATCTCTAGCACACTCGAAGCCAGGCTCTAGGCCATCCTTCTCATGAATTGGGAGAGGCGTAGGATTAGGCTAGCCAACTTACCAAGTTGGCTCAAAACATGGATAGGGACTCCCATGCCATCGAGGTGCTAGAGAAGAACCACCTTTGGGCCATGGATTGCCATAATGAAAAAGTGCAGTCCTTACACCAGGATCTAGCCGATGCTCACCAGAGGTTGGTCGACCTCTTAGTGATAGCTCAGGATGCAGAGATGCAGATGGCTGTGACCGTGGCCCGCAAGGCCTCTTGGGTGGTGTGGGAATCCGCCCTCTAGGGGAAAGTGGCCTCGGCTCGACAGGATCTTCGGTCGAGGAAACTTCTCAGGCAGAGCCTATCAGAGAAAGTGGAGCGGCTGAGCCACATCTCCGGGCAAGGCTCACACGAGCTGATGATTCTGCATCAACCCCGTCACCAAGAGTTGGGGAGCCTCGAAGCCACTATCAGGTTGGACGGGGAGGCTATGCGATCTGTGTGCATGGTGCCGCTAGCTCTCCCTATTGAGGATGAGGTTGGCAACATCGCCAGGGTCTATGAAGACCTGGAGAGGTAGATGGATGGGTGGTGGTGGAAGGTTGACGAGATCATTGTCGGGGAAGGTAGGGACATTATTGAGTCCCTATCTCGAGCATTACTATCATGCCTTCACTATCGCCACCACCAGCTGGAACTTGCCAAGGATCTCCAGCTCATCCCCGAGGAGGCAAGGCCGTGGGCTAAGGTCGTGGTGGCTACCGTGGTGGAGATGGTGGTGGTCTCCACAAGTTGCCACAACTAGTAGCCGATAGTTTCTTTTTTCTATTCTTTATTAGATACTTCCAGGGCAATAGTTTTGGCCCATTCACCCTTTTGTAAACGCTAGGGATTTTTTCCTTGAAAGATGTTCTGCAGCTTTCGCCGCCTCATACCTGGGTACTAAATCAGTACCACGTGGTCCTACAAGTTCTTACAGCTCTTGCTGCCTCAGACCCGGGGTATTTATTCAGAATCGTGTGGGTCCTATTGATTCTAGCGACTTTTACCGCCTCATACCCGAGTACTAAATTAGTACCAAGTGGTCCTACCAGTTCTTGCACCTCCTGCCACCTCAGTCCGGGGTACTTATTCAGCACAAAACGGGTCCTACAGTACTGCCAAGCCCCCTGCAAGCACTCCAGACAACATAGATCTTAGTATCGGACCAATTCATCATACGTGGAGAGACACGGGTCGATGGTTTTTTCTCCACCACTGGTCGAAAAAGGTTATGTCCTCAAGGCCACGGGAATCTACTAGAGGTAACCCTCATGGGACCTTACCTTCCAGAGTGCTCGACTCTGCAAATGGTTGGAAGATCCATCAACAGGGCCACAGGAATATTTACGAGGTCACCCTCGTGAAAACCTCCTCCTTCCACAGTGCCCAATCCTTGGAGCTTGTTCGTTTGCGGCCCCAAAGTTCATGGGCGAGTGCATCGCGGGGCCCGACTTGCCTATAATTGTCGCGTTTCGCAAAGTTGGGCTACCAACTATCGAGAGGGGCCATTTCGAGGCAAACTCATCTCACCCCTACCAAATTCAAACATTCCGTTAAACTGCCGCATGAAGTAGATGGTCGAGACCCACATGTCAGTAATCTGTCTGTGACGCAAGTGCCAACGCGGCAACCTCTTAGGAAAATCGAGGAACTAAGGGGCTTGGTGTGTTGACCGATTTCACAAATGCACTCCCTCCTTTCCCCTAGCACCGATGGCGTCGAAATCCACTCTCCAAGGAAAACGATACCTTCGGACATTTGACTTCCGGCACCAAGTTTCTGTGCCCATTCGCTGATCCTGAGCTCCAATGTCGCATACCGTAGCTGTCATTGCGAGGCTCTAGCCCGCCTACGCCGCCAACGAGCTAAGCAACACGGAGGATGGCAGATCCTACTACCAAGGAAGAAGAAGTTCTGACTACATGCGGGTGAGCTACTCTTATCTTTGCTATTCGCCCTAACTATAACTGCTAGCTAGCAATTGAACCTAGAATTGTTTGCTAGCCCAACGCTGACAAACATTTTTTGTCCATAGTTTTCTATAAAGTGGGATCTCTGCGGACCACCCTTACCTGGTTATGGTAGCCCTCTTCAGCTATGACTCTAAATCAGCAGGGGTGAAGGGAAAGTGGTAAATACACCATTATCTCACGATGGAAAAAGCGCCTGCAAAGATCTGCACTGTCCCTGGTATGGTTGAAGCTCTGCATAAACATAATTAAATAGGGCGGAAGCAGACTGCAAAGTTCAGCTTCATAGATGAATGAGGCATCATGGTTCCTCTAACGTGTGACAGTCAGCTAATTGGGTTGATGAAAAGGTATGCTTCAGCTCGCATGTTTACGCTGAATTGTGATGTACTGGATGTGGAAGATGCTGCAACTAGGAGGCACCATGCTATTCTTGGACAGGGTGGTCACTCGAACCCTTGCTCCGGGTAATAAAAAGTCTCTTGGGGTTCACATGTTTGTGCTGAATTGTAATTTTTGTTTTGTTTACTCCATAGATATTAGGCAGTTATGCAATAGTCCTATTTCTTTGGCAGGAAGTGCCACAAGGTTAAAAACATTATTGCCGTGGCAATCATTTTACTATTGGAAGAAAATAAAAATGAGTGGAGTGATGATGCTGGACACGATTCTGGTGCTGATTGTCCTGGCGATGCAGAGTACGTGAAGCTAAGAAAATTGGCACCAAGGAAGAGGAAGAAGGCAGGAAATGAAGAAGCCAGTGGACGTGAAGGCTTGGAACCCAGGCAGGGGAAGAAGGCTACTGGCAATAAAGATGCATAATAATGTGTTGAACTTGAACCCATATATGTAATTTGGTTGAATTCTAGAGCTTTGTGCGTGGAACTTATCGGGCAAAACAATCTACCCACGTTCTCGGAGTAAAATGTACTGTGACTTGAGGTTTGGAATTGGGCGAGTCACTAGTTCAATCCGAAATTGTGATTCTAACACTACTATCTGAAAACACGCAACACCGGTTCCATGATTGCTGAGGGGAAGGAGGTCTCCAAATTCGATGGAATGTTAGTGGCACATAAATAAATTATTTAAGCTACTACACTGCATGAAGCAGCAACTTATTTCAGCTGCTGCACAACGACATGGCAACATAAACAGCAATGGCAACCGATAATGCCCAGATAATGAGGAAATCGGTACCACTTTCTGGCCTAATCTTGAGCCCGTCTATCTCACCACCTCTCTGCTCCTGCATCCCCTGCATCTGGCCAAGCTCTCGGATCTCTAGTAACAGGGTGTACGTGCTTCCACTTTATAAATTATGGTTGTGCCATTTGCATGCGGCAGAATCCACTTAGATTACGTTTAAACAAACCACCAAAGTGAGAATACCACCATCATCAGACAAAAGGAAGTAATGGAGGGCTAAGACAGATTAACAGGCGGCCAATTTTTTTCTCCCAGGACTCCGAGACCACTAGTTCACACCTCTAGGTCAACAAGTACTACTATTACAATTAAAAAAGTATGGAGCTCAAGCGAAATAAAACTATTTATCACACATCTCCTTGATCTTGTAATCTTAGCCCGATGCGCATCTTCCTACGAGAGCAAGGATCGAATTGTCTGTTCCATCATTTTAGCATCTTCCTTGAACAGCTTCAGCTATTTCTCTGCATTTATCCTCATGCACTTGTCAATACCCGTAGTTGTGAACTGCAGGACTTTGGCCTGGTGAAGTTCAATCCTTGCTTGAGTCAGTTCTTGCTCTTCTTTTGCCTTCAGGGCCAACGACATGTACCTCTCCTTCTCGACTTTGCTAACCTTGTCTTGCACCCTCCAGAGATGTCGGTTAAGCTTGGTTGTGTCAACATGGTCAAATAACTTCACCTCCGCACTCTCAAGAATTGAGCTGACTATGGATTCGTTCAACTCAATAGTCATATCCCATAGTTTGTCCAGTGTTTTCTGCATCGATTTGGGCCACTCTGGATCTACCCATTTGACAACACCGCAACTTCTGCATGGCAACATTGCACCATGTCCTTGACACCCTAAAAACCTCATGCCTATGTTTCGTCCTTTGAACACTACAAATTTAGCGGGCACATATCCATGTTCACATAGCGGAGGCTCCGCTAAACCGTGATAGTCAGAGTCGTATAACGTCTAGTTGGCCTAACACATCATATGTGCATGAATAATCAGAGTAGATCTAGCTCAAAATAGATAAATGGCCACATATGTTATAGATGAGACGACTCACATCGAAATCACCATCGCTGTCGTCACGAAGCGTTTCCTCACCGTCTCCCCTTAAACCCATAGCAAAAAGGGGGTGGGGGACTGGGGTGGCTATGGGAGAGATCGCTGGAGGTGCCGTTGGCTTGCGGCTATGACGAGATGGAAGAGAATTGGGGAAAGTGGCTTTGAGGGGAAGGAAGAGAAGTATGGAGAGCAAGATAACTAAAGGGGACGTGACACCAGAAGGTGGGCTCACGGAACACGTGACACCAGCAAGTGGGAGCGCGCGGTGTTGCCAGTTTGTCCAGAGCAAGCATACAGTAAGCATGGCCATTCCTGTCACAGAATAGCCTACTCGCGGATCGCTCTTACGAAGAACCATCCCAATCGTCTAAGCGCCCCGATCAAACGGTCTGTAACAATCGTCATGCAAAACAAGTGTCCTGGCGCGTGCCTTCTAGAAGACTCGATCCAAAGGCCACCATTGGGGGCTAAGGTTACGATCTAACGGCCACCACACACATGCTATATGTCATTGGATGTGTTCTTTTCCAAAACCACAATAATGCACATAGATACACACACACACACATCCAAGTGGGTGTGGTGATACAACATCTTTCAAACTGGTGATACAATGCATGTTCCAGTTGAATCCCAGCATGCTGCTAGGGTTCCTGGACATGGTTGGACACCACATGCTGGAGTGGCATAACTGCATGTGTTCCTTTCCAAAACCACAATGATGCACACTGATAAACACATACACACATCGAATGACTATAGTGGATCCATGTGGTTTACGAAAAGAACACACATGCAATGACATCTAGTGGATCCATGTGGTTTAGGTAAAGAACACACATGCAATGACATCTAGTGTATCCATATGGTTTATGAAAAGAACACACATGCAATGACTCTAGTGGATCCATTTGGTATATGATAAGAACACACAAACAATGACATCTAGTGAATCCATGCGGTTGAATCCCAGCATGTTGTTTATGTTCCTAGACATGGTTGGATAACACATGCTGGAGTGGCATCATTGCATGTGTTCTTTTCCAAAACCACAATGATGCACACTTATACACACACACATCTAAGTGGGTGTGGTGATGCAACATGTTTCAAACTGGTGATACAGTGCATGCTGTAGTTGAATCCCATCATGCTGCTAGGGTTCCTGGACAGGGTTGGACACCACATGCTGGAGTGGCGTCATTGCATGTGGTCTTTTCCAAAACCACAATAATGCACACTGATACACACACATACAATGACATCTAGTGGATCCATGTGGTTTATGAAAAGGACACACATGGAATGACTCTCATGGATCCATGTGGTTTAAGAAAAGAACACACATGCAATGACATCTAGTGGATCCATGTGGTTTATGAAAAGAACACACATGCAATGACATTTAGTGGATCCATGTGGTTTATGAAAAGAACACACATGCAATGACATCTAATGGATCCATGTGGTTTAGGAAAAGAACACCACATGTTGGAGTGGCATCATTGCATGTGTTCTTGTCCAAAACCACAATGATGCACACTGATACAAAGACACACACATCCAATGAATCTAGTAGATCCATGTGGTTTATGAAAAGAACACACATGCAATGACATATAGTGGATCCATGTGGTTTAGGAAAAGAACACACATGCAATGGCATATAGTGGATCCATGTGGTTTACAAAAAGATAAACATGCAATGACTCTAGTGGATCCATGTGGCTTAGGAATAAAACATATATGCAATGACATCTAGTGGATCCATGTGGTTTATGAAAATAACACACATGCAATGAATCTAGTGCATCCATGTGGTTTAGGAAAAGATAACACATGCAATGCCATCTAGTGGATCCATGTGGTTTATGAAAAGAACACACATGCAATGAATCTAGTGGATCCATGTGGTTTAGGAAAAGAACACACATACAATGACATCTAATGAATCCATGCGGTTGAATCCTAGCATGTTCTTTATGTTCCTGGACATGGTTGGACACCACATGCTGGAGTGGCATCATGGCATGTATTCTTTTGCAAGACCACAATGATGCACACTAATACACACACACATCCAAGTGGGTGTGTGTAGCACCCCAGTAAAACCAGTACTAGAAAATCGTTTGGTATTTTTGTTTTGTGCATCATCATGTTCGCATGCTCATGTCATCATACCAGATTGCATTTGAGCATCTTCATGTCATCATGCATGGTTTGCCTAAAACTAGTTTCCAAAAGCCTATCTTAGGTTTCTAAATATTCCCTGTCTTTATTTCAAATCAAAACCCTACTCTATTTTGGATTTTTTGTTTGTCTAAAAACTATTTACAAACGCCTTTAAAAAATAAAATAAAAATAAATATTATGACTGGTGAGGCAGCCACTGGTCAGGCCCGAGGCCCAACCAGCAGTCAGTCTACAACCTAGATAAAACAAAACCCTAACCCTAGCCGAACTAGCCGCCACACCCCACTTACCTACCCAGCTGCACCTACCGACCCACCCCACCGAGCCAGCACCACCCTGCCCGGATAGCAGCACCCTAACCCGACCTGCTGTAAGTAGACACGCGCGCGCGATACCCTACCCTGCACTAACGGCTGCCACACACGCAGTGCATAGCGCGCGTCGCATGCACTGCGCCCTGCTCCTCACCCCGTACCCATTGCGAGCGACGCGACCCCCACCTCCTCTCGATCCCCACCTAACCTCGCACGCAGCCCTACCTTTTTGTCTCCTTCCACATCGAGCAACCCACCACCCGTGTTCGATTCCTCCCTGACACCAGGAACCAACCACCGCCGCTTCTTGCCTCTCTCTGCAGCATGGCGCCTCCGCGGCCTCGCTCTCCCTGCCTGGCGCCGCGCGCCCCCGGCGACCTTCCCCGTACACCTCTCCCTCTCTTGCGGGCCGAGCACCCTGCCGCCTCGAGCGCGGCCCCATCCTCCTCGCGCCACCGCATGGATCCTGGCCACATCTCGCCAGCCCCAGCCAGCACCCGGCCGCCAGCGCCTCGTATCGCTAGAACACGGCCCAGCCCAGCCCGTGCCGCCGCCTCGCGGGCTTCCTCTCCTATTGCCTCGGCCTCCTTGACGCCCGCACCGCGTCTCCTCCAGCGAGCCCGCCTTCCGCCGGCCTGCCAGAGCCCCACGAGCGCCTCCGCGCTGCTCCATCCTAAGCTCACTGTGTCGCCTCTGTCACTAAGCGCCGGCCTCGCCTTCCGCCACCATCGCGGCGCCCTCCTACGAGCTCCTCGGCAGCGCCGCCTCCAGACCACAGCGGGAGCGCGCCCCGCTGCCGGTCCGCTGCCCCATCGCTGGTCCTGCACCGCCTGCGCGTGAAGCCATCCTCTGCCTCGGATGCCACCGCCCGCGCATGCTCGCCATTCCTGTCCATCTCCTCTTTGGATGTTTGGTGGCAGTTGCTCCCGATGGTGCACATAGTGAAGTGGCGATGTGATATGGAAGTGTGGTACTATGTGTGTCGATGTGAAGATGGTACAATGGTGTTTGTGTTCGGTTATCTCAGCTATGACAGACACCAACACCGGAATTAGAAACCCCAAGGTCACCACTACTATCAAAGCCTTTTGCTCTCCTTCACAGAATCTGAACACCTCGAGCCACAGATCCAAGGCCCCGAACCAGGAGACCTCCTTCATGGACGCCAAGTTCGCCGAAACCCCGATCCCGGAGTCCTAAGATCGAGACCGAACCTCGGTGCTATCTTCGTCCTCTCCGAACCGAAGACCAAACCCGCCCCCTCCGAACCAAGACCTTCGCCCTAATGTGTGACCCCTATCCGAGACCCCCTTATTTTTCTAAAATATGACATTCATCTGTTGCATATTAAATTGTTCATGATTGCATACATATTGTGGTTGTTTGGAGCTATTTCGATGATTCACATAAATTAAATATGGAGACCATATGCAGGCTTTTCTAATCTTATATTGCCTCCATTCAAATTTGTGTAGCAGAACGATGCCATGTTTTGCCTTATTAATCCAACATTTAAATTGCGGGTATCTAAACAACTTGAATCTTATATTTAGTTGTCAGGACCCTGGTTCCGCTTAATATTTCCTAGTTGCATCGCATATTTTCCATGTCATGCATCATCTCATAATCATGCCAGATCTTCTGTCATAGTATTAAATAGTGCATCCGGTGTTTCTTCTAGTGATTTGCTTCTTCGCGGATTATGCCATTGAGTGGATGCGGGCATTGACAAGTTCTTCAGATTATGTATCTTCGGCAGTGTTTCCCAGGCGAGCATTCTCCCCCTTTCTACCTATATTGTGTTTATAGTCTTTATTTCCTCCTATTGATATATTTCTATCCGTGTTGTGATGGTTTAGTTTCTGTGCACCAATTATATTCCTTGCAGCCTCTATATTGCCTTGGACACATCCTATTGCCTATTGTTTGATAGACAGTCGGCCTTGCGAGTCGTAGTTGCTTGCTCAGGTGCTGCTTCGTGTCGTTGTCGTTCCATCATTGTTGGAAGGTTATCACATGTTTAATGTTGGAGATGATCATGACTTTAAATACAACTTGATATTAAAATGCTAGGAATAGTTATAACTACTAGAGAGGCACCGGTGGGAAATAGATGTTATTTGGTTTTTAACCGCCCACTTGTGTCCCGTAGGACCCCGAGTACTTGATACCTATTCCTTGACTATCGCACTATCCGCATGTGGGACCATGAATCCCCTTAGCCAGAGCTTGATTAATTTCTTAATTCATGGGGCCATAAACTAGTTTAGGGATTTATTACTATCCTGTACTTATGCCATGCTTTATTGCTTTATTTACGATTGTGCGTGGAGCACCTGTATTATTTAGGATCACGACACGATTTCACGGTATCGACAAGCCTAGTGTCACATCCCAAATTCTAGATTTGGCACTGCATACATACATGTCATTGCATTCATGATCATATTTGCAAAAATTCAGTTTTAAAGGCTTTTGGCCAAAGCACTACGTATTTTTCTTTTCATCTCTTATATGAGACTACTAGGGTTTTTGCCTTGCATCCCTAAGAATGACCCCTTTTGGAAATTCCAGATGCATGATTGCGTAGAGCTCGTCTCTACGAACCCGTAGGATTTTGTTTCGCTCGAATTGGAGATGTAGATCAAAAGTTATGTTAGTTCTTGTGTGGTCTGAATTTTTAGTTCAGGAAAATTCAGATAAACAGACAGTTCAGTTAACTGTTAGGGAAAGCAAAAAAAAGAAAAAAAAAGAGAACGGCGCAGCCACTGCGGCAGCCGAGCCGGCCCAGCCGCGACGGCCGCCCGAGCCCCAAGAGCACCGCCGCACGCCCACCGCACGCGTGGCGCGCAACTAACCGCCACCGCCGCTTCGCGTTGTGCCACCGACAGGTGGACCCCTCCTGTCAGCGCGCCGCCCACCACTGTCGCGTTGAACACGGACGCCTCACCGCCGCCCGATTCCTCTCTGATTTCCACGCGGATTCGGCCGTCCCTCGCGCCCCTCTGCCCGCCCTATATAGTCCTCGCCGCCGCTGGTTTAGCCCCCCCTCTTAGCCCTAGCGCTCGTGCCCCCGCCATCGCTGAACTTCTCGCCGAAATTTCCGCCGCCACCGCCATTGACACCGGTAAGGGAGCACCGCCGACCCCGCGCCCTCTTTTGTCGCGGGAACACCTCAACAAGCCGCCCCACCCCTTGCTAACCCCCTTTTTCCTCCTACAGCCGCTGGAGCCGCCCCCCACGACCTCGCCGGAGCCGCCGCCGCCTTCAACGCTAATCGCCGCCGGTGAGTTCCGCCGCGATCGTCCTCGGCCGTTGGATCGAGCGCGGACGGCCCAGATCGGCCGCTGACCGCGGGCACTGACCGCTGACCGGTCAACCGTCGGTCAGCCGGGACCCACCCGTCAGCGGGGAATATTCCCTAGAATATTCCTGGAATATTCCCGGAATATTCCCCCGTCGATTTTTCAGAGATTATTATTTTTTCCAGAAAATAAATCCAACTTCAAAATTTGTAGGAAAAGATTTACTGGGCCAAATTTTGCAAATAATATGTCTTTGGATTCACAAAATTGTGTAGTTTTTGTTTATAAAATAATATTGCAGGTTTACTATATGTTTTTCCCTGAGACTTTAAAAAGGCTTAAAACACTATAAAAATTATAGGAAAAGTTCTATAATGCCTTTTTGCGTGTTTCCATTTGCCCCTGGTTTTAAATCTTGTTACCTACACAGTAGTATTTTTTCCCAGGTATTACAACCCTGTTTACTGCAGAAGTTTAGTGATTTGCCTAAAAGCTTATTATTTCGGTTCACAAATTGCATAGCCTTGTTATCATTGCATTAAAGATTTTCCATGCATCATGCAGTAGTAGTAAACATCAGAGAACACCGAGAGGTTACTGGAAACCTTGTTGAGCTATCATGCATGCATTTGTGCACTTGCTTATGTTTGTGTATGTTGTTTATGTGCTTTTTTGTATCGTGTAGATTGTGACGAGTGCAACGCTTGTTTCTACGAGGATTGTACCCTTGACTCCTAGTGCCAAGGCAACTAGATGCTATTTTGTTTATACCATTGTCCTACTATTTTTCTCTTATGCATGTGTAGTGTATTTCTGTAGTTATTGTGCAGGAACTACTATGCTATGCTATATCCTATATATTGTGGTAGGATTTTCCTTGTAGTTGAGCCCCTCTCAGTATATGTGCTTAGACTTGCTATGAAGACGGGGGAAAGGGGATCACACTATGGTGGAGTTGTGTTTGCTTCAAACTAAAACAACTTAATGTTAATGAACTACCTAGGCGGAATGGTTGGATGGTCAACGGAGTGTGGTTAATGTTGGGAATGCTGCCCAGGGTACTGAGAAGGATTGGTTCTCTTTGTTATGGTAGTTTACGTGTGCAACCATGTGCCAGTAAGAATGGGTGGCTGGTTGGACTTAGTAGGTCGTGGTGATCCGAACCCAGCGTAGCCAGAGATGTAGTGAATGATAGGTTGGGACCGGTGCACAGTGGGGTTTGGTGATCTACTTCCTGAAAGGTCCCATCTTGGACTTCTCCCTACCATCACACAATATGAGTGTGGTGGTACGAGCTGGGTTGGCCAGGTCATATGGGTAAAGGGTACAAACCCCTGCAGGGTGTGAAAACTAAGTACTTAGCCGTGTCCCCGGTTACGGACGATTGAGTTGCTTGATCATGAGACTATGACATATTCTCACTCATCCTTATTCCTAATTACTAAAACTTGATGGGTGAACTTAACGGGTTGCTGTGAATTAAATGGTTTACGAAAGTAGGATCAATGTGTTTGAAAAGTGCAAGCTAGCCAAAGCTCCACTAGCCAAATAAGAATGTAGATGCTAGGTGCATTGTCTCCTTTACCTTAGCGCTACTTGCCATACATTCCATGTATTGACCCTTCGGGGTTGCTACGTTTCATGTTGCAGGTTATACCGATTCCGAGTGATCAATATAGGTCGCGGTACTCCACTCGACACTTGTTCCCTCGTGGGCAATTTGAAGATGGAGTAGTATCTTTATTTGTGTTGCTACTTGATTTATGTGTGAGCTAGCCTTCGAGCTAAGCAATTTTTGTAATAATTGAATCTTCTAGATATTCGTTATTTATGATACACGGATTATTACTTTGTTATTTCATCTATGTTCTATGTAAGCCAATGAACCGATCCAGGGATTGGCATGTTGCATAGAAGCTACATTCTTTTCAGTACTGTAGTGTTACAGATGGTATCAGAGCCGTGTGTTGACTGTAGGATCGTGACCTAGGATTGGAATAGGAAGCCTTATGTTTACTTAAGCCTATTTTAATTTCTGTCCTTATTCTTATGCCATTCACTCTAGTAAATTCTTTTCCTTTGCTGTTCTCACTCTTTCCTCTTTACAATTGATAGATGGGAGATGCCACCAGAGTTGAGTACGTTGAGCACCAATCACCAAGACCCTTCGCAAGACAGCTGGCGGAGCTTTGCCAGACACTGGGCATGCTAATGCCGATGTTCAAAGGGAGAAGGATGAACACCTATGTGCCTGGAGACCGCGTGTGGGAGATCACCGCAATTGTTCTTGCAGATCCCACCATGCCTGGTATCGAGAACCTGAACCTCACCAAGAAGTACCTTACCTGGGAGCAAGTAGTGGAGTCGGCCATGCATGAGACGATGTCACGCCTGTGTTATCTCCACCGACACCGACTACCAGCAGGTTCACCTTTCCTTACATTTGGAGGTCGGAATGAGCAAGGGAATGTGATGGTTACCACAGGTAATTGGAACAACATGCCACTCCAAGAGAAGCAGTTAGAAGACATGGAGATCAAAGCTTGGGAGAGGGAAGAGAAGTTGATGCAGCAAAAGGAGGAGCTGGATTATTTTCAGGGCACTGTGCATCTGCAAGGGTATGAGATGGAGACCATGCACACTGCTATGAATACAATGGAGCAAGCCCTCATTGGAAGATATGCCACGATTGCAACGCTGAATCAAACCATTGTGCAAAGGAATCAAGTTGTGGCTGAGCGTGATCAAACCATTGTGGACATGGCTGCCCAGATTGCTGCCCTTCAAGCCCAGCAGAATCCACCACCAAATAATGGCAACGGCGATGATGGGAACAATGGTGACGATGATAGTGATTATGATGATGCGTATAATGGTGATGGAAGTAAAAATGGTGGAGGAGGCAACAACGATGAAGACGGAGGCAGTGATGATGAGGGAAGCGATGACGATGATGGAGGAGATGCAGCGGGCGCTTTTGCTGAAGGAAGTGATGAAGAGGACCCCGAGGAGGTGGAATTCGAGGACTCAAGTGAAGAAGACTCGGGAGAGGTGTACACACCACCACCGTGGCATGCACGAGGATCGAAGCGTCAGCGCATGGACTCCAGAACCTATTGCAACCTATTCATCAAATAGGTAGAGATGGTCCTCCAAAACTAGTCTTTGTTAGGGATATTCGTTAGTCTTAGACATCGATCAATGTAAACTTCTGCACTATTAGCTTATTGTGTTTAGATTGCTCAGTTAAGTACCTTGATGTTCCAGGAATTTTCGTGAGATTTATTAAATGATTTTTGAACAAGTTTGGGTAAATTTCGTGTTTTTACTGCTGCAGTTTTCTGCCTGACCAGTTGTACCGCGTTATTTTTAATTCCTTACTGGTAACTCGGATTGCGCTCATATTTTAGGATCTGGAGCATAATTACCTATAGCACCTGTACAAAATTGGCTAAAATTCCTGATGAGTTTAAGGTGCCCATAAAAATTCGTGAACAGGACATAACTGTTCTGCCAGATTAGTGGTTTTGCTTATTTTGCTGTTTTGCTTTGCCAAACGCTGTTACCAGCGTTTTGAAATTATTTTGTAGCTATATACTATTAAGGAACACCTGGAACAATGTTTGTGTGTGTGATTTCTCATGTGGTGATTATTTATGATTGTTGTGGCTTGAGCTTGTTGCTTGGGTAGAGGGCTATTGCTTATCTATAGTTGTTTCTTTCTAATCTTACCTGTGCTGAACCACAGATGTCTCGCCGCCGACCTGATGAGATGGCTCAGCTCATGGCCGCTCAAGCACAGCTGACACAAGTGATGATGCAGTTCATGGCGACTCAGAATAACAAAAACAACAACAACAATAACAACAACAACGGGAACAATCAGCCGCAGGGGGATGCTCTCACCAGGTTCTTGAGGCTGAGGCCAGCTAAGTTCTCCTCTGCACATGAGCCCATGGTTGCTCTCGACTGGCTTCGTTCAGTGAACAAGGATTTGGTGACCGTTGGCTGCACTGAGGCTGAAAAGGTGAGGTTTGCGGCTCACTTGCTGGAAGGATCAGCCGTCTCATGGTGGGATGCTTTCCAGATCACCCACCCACTGGATACAGTTACCTGGGCTATGTTCGAGGAAGGATTCAGGACGAACCACGTATCTGCGGGGACCATGAGCCTGAAGAGGAAGGAATTCCGCAACCTGCGCTAAACAAACCGCACTGTGGCGGATTACATAGAGGAGTTCAACAATCTCTCTCGCTATGCCCTTGAGGATGTGGACACTTATGCCAAGAGGAGGGAGAGGTTCCTGGATGGTCTCATTGATGAGCTCTCACTTCAGCTATCCGTGGTTTATTGCCCGACATTTCAGGAGCTGATGGATAAGGCCAGGATTCTGGAAGGGAAACAATAGCAGGTGGAGCGACGCAAGAGGAAGAACAACCATCACTCTTCAGGATCACACCACCGCGCACGCATTTCTTATGATGGACATTCTAGGCATGGCGGAGATGACCGCAGCCACCGTGGAAGCAATGGACATCGCCACGATGGTCACAGGAGTGACAATCACCACCGTGGAGGAAATGACCGCCACCATAATGGTCACAGGAGCCACCACAGCAACTCTGGGAGGAACAATGGACATGACTATGTGAGCAAAAAGGACCTCAGCAATGTGGAGTGCTACAAATGCAAGAAGCTGGGTCACTATGCTAGTATCTACCCGGAGAAGAACACGGGAGTGGGACCCAATCTTGGACCCAACCAGAAGGCGAATGTGAACCATGTGAATGTGGAGGAAATCCGTGATGAGCCGGATCTCGTGATTGGTAAGTTTCCAATCGATTCCCATATTGCACTTGTTCTATTTGATACTTGCGCATCGCATTCATTCATATCCCAGGCATTTGTGGATAGACATAAATTAGCCACTGAGTCACTAAAAGGGACTATTAGAGTGAGCTCAGCAGGAGGAGAGATGCTAGCTAGTAAGGGATGCCGTGACCTTACCATAGGAATTGGAGCACACAGCTTCCCAGCACATTTGTTAGTTTTGGAGTCGCAAGGACTAGATGTAATACTGGGCATGGATTGGTTGTCTGAGCATGATGGCTAGATAGATTGTGGACAACGTGCCATCTCTCTTAGGACACCACGAGGCATAAAGATTAAGTTCAAGTCAACAGCACGTCTTGAGGGTACTAAGGTGAACTCTCTTAAGGGGGTTAGCATGGGCACTGTACCCTTAGTGAGGGAATACCCTGATGTATTTCCGGAAGAACTACCAGGGATGCCACCTGACAGGGATGTGGAGTTTCTTATTGACTTGATGCCGGGAACAGGACCGATAGCCAAGAGGCCGTACAAGATGGATGTGGATGAGCTAAAGGAATTAAAGAAGCAACTTAGGGAACAGTTAGAGAAGGGATTCATTCAACCAAGTTCTTCATCTTGGGGTGCACCTGTTCTATTTGTAGAGAAGAAGGATAGTAGTAAGAGGCTAGTGGTAGACTATCGCTCGCTTAATGAGGTTACCATCAAGAATAAATATCCTCTACCCAATATAAATGACTTATTCAATCAGTTGAAGGGAGCAAAGGTATTTTCCAAGATCGATCTAAGATCAGGATATTTCCAATTGAAGATCCGTGAGCAGGACATACCAAAGACCGCTTTCACCACTAGGTATGGTATATATGAATATACAGTTATGTCTTTTGGACTAACAAATGCTCCGACATATTTTATGACCATGATGAACAAGGTATTCATGGAGTACTTGGATAAATTTGTCGTGGTGTTCATCGATGACATATTGATATATTCTAAAGATGACAACGAGCATGAGAAGCATTTGCGCCTAATTATGGAGAAGCTGAGAGAGCATAAGCTATATGCTAAGTTTAGCAAGTGCGAGTTTTGGATGGACACTATGGGATTCCTAGGACACATAGTGATAGGTGAAGGAGTTGCAGTTGATCGAAGCAAGGTGGCATCAGTTACAGAATGGGAGTCACCTAAGAATGTGGGAGATATTAGGAGTTTCTTGGGACTTGCTGGATATTACAGGAGGTTTATAGAAAACTTTTCCAAGTTAGCGAAGCCAATGACTGAGTTACTAAAGAAAGAGAAAAGGTTTGAGTGGACGGAAGAGTGCGAAGCTATTTTCCAGGAACTGAAGCAACGCCTAGTGACCGCACCTATCCTGTGTTTGCTAGATATACAGAAGGATTTCCAAGTGTATTGTGATTCCTCTCGTCAAGGACTGGGTAGTGTACTGATGCAGGATGGGAGAGTGGTATCCTATGCCTCGCGCCAACTCAAACACCACGAGAGGAACTACCCCACGTATGACTTGGAATTAGCGTCAGTTGTGCACGCGCTCAAGGTATGGAGGCACTACCTGATGGGTAAGCATTGTGATGTGAGCTTGAAATACATATTCACGTAGAAGGAGCTGAATATGAGGCAAAGAAGATGGTTGGATCTCATAAAGGACTATGACATGAGTCTGCAATCATCCCGGAAAGGCTAATGTAGTAGCAGATGCGCTAAGCTGCAAGGTGTATGCTAATGGTTTGACCGTGGGGGAGTTACCCAAGAATTTGTGTGAGCAATTCAAGGATCTTAGATTGGAGATAGTATCTGAGGGTTATCTAGCAACAATGGAAATCAAGCCAACACTTCAGGATAAAATTTGTGAAGCTCAGAAGGAGGATACTGAACTGAGGAGAGTAAAGGAAAACATAACCAAGGGAAAGGCGGAAGGATTTCGCGAAGATGAACAAGGAGCACTATGGTATGGAGATCGTTTGTGCGTGCCCAACGATCAGGGGATTAGGAAGTTGATTCTCCAGGAAGCCCATGACTCGCCATACTCCATACATCCTAGTAACACAAAGATGTACATGGATTTGAAGGAATGGTATTGGTGGGTTAATATGAAGTATATTGCCTTATGTGATGTGTGTAGTACAGTAAAGGCTGAGCACCAGAAGCCAGCGGGGTTGCTACAGCCATTACCGATACCTGATTAGAAGTGGGATAGAGTTGGAATGGATTTCATCACATGACTGCCCAGGACGAGGTCAGGATGCGACTCTATTTGGGTAGTGGTTGATCACTTAACCAAGGTAGCCCACTTTATACCTGTGAAGACCACTTACACTAGTGCTAAGTTAACCAAGATCTACATGAACAGAATTGTGTGCCTGCATGGAGTTCCTAAGAGCATCGTGTCGGATAGAAGCACCCAACTCACCTCTCACTTTTGGCGCGAGCTACATGAGTCGTTGGGAACGAGTTTGGAATTTAGCACGGCGTTCCACCCCCAGACAGATGGACAAACCGAGAGGGTGAATCAGATTTTGGAGGATATGTTGAGAGCTTGCGCTCTAGCTCATGGCTCTAGTTGGGATGAGAATCTTCCTTATGCTGAGTTTTCATACAACAACAGCTACCAGACTAGCATCAAGACGTCGCCGTTCGTTGTACTATATGGTAAGAGGTGCAGGACACCATTGTTGTGGGATGGTGTAGGTGAGTGTCAGTTGTTTGGACCTGATTTGATTAAGGATGCTGAGGAGAAGGTCAGTTTGATTCGAGATAGGCTGAAGGTAGCACAGTCAAGGCAGAAGAGCTATGCTGATGCTAACCGCAAGGAGGTGGTGTACGAGATTGGAGATCGAGCCTACCTTAGAGTTTCACCTCTGCGTGGAATTAAGAGATTTGGGATTAAGGGCAAGCTGGCTCCTCGGTTTATAGGACCCTACAAGATCCTAGCACGCAAAGGAGAGGTTGCGTACCAGCTGGAGACGCCAGAGGTTCTATCCACTATTCACGACATGTTCCATGTGTCTCAGCTGAAGAAGTGCCATCCAGAGATGATGGATACACCATTGAGAGACACCGTGTCGCTTGAAGAGGTCCAGCTGGAGAACGACTTGACCTATGAGGAGAAACCGGTCAAGATCTTGGAAACAGCGGAGAGATTTACACGCAGCAAGACGATCACGTTTTTCAAGGTACAATGGAGCCATCACACCGAAGAGGAAGCCACCTGGGAGCGAGAGGATGACCTCCGAGAGGACCACCCGCACCTATTTGCTAGCCACGTCGAATCTCGAGGACGAGATTCATCTTAAGGGGGTTAGTCTTGTCACATCCCAAATTCTAGATTTGGCACTGCATACATACATGTCATTGCATTCATGATCATATTTGCAAAAATTTAGTTTTAAAGGCTTTTGGCCAAAGCACTACCTATTTGTCTTTCCATCTCTTATATGAGATTACTAGGGTTTTTGCCTTGCATCCCTAAGAATGAACCCTTTTGGATATTCCAGATGCATATTGCGTAGAGCTCGTGTCTACGAACCTGTAGGATTTTGTTTCACTCGAATCGGAGCTGTAGATCAAAAGTTATGTTAGTTCTTGTGTGGTCTGAATTTTTAGTTGAGGAAAATTCAGATAAACAGACAGTTCAGTTAGAAGTTCAGTTAACAGTTAGGGAAAGGGAAAAAAGAGAAAAAGAGAACGGCGCACCCTCTTTTGTCGCGGGAACACCGCAGCGAGCCGTCCCACCCCTTGCTGGCCCCCTTTTTCCTCCTACAGCCGCTGGAGCCTCCCCCACGACGTCGCCGGAGCCGCCGCCGCCTTCAACGCCGACCGTCGCCGGTGAGTTCCGCCGCGATCGTCCTCGGCCGTCGGATCGAGCGCGGACGGCCCAGATCGGCCGCTGACCGCTGACCGGTCAACCGCCGGTCAACTGGGACCCACCCGTCAGCGGGTAATATTCCCCGGAATATTCCCCCGTCGATTTTCCAGAGATTATTATTTTCCAGAAAATAGATCCAACTTCAAAAATTCGTAGGAAAAGATTTACTCGGCCAAATTTTGCAAATAATATGTCGTTGGATTCACAAAATTGTGTAGTTTTTTTATAAAATAATATTGCAGGTTTACTGTATGTTTTTCCCTGAGACTTTAAAAAGGCTTAAAACACTATAAAAATTATAGAAAAAGTTATGTAATGCCTTTTTGCGTGTTTCCAATTGCCCCTGGTTTTAAATCTCGTTACCTACACAGTAGTATTTTTGCCCAGGTATTACAACCCTGTTTACTGCAGAATTTAGTGATTTTCCTAAAAGCTTATTATTTGGGTTCACAAATTGCATAGCCTTGTTTTCATTGCATTAAAGATTTTCCATGCATCATGCAGTAGTAGTAAACATCAGAGAACACCGAGAGGTTACTGAAAACCTTGTTGAGCTATCATGCATGCATTTGTGCACTTGCTTATGTTTGTGTATGTTGTTTATGTGTTGTTTTGTATCGTGTAGATTGTGACGAGTGCAACGCTTGTTTCTGCGAGGATTGTACCCTCGACTCCTACCGCCAAGGCAAGTAGATGATTTTTTGTTCATATCATTGTCCTACTATTTTTCTCTTATGCATGTGTAGTGTATTTCTGTAGTTATTGTGCAGGAACTACTATGCTATGCTATATCCTATATATTGTGGTAGGATTTTGCTTGTAGTTGAGCCCCTCTTAGTAGATGTTCTTAGACTTGCTGTGAAGACAGGGGAAAGGGGATCACACTATGGTGGAGTTGTGTTTGCTTCAAACTAAAACAACTTAATGTTAATGAACTACCTGGGCGGAATGGTTGGATGGTCAACGGAGTGTGGTTAATGGTGGGGAATTCCGCCTAAGGTACTGAGAAGGATTGGTTCTCTTTGTTATCGTAGCTTACGTGTGCAACCATGTGCCAGTAAGAATGAGTGGCTGGTTGGACTTAGTAGGTCATGGTGATCCGAATCCAGCGTAGCCAGAGATGTAGTGAATGATAGCTTGGGAGCGGTTCGCAGTGGGGTTTGGTGATCTACTTCCCGAAAGGTACCATCTTGGACTTCTCCCTACCATCACACAATATAAGTGTGGTGGTACGAGTTGGGTTGGCCAGGTCACATGGGTAAAGTGTACAAACCCCTGCAGGGTGTGAAAACTAAGTACTTAGCCGTGTCCCTGGTTACAGACGATTGAGTTGCTTGATCATGAGACTATGACATATTCTCACTCATCCTTATTTCCTAATTACTAAAACTTGATGGGTGAACTTAATGGGTTGCTGTGAATTAAATGGTTTACGAAAGTAGGATCAATGTGTTTGAAAAGTGCAAGCTAGCCAAAGCTCCACTAGCCAAATAAGCATGTAGATGCTAGGTACATTGTCTCCTTTACCTTAGCGCTACTTGCCATACATTCCATGTATTGACCCTTCTGGGCTGCTACGTTTCATGTTGCAGGTTATACCGATTCTGAGTGATCGATATAGGTCGCGGTACTCCACTCGACACTTGTTCCCTCGTGGGCAATTTGAAGATGGAGTAATATCTTTATTTGTGTTGCTACTTGATATATGTGTGAGCTAGCCTTCGAGCTAAGCGATTTTTGTAATAATTGAATCTTCTAGATCTTCGTTATTTATGATACACGGATTATTACTTTGTTATTTCATCTATGTTCTAAGTAAGCCAACGAACCGATCCAGGGATTGGCATGTTGCATAGAAGCTACCGTCTTTTCAGTACTGTAGTGTTACACCCAGTCACACTTTCGGGTTCCCAGTCGTTTATAGCCGTTCTCACAAACCCTTGGTCCGTTTCAGAGTCAGCCAACTTCGTTGCGGGTAGCTTATTGGGGTGGCCCCCTGAAATATTTTATGAATCTTGTGTTTGCTTTGTCGTGAAAGCCTTGTTGGGTTTTTATTTGGTTTTTCTGAGGTTGATCGTGCGTGTTTTACTATTGGTGCACCCCTTCAGGGTAAATCTTTCTGAAAGCTGTGTCCGCTGTGATGGATGACTTGGAGCACAATATCTCGATCATAGATAACTATAACCAAAGTAGTGTTATAAATTTGACTTTAACATGACTAGTAATCATCTTCACTATAATGGAATGATTAAATAAAAGTGCCAACAACTGGTGGAAGTTTGGGATATCTCTAGCTAATTATATCTGACTAGTAAGTATTACAACTACAACGGAATGGTTAACTAAAACTGCCCACTACTTATGATATCAGGATGACTCATGCTATCTATATCTGACTAGTAAGTGTTGCAACTATAATGGAATGAATAAAACTGCCAACTATGTGAGTTCCTCGGGTGGCTGCCTCGTTTGGTTTCGAGGGGGAAATACCAGGATGGGTATGATTGGTGTTAGTCTCAGGTTGGTACCGAATAGGTCTTTCTTATCCCTCTGTCGTGGTGGTGTCACGGCAGATGCCATGGATAGGCTAAAGGTGGGGACTAATACACGCTAGGGGAATCCAGGGAGGGATAATGGAGTGATTCTCCACACAGATGTTTATATTGCTTTGTTTCCAAGATTACAAGTGCTCCTTGAGCTGTATTGGCGAGAGGAGGAAGAAGGAGCTCTCTTACTCTCACCCACAGATCGCACCTAAAACCCTGGCACCAACAGAATAGAGGAAAACCAACCCACTCGAGATCAACCCTCCCTACTGAAACCCTAGCTCCTCTTTTATAGAGGGAGCTCGGGCTCTGCCTAGGGCCTACATGGAAGCAAATTCCTAAGAATATGCTTCCCCCCCAAAATAGTAAGCCGAACAGGGTGCTTTTTCCCCGCGTCATACATGCTTTAGCTACGTGAGCCTCTGCGGCGCCCGCGTCAGCCGACATGGGCGTCGTCACCCTTGTCGGCCACGCCCCGGTGGTCCTGTCCTTGCTCGCTTCGCTCAGGCAGTGCGTACCGGGGCTTCTTTTGACCAGCGAGATTCCTTCCTTCTCCTAGAAGCCAGACGTGACCCGGATCATAACTGATTTGGCCACACCTGTTCCTGCATATAAGTAAAACATGCACATCCGACTTACTGCTTAAGTCGGTTGAGACTTAGTTAGGTGAACGCCCCCTGGTCCGGGTTACCCCGTGATTCGGCCTGCCTTGAGGTGATCCGGCCAGCATTCTCTTTGACCTTGCCGAACCTCGGCTAACTTGGCCTTTATACCCCGGCGTGACCCTACCCGGGGGTATCCCCCCAACATTAGTCCCCGAAGCTGGTGCGGTCTTAGCTGCCTTGGCCGCTAAGGCCACATCAGGTTAAATTTCAAGCTCCAGTCATTATTTTCGAGTTACCTCTTTACCTCGGATTTTATGGATTTACGTTCCCTTCGCACATTCCAAGTTTTCACTTGCCGGCCGGGTTACCACTTTAACTCGGACTTCATGGTTTTACTTTCCCTTCGCACATGCCAAGTTTTCACTTGCTGGCCGGGTTACCATAGTTCTATCCGGGTCTTGTTTCCTTCTCTCGTACGCCACCCATGTGAAGGGTAATCATTTTGTCGTCTTATTTTAAGGGCCTGCACAGTAACCGCCGCAGTAATTGTCAGTTATCACTGTGTGCGGGTCACGTCATGCCTGCCTCCTCGTTTTTCGCATCACAGTGTCACGTCATAGGATCATCTCTGCTCTGTGGCCCTCTGTGTGGCTCCCTGCTGATTGGTCCGGACAGGTGATACACGGCCACTGCGTGTGGCCGGTCCGCAGGACGCGATCCTACTCACCCCTAGTGGGAGTGGTTAAATAGCGGAGGGGCGCGTCCCTTAGGATTTTTCTCCTTTTGCGCCCCTCTGCCCGTTACTCCTTTCCTTCATCTTCCTCGCGACCGCGCCACCGCCAGTGCTCCCAAATAGCAGCGTCGCCGCCGCGCTTTTCCGTCGCACCTCTGTGTAGCCGCCACCGCTACGCAAATCTCTTGCCACGGGTCCTCGTGAATCCCGGCCTCTGCCCCCGCCGCCGCTAGCGCCAGCGAGGGCCACGAGGACCAGATGACGAAGGAAGAACTCATCGTTGCTGATCAGGAGATGGAGGAGGATGCCACGGCGGCGGACCGCGGTGCGTGGGCCGGGTCCTGGGTCTGCCAAGACGACCTGGACTGGCTCTACCGGACCAGACGCATCCCCGTCGGCGTCGCCGCTCGTCTCGCCTCCGCTGAATTGGCCCCCGCACCCAATCCGGGTGAATATGTCGTGTTCTTGTCCCATTTCCAACGGGGCTTCGGATTGCCGGTGAGTGACTTCTTCCGGGATTGGCTTAGAACCTACGAACTCCAGCCGCACCATCTTCCAGCCAATGCCATTACTTCTCTTTCTGCCTTTGCTTCTACGATCGAAGGCTACACCGGACTGTGGCCCACGAAGGAGCTGTGGATCCAGTTTTTCGGCCTTCGTCGCAACGTCATTCCAGACATCCACGCCGATCCGAAGGACAAGTGGCTCACTCAGTTCGGAGCGGCTTCCATCTCACCCCGGAGGTTTTCCGTTTTCCCCCGGGTCACTGGGTTAGAGTCCTGTAAAGGGTGGGCCTGGACCTTCTTTTATGTCCGGAACACAAGCACCGAAGATTTAATCCGGCTGCTCCCATATACCCCGGGTCCACCTAACCCGGATCTGTGGGACGCCGTCCCCAAGAAGCCCACGGCCTTGGCCAACTAGGTCAACAAAAGGTTCGCGGAGCTGAAGAAGCTCGGGCTACGCAACGAGGATGCCATGATCACTTTCATGCGTAACCGAATCTCCCCCCTCCAGAAGCGCACCCACAAGGTGTGCCACATGAGCTTCGGCCGCGACCCCAACCGAACCTCATCCTTCGAGCTGAGCAACACGGAGATTTATTGCCGGGTTAAGGCTCTCTTCACTACCCACAAGGACTTCTCCTTTGAGTGGACGTGGGGAACTGAGCATTTTTGCCGGGACAGGCTTCCTCCCGCGGTAAGCTTCATGTTGCCAACTTACCCTGGATTAATTATATGTCAGTTATTGTTGTATTTTTGACTCCTTTGTTCATTCCTTTCCTCAGCAATTTCTTCAGCAGACCCTCGAGGACGGCACCGATCCGACCCTTAAGTGGGCGCCAGACTGGGAGACTCCGAATGAGGAACAGCCAGACCAGGAGATGTTCCTCCCGATGACCGACGCCACGAAACGACCCACGGGTAACTCCTCTTCTATTAGAGATTGGCCCGATGATGAAGATAACTCGAATGTCGAGGTGATTGAACCTATTGAGGCTGTCCCCTTTCTTTTGCTTTTCCGCCATTAGCTCACCCCGGTGGTCATATCCACGAGGATCCTCCCCTCGCTACGGGCGAACCTGTTCCGGTGGCATCGAAGAAAAAGTGCGGGGCTTCTTCAAGTTCTTCCTCTGGACCTTCCCAGCCTGCTAAAAGGAAGAAGAAATCCGGGGACAAGACTGCCTCCAAGCCAGCAGGCAAGGGCCCAGCACGAAGGGCTCGGAAACCCAAGGAGGCCCAAACCTCGGATGCGTAAGTCATTCTTCCTTCTGTAATTTGCTCTTCCTTACTTCGTTGTAATTTTTCTTCTTACCTTATTTGATTTTGCAGGGCTCTAGTGGAGGTCCCTCAAAGTGGATCTAGCATCTCTTCACCTCTCCGGCCTAGCCCTTCTCCCTGTCGTGACGATGAGTCACTTCCGCTGAGCCCTATTCCAGAGGGTTCTGCGGCCGCTCTGGGTTCAGCCCCACCTCGGCAAGAGGAGGGTAACCTTGGAGCGGGGGAGACTGGCCCAACCGAATCAACGGCATCCACCACTTCAGCAACACCGCAACCAGCAGCCACTTAGGCTACCTCAGCTCCAGCACCAGTTCCAGTACTAGCAACCAGACCAGCACCAACTCCAACTCCGGCATCAGCACCAACTCCAACTCCAACTCTGGGATCTGCACCAACTCCGGCTGCGGAAACATCAGCACCGGTACCAAGTCCAGCAACAAGAGCACCACCGCCTAGCTCCTCTGCCTCGTCCGAGTCTTCTCAACCTCGGTGAGGAGCTACCCCAGCCGCTCCTAAGGGGAAATCTGCTGCAACGGCTTCCTCTTCCTAGCAAGCCAAGGACAAGAAGGCTCCGGACGCTGCCAAGCCGACATTCGTTGAGGCTGGGCAGCGTACCCTCGTATCAATGCTTCCTAAGAAAGCTCCAGCAGCGAAGGACGCCCCTGCCAAGCCAACTGATGCACAGCAGATGGTTCTGCACACCAGCCCAGCCCTTTCCTTGATTGAAAGGAAAGAAGCGCACGCAAAGGGCTTGGTGGTGCCCCATATGCCTAGCGGTGAACGGTATCCTCCGATCCTAATAGAATTTGTCATGAATAGGAATAAGGCAGAGGTCGTTCAAGACGCTGATCTCCTGGAGAAGTTTGGCCCCGCCGAGTTTTCCGCTCAGATGAACACAGCCGCAAAGGCAATTAACCTCGCTGGGCGAATGATGGAGGGACGTCGCTTCCCCTTTACATGCTGTAGATAATAACCATTAGTCCCCGAGCCTCCGGGGGAGTAACTTGTTACTCGGCCGGATGCTCTTTAGAAAACTAACGTAGCTCCATGAGAACTTCAAATATGCACACACCTAGAGACGAGTTAAGTTCCACTTGGCCCGGACTTTAGTACACTTCGAATATGCACACACCTAGAGCCGAGTTAAGTTCCACTTGGCCCGGATTTTGGTACACTTCTAATATGCACACACCTAGAGCCGGGTTAAGTTCCACTTGGCCCGGATTTTAGTACACTTTGAATATGCACACACCTAGAGCCGGGTTAAGTTCCACTTGGCCCGGATTTTAGTACACTTCGAATATGCACACACCTAGAGCCGGGTTAAGTTCCACTTGGCCCGGATTTTAGTACACTTCGAATATGCACACACCTAGAGCCGGGTTAAGTTCCACTTGGCCCGGATTTTAGTACACTTCGAATATGCACACACCTAGAGCCGGGTTAAGTTCCACTTGGCCTGGATTTTAGTACACTTCGAATATGCATCGAGCTAACTTGTGTTTCTGTATCCCTTTCAGCTGACCACCAATCGCCAGAGTGCTGAATTTCAACGCTTGCTGGATACCCACAAGCTGCTACGCGTAAAGCAGGCTGCGCTTATTGCGGAATACGAGAAGAGGGGTAAATTTCTTCCTTAGCGCTTCTTCATTTTGCTTCATTTTCCTTTGCCGGACTATTCTCATCATTCGGTTTCCACAGCTGGGGTGGAAGCTGAGAACATCATTATGCGCAAAAATCTGGAGCAGATCAAGGGTAAGTCATTTCTGTCCGACTTTGCCGTGCTTTCCATTTCCTTTTCTCCTTGGCTCGGCCAACATTCATACCTCGGCTCTGCCGGGCCAACACACTATTTCAGCATCGCTTGAAGATAGTGTGCCCGTGCCTGATATGATGCTGCATTTTCTCGAACAAGCAGGGCAGCACCAAGCCGAGCTTAAGAAGAAAGATGACGAGCTCGCCCTCCTCCGAAGCAAGGACGCTGAGATTGCCAAGATCAAGGCTGAGATGGAGAAGATGAAGGCCCAGCACCAGTCCAAACTTCAAAAGGCTGGTCAGAACTACACAGAAGAGCGCGAACGCCTCAACCTCCAGATCGCCAAGGACCAGGATCTTCTCAAGGAATCCGGCATCCAGCTTGAGTCGGCGAACGCTGAGCTTGAGCAGCTTCGGAAGAGACGTGATGACTGCACTAAGGAGCTGACCCGGGTCCTCAGCCATATATCACGTAAGTTCCTTTCCCTTTTTCGACCTACTTCTCCGGGTTACTTCATATGTCTTTTCTTGACCTTACTCCTTTGCCTCGCTTCCAGGCAAATTTCCAGAGGGCACTCCTATTGCGAGCGCAGCAGTTGCCAACTTCCGTCGACAGAGGGGTACTCCGGCCACTTCTGATGGTGAAGGGATTCCCTATGACCTGGAGGACCTGTTGGTCAGCTTGTCAGCTCGCGTGGAGCTCATCAAAAACTACGGCAAGGACATCCTCGGCGTTGCAGCTCGCATTTTCAATACGTTCTAGCCTGGCGAAGAAGCCCCAGAAACCACCGCACTTCTCATTGAGAAGTTAATGGAAACCAAGACTCAACTTGACCTCTGGAGAGAGTCCGCTGGACGTGCCGCAGCTGATACCATTCTTCACCACATACTCACGTGGTATGAGAAGATCGATCTCAACCTCCTGACACGTCTGCGCACAGGATCCAGATGGACCAATGACCCGGAGTGGGTAGCTCGGCGCCAGGCTTGCACCCATAGCCTCATCGATTACGCTCCCATTCATGAATGGGTTGATGGGCCGAGCTTCCTAGAAGCCGCTACGGACGAAGAGGTCGAGGATGATGTGGGTAGCTCGGACGGTGAATAAGACGATGACGCCTCGGATATTGAAGGCGGCGAAGACGATGCCGAACTTCTCCTGCTGCCCTTGAGCGAAAAAACTCGAAAATTTATCGGATCCCGGTATGCCGGGTGGAGTTGTATTCTAAATACATGTGATATTTTGCTACTAAGTTCTTATGCCGGATTAACTTGGGCGTAGTCCCCGAGTTTCTTTTTCTTGTTCGTTCAATCTCTTGGCTCGGTTCGTGTCTACCTTGATTCGGTTTTACGACTTATGAATCCGAGCTTCAAGAATTGTCTTAACAATACTGGGAAACTTTTAGACTTAGCTAAAAAATAAAACTGCATAATAACTTGAAAATAAATACAGGGTTAGTCCGAAAAAGAAACGTCGGCTCGAATAAATTCTTCTCCTTAGTCGTTTTTCAGGTGCAACGCAATTCCAAACTTGTTCTCTTGCTTGCCATGAAGCCAATTCGTGTTGGACAGCAGCAAGTCGAAGAGTTGGGTTCTTGGTGCTCACACATTACTAATCCGAGTTAAGTAGACTAACTTATTCCAGCTAACGGACAAATAACAAATGACAACAAACATTATTAAGGAAGTCCCCGAGTTACTGCTCGAGGTGCCAACATTTCATTGATAAGCTCATTGCCGACATACATATCGACATATGAAATGACTCGGATACATACACCTCTTAGTTAGGTGTAGAAAGGACGAAGTAGAGCTATATTCCATGGACGCTTAGATTCCTCTCCGGACCTGTCCGCCTTGTTCTTCTCGTGTGGCTTTGCATCTATAAGATAATAAGAATCATTGTGCAATGCCCTGCTTACGATGAATGGCCCTTCCCATGGGGGGATAATTTATGCATGCTAGTAGTACGTTGTACCAACCGGAGCACCAGATCGCCTTCCCGAAAGACTCGGGGGCACACTTTCCGGCTATGATAGCGTCGGAGATTTTGCTGATATATGGCGGATCTGGACAGTGCCAATTCTCTCGCTTCTTCCAGCAGATCAACATCATTTTGCCGGGCTTCCTGCACTTCGGCTTTTGTGTATTGGGTGACCCTAGACGAATCATGCTCTATGTCGGCTGGTAATACAGCTTCTGTCCCATATACCAGAAAAAACGGCGTATAGCCTGTTGATCGATTCGGAGTTGTTCTTAAACTCCACAGTACCGCTGGTAGTTCTTCTATCCAGCACCCCGCTAATCTTTGCAGCGGCTCAATGAGCCTGGGTTTTATCCTGGATAATGATAATCCGTTGGATCTTTCCACTTCTCCGTTCGATGCGGGGTGAGCTACCGAGGCTACGTCCAGCCGGATCTTCTTATCCCGGCAGAAACGCGCAAATGCTCCTTCCGCAAAATTTGTGCCATTATCAGTTATGATACTGTGAGGATAACTGTACCTCAAAATGATATCTTTGAGAAATGTTACGGCCGTAGATCCATCACATTTTCTTATAGGCTTTACTTCAATCCAGTTGGTAAACTTGTCCACCATTACCAGAATGTGAGTCATATTTCCCCTTGCTGGTTTGAACGGGCCAACCATATCCAAGCACCATACGGCAAAGGGACAAGTGATTGGTATGGTCTTGAGTTCCGACATTGGCATATGTGTCTTGGCAGCATACCTCTGACAGCCATTACACTTTCTCACCAGATCTTCCGCTTACTCTAAGGCATTTGGCCAGTAGAATCCGTGCCGGAAAGCTTTTGCTACCAAGGCTCGGGATGAGGCATGATGCCCGCATTCCCCCTGATGTATCTCTCGGAGGATGTCAAGTCCTTCTTCCGGGTCAACACATCTCTGGAGGACATTGGTCACACTCCTTTTGTATAGTTCAGAATTGATGATCGTGTAAGCCTTTGCCCTCCTCTGTGTTTGCCTGGACAGCACTTCCTCAGTGGGTAACGTTCCGTCTTTCAGGAACTGAAATATAGGTAGTGCCCAAGCTGGTATCGTTCACACAGGGAATACATCCTCATTAATCTCCATCTGATCCACTGGCATAACTTCCACCGGATCACGCTGAGCAGTCCCCGGGTCTTGCGAAGCAGTCCCTGGGTTTATTGAAGTAGTCCCCGGATTTGTCGAGGCAGTCCCCGGGGTTCGCGCACCACTTCCCATGTCAATGTCCATGGGCACAGCTCCGGATTCGGTGTCCTCCAGGATATAGATCGAGTCGGTTCTAGGGGAGGGCCTGATGGATGGTTTCCTGAGGTGCTCTAATGCTACACCCGGTGGAATTGCTTGTCGGGTTGACCCGAGCTTCGACAGCATGTCGGCAGCCTCATTTTCCACCCAGGGTACATGATGAAATTCGCATCCCTCAAAGTAACTAGATATCTTCTGCACATGAAATCTGTACAGTGCCATGTTTGGATCAAGGGTGTCCCACACTCCCGACACTTGCCGCACCACCAAATCTGAGTCGCCAAAGCATATGATCCAACGTATCCCAATTTCTTTTGCTACCTTAAGCCCATGCACAAGTGCTTCATACTCAGCGACATTGTTTGATGAGGTGAAATGGACTGCAGCACATATTTCAACTGGTTCTTCTTTGGCGATGTGAGTACAACGCCGGCACCTAGCCTGGTTTTGGTTTTTGATCCATCCAAGTGCATTCGCCAATAGTTCGGATCTGGAAGTGGCGGTTCGTATTGCACCTCGGCCCAATCCACGAAAAAGTCCGCCACAGCTTGAGATTCGATTGCCTCTCTTCTGTCATATTGCGGCGCGTAAGGAGCTAACTCAATTGCCCATTTTGCAATTCTGCCACTTGCATCCTTGTTGCTCATTATCTCGGATATGGGAGCCTCACATATGACTCGGATAGGATGCTCCTCAAAGTAGTGCTTCAGTTTCTTGGTGGCCATGTACACGCCATATGCCACCTTTTGGTAGTGTGGATAGTTCTGCTTTGAGGCTGACAACACCTCGCTCAAGTAATACACTGGACTTTGCACCGACTTACCTTCCTCGTCATGCTCCACCACTATCACTTCACTTACAACTCGGTTGGTTGCGGCTATATAGAGCAACATTGGCTCCTTTGATAGTGGTGAGGCTAGCACTGGTGCCGTGGCTAACATTTTCTTCAGGTGGGTAAAGGCTTCATCGGACTGTGGTGTCCAAACGAACTTATCCGACTTTTTCATGAGTTGGTAAAGAGGCAATGCCTTCTCTCCCAACCGACATACAAACAGACTTAACGAGGCCAGGCAACCTGTGAACTTCTGGACATCGTTAAGACACTTTGGCAGTTCCATTCGTTCGATGGCCCGGATTTTGGTTGGGTTAACCTCGATACCTCGGCTGGAAACAAGAAAACCAAGCAATTTTCCAGCCAGGACACCCAAGGTGCATTTTTCCGGGTTAAGATTCATCCGGAACCTCCTTAGGTTCGCAAACGTTTGCCTGATATCGTCAAGGAGCGTTTTGCTTTCCTTGGTCTGGATAACCACATCATCCACGTACACCTGTACATTTCGACCTATTTGGTCGTGCGAACATTTGTGCATACATCTTTGGTACGTCGCCCCTGCATTACGTAAACGAAATGGCATGGTGCGATAGCAATAAGCCCCATATGGGGTAATAAACGCAATCTTTATTTGATCATCCGGATTCAGAGGTATCTGGTGGAAACCAGAATATGCATCAATGAATGACAACAATTCACATGCAGCAGTTGAGTCTATGACCTGATCTATTCTTGGCAGCGGAAATGGATCTTTTGGACACGCGTTGTTCAGGTTCGTGTAATCGATACACATGCGCCAAACCACTGCCACGTTCGGGTCATCCTTCTTCTTTTCCACCAGCACCGAATTAGACAGCCAATCCGGGTAAAGAACTTCCATGATGAATCCTGCAGCTAGCAACCGAGCTATCTCATCCCCAATGACTTTCCTCCTATCTTCGGTGAAGCGGCGGAGAGGTTGCTTCACCGGGTTAGCTCCGGGTCTCACATTCAAAGAGTGCTCGGCCAACTCCCTCGGAACACCTTGCAAGTCCTGTGTGGACCAAGCAAAAATGTCTTGATTCTCACGGAGGAAGCTGACGAGCTCGCTTTCCTATTTATCACTTAACCCAGCACCAATAGTTACGGTGCGCTCTGGGAACATGTCATCAATTGGAACCTTCTTGGTATCTTTCGTGGCTTGGAAAGAGACACTTCCATGCAGGTTACTCAGCGTCGGCATATACTGCTGCGTGGACTGAGCCAATGCCGCCACCTCTTGAATTTTCCTTTTTGCCTGCGCAATCACAAGTGACTCCGCTAAGTTTGACCTGGCTGACGCACACTCCATGGAACGTCGGAAATCCCCTGCAATGGTAATCACCCCGTTTGGTCCGGGCAACTTCATCTTCAAGAAGCTAACGTGACAGCTTGCCATGAACTTGCTCAGGGCTGGCCTTCCGAGTAATGCGTGGTACGCACTTCCAAGTTCACCACCTCGAACTCCAAATTTTCGGTTCGGCAATTATCCCTTGTGCCGAACAAGACGTCAACCCTGACCTTGCCTATGGGCTCACAAGAAATGCCGGGCACAATGCCATGGAAAGTTGTCTTCGTGGTCTGCAGCATGTTCTCCGAGATACCCAACTTGCGCATCATGTCCGCATACATTATGTTAATGCTACTACCGTTGTCGATCAACACCTTTGAAAACTTTACATTAATGCTAGGTCCAATGAATGTCTGATCTAGCACCAACGCATACGAACCAGGGCTTGGCATGAGCTTGGGATGATCCTTGATGCTCCAGGTGATTTCCTGATCGGACCAAGGCATGTACCTCGTCACTGCAAGCATCACTGCATTCACCTCTATATGCCTACGCTGCAAGCTCTTTCTATCTGTTTCCTCAGTGGTGAACACACAATAGCTCTGATGGTGCTCCCTGTACTCATTTCTCCCCTCATTTCTGGGGTACCTCTGATCCGGCTGATGCTGATTTTCCACTTGATGCACTGCATCCCTTCTCTCATTGTTATCATACCTCGGCGGAGGGGGAGGCAACATTAGCTGTTGCGTGTTCGCTCCGGAGAGCAATTGCTGCCAGGGTAACTCCTGCCGAGGCTGATCATTCCGGGGTGCCTGAGCATTTCCCAAACCACCTTGTTAAATCTTGCGCATTGACTCACATTGCCTCGTCGTATGACCCGCTGGGTTATTCGGATTTGGCGTGTGAAACTTACACGGCTGGTCCAACATCGACTCATAAGTATACCTCAGACGGTCTTTCCTTTCTTGCCGCTGCTTCTTTTGCTCTGGTGTCCAAGTCTTCTTGCCATTGTTTCTCAGAGTCCACTGCCCTCCAGTTTTTTGGCGTTGACTGCCCCCTGCCCCGGGCTGATCCTAATTCATAGCTGCAACTTGGTGCGAACCGTATCGATGATCCAGTCTATCATCTCTCCTTTTTCCTCTGTAGTCATTCCTTCGGGATGATCCGGCCCCATCTCTCTGGTAATACTCATCGGTTGACTCATTTGATACGAGCCTAGGTTGAGTCGGATCACCCAAGGCATACGAATCTGCGATCGGGATCATCTCTGCCAACGTAGTTGGCATTTTCCTTTGCAACTTATGCCACAACTCGCATGCATATCTGCACCCTTGTGCGAACCATGCTATGGTCTGTGATTCTATCACGCCCTCACACGAGTTTCTCACGGTACACCACTAGGTCAAGAACTCCCGGTCTGTCTCATTAGGTCTTTGTTTGCACATAGCTAGGGTCTGTGTCCTATTTGGCCTCTGATATGTACTCGAGAAATTGCTGATGAACATTTCCACAAAGTCTATCCAGCAATTGATGCTTCCTGGTGGCAAATTGTTCAACCATACCCTTGTCGGTCCTACCAACATCTGGGGTACATACCGTACAACCCATCTCAGGTTGCCAGTGGCAATTTTCACTGCTGTAGCATAATTTATCAGCCAATCCTCCTACTTTGTTCTACCGTCATACGTCTTCGTGCCCCTGGGTAGCTGGAAGTTGGGTACTGGTGGCTCCTTCATGATCCGGGGTCCAAAACATGTTGGACCCGGTGGACCTTGACATTCAATTTGTTCCGACCTATACAGTCGATCCAGTTTCAACCTAGCATCATCTGGCATCAAATCCCCGCTTCCCAATCTTTACCCTATCACATGATAGTTCGGCCTTGGGTATCCCGTGTTTGCCATTTCCGGGTCTCCATCATTATACCTGTCTTGCTCTCATGGAGAGCCTTTCTGTTGCATACCTCGGTCGGCACTTTGCTCTTGCCTTGGTATATTCCGCTGCTGTGGTTGTCCTGCTCCAGCCGAGTTTCGCTGGCCGGCATTGCCGTTGACAACATTCCCTTGACCGGCATTGCCTCGGTCGTGGTTACCTCGGCCAGCTTCACCTCGGCTCACACTCCGTCGATCATCATTTTTCTGTGGTTCTTTTCCTTTCCCTGCCCGTGTTGTGTCATACGGGACGATCTATCTGTTCCGTCTAGGCGAGGTTACTACCTCTTCTCTCCTTGGATCGCCATGAGGAGACGATGCGGCTCCACCGGATTTCTCCGGGTTACCCATCACCAAATGGACGATCTTGGAGGCTCCAGCTCTCTCTGGGTTTGCTCTGACTAGTTCCTCGTTTTGCCTGTTCGCAATCCGAACCAACTCATTAACCCTATCATGTTGTCTTTGCCGGGTTTCACCCGTCAGGCCCTCTAGCTCGGATGCCGCTGCATCCGCTACTCTGAGGTTCTTTGCCGGGGTACTATACCTCGGCAGCCCCACGGACAAACAGTTTTCTGATTCCTCAATTCCAGTATCACCCTCTCTGTTCATCTTGCTCATGAGATTTCTTCCCTTCACTTTTACAGTATCAACTTTGTTCGCCTTTGCGTACTCATGCAGCGTCATATTCAACGACTGCTGTGCCGCGGCTATCTTTTTTGCGCCCTCTAGGATTTTCTGCCTAGTTTCTTCCAGCTCGGCCTGCGCTCGAGCCGGATCTACCGCTGCTACTACAAGGTTTTCCAAGCTATCCATTGCTTCCCTCAACACGTTCTCTGGCCTCTCTAGTGGAGGACCTCTAACTTTCCTCGGTGCCTTAGGCGTTACCTCCGGATCTGGCGCCGGATCCTTGCTCGCGCCCGCACCTGGCGCAGTCATCATCACCTCCGCATGGTCTGGGGAGCGAGCGATACGCGTCCCGGGGACCACGGTGAGGGTAGGCTCCCCCGTGTCGACGACATGATGCGGATGAACACATGAGACATCAACAACAACGTAGACCTTGTGCGCGCCGAGCTTGACGAAGAGGCCATTGCGCGGAAGAGGGCGCGTGCCGAAGCAGCCAGCGTTGTCACTGACGAAGTCCAGCGCTCCAAAGCGCTGAACGAGCCCGGAGACGATGTGTTTGCCGGTGTCGATGATGTTTCCCGTCCGGATCTTGACCCCTGCTAGCGCTGTTAGCCCCACGGTGGGCGCCAACTGTCGTGGTGGTGTCACGGCAGATGCCATGGATAGGCTAAAGGTGGGGACTAATACACGCTATGCGGGCTTTTCTAATCTTATATTGCCTCCATTCAAATTTGTCTAGCAAACCGATGCCATGTTTTGCCTTGTGAATACAACATTTAAATTGCAGGGTATCTAAACAACTTGAACCTTATATTTAGTTGTCGGGACCCTGGTTCCTCTTAATATTGTCTAGTTGCTTCGCATATTTTCCATGTCATGCATCATCTCGTAAACATGTCTGATCTTCTGCCGTAGTATTAAATAGTGCATCCGGTGTTTCTTCTAGTGATTTGCTTCTTCGCGGATTAGGCCGTTGAGTGAATGCGAGTATCGACAAGTTCTTCGGATAATGTATCTTCGGCAGTGTTTCCCAGGCGAGCATTCTCCCCCTTTCTACCTATCTTGTGTTTATAGTATTTATTTACTCCTATTGATCTATTGCAATCCGTGTTGTGATGCTTTAGTTTCTGTGCACCAATTATATTATTTGCAGCCTCTATATTGCCTTGGACACATCCTATTCCCTATTGTTTTGATGGATAGTCGGCCTTGCGAGTCGTAGATGCTTGCTCAGGTGCTGCTTCGGGTCGTTGTCGTTCCACCGTTATTGGAAGGTTAGCACATGTTTAATGTTGGAGATGATCATGACTTTACATACAACTTGATATTAAAATGCTAGGAATAGTTATAAGTAATGTAGAGGCACCGGTGGGCAATAGATGTTATTTGGTTTTTAACCGCCCACTTGTGTCCCGTAGGACCCCGGGTACTTGATATCTGTTCCTTGACTATCGCACTATTCGCATGTGGGACCATGAATCCCCTTAGCTAGAGCTTGATTCATTTCTTATTTCTTGGGGCCACAAACTAGTTTGGGGCTTTATTACTATCCTGTACTTATGCCATGCTTTAGTGCTTTATTTACGATTGTGCGTGGAGTACCTATACTATTTAGGATCACGACACGATTTCGTGGTATCAACAACCTAGTCACACTATCGAGTTCCCAGACATTTACAACCGTTCTCGCAAACCCTGGTCCGTTTCGGAGCCGGCCAACTTTGTTGCAGGTACCTTTTTGGTGTGGCCCATGAAATATTTTATGAATCTTGTGATTGCTTTGTCGTGAAAGCCTCGTTGGGTTTTTATTTGGTTTTTCCGAGGTTGATCGTGCGTGTGTTGCTATTTGTGCACCCCTACAGGGTAAATCTTACTAAAAGCCGTGTCCGCGGTTATGGATGACTTGGAGCATATTATCTTGATCATAGATAACTATAACTAAAGTAGTGTTACAAATTTGACTTTACCATGACTAGCAATCATCTTCACTATAATGGAATGATTAAATAAAAGTGCCAACAACAGGTGGAAGTTTGGGATATCTCTGGCTAATTGTATCTGACTAGTAAGTATTACAACTACAATGGAATGGTTAACGAAAACTGCCAACTACTTATGATATCAGGATGACTCATGCTATCTATATCTGACTAGTAAGTGCTACAACTATAATGGAATGAATAAAACTGCCAACTGTGTGAGTTCCTCGGGTGACTTCCTCATTTGGTTTCAAGGGGAAATACTAGGATGGGTATGATTGGTGTTAGTCTCAGGTTGGTCCCGAATAGGTCTTTCTTATCCCTCTCTAATAGCCGACAATTGTATCGAGTCTCTATAGGTTGTTTAGTCCATGCTTCGTTTCCGCTTTAGTCAACCATACCTATGTAGGCGAGAGCCGCCAAATTCTAGCCTCGCCATGTACTGGCCTCAATACTGACCGCTCCTTTTTCCTTGCCCTTTGTTGGCACCCCTTTCGTTTAACATGTATAAGTTCGACGTTGTTAACAGGGTTACCCTTCTGGCTTTGCTTGGGCAGGGTTATGGACGCCATTGGTTATTCTTTAGGGCTATTGGCCCCATTTGCATCTTGTCCCTACTCGGATGTTGTATCGTTTTCAAGGTGATTTGGATCTTTGTAGTGTATATCTGTATTCTTGACTTGTGGAGTCGTGGATATATATATATATATATTATATATGTTCTGTGGATTCCATCGTGGACTATTGTGTAATGGTATTACTTCGTTTTCCACCTGCACGCAAGTACCTGGTGGGCATCTTCGAATCATTTCTATGCGGATTTGGCGGGAATCGCTGAAAGTTGCATAGGGCCGATTCGAGGGTGTTAAAGTGTGGTGATGCGGCATCTTTCAAACTGGTGATACAATGCATGCTGTAGTTGAATCCCAGCATTCTGCTAGGGTTCCTGGACAAGGTTGGACACCACATGCTAGAGTGGCATCATTGCATGTGTTCTTTTCCAAAACCACAATGATGCACACTAATACACACACATACAATGACATCTAGTGGATCCATGTGGTTTACGAAAGATAACACATGTAGTGACTCTAGTGGATCCATGTGGTTTAAGAAAAGAACACACATGCAATTACATCTAGTGGATCCATCTGGTTTATGAAAGAACCACACATGCAATCACATCTAGTGGATCAATGTGGTTTATGCAAAAAAACATGCAATGACTCGATGGATCCATGTGGTTTATGAAATGAACACACATGCAATGACATCTAGTGGATCCATGTGGTTTAGGAAAATAACACCACATGTTGGAGTGGCAACATTGCATGTGTTCTTTTCCAAAACCACAATCATGCACACTGATACACATAACACACACATCTAGTGACTCTAGTGGATCCATGAGGTTTATGAAAAGAACACACGTGCAATGACATATATTGGATCCATGTGGTTTAGGAATAGAACACACATGCAATTACATCCAGTGGATCCATGTGGTTTATGAAAATAACACACATGCAATGACTCTAGTGGATCCGTGTGGTTTAGGAAAAAAGAACACACATGCAATGACATCTAGTGGATCATGTGGTTTATGAAAAGAACACCATGCAATGACTCTAGTGGATCCATGTGGTTTAGGAAAAGAACACACATGCAATGACATCTAGTGGATCCATGTGGTATATGAAAAGAACATACATGCAATGACATCAGTGGATCTATATGGTCTATGAAAAGAACACACATGCAATAAAAACTAGTGGATGCATGTGGATTTGGAAAAGGACACCACATGCTAGAGTGGCATCATTGAATGTGTTCTTTTCCAAAACCACAATGATGCACACAGATACACACACACACATCCAAGTGGGTGTGGTGATGCATCATCTTTCAAACTAGTGATACAATGCGTGTTGCAGTTAAAATCCCAGCATGCTGCTAGGGTTCCTGGACATGGTTGGACACCACATGCTGGAGTGGCATCATTGTATATGTTCTTTTCCAAAACCACAATGATGCACACTGATACACACACATCCAATGACTGTAGTGGATCCATGTGGTTTATATAAAGAACACACATGCAATGACATCTAGTGGATCCATGTGGTTTACGAAAAGAACACACATGCAATGGCATCTAGTGGATCCATGTTGTTTATGAAAAGAACACACATACAATGACTCTACTGTATCCATGTGGTTTAGGAAAAGAACACACATACAATGACATCTAGTGGATCCATGCGGTTGAATCCTAGCAAGTTGTTTATGTTCCTGGACATGGTTTTGACACCACATGCTGGAGTGGCATCATTGCATGTGTTCTTTCCAAAACCACAATAATGCACACTTATACACACACATATAAAATGACATCTATTGGATTCATGTGTTTATGAAAATAACACACATGCAATGACTCTAGTGGATCCATGAACTTTAGGAAAGAACACACATGCAATGACATCTAGTGGATCCATGTGGTTTATGAAAATAACACACATACAATGACATCTAGTGGATCCATGTGCTTTATGAAAAGAACACACATGCAATGACAAAGTGGATCCATGTGGTTTATGAAAAGAATACACATGCAATAACTCTAGTGGATCCATGTGGTTTAGGAAAAGAACACCATATGATGGAGTGGCATCATTGTAATGTGTTCTTTTCCAAAACCACAATGATGCACACTGATACACACGCACATCCAATGACTCTAGTGGCTCCATGTGGTTTATGAAAAGAACACACATGCAATGAAATATAGTGGATCCTTGTGGTTTAGGAAAATAACACACATGTAATGACATCTAGTGGATCCTTGTGGTTTATGAGAAGAACACACATGCAATGACTCTAGTGGATCCTTGTGGTTTAGGAAAAGAACACACATGCAATGACATCTAGTGGATCTTGTGGTTTATGAAAAGAACACACATGCAATGACTCTAGTGGATCGATGTGGTTTAGGAAAATAACACACATTTAATGGCATCTAGTAGATTTATTTGGTTTATGAAAATAACACCCATGCAATAACTCTAGTGGATCCATGTGGTTTATGAAAAGAACACACAAGCAATGACATCTAGTGGATCCATGTGGTTTATTATTATAACACACATGCAATGACCCTAGTGGATCCATGTGGTTTAGGAAAATAACACACATGCAATGACATCTAGTGGATCCATGTGGTTTATGCAAAGAACGCACATGAAATGACTCTAGTGGATCCATGTGGTTTAGGAAAAGAACACACATGCAATGACATCTAGTGCATCCATGTGGTTTATGAAAAGAGCACACATGCAATGACATCTAGTGGAACCATGTGGTTTCAGAAAAGAACACACATGCAATGACATCTAGTGGATCCATGTGGTTTAGGAAAACAACACACATGACGGAGTGGCATGATTGCATGTGTTCTTTTCCAAAAACACAATGATGCACACAGATACGCACACATCCAAGTGGGTGTGGTGATGCAGCATATTTCAAACTGGTGATACAATGCATGTTATAGTTGAATCCCAGCTTGCTGCAAGGGTTCCTGGCCTTGGTTGGACACCACATGCTGGAGTGGCATAATTGCATGTGTTCTTTTGCAAATCCACAATGATGCACACTAATACACACACACATCCAAGTGGGTGTGGTGATGCAACATCTTTCAAACTGGTGATACAATGCATATTGCAGTCAAATCCCAGCATGGTTCTTGTGTTCCTAGACATGGTTGGACACCACATGCTGGAGTGGCATTATTGCATATGTTCTTTTCCAAAACCACAATGATGCACACTAATACACAGATCCAATGACTGTAGTGGATCCATGTGGTTTATGAAAAGAACAAATATGCAATGACATCTAGTGGATCCATGTGGTTTAGGAAAAGAACACCACATGATGGAGTGGCATCATTGTATCTGTTCTTTTCCAAAACCACAATGATGCACACTGATACACACGCACATCCAATGACTCTAGTGGCTCCATGTGGTTTATGAAAAGAACACACATGCAATGAAATATAGTGGATCCTTGTGGTTTAGGAAAATAACACACATGTAATGACATCTAGTGGATCCTTGTGGTTTATGAAAAGAACACACATGCAATGACTCTAGTGGATCCATGTGGTTTATGAAAATAACACACATACAATGACATCTAGTGTATCCATGTGCTTTATGAAAAGGACACACATGCAATGACAAAGTGGATCCATGTGGTTTATGAAAACAATACACATGCAATAACTCTAGTGGATCCATGTGGTTTAGGAAAAGAACACCATATGATGGAGTGGCATCATTGTATGTGTTCTTTTCCAAAACCACAATGATGCACACTGATACACACGCACATCCAATGACTCTAGTGGATCCATGTGGTTTATGAAAAGAACACACATGCAATGAAATATAGTGGATCCTTGTGGTTTAGGAAAATAACACACATGTAATGACATCTAGTGGATCCTTGTGGTTTATGAGAAGAACACACATGCAATGACTCTAGTGGATCCTTGTGGTTTAGGAAAAGAACACACATGCAATGACATCTAGTGGATCTTGTGGTTTATGAAAAGAACACACATGCAATGACTCTAGTGGATCGATGTGGTTTAGGAAAATAACACACATTTAATGGCATCTAGTAGATTTATTTGGTTTATGAAAATAACACCCATGCAATAACTCTAGTGGATCCATGTGGTTTATGAAAAGAACACACATGCAATGACATCTAGTGGATCCATGTGGTTTATTATTATAACACACATGCAATGACTCTAGTGGATCCATGTGGTTTAGGAAAATAACACACATGCAATGACATCTAGTGGATCCATGTGGTTTATGCAAAGAACACACATGAAATGACTCTAGTGGATCCATGTGGTTTAGGAAAAGAACACACATGCAATGACATCTAGTGCATCCATGTGGTTTATGAAAAGAGCACACATGCAATGACATCTAGTGGAACCATGTGGTTTCTGAAAAGAACACACATGCAATGACATCTAGTGGATCCATGTGGTTTAGGAAAAGAACACACATGACGGAGTGGCATGATTGCATGTGTTCTTTTCCAAAACCACAATGATGCACACAGATACGCACACATCCAAGTGGGTGTGGTGATGCAGCATATTTCAAACTGGTGATACAATGCATGTTATAGTTGAATCCCAGCTTGCTGCAAGGGTTCCTGGCCTTGGTTGGACACCACATGCTGGAGTGGCATAATTGCATGTGTTCTTTTGCAAATCCACAATGATGCACACTAATACACACACACATCCAAGTGGGTGTGGTGATGCAACATCTTTCAAACTGGTGATACAATGCATATTGCAGTCAAATCCAAGCATGGTGCTTGTGTTCCTAGACATGGTTGGACACCACATGCTGGAGTGGCATTATTGCATATGTTCTTTTCCAAAACCACAATGATGCACACTAATACACAGATCCAATGACTGTAGTGGATCCATGTGGTTTATGAAAATAACAAATATGCAATGACATCTAGTGGATCCATGTGGTTTAGGAAAAGAACACCACATGATGGAGTGGCATCATTGTATCTGTTCTTTTCCAAAACCACAATGATGCACACTGATACACACGCACATCCAATGACTCTAGTGGCTCCATGTGGTTTATGAAAAGAACACACATGCAATGAAATATAGTGGATCCTTGTGGTTTAGGAAAATAACACACATGTAATGACATCTAGTGGATCCTTGTGGTTTATGAAAAGAACACACATGCAATGACTCTAGTGGATCCATGTGGTTTATGAAAATAACACACATACAATGACATCTAGTGGATCCATGTGCTTTATGAAAAGGACACACATGCAATGACAAAGTGGATCCATGTGGTTTATGAAAACAATACACATGCAATAACTCTAGTGGATCCATGTGGTTTAGGAAAAGAACACCATATGATGGAGTGGCATCATTGTATGTGTTCTTTTCCAAAACCACAATGATGCACACTGATACACACACACATCCAATGACTCTAGTGGATCCATGTGGTTTATGAAAAGAACACACATGCAATGAAATATAGTGGATCCTTGTGGTTTAGGAAAATAACACACATGTAATGACATCTAGTGGATCCTTGTGGTTTATGAGAAGAACACACATGCAATGACTCTAGTGGATCCTTGTGGTTTAGGAAAAGAACACACATGCAATGACATCTAGTGGATCTTGTGGTTTATGAAAAGAACACACATGCAATGACTCTAGTGGATCGATGTGGTTTAGGAAAATAACACACATTTAATGGCATCTAGTAGATTTATTTGGTTTATGAAAATAACACCCATGCAATAACTCTAGTGGATCCATGTGGTTTATGAAAAGAACACACATGCAATGACATCTAGTGGATCCATGTGGTTTATTATTATAACACACATGCAATGACTCTAGTGGATCCATGTGGTTTAGGAAAATAACACACATGCAATGACATCTAGTGGATCCATGTGGTTTATGCAAAGAACGCACATGAAATGACTCTAGTGGATCCATGTGGTTTAGGAAAAGAACACACATGCAATGACATCTAGTGCATCCATGTGGTTTATGAAAAGAGCACACATGCAATGACATCTAGTGGAACCATGTGGTTTCTGAAAAGAACACACATGCAATGACATCTAGTGGATCCATGTGGTTTAGGAAAAGAACACACATGACGGAGTGGCATGATTGCATGTGTTCTTTTCCAAAACCACAATGATGCACACAGATACGCACACATCCAAGTGGGTGTGGTGATGCAGCATATTTCAAACTGGTGATACAATGCATGTTATAGTTGAATCCCAGCTTGCTGCAAGGGTTCCTGGCCTTGGTTGGACACCACATGCTGGAGTGGCATAATTGCATGTGTTCTTTTGCAAATCCACAATGATGCACACTAATACACACACACATCCAAGTGGGTGTGGTGATGCAACATCTTTCAAACTGGTGATACAATGCATATTGCAGTCAAATCCCAGCATGGTGCTTGTGTTCCTAGACATGGTTGGACACCACATGCTGGAGTGGCATTATTGCATATGTTCTTTTCCAAAACCACAATGATGCACACTAATACACAGATCCAATGACTGTAGTGGATCCATGTGGTTTATGAAAATAACAAATATGCAATGACATCTAGTGGATCCATGTGGTTTAGGAAAAGAACACCACATGATGGAGTGGCATCATTGTATCTGTTCTTTTCCAAAACCACAATGATGCACACTGATACACACGCACATCCAATGACTCTAGTGGCTCCATGTGGTTTATGAAAAGAACACACATGCAATAAAATATAGTGGATCCTTGTGGTTTAGGGAAATAACACACATGTAATGACATCTAGTGGATCCTTGTGGTTTATGAAAAGAACACACATGCAATGACTCTAGTGGATCCATGTGGTTTAGGAAAAGAACACACATGCAATGACATCTAGTGGATCATGTGGTTTATGAAAAGAACACACATGCAATGACTCTAGTGGATCGATGTGGTTTAGGAAAATAACACACATATAATGGCATCTAGTAGATTTATTTGGTTTATGAAAATAACACACATGCAATGACTCTAGTGGATCCATGTGGTTTAGGAAAAGAACACACATGCAATGACATCTAGTGGATCCATGTGGTTTATTATTATAATACACATGCAATGACTCTAGTGGATCTATGTGGTTTAGGAAAATAACACACATGCAATGACATCTAGTGGATCCATGTGGTTTATGAAAAGAACGCACATGAAATGACTCTAGTGGATCCATGTGGTTTAGGAAAAGAAGACACATGCAATGATACCTAGTGGATCCATGTGGTTTATGAAAAGAGCACACATGCAATGCCATCTCGTGGATCCATGTGGTTTCTGAAAAGAACACACATGCAATGACATCTAGTGGATCCATGTGGTTTAGGAAAAGAACACACATGACGGAGTAGCATGATTGCATGTGTTCTTTTCCAAAACCACAATGATGCACACAAATACACACATATCCAAGTGGGTGTGGTGATGCAGCAGATTTCAAACTGGTGATACAATGCATGTTATAATTGAATCCCAACTTGCTGCTAGGGTTCCTGGACTTGGTTGGAGACCACATGATGGAGTGGCATAATTGCATGTGTTATTTTCCAAATCCATAATGATGCACACTAATAAACACATCCAAGTGGGTGCAGTGATGCAACATCTTTCAAACTGGTGATACAATGCATGTTGCAGTCAAATCCCAGCATGGTGCTTGTCTTCCTAGACATGGTTGGACACCACATCCTGGAGTGGCATTATTGCATATGTTCTTTTCCAAAACCACAATGATGCACACTGATACACAGATCCAATGACTGTAGTGGATCCATGTGGTTTATGAAAAGAACACATATGCAATTACATCTAGTGGATCCATGTGGTTAGGAAAAGAACACACATGCAATGACATCTAGTGGGTCCATCCGGTTTATAAAAAGAACATACATGCAATGACTCTACTGGATCCATGTGGTTTAGGAAAAGAACACACATATAATGACATCTTGTGGATCCATGCGGTTGAATCCCAACATGTTGTTTATGTTCCTAGACATGGTTGGACACCATATGCTGGAGTGGCATCATTGCATATGTTTTTTTCCAAAACCAAAATGATGCACACTGATACACACCAAAACATCCAAGTGGGTGTGGTGATGCATCATCTTTCAAGCTAGTGACACAATGCATGCTAGAGTTGATTCCCAGCATGCTTCGAGGGTTTGTGGACATGGTTGGAAACCACATGCTGGAGTGGCATCATTGCATGTGTTCTTTTCGAAAACCACAATTATGCACACTGATACACACACACACATACAATTACATCTAGTGGATCAATGTGGTTTATGAAAAGAACACGCATGTAATGACCCTAGTGGATCCATGTGTTTTAGGAAAAGAACACACATGTAATGACATCTAATGGATCCATGTGGTTTATGAAAAGAACACACATGCAAAGAAATCTATTGGATCCATATGCTTTATGAAAATAACACACATGCAATGACATAGTGGATCCATGTGGTTTATGGAAAGAACACACATGCAATGACATCTAGTGGATCCATGTGGTTTAGGAAAAGAACACACATGCAATGGCATCTAGTGGATCCATGTGGTTTATGAAAAGAACACACATACAATGACTCTACTGGATCCATGTGGTTTAGGAAAAGAACACAAATACAATGACATCTAGTGGATCAATGCGGTTGAATCCTAGCAAGTTGTTTATGTTCCTGTACATGGTTTGACAACACATGCTACAGTGGCATCATTGCATGTGTTCTTCTCCAAAACCACAATAATGCACACTGATACACACACATATACAATGACGTCTAGTGTATTCATGTGGTTTATGAAAATAACGCACATGCAATGACTCTAGTGGATCCATGTACTTTAGGAAAAGAACACACATGCAATGACATCTAGTGGATCCATGTGGTTTATGAAAATAACACTCATACAATGCCATCTAGTGGATCCATGAGCTTTATGAAAAGAACACACATGCAATGACTCTAGTGGATCCATGTGGTTTATGAAAAGAATACACATGCAATGACTCTAGTGGCTCCATGTGGTTTAGGAAAAGAACACCACATGATGGAGTGGCATCATTGTATGTGTTCTTTTCCAAAACCACAATGATGCACACTGATACACACGCACATCCAATGACTCTAGTGGCTCCATGTGGTTTATGAAAAGAACACACATGCAATGACATATAGTGGATCCTTGTGGTTTAGGAAAAGAACACACATGTAATGACATCTGGTGGATCCTTGTGGTTTATGAAAAGAAGACACATGTAATGACTCTAGTGGATCCATGTGGTTTAGGAAAAGAACACACATGCAATGACATCTAGTGGATCGTGTGGTTTATGAAAAGAATACACATGCAATGACTCTAGTGGATCGATGTGGTTTAGGAAAATAACACACATATAATGGCATCTAGTAGATTCATTTGGTTTATGAAAATAAGACCCATGCAATGACTCTAGTGGATCCATGTGGTTTAGGAAAAGAACATACATGCAATGACATCTAGTGGATCCATGTGGTTTATTATTATAACACACATGCAATGACTCTAGTGGATCCATGTGGTTTAGGAAAATAACACCACATGATGGAGTGGCATCATTTCATGTGTTCTTTTCCAAAACCACAATGATGCACACTGATACACATGCACATCCAATGACTCTAGTGGCTCCATGTGGTTTATGAAAAGAACACACATGCAATGACATATAGTGGATCCTTGTGGTTTAGGAAAAGAACACACATGTAATGACATCTGGTGGATCCTTGTGGTTTATGAAAAGAAGACACATGTAATGACTCTAGTGGATCCATGTGGTTTAGGAAAAGAACACACATGCAATGACATCTAGTGGATCGTGTGGTTTATGAAAAGAATACACATGCAATGACTCTAGTGGATCGATGTGGTTTCGGAAAATAACACACATATAATGGCATCTAGTAGATTCATTTGGTTTATGAAAATAAGACCCATGCAATGACTCTAGTGGATCCATGTGGTTTAGGAAAAGAACACACATGCAATGACATCTAGTGGATCCATGTGGTTTATTATTATAACACACATGCAATGACTCTAGTGGATCCATGTGGTTTAGGAAAATAACACCACATGATGGAGTGGCATCATTTCATGTGTTCTTTTCCAAAACCACAATGATGCACACTGATACACACGCACATCCAATGACTCTAGTGGCTCCATGTGGTTTATGAAAAGAACACACATGCAATGACATATAGTGGATCCTTGTGGTTTAGGAAAAGAACACACATGTAATGACATCTGGTGGATCCTTGTGGTTTATGAAAAGAACACACATGCAATGACTCTAGGGGATCCATGTGGTTTAGGAAAAGAACACACATGCAATGACATCTAGTGGATCGTGTGGTTTATGAAAAGAACACACATGCAATGACTCTAGTGGATCGATGTGGTTTAGGAAAATAACACACATATAATGGCATCTAGTAGATTCATTTGGTTTATGAAAATAACACCCATGCAATGACTCTAGTGGATCCATGTGGTTTAGGAAATGAACACAGATGCAATGACATCTAGTGGATCCATGTGGTTTATTATTATAACACACATGCAATGAATCTAGTGGATCCATGTGGTTTAGGAAAATAACACACATGGAATGACATCTATGTGATCCATGTGGTTTATGAAAAGAACGCACATGAAATGACTCTAGTGGATCCATGTGGTTTAGGAAAAGAACACACATGCAATGACATCTAGTGGATGCATGTGCTTTATGAAACAACACACATGCAATAACTCTAGTGGATCCATGTGGTTTAGGAAAAGAACACACATGCAATGACATCTAGTGGATCCATGTGGTTTATGAAAAGAACACACATGTAATGACTCTAGTGCATCCAAGTGGTTTAGGAAGAACACACACACAATGACATCTAATGGATCCATGTGCTTTATGAAAAGAACACACATGCAATGACACAGTGGATCCATGTGGTTTATGAAAATAATAGACATGCAATGACATCTAGTGGATCCATGTGGTTTAGGAAAAGAACACACATTCAATGACTTCTAGTGGATCCATGTGGTTTATGAAAAGAACACACATGCAATGACATAAGGGGATCCATGTGGTTTGTGAAAAGAACACACATGCAATAACATCTAGTGGATCGATGTGGTTTACGAAAAGAACACACATGCTAGAGTGGCATGATTGCGTGTTTTTTTCCAAAACTACAATGATGCACACTGATACACACACACATCCAAGTGGGTGTGGTGATGTAGCATCTTTCAAACTAGTGATACAATGGATGTTGCAGTTGAATCCCAGCATGTTGTTAGGGTTCCTTGATACTGTTGTGTTGGGTCCGCAGCATAGAAAACAAAAAAATTCCTATGATGAGAACTACACGCCAAGATCTATCTACTAGGTAGAGAGCAACGGGCGGACATACATCCATCGAGAACTTACCATGGAAGACAACGAGTTTTGTTAACGAGTAGGAGCTCGTGGTTGATGTAGTCATACACTTGCTGATCTCAAGATCGTGTGGACGTCCAAGCGCAGCAAATCAGCAGCGCATCCGTCCTCGCACACGTTCAAGCCATCGGACAACCTCCACCTCCTCGCTCCAGCGATCCAGTGGAAGCAACAACTCGTTCCAGACGAAATGCCACCGGGAACATGTATCTCGCTAATCCGAGACCATGGGGAAATAATTCTAGAGGGGGAGAGAGATCCTTCACGAGGAGGTGTGAGGTAGAAGGAGGAAGAGGGGGACTTTTATAGGAGGAGGGGGGGTACCCCCTCCATGGCCGGCGCCTCATGAAGGTGACCCCTCACCTCCTCCATTCATGTGGTGGTAACTCCCCCCACATTAAAATGCCTCTTCACATTCCATTTTAAAGTCTCCACTTTAAATGCATTAAAATTCTCTAAGTTTAATGCTCTCTCATTTAATAAATCTCTTTAATTATATTTATTCAGGATTTTGTTAATTACATTAATTAAAAAACATTAACATAAAACCCCTTGCTATATTTCAATATTACATGCAGAACCACTTTCTGCAATTTCACCCGAAACAATTCTGGTTTCTACCGAAACAATTCCTGCGCTCTACAATTCTTTCATCTGAAACATATGTGCTCCAAAATGGTGTCCGGTAACTCTTAAGTGTGTCACCCTACAGTTCACAAATAATGCAGACATGATTGAGACTCCTCTCAGATCAATAATAAGAAGTGGGACCTGGAGATCCATACTGACTCCTGCATATTCAATGATGACTTCTGTGATCGTGAGAACCTTTAACACTAGTAACTTAATCCCTTTGTCTCATGATATAATACATGTCCGAGATTCGATCATCGGTATCCAAATACCTAGTTTGATCTTGTTACCGACATGCACTCTTTTCTCGTTCCCGTGATATAACATTCTAGTGATCTCATCAATTGCTTGCAAGCTATCTCAATGTGATATCACCGAGAGGGCCCAGAGTATATCTATCCGTCATCGGGATTGACAAATTCCACTCTTGATCCATGAGCCTCAACATAACACCTTCGTAGCACTGAACCCATCTTTATAGTCACCCTGTTACGGTGTGACGTTTGATGTTATCAAGATACTCTTTCGGTGTTAGCAATTAACATGATCTCATGGTCTAAGGATAAATATTACTTCGTATGATGTTATAGCAATGTAAACATAATGACTTGATCGTAATGCTATACTTCGGATGAATGTTCATCACATCATTTCATAAATGCTGTGACCTTGTTATTAACAACATCCAATGTCCATGATCAGGAAACCTTGAGCATCTTGTTAATTAGCAAGCTAGTCTATAAGAGAGGCATAACTAGGAACCCTTTTTGTTTATTAAACACACATGTATTGATGTTTCCGATCAATACAGTTATAGCATGCAAAATAAACATCTATCATATATAAGGAATACATAATAATAACTTTATTATTGCCTCTCAGGGCATATTTCCTCCAGTCTCCCACTTGCACTAGAGACAATAATCTAGTTCACATAGTGATAAATCTAACACCCATGGAGTTCCAGTGTTGATCATGTTTTGCCCTAGGGACAGCTTTAGTCAACGGATCTGCTACATTTAGGTCCGTGTGTACTTTACAAATCTTTATATCTCCATCCTTGACATGTTCGCGGATGGAGTGAGACCGGCGCTTAATACGCTTGGAATTATTGTAATACCTCGGTTCCTTGGCGTTGGCTATGGCTCCATTGTTGTCACAATAGATAACCATTGGGTCCAATGCACTAGGAACCACACCTAGTTCCGTAATTAACTCTTTCATCCAAACCGCTTCCTGCGCCGCTTTTGAAGCAGCAACATATTCCGCCTCCGTCGTTGATCCAACCACCACATGTTGTTTGGAACTCCTCCAACTAACTGCTGCTCCGTTAAAGAGAAATACGTATCCGGATTGAGACATAGAGTCATCCGGATCGGTGTCAAAGCTAGCATCGACATAACACTTAGCGACTAACTCTTCTTCACCTCCGTATATAAGAAACATATCCCTAGTTCTTCTCAAGTACTTGAGGATGTTCTTGACCGCTATCCAGTGTTCCGAACCTGGATCAGATTGGTACCTACTAGTCAAACTAATAGCATGTGCTACATCCGGTCTTGTACATAGCATGGCATACATAATAGAGCCTATGGCCGAGGCATAGGGGATCTTATCCTTTATCCCTCTTTCTTCCGCCGTAGCCGGACTTTGAGTCTTGCTCAATGTATTGCCTTGCAACATAGGTAAGAACCCCTTCTTACTTCCGTCCATATTAAACTTATTTAATATCTTATCAGGGTATGTACTCTGTGATAGCGCAATTAGGCGCCTTGATCTATCTCTATAGATTTTAATGCCTAATATATATGACGCTTCACCAAGGTCTTTCATCGAAAATTTGCTGTTTAGATAACTTTTAACATTGTTTAAAAGATCCATATCATTTCCAATCAATAATATGTCATCCACATATAATATCAGAAATGCCACATTGCTCCCACTCCCTTTCTTGTAAATACAAGCCTCTCCATAAGTTTGGACAAACCAAACTCTTTGATCACCTCATCAAAGCGGAGATTCCAACTCCGAGATGCTTGCTTTAGTCCATAAATGGATCGCTGAAGTTTGCATACCTTATTAGCATCCTTAGGATCGACAAAACCCTTAGGTTGTATCATATACAACTCTTCTTCAATATTACCATTGAGGAACGCAGTTTTGACATCCATCTACCATATTTCATAATCGAAATATGCAGCAATTGCTAACATAATCCTAACCGACTTAAGCATTGCTACGGGAGAGAATGTCTCAACGTAGTCAACTCCTTGAATTTGTCGAAACCCCTTTGCGACAAGTCGAGCCGTATAGATGGTCACATTACCATCAGCATCAGTTTTTCTTTTGAAAATCCATTTATTCTCAACGGCCTTTCGATCATGAGGTAAGTCCACCAAGGTCCAAACCTGGTTCTCGTAAATGTATTCCATCTCGGATTTCATGGCTTCTAGCCATTTGTTGGAATCCGGGCTCACCATCGCTTCTTCATACGTCACAGGGTCATCTATTTCATCAACCATGAAATTCACAACAGGATTACCGTACAGTTCAGGAGCTGCATGTGTCCTACTTGACCTGCGAGGTTCGGTAGTTTCCTCTTTCGGAGTTTCATGATCAATATCATTAGCTCTCTCTTCATTAGGTGAAGTCAACTCCGAAACAATTTCCGGTGCTGCGCTACTCGCCATTTCATGAAGAGAAGGTTCAATAACCTCTTCGAGTTCTACCTTCCGACTACTCACACCATTCGCGAGAAACTCCTTCTCAAGAAAGGATCCATTCTTGGCAACAAAAACCTTGCCCTCGGATATGTGATAGAAGGTATACCCAATCGTTTCCTTAGGGTATCCTATGAAGATGCATTTTTCCGCTTTGGGTTCGAGTTTATCCGGCTGAAGTTTCTTCACACAAACATCACATCCCCAAACTTTAAGAAATGACAACTTAGGTTTGTTTCCAAACCATAATTCATACGATGTCGTTTCAACGGATTTAGATGGTGCCTGATTTAAAGTGAATGCAACTGTTTCCAGTGCATAACCCCAAAATGACAGTGGAAAGTCAGTCAGAGACATCATAGATCGAACCATATCCAGTAAAGTACGATTACGACGTTCTGACACACCATTACGTTGTGGTGTTCCGGCAGGCGTGAGTTGTGAAACTATTCCACACTCTTTCATGTGTGTGCTAAACTCGAAACTTAGATACTCACCTCGACGGTCAGACCGAAGAAATTTGATCTTTCTACTACGATGATTTTCCACTTCATTCTGAAATTCCTTGAACTTTTCAAAGGTTTCAGACTTGTGTTTCATCAAATAGATATACCCGTATCTACTTAAATCATCCGTGAAAGTAAGAAAATAACGATATCCACCTCGCGCCGGCACACTCATTGGTCCACACACATCAGTATGTATGATTTCCAATAAATCCGTCGCCCGTTCCATTGAACCGGAAAACGGTGTTCTAGTCATCTTTCCCATAAGGCATGGCTCACATGTATCAAATGATTCAAAATCAAGTGATTCCAAAAGTCCATCAGAATGGAGTTTCTTCATGCGTTTAACGCCAATATGACCTAGACGGCAGTGCCACATATATGCAGATATATCATTATCAAGTTTAATCCTTTTAGCATCAACATTATGAATATGCGTAATACTACTATCGAGATCCAATAGAAATAAACCATTCGACACAGGTGCATGACCATAAAAGATATCATTCTTATAAATCGAACAACCATTGTTTTCAGATTTAAAGGAATAACCACTTTACATCAAACACGATCCGGATACAATGTCCATGCTCAATGCAGGCACCAAATAACAATTATTTAGGTTTATAACTAATCCCGATGGCATATGGAGAGGTAGCGTCCCGACGGCGATCACATCAACTCTTGATCCATTGCCGACCCACATCCTGACCTCATACCTTGCTAGTTGTCACTTGTTCCGTAGCCCCTGAACCGAGTTACATATATTAGCAACCGATCCCGTATCAAATACCCAGGTGCTACTGCGAGTACTACTCAAGTACACATCAATAACATGTATATCACATATACCTTTGTTTGCCTTGCCGGCCTTCTTGTCCACCAAATACTTGGGGCAATTGTGATTCCAATGGCCAGTCCCCTTGCAATAGTAACACTCGGTGTCAGACTTAGGTCCAGCTAGAGGTTTCTTTTCAGGTGCAGCAACAGAGTTGCCACCCTTCTTTCCCTTGTTCTTGCCTTTCTTGTCCTTGAAACTAATGGTCTTATTGATCATCAACACTTGATGTTCTTTCCTAATCTCCACTTCTGCAGTCTTAAGCATTGACAGAAGCTCAGGAAGAGACTTCTTCATGCCCTACATATTATAGTTCATCACGAAGCTCTTGTATATAGGTGGCAGAGATTGGAGAACACGATGTATGCCTAAGTCAATGGGAATCGTTATTCCCAAGGACACAAGCTTATCAGCGTACCCAGACATTTTGAGTCCGTGCTCACTAACGGAGCTGTTCTCCTCCATCATGCAGCTAAAGAACTTTTCAGAAGCATTATAACTCTCTACAATAGCATGGGTATCGGAAATCATTTTCAATTCTCCCATGGTATCAAAGGCATTGCCATTTTCGAAACGCTTTCGAAGTTCTGGCTCTAGCCCATACAATATGCCGCAATGAACTAAGTGGTGGTCCTCCTGACGAGTCATATAGACATTCTTTTCCTCGTCAGGGGCATCAGGAGCTGGTGGGGGGCCTAGCGGTGCCTCTAGCACATATTGCTTTTGTGTAGAAGTGAGGAGAATCCTCAAATTCATAGCCCAGTTGGTGAAGTTGCTGCCATTCGCACCAAGTTTCTAGCATGAACACATTGAAATTAAAAGTAGGTGGTGCCATCTACAACAGAATTTGTAAAGTTTATTTAGACTAAGTTTATGATAGAGTGAGTTCAACTAATCCAAATTACTAATGAACTCCCACTCAAAAACGACATCGCTCGTGTCCTTTTGGTGATTACATGAACCAAATCCACTACACCAAGTCCGATCATCACGTGAGTTGATGTAGCTTCAAAGGCGAGCATCTATACGGGCATCATATCAACTATATGACTCATGCTTAACCTTTCGGTCCGTGTTCCGAGGCCATGTATGTACATGCTAGGATCGCGAAGTAAGAACCTTAGTATTCGCGTGTGTAAAACTGTCTTACACCCGTTCCTATGAAAGCGTAGATTCGAGTACACCCGATCATCACGTGATGTCTCGAAACACGATCCATACAACGGTGCATACTTAAGAAAGAACACATTTTTATCTTGATATCCAAATGAGGGATCATCTTACAATGCTACAAAAAGCGCCAAACTAGCAGTACAAGATGCTAACATCTAACGTCTAAAGTGAGATGATATGGTCCATGCATTTGATCTCTATCATTTGCATCGTGGTATGATCTCTATCATTCCTTTGTGTGTAAGGCCAAGGTCTATGGAACTTACACGTTGAATGTGTTGTAAGAGTATCTATCATACATCTACTTACAACAATACCATATCAAGACACTAGCCCAGCAACGATCTAAACTAGACGCCTCTAATTTATCAATTGCAAGTTTTACCATGTTAGTAGTAACTCGTTGTAAATCAGATATTGACTATAGTAGGAGAGACAGACACCCGCCAGCCACTTATGCAAAACAAGTTGCATGTCAATCGTGGAAACGGTCTCATGTACGATGACATGTAAGGTTGGTCCGGGCCGCTTCATCCCACTATGCCACCAATATCCAAAAAACATAAAAGATGCAATAACATGATCATCATTGCCCACATATAAACATATGTGTACTACCGTTGCAAAGCACCTACGCATAGATAAGGATCTGATACCACTGTTGGGTCCGCAGCATAGAAAACAAAAAATTTCCTACGATGAGAACTACATGCCAAGATCTATCTACTAGGTACAGAGCAACGGGCAAACATACATTGTAGCACCCCGATAATATCACTACTAGAAAATCGCTTGTTGTTTTTATTTTGTGCATCATCATGACCGCATGCTCATGTCGTCATGCCACATTGCATTTGAGCATCATCATGACATCATGCATATTTTGCCTAAAACTATTTTCCAAAAACCTATATATGTTTTCTGAATATGCCCCGTCTTTTATTTCAAAACAAAACCCTAGGCTTGTCCGAAATATTTTGTTTGTCTAAAAACTATTTACAACCATCTTTGTAACTGAAATAAATAAAAATTATATTATTTTGGGAGGCATCCAGCCAGGCCCAAAAGGCCAGTCAGCCACCTCCAAACCCTAGCCTAAAACTAGTTCCTACCCAAACCCTAACCCTCACCCCTCACCTCACCCAGCCTGCAGACCCACCCACTGTGCTGCACCACACCCCAGCGGCACAGACCCACCTAGCACCTACACGCGTGCACACTTGACCACAACACGACCCAACACGATGCGGTGCACCTACACCTAACCGGCACAGTCCCACTGCTCCACCGCTCCCCAACCCGCCAGCCGCTGCAGCGCATGCACGCAACACGGTCACGTTGCAACCACCCCACCCGCGTGTGTACACGGACACGATGCATGCTTCGCTCTGACCCGTCCTTGATGGATCGACATGCCCCAGCAGCCCAGCGTCGCGATCCCACAACCCCCGCACGCTAGTGCGACCCTGGCCTCACTCTTGTCGCTCGCCACCAACCCCTTGTCCCCTACCTTCCTCGACTATTGTGCCCTAGCACTTGTTTTTTTTTCATGCGCTCATTGCATGAGATCACGTTCAGCTCAGCAAGTAAAGAAAAAAGAAACATCGGATCGATTCGGATGCAATGTATTAGCTCACGGCATTGATTTGTAAATCATATATATTTATTTCACCACATCTAAATTAGTTGATTCTGTTGGGTTGGATTCATAAATAAAATATCTATCGGCTAGATCTATAATTTCCATCCTTAAAATAAATTGTATATGTTCAACCATCCGTTGACCATAACTTGATATCCGCCATGTCATGTTTATGTGATTCTCGTGGCAAATTGATGCTTGTAACATATTCTACCCTCGAGACAATTAAAATCTACCGTTATCCGAAGTAACTATGTAATTACTAATATTACATGTCGTGGCATTTGTTTACTTGACAGATGATTTATTTGGCACCTAGTTTAATGGTTGTTTCTTTATTTGCAATGGTTGTTCATTAGTGTATTTTTGTATTCGTTAGATTTTTTGGAGCGTGAGGGCGAGTACCACAAAGAAATAATCATCGTCAAATTAAAATAAGGCAAGTTACACCACTTGTTCATATTTATGTCCCAGTTTTGACTTTGCATGTTTTGATCTTCAAATTCTATAGTATGCATGTGTAGGACTTTGGCAGGATTTCTTTGTATTATTTTGCAAGTGCGGTTTTGTAGTATGCATGAGTAGCTCTATGCTTAGGATTTTCCATCCCAATAGGTTATCCTGTTTTGTTAAGTTATGCTTGCTATGCTATATATGTATATATATCAAGTACCGTTGGGGGTTCGAAAGACTCAAAATTTTCTAAGTATAAAGCTCTTTCGAGCAAACCTTTTTCCTCTCAAAACCCCCTTCAAAATAAAACTAAGTTTTCTTCTGGGCGGAATGGTTGTCGGGTCAACGAGTGGAATTTGGTGGAGGACGGCCGCCCAGGAATCAAAGAAGTCTGCCATGTTTCACAATTCAGAAGCTTCCAGTGCAACCACAATACATATGGGCTCTGTCTTGGCTTAGTACTTAGTGGGAAACCTCATCGGGGGTACCAACATTTGGAGGTTCTTGGCACGGTTGGATCCAGCTGGTAGAGGGGCTACTAAGAGAAGGCCTCGCCATGGTCTTGTCTCTAAAAGGACTTGATCGTGGATTGTGGAGAAAGTGCATGACCTCTCGAGAGTATTGCAATCTGATCGATCAGCCGAGTTCACGGAAAAGAACACTTTGAGCATCTGAAGGATGGAGCCTCTGAAGGATCTTCCTCTCTCTTTTCAAACTTAAAGTTTTCTAAAACCCCATGGCGTGAGTAATATCGCTAATGGGCGGGATCTTGGAAACTTGGTGAGTAATATCCAAGTGTTAGGTTGTTTGGGCACTTGGTGAGTAATATCCTCGTGTTCAATTCGACCCTATTTTACTTAAACAATGTTTAGTAGGGTAAAATTCTCCCTCTTTTCTTCTTACTTTGAGAAAATTGGCTTTATGCAAATAAACCACAAAGCCTACTCCTAGTCTTGCATGTAGAGTTAGTCTTATTCTTTTCTTGGTGTAATTTGCCAATACATTCAAAGTATTAACCAACTCGTTTGGCTGCACGTTTTATGTGCAAAAATTGGAGATCGTTCACAGGTGCGCTAGGATTGCGAGTCTTCACTCAACCTGCCTGTGGCATTGATGGGACTCCAAGTTGTGTACATTTCGCTTCTGTTGTAATAATGTAAACTCTAGATTATTCGATTCATGTAATAAAGACTTGTGTTTTACATGATATTTCATCGACTGTGAGTGGTAGCTAATGATCCGGGGACTAGCATGTTAATCACAGGGACTTAGGATCTTTATCGATCCAAGGTCATAACACTGACGAAGTCCAAACGTAGCTTCCAGGGGAGGGGTAGGCTTCGGTCCATCTGTTAATTCTCTTCACGTGGGAAAGACGTAGTCTTTCCCCCTGAGGGCTAAACTAGGCAGCTCGAAGAGTTACAAGCCAAGGACACCCTTATTACATACATATGGGAGTGGCAAAAGAGGATTCTTGAGGATAGCCATAAGACAACATAGCGGAGGGTAACATCACATGGGGTCGCTCAAAATACAGTGAACTAGTCTACCACAACTGAAGTTCCTGACATCCGAAGATTTCTAGGGTAGGGTTAAGGAGCTTCTCTCTCGATTCTACTCCAACGAGAGGTAGTAGTTTGGAGATGGGGTTTGATTCCTCAATCTTGAGTTGCCGGGTTGCGGGAGGTAGGATGGCCGTCTCTTCTTCAGATAAGGACCTTGGTGCATTCGAGCTTTTGTTGGTCTAGGCGAGAAAAGGATCCCAGACTTCTAGTGGTTTCTTGCTGATGCTCTTGGTGTCTCAGGGAAGCTCTTGCTTTTTTGGGGAGATAACCACTAGCAGGGCAATGTTGAAGAAGAAAATGACCCAGTTGGTCACATTTAAAATAAAGAGTTTGCTCAGTTGTGGTTTCTTCGGGTTGTTGCTTCTGAAGCTGGTTGAAGAACGCTGATGCTTCGGGCTTCACCTTCGCGGAGGCATTGGCTGGTGTACATTGGGGACATTCTCGGCTGAAGTGACCGGGTTGATCACATGAGAAACAAATACCTTTCTTTCGACTTGACTTACTTGACGACCTTCCTATGATGACACATGGAAGTTGACGGGCCTTGCCAACGAGGAGATATACGGGGCAGTCGGCAGGGCCATGGTCTTGGCATTCACAGAGGAAACAAGTGACAAACAGATTTGGGCAATCTTCGGGCGAATGAGGTGTCCCACAGTTTGGGTAGTTGCCGAAACACTGGCTGGCTTGATGTCGTTCTTCTTCGCAACAGCTACATGCTTTCTTCCAGCTTTCGGTCCTCATGGCCATCTTGAGGGCGTTCCTGTTGGTGGTAAGCGTTCCGGTTATGGGAGTAAGCTGTACTAAACGGTTAGCTTTCGGAGTTGAACTCAGAGGGATTAATGGGGTATAGAACTATGGGGTAGCGATTTTGGTCTAATCAAGCATATTTAACCGAGGGTCTCACAAGGTTCATTTAACGGGGTACCAGCAGTCATCCAGCGTTTGGAAGAAATACTAGACTATTAGGAGATGTGTTCAATTGGGGCGTTTTCGTTCCGGGTTGGGTCTGATGCAACTTCTTGGGTAAAGCACGCAAGAGGGAAAACATCAAAGCAAGCATATCAATCCAAGGAAGTTACTACATAACAAACCAGTCTGCACTCGAAGGGTGATAATAGTACTTAAGCATTACAAAACACGTTCAAGGACGATACATGACTCTACCCTATTGCTAGATGGGAGAGTACCGCAACACGGGTGATTACTCGGAGGGTGCATCTACGGACTCGTGGATGGCTTCTGGCGGAGCAGTGGAGGTTTCCTGCACCTCCTGGATGGGCTTGAACCTATGGAGATACTGACTGCGGTGATGCACTTCCTGCCTCTCTTGGGAGCAGCTTCCCTCGAGGTTCTTTCAGTGGTGATGGTCCGTGCTTGATTCCTTTGCAGGGCTTCGAGAGCTTCCTTACGAGTGAGAATGGCTTGTAGGCAACGGACCTCCATCTGGGAGTGACGGTATTCGTCAACGACTTCTGTTAACACCTCGTTGCGAGAGTAGCTGAAGCGGGTCTGAAATGAGAGAGCAGGGTATGCCAGGCTGGTGTCTTGAGATCCTCCGGTGCAGTCGACATTTCCCTTCATGTGGAGGTAAAAGGTTGTGGGCTGTCTCATCTCTGGGAGAAAACTACGGATGCGCATCAAAGCTTCTCTGGCTACCATATCAACAGCAAGTGTGGGAATGGGCATCTGAGGTCTAGGGAAATAGATAGGGCTTCCATCGGTTCCTCGCTTGGCTAGTATGACAATTTGTCCCACATAATCCCCTGATTCCACTCCCTTGTGGAGAGTGTAGATAGGTTTCTGCTGGTAACCACAAAGTTGCAGGGAGTCCCAGAGGAGTCGGGGAAATCCAATCTTCAGCCACTCTTCATCAATAGGTTCCATCCACAAAAGTGTTTCGGGCTAGGTCAGGTTAGTGAAAAGTGTGTAGGATTTTAAGATTATAAAATCATATTAATGCAAGTAGTTTTCAAGATGGAGGGGAAAAGACATAAGCACATTTTCAAATAGTAATCTCTTCTCCCTTGTCTTTTAGAAAATAGGTTTGTCATTTCCTGTCTAACGTCCATGCTAACTAAGGTCTCCTACAGTCAGGATGGCTCTGATACCAAGTCTGTGTGGTCTCCCGGATTCAACATCCGAGAAATCACTGTTATGTAAATATCCATGTTCCCATGATTAGTGAGTCGTGGAACATAACTAACAAGTATCATTACAGCATCTGAAACATAATGAATACAAGACTTACATAGTTGCCCTTATGGCTACACAACATTCAACAATGGAGCCGCATCACACGCAGGGCGCAGTCATGCCCCAACTACAAGCGACTGATTGGGAGGACGGCCTAGCTCGCTGGACGTCACCTTAATCTTACGTTGTCAAGCTTGCGAAAACCTGGCCAAGTAAATAGCCAGGGACAATGCCATGAGTACTTTGGAATGTACTCGCAAACCACTAGGATAAGGTAAATAAGGAAATGCAATTCTGGCTGTGGCGAGATAGCTCTATCTAGGGTTGTTTTTGAAAAGCCTAGACTATCTCTTGTAGTATGGCATCTCCATATCTTTATTGAAAAAAAAGTTTTGAAACATGCCTTCGTTTTATAAATCAGGATATCCCCATATCCTTGTTGAAACATTTTTGAAAACAGTTTTGGAGAAAAAACCCTTTTTAAACCTCTTTGACTATCTCTGGTTAAAACAAAACTCTAAACTTAGTTCCCTTGGAACCTCCATACTCTCATCCATTTTTCCAAACACCACCTTTTTGGGTACTCCTAGACATCACCTCTCCAACCGTCCTTGACCGTGGACGCGGCTATTCGAATAGATTATACTCTGCAGATTTTGCGCACTTTCACCACAAGAATCAATACATCCGCCAGGATAAAACCACGACCCTCTACACACGGTGGACGGGGGTTCGGATAATCAAACCTAACCTTTCGCTTGTCGACCCTAGCAAAGGCTTCTTTTCCTTTTGAGTTTGTTTTCCCCGGCAACGAGTATGTGGCCCTCGGCCATAGTCCTGCCTTCCGTACACGCGTATACCCAAACCGCAGCTTGGCGTATACCTTAACTTGCTGACTCCACTTCCTTCCGTACTACCTTAACTTGGAGACCCAATTGTTGCACCGGCACTCCTGCCAAGCCAGGCTCACTCTTGCCGAAGCAAGCTATAGGTTCCAGATCCGTAGAACTGTTAGCGCCTGCCCGGGATTCAAGGGATTTCTCCCAATAAGCATTGTACAAGATTCCTCGGCTAAAGAAGACAAACTACAAGCTAAGCCCCAACACCTGGGGTAATGTGGTTGCACTGATAAATTGTTCCAGTAAAGGCATAGAACATCCCCTTCTCTTTGTCTTGACCATTTTCTCATTTCTCATCATCACCACCTCTGTCGTTAAAACATCCGCTTGGAATGATGCCTCTTCCCAAGGGTTTTTACAAAGCAATTTTGGAACATTTGTAGTAGGGTAAATCCCAAAATAATTTATTCAACGCAAATCCGTGGTTTCTCAACGGGGTAGGATGCTAATCATCATAACCATGATCAAAAGGGGTAATGGTGGGTTTACATCAGGGTGGGTGCCACGAGGGACACCAAGTCATAACTTGGAGGAGCCAAGTCATTTAGCGCAGTATTTATAAAATAAGACATGTAGATAAATGATGCAATTTATAAAGGAGGTACAAAACAGGTAATAAAAAGGTTAGGACAAGTATCTGAATTCGGGAATGGTGGCTTGCCTATGATCAGCGATAAGTCCCTGGACTTCCTTAGATAACCAACAATACCCAATAAATAATAATAAGAAGTCCCTTTCTTCTCGCCGTCAAACAATCACACTATCGTCGTCATCGAGTATACATGCAAGCAGACAATACCACAATCAAGACAAGGCATGCATGCATCAAACCATACAGCAAACAAAAATAAGGAATACTACTTAACTTAGTAGGTTTTGGAGAAGTTGGGTACTAGTAATGGAATTACTAGATTGCCATAGAAGAGTTTTCCTTTGGAAGATTATTGTCTAGGCTATTTACCAAGGACTTGGGGTGGGGGCCTGAGGTCTGTAGTATACCAATGTTCAACAATGATATCCTCAGATAGGTCTTGACGAAACAAGACACACATAAGTGGTTTCACTGGATTATCACTTACCTAGATTTAGTTATGCTTTTTATAGTGGAATAAACTCTAGTTTGAGGAAATAATTCACCAAAATTTATCTGGAGGCCAAAAAAATATTTCCTTGGCTGGCTAGGTAGGGATTTATGTACTCAAGCACATAGAGTTGTAATCTTGCCAAAAGAATAACCAGAATGCCCTTAATAAATCATCAAAGGCAGTTCTGCAAGGTATTTGTCTTTTTCTCTAGATTTATTTTACTGAAGGTTTCAATGTGATTCCAACTTTGCATGGTAGGTATTGGAAGTAACTTTCCGTAGAAATTGGAATTACCCATTTTGGATATCTAGAACCATTGGAGGGATTTATCTAGTGAAAAAGGGGTAAACAGAATAGTTTAATTCACTATAACTCAACTAGAGCTCAATAAAATCTGAGCTGTCGGGGTTTGATAGATGCTGCTATTAGGATGTACTGGGAGGTTGAATCAGGTCAGTACCACATTTGGGTTGACCTAGAGAAATTCCTTAAGGCAGATATGTATTGTTTTTGTTATTTTTTCTAAGGTTGGACCTTAGTTTACCTTGGCATGAGATAAATGCTAGATGGTAGGCCTATGGATATACTTTCAACGGAACTTGGTTTCATCCATTTTGGAGATGTGTAGGTCACTGTGGAATTTATTTAGTGTAAACTACACCTGGTTTGTAGATTAATTGCCAACAAATAATAGAAATTATTTTTGACCAGGTGTTACCTCTGCATGTTTAAGAAAACATCTAGGGACTATCAGAAATTTAGATCTTGCAATTTGGATCTTATTTATATTTTTAAAACGATTAAATCCTACTGGTACATTTCTGGATCTTGAATTAAAAGAAAAAGGAATAAGGGCAGCTGAGCAAGATCTACGTGAAAGTGGGCCACGGGAGGGGATTCAGCCCACCTGGCACTAGCTTGCACGGGAGGCGCGTTTGAAGCTACCAGGTGGGGCCCGGCGGTCAGCAATAGGGAGCGGCGAAGGGGTATCGGGTGTCGACGACCGTCAGATCAAGACGAGATCGATTGTAGCACGTCGTCTTCGACCTGCGACACCGTAGAAAGAAGGGGAAACCCTAGACGGCAGTGGGCGGCGGTGGGAGCTTACCTGAGATGTCGAGAGGTGCCGGGGAGGGTGCAGGAGGACGCAGTGGTCAACGGGGATCTCGAGGATGGGCGGCACGACGGCGTTTCCCTCCAGGAAGCAGCTCGTGCGACAGTGCCTGAGCGAAGCTTGTCGGGGCTCGCCGGAGAGACTTCAGGGGTTGCTGCATGTCGATAAAAAGAGTAGGGTTAGACGCAGGAGAGCAAGGAGGTATCGGGAGAGTGACATGCAGGAGGAGAGGTGCTGCGGGGAGGGAGCCTTGCGAGGTTTTTGAGAGAGGGCCGAAGCTTCTCCTCCTTCTTCTTTCGAGCGGGGCAGAGCAGGGGGAAGGGGAGAGGAGCTTTGGGGAGGTAAGTGGAGGGGAGAGGATTGAAATGAGAGGGCAGGAGCAGTGGTGGTGGTCTCCTCGCCTTAAATCCGAGGAAGAGGTCCAAGGTGATCTAGGCTCATGGATGAGCTTGGACCTGGTCCATGGCTTTGCCATTGGCTAGACTGGGCGATGGAGAGAGGTGGTGGTTCTTTAGGTCGTGTAGGAGCAGAGAGGGACAGTGGGTGGCTGCTGCATCAATAAAAGATCTAGTGTCTCTCTCTCTCACATCTAAACACAAGGGACAAGGGATATGGCAGAGCTACAGTGCTTTGCTACAGTGATCACAACCAGAGGGGAGAGAAGTGTGCTGTGCAAGCTTGGTGGAGCAGATTTGATAAGGTTTGATGGGGTATTAGTGCAAGGTTTTGATCATAAACCAAATTTGCAAAGTTGGTGACTATGAGGAAGTTCTTTGAATTGATCTTGGCAAGATGAGTGAATGGTACTGACATATGGTTTAGGTCAGGATACATCTCCAAGAATTATTTGGGATTTTTTAGGGAATTTTAGAGGCACTTTATATCAGTTATGTAGATAGTGCAGAAATGGTTTTTAGGAAGTTATTTGATATTTTTGAATTGGACAAGTGGAGTTTTTGATCTGAGATGGTCCCAAATGTGAATACACACTTAAGGGAATTTTCGCTGAATTTATTGATGAAGGAAATCATTTAAAACATTTATTTCCCCATTTTTGCCATTTAAGAAAATAGGCAAAAAGAATTATTAAAACTCTTCAAAAATATTTATTTTTGAAGTTGGAAGATTGGGTATGATAATTAGACTTCCAAAGATCTTAAACATGGGGATGTGTTTTGGAGATAGTCAACCTTTCCTTTATAAAGGGAGTTTTGGAGTTCTAGCTAAATAGAGGAATTAAATAGATTTGGTCCATAATAATTATGGATAAAATTTGATAAATCTTAATGATCAAGGTAGATGGTGTATACAAGGTGTAACAAGCATTTGAAACCTTGGGATTGGAGAATCCCAGTTGATTTTGGTTCAAACTAGAGATTAAGGATCTAGGGTGAAGTTGTTGTCATACCAACTAAACCTTGTTGGATCTTGGAGCTCAGATCTCCCCTTGGGTCATGGGATAGATTTTTGGGTAGGAAAAATTATGTACATAAACATGGTATATTGGTTTGAGCTTGGTATTGCTTGAGTTCACCAAGAATTGATTTCAAACTTTGAATAAAAGAAGCCTGCCAAGGCAGATTATCAACTAGCCTTCAAAACCTTGTGGGTTTAAGAAGCAAAAAGATCCACTTGGAACAAGTGAAGTTGATATTGATAGACCTATATGAGTATAACACAACCATGCAAAGATTTGGTCCATAGAAGATAGGATGTTGGTGTGAACTTCTGTGAAAGTAGGCATGTTGACTAGATTTGCAGGAAAAGTTATTTTCTTGCCTGCAAAACCATCAAGAACAAGTAGGTGGAAAGATGGTATAACCAAACGTAAGAGTGGTACTTTGTAGTACTTATGATGGTCTACAATATGGTTCAAGTTAATTTCCAAAAAGGCACAAGGGTTGAAAAAGGGAGGCATTTGAAAAGGTGATGTTGGGAACAGTTTTCCAGACTTTGCCAAATTTGGCAGATTTAGCAGATTTAGGTTTGGTGACTAGAATAGAGGAGATGATGCCTTTGATGGAGGGAAAGGTACCAAAGCCTCAACAAGTGTATGATGTTGGAGTGTATATTTATTAGACGGGATACAAGCTTTCTAGTGATCCTCATGGGCTTGGAAGCCTTTAGATTAGATCACTTCAGAAGGCACCTCGTTAAGGAGGATTGAGAGGATCATCTAGGGATTGGAGATTTGGTCCAACTTGTAGTATAGGTTAGGATTTGTTGATGGGAAGTAGCTTGAGCCCTAGAGAGTGAGCTCCTAGGGTGTCTCATACTATCTCCTAAGCAGACAAACCAAATAGCAGATCAAGGAAAATCATCAGATAGCATATCAATGCAATTCATCCTATAAACAAAGCAATTCACTACTAGGGTTACCATCAAGCCTAGCTTGGGGTAGAGGTAGGTAGGTTGAAAAGTTTGTAGTTTGGAATAAGGTGAGGGTCTCTTGTTATCTCTACCAAGATTGGAATTCAAATGCTTCATAAAAAGGGTTTTGGTAATTCTAGAGAGAAGCATAGTTGAGGGTTGTGCCTTGAAAACATAAGGAGATTATATTAGCTCTGCATAGTTTTGTCAATAGAAGTACTAAAATAGTTTTGGTTTGCAAGGCATCTTGGCTCAGGTTTTGAGATGCCAGAACATTTGAGAATATGGAGAAGTATGCCAAGGTAGTTTTGTGATATAGCTTTTGTCAACTTGTGTTGAGGGAAGGAAGATATTATCTAATACACAATCATAAGCATAAACATATTCAAACAACAGGCAAGCACTTCATCATGAAACAGGAAAAAGTTTTTGTTCCCTCTGATTTTTGCATTCTGGACAACTAATCAGGGTTGCTGAAATTGGGGTGTTACAAATACAACAACTCTTGTGCATGGAATCACCACGCTATCCCTCCCTGGATTCCCCTAACGCTCATTGGCCCCATCATTAGCCTATCCATGGCATCTACCGTGCCACTACCACAACAGTTGGTGCCCACCGTGGGGCTAGTGGTGCTAGCAGGGGTGAAAATCCGGACAGGAAGCATCTCCAGCACCAGCGAGCGCGTCGTCTCCGGCCTGCTTCAGCGCTTTGGAGCGCTGGACTACGTCAGCAACAACACGGGGAGCTTCGGCAGGCGTCCCCCTCCGTGCAACAACCTCTTCATCGAGCTTGGCACGCACAAGATCTACGTCAGCATGGACAAGTCCTGCGTTCATCTGCGGCACGTCGCCGAGGGAGGCGAACCGCCTCTCAGTGCAGCTCGCGGTGTGCGTATCGCTCGCCCCTCTAGCAGCATTGAGGTCATGATGGCTGCGTTGGACGTAGGAGAAAGCAAGGACCCAACGCCAGACCCAGAAGTCACGCCAAAACATGCAAGATCTAGGTTTCCTCCACTAGAGAGGCCAGAGAATGTACTCCAGCAAGCAATAGATAGCCTAGCAATGCCAATAGCTCCTATGGTAGCTCCGGCTCAGGCGCAAGCTGAGTTGGAGGAAACTAGGCAGAAAATGTTAGCTGGCGCGAAGAAGGTAGCAGAGTTACAGTAGTCCTTGAACATCACTTTGAGGGAATATGCAAAGGAAAACCGCTTAGATGGGGTGAAAATCCAAGGTAGAAACCTGATTACTGAGATTGACAAGGAGTGTTGTAAGTACCTCAGACCCTACGCTCTAAGTTCAAGCCTGGATGAAATGGAAGTGGTTAAAATAGTACATCGCGGGCCCAGGGGGCCGCCCATGTGTAGACCCGTCGGCCGTCCTAACCACTTCCAAGACATCGGGAGAAGAGCGAGCGGCGTAGGCAACAGGCGAAGAGATCAAATACATACACAAGTGAGTATGTATGCAAGCTACCGTACAACAGTTCTCAGAGCCATTCCATCTAAAAGAAATAGAAATATTGCAACGCCATACGGCAAGATCCAAATATCCTAGATAGAGATAATAGTTTAGGATAGCTCCTCATACATCAAACATCAGAGTATCAAGCGGAAGCGGGAAACAAGATCCGAGTACGGACAAGAAGCAAATCGGCATAAGATGCCATAGAAGTAAGCACATTCCGCCCACAGATCTCGCGGATCCCCATCCCTGGAATCTCTATACCGAGTGATCGTTGCCAACATCATCCGTCTCCTCCACCCAGTATCCATCTTGCGAATACACCTGTTCATCTGAATCAAACAATTTATCGTGTGAGACCCTAGGGGTACTTAGCAAGTCTTTATGCCTCTAAAGGGGACAAAACCTAGGGTGACGCAATTGCAGCAAAAGATAATACTAACAAGTATATAGATACTCGCTAACCATCCGCCTAACCAATGATAGACGGATGTCCGTTAATTAGTAACAACAGTTATAACAGTATAAAGTAACAGATCCATCCTCCTTCCCGCTTACCAACGAGAAAGCGGACGAACAACCCATCCGTTGGCAGTTTTATTAACCATTCCATGAGTATTGCACTATTTACTAGTCAGGTATTTAGTCAGATTAAGAGCGGTACTTTAGTTATACTTGTCTATGATCGAGAAACTGTGCTCCAAGTCGTCCATAACTGTGGACACGGCTTTCAGAAAGATTTACCCTGCAGGGGTGCACAAATAGCAACACACACTCGATCAACCTCGGAAAAACCAACTCAAAACCCAACGAGGCATTCACGACAAAGCGATCACAGGATTCAGAAATATTTCAGGGGGCCACCCCATTAAGCTACCCGCAACGAAGTTGGCCGGCTCCGAGACGGACCCAAGGTTTGCGCCAATGGCTGTAAACGATTGGGAACCCGAAAGTTTGACTGGGCTTGTCGATACCGCGAAAACACTCCGCAATCCTAAACAGTACAGGTGCTCCTCGCACAATCTTAAATAAAACAGTAAAGCATGGCATAAGTACATGATAGTAACAAAGCCCCAAACTACTTTGTGGCCCCAAGAAATAGAAATGAATCAAGCTCTGGCTCAGGGGGGTCCACGGCCTCCCAGATGTGGATAGTGCGAATAGTCAAGGAACAGGAATCAAGTACTCGGGGTCCTACGGGACACAAGTGAGCATGAAAAACCAAATAACAGATATTGCTCACTGGTGCCTCTTTCATTAGTTATCCCATTACTGCTCAGGTTAAGTTGTTTAGGTACCTCGTTATCCATCAGACACTCACATACCCCTACACATGCTGTGCTACGACTCGCATGGCTCAAACAACTCCTGTAGTAATGGCTCATGGGATGGAGGAACAAGCTTCGGTGGGGTTCAAAAGTAAAGGCTATGCAGTACTTGGGATTCAATTTGATGCAATCGCGGCTCAATGATGCAAGAATAAGATAGAGGCAATAGGTACTATATGTATGCAAGCATGTGGTAGTGCTTGCCTGGCAGCTCAGTTGAAGCGAGGGATGGATCTGCGTAGTACTCCTGGGATTCCTGATATTTCCCCTGCTCGGCGTCTATTCGGAAGAAGAACCAAACAAACAAGGGCCAACATAAATAAAGTTCACAAGCATATAAATAAAATGCGACAAGCAAACAACCATGCCATGATGAATGATGCACAAATTACATGGCAGTAATGTAGCATGGCAAGGGTGAGGTGTGGGGACAAGAATAAATCATTTTATTACTTATTTGGTCAAGTTTTATTACCATAAACAGGTCTGGTTTTTAATAATGACATGATGCATGCTTCAATTCATATCATGGAATGCATAAGAAGAACGGGCTCGTCGCGCTGATCGATTTACACATATTATTTGTCAAATTTGGAGTTATAGAATTAAATTTATTAATTAATTGAGAAAAGGCATTTTTATTGCAATTAAAATTTAATTTAGTCAAACATTATTTTGGATGGCATATTTGAAATCCTCACATTTTTTTGATTCAAAAAGATATATTACTTGTATTATTTGGAATTACAAATTAAAAGTTGTTACAAAGAGAATTTAAAACATCTTTAAACATTTTCTGAAATTGTTTTTATAAAACAGAAAAACGGTAGACACTTTTTACACACAGCAACAGCTAGCCACAGTCACGGACAGGTGGGGCCGCGCTGAGCTGGCGACACTGCGCACGATAGAGAGTTTTGTTACCGTGCGCTCAGCCAGCCACAGGGACTGACCGGTGGGTCCGGCGCCAAAAGAGGCCCACGCGACAGCGAGCGGAATGGGGTGCCTCGTGGGGAGTCTAGGGGCTACGGGTTGAGGGGCTAGAAATCTAGGTCCCTTTTTGTAAAAAGTTCCGCGATGATGACAGGTGGGACCTGGTGGATGGCGGGTTGAGGAAAAAGGTTTGGGGGGAGGTTATCTGCAAGAATGCCACTTCTACTGTTTTTGTTCCTCTGAATCAACTGACGACAGGTCGGTGATAGCGCGCGACGCGCGGCGCGGGGGATCGAACCAGCGACCTGGGCGCTCGCGCAGAGAGGCGGAACCACTGCGGTGGATGGGGGTTGGTGTTAGGAGAAGGTTGCACGGCTAGGTAGGTCTTCTGCGGCGCGACGACAAGGAAACCACCCGCGACGCCGGCGCACAGAAGCTGCTCGACGGAGCGACCGGCGAGAATTGTAAGCAGAGCTAAGCGGGAGGTTGTCCGGGGGGTTCGGGGACTCACCGAGGGGCTGCCGGTGGGGGCAGATCGGGTCGGGGAGCAGCGCATCAGCGACGGCGCAGACGCCGGCGAGCTATGGTTTTGTCGGGGCGCGTCGGCGTTCAGCGGCTACCAAGTCTCCTCCTCCTCGCAGCAGAGCACAGGGGCGGCGACAGGATCCACGTGGTCTTCCTCGACACCCTCGACGCCACGCCCGCTTCCTCGATCTGGTGTATGAGGTGGATGCCGACGGTGGTGGCCGGAGGTGGAAGGGAAGGTAGCAGGGGGAGATGGGGAAGAAGCTGCGGCGCAGGGCAGGCCCTGGGGGGATCTGGGTAGCTGCGCGGTAGGGAGGAGGTAGATAAAGCAGAGGGGGAGGGGAGATGCCATGGGGAGGCTCAGTGGAAAAGTGGCTACCGCCACCTTTTTCCCTCCTCCTCACGTGCTCGACTAGGCTCGGCAGGGGCGAGGGGAGTGGCTGCAGATGGGGCCAGAGAGAGGAGAAGGAGTGGCTCTGTTGGGTCCTGGTTTTGCACAGAGAGAGACCAAGAGGGGAGGGACTAGGCTAGGGTTAGACCGGCAGGGTCGGCATGTGGCTCGGTTGGGTTGCTGGGCTAGGGGTGTAGGGCTGAGCCAGGGTGGTGGTACAGGGACAACTGGGCACGGTGGAGCTTCATGGACAACAAGAGAAGAGGGGATGGTGAGGTGAGAGGGTGTGGTGCACATGGCATGGACATGCCATGGGCACCCCATGTGTTGCGGCTAGATGGTGGGGTTTAGGTTGGGTTTACTTCAGTTTAGGGGTTATAGCTAGGTAGGTTAGAGAGAGTGAGAGAGATACTCACATGTGGACACACATGCATGTGTAGGTGTGGGCATGAGTAGATATGGTGTAAGTGGAATTAGGCAGAGGTTTCTAGTTTAGGTGGTTTATTCAAGTTTTATCACAAGCTCTCAAAAAGTTCCAAAAGCCAAAACTCTCTCATAAGCACTAGAAGAAGAAGACTATGTTGGAAAAGGATAGGTTGCAAGAGATGTGGAGGTTTTTGGAGTTGAGATAGAATGAGGGATAGAGGGTGGTTCCAAAGTTAAAATAAGAGAGGGAGAGAGAATTAAATTGGACCATGGGTAAAATACCCATGCCCCACTCAAGCCAAAAATAGAACCAAAGAAAATAGAAAGGAAGGTGACCTTGCATGGCCCATGCATAATCAATAAATGCCATGTTTAATCTTGTGAAAACAAAGACAAAGCCTCATGGCATTTATTCACATGCATCCCACAATATGGAATTAAGGCCAAGCCAAAATAAATAAGGTGGATGTTCCATGTGGAGTAGATGGCATATGCTCATATTTGAATATAATTTAGACATGCTAGTGTGTATGTTTCACTAGATGAATAATAGCCTCAAAAATATTCCAACATGAGCATTCATTCAAAATCAATCCATATGGAAGCTTGAAAAGGGGTACCACTCACATAGCATGCAAAGGTGGCTCCACATAACAAAAATGTGAAAACAACATGATGCTTGCATCGAAGCATGTGGAATAGTAAAAAGGATCCATCCCAACCCATATGAGCTAGAGGTAAACCCAAATAAGATGCAAATCTCACATTTAGTTGGATGGTGGAATTATGGAGTGGTGACAAGAAAAGGTGGTGGAGTTGAAAAAGATATGCCCTCCAACTCAATTTGGGCATTAACAATATATCAAGAACCAACTACAATGTATCAAGAGGCAAATACAATTAATAATTACATATGAGGTAAGAGCCAAATGAAAGGGTTTTATATGATGCTCAAATGCAAGGTGGCATGATGACATGAGCATGATATAATTATGATGCAACAATTATATGTAGGAAGTAGCATTTTATTATTAGACCATGTAGCATTACAGATGTTAGACAGATGGGATGCTACAAGTGTGAGCCTAGGCCGGATCAGACAGCCACGATCGTAACAGGAGGTCTAGAGAGATACAGTACCCCGGCAAATAACCTCAGGGCGGCAAATGCAGCTGCATCCGAGTTAGAGGGTCTAACCGGAGAGGCCCGGGAAAGGCAACAGGAGAGGGTGAACCACTTGTTGAGGGTCGCTTGCTAGCAGAACAAGGAAATGAACAAGGCAAACCTGGTACCACCAGGAGCGTCGCACGTGGTTCATTCGGCTAGAAATAACCCGGCCAAGTCAGCCGGAGCCGCATCATCCCCGGGTCATAACCCCAGGAGAGAAGAAGTGGTAAACTCTGGGACAAGAAACAAACAGATGGTCCCCTACGACCCGATGAGAGCTGGAAAAGGTAAAGCAATGCAAGTTGATGAAGATCGCCATAGTACCAGCCGAGGTGAAGCTGGCCGAGATAACCGCAACCAAGGCAATGCCGGTCAAAGGAATGTTGCCAACGACAATGCCGGATAGCGTCATCCGACAGGAATAGGGCAAACTGTACCTCGGCAACAGCATCAGTGACACGTACCTCGGTAGATAAGAAGCGCAGGTCAAGCAGCACAGCAGCAAAACGCTTGTCCAGATCAGGGAAGATACAATGATGGTTATTCGGTGATGGTTAACGATGGATACCCAAGACCGGAGCACCATGTAATGGGGTCAAGGCTGCGAATCAGAAACTTACCGCCAGATGATGCAAGGCTGAAGCTGGACAAGATATATAGGTCGGAGTTGATCGAAGTACAAGGTCCTCCTGGTCCGGCGTGCTTTGGGCCTCGGATCATGAGGGAACCACTAGTACCGAACTTTCAATTGCCTAGAGGAACAAGGACCTACGATGGTAGCACCAGATCAGAGGATTGGCTTATTGATTATGCAATAGAAGTCAAGATTGCAACTGGAAATTTGAGATGGGCAGTGAGGTATGTGCCTCAAATGTTAGAGGGGCCAGCGAGAGTTTGACTAAACGACTTGCCTCCAGGGAGTATAAACTGCTGACAATACTTTGAGGAGTTATTCGTTAGCAACTTCTCAAGCACCTACAATAGGCCCAATAGGACACAAACTTTGGCCTTATGCCGGCAAAGACCGAATGAGCTTGATTGAGATTTTCTAACTCGATGGTGCAACGTGCGCAACTCGTGTGAGGGGGTAATTGAATCACAAGCAATTTCATGGTTTGCCCAGGGCTGTAGATATGGAAGTATGTTGTGGTAAAGGTTGCAGTGAGATATGCCAACCACTTTGGCTGAGACGATCCGTATCGTAGATTCATATGCTTTGGGAGACCCAACTCAACCCCGGTTGATGTCGAGCAAGGCGAATGAGGAATATTACAACCAAGATGGCTCTAAGTCGTCAAGAAGAAACAATTTCCAAGGAAAGAGAAGGGAAGAGCGTCTGGATTACAGATATAACTCGCAGCAAGTGGCGGCGGTAGACCGAGATCTGCCCAATGCCGGAGCCAGCCAACGCCAGAAAATTAGAGGTTAATAGTGGAAGCAAAAGGGTGAAGGAAAGAAGCCCTGGACCCCAGAGCAGAAGAAGCAATGGAAGGAGCGAAAAGATCGTCCGAGGTATACATTCGAGTCTATGTTGGATCAACCTTGTAAATTTCACACGCCAACTCCGAATAGCTCGGCGAATCACATAACCCGGCGGTGTGAGTGGATGAGGAAGCTAGAACCAGGTAGTTCGGGGAATGCTCAGGCACCTCGGAATGAAGCACCTCGCTAGCCATTACTAACAGGGGGGAATGGACAACAACTAATGTTGCCTCCACCTCCACCGAGATATGAAAATCGGGAAAGGAGGGATGTTGTGCCTCAAGTGAATAATAACCAGCAACAAGACCAAGGTTACCATCCAAATGAGGGACGAAACGAGTACAGGGAGCACCACCAAAGTTACTGTGTATTTACCACAGAGGAAACTGATCGGAAAAGCTTGCAGCTCCGGCATATGGAGGAAAATGCGGTAATGTTGGCAGTGGTGAGGTATATGCCTTGGTCAAATCAGGAGATTACATGGAGTATCAAGGATAACCCAAAGCTCATGCCAACTCCAGGGACCTATGCACTGGTCCTGGATCCGATGTTCATCGGGACGAATCTCAACATGGGGTTTTCCAAGGTGCTGATAGATAATGGCAGTAGCATTAACATCATGTACAAGGATACCATCCACAAGTTGGGGATATCAGAGAATATGCTGCAAGCTACAAGGACCACCTTTCATGGCATTGTGCCAGGTATCTCCTATGAACCAATTGGTAAGGTCCGGGTTGATGTGCTGTTTGGTACAAGGGATAACTGTTGGACTGGAAATTTGGAGTTTGAAGTGGTGAATTTGGAGAGCGCCTATCACGCGTTGCTCGCCAGGCCCACGCTGCACAAGTTCATGGCAAGTACTCACATCAGTTACTTAAAGATGAAACTGCTTGGACCTAGGGGAGTGATAATTTTATCGGGGGACTTCAGGCGTTCGATCGAGTGTGCTTCTGCTGGATCTAACTTAGCCGAATCACTCGTGATAGCTCAGGAAAAGATGAGGATACAAGAAGTGGTGGCATTGGCTCAATCCGCGCAGCAACATATGCTGGCCCTGACCAACCCACATGGAAATGTTTCCTTCCAAGAAACCAAGGATACTAAGAAAGTTCCAATCAATGATCAGTTCCCAGAGTGCACCATAACCATTGGTATCGGGTTAAGCAGCAAATAGGAAAGCGAGCTCGTCAACTTCCTCCATGAGAATCGAGATATCTTTGATTGGTCCACACAGGATCTGCAGGGTGTGCCGAGGGAGTTGGCCGAGCACTCTTTGAATGTGAGACCCGGTGCTAAGCTGGTGAAACAACCTCTCCGACGTTTCGCCTAGGACCAAAGTAAAGTCATTGGGGATGAGATAGCTAGGCTCCTTGCAGCCGGATTTATCATGGAAATACTCTATCCGGATTGGCTCTCTAATCCGGTGCTCGTGGAGAAGAAAAAAGATGACCCGAACGTGGTCGTGGTATGGCGCATGTGCATTGATTACATGAACCTGAATAAGGCGTGTCCGAAAGATCCGTTCCCACTGCCAAGAATAGATCAGGTCATAGATTCAACTACAGGGGTGTGAATTATTGTCATTCATAGATGCATATTCTGGTTTCCACCAGATACACCTAAACCCGGATGATCAAATAAAAACTGTGTTTATTACCCCGTACGAGGCTTATTGCTATCGCACTATCCCGTTTGGATTACATAATGCTAGAGCAACGTATCAACGGTGCATGCAAAAATGTCTACATTACCAAATAGGTCGGAATGTGCAAGTTTATGTGGATTATATTGTGATAAAAACTAAGGAAAGCAATATGCTCCTTGATGATATCCCGCAGAAATTTGCAAACTTAAGAAGGTTCCGGATGAAGCTTAGCCCAGAAAAATGCACTTTTGGTGTGCCTGCAGGGGAACTACTCGCTTTTCTGGTGTCCAGCCGAGGTATTGAAGCTAACCCGACGAAAATCTGGGCTATAGAGAGAATGGAACTACCAAAATTCCTTAACGATGTGCAGAAGTTCACTGGTTGCCCAGCATTGTTAAGCCGGTTCGTATGTCGGCTAGGAGAGAAGGCCTTGCCCCTCTACCAGTTAATGAAAAAGGCAGACAAATTTACATGGACACCGCAAGCAGATAGCGCGTTTCGAGAATTCAAAAATATGTGTTCCACTTCACCAATATTAGCCGCACCACTACCCAAGGAGCCAATGTTGTTCTATGTAGCCACGACCAACCGAGTCGTAAGTGCAGTAATCGTAGTGGAGTGTGAAGAGGAGGGAAAGTCGGTGCAAAGGCCGGTGTATTACTTGAGCGAGGTGTTGTCGGCCTCAAAATAGAACTACCCTCACTATCAAAAGATGGCATATGGCGTGTATATGTCGGCCAAGAAACACAAACACTACTTTGAGGAACACCCCATCAAAGTGATATGTGAGGCACTCATATCGGAGATTATGAGTAACAAAGATGCTAGTGGCCAAATAGCAAAGTGGGCAATTGAGCTAGCCCCATATGCACCACAATTCGACAGAAGAGATGCGATCAAACCGTAGGCTGTGGCGGATTTCTTTGTGGACTAGGCCGAGATGTAGTACGAACCACCTCTACCGGACTCTAATTATTGGCGAATGCACTTTGACGGATCAAAACTGAAAGAAGGGATGGGCGCCGGAGTAGTACTTACCTCGCCTAAAAAAGATCAAGTTAAATATGTCCTCCAAATCCACTTCAGTGCCTTGAATAATGTTGCAGAATATGAGGCACTGGTGCATGGCCTCAAAGTGGCAAAAGAAGTATGGATACGTTGGAGCCAATGCTTTGGAGACTCGGACTTGGTGGTGCAACAAGTATCTGGCAACTTGGATGCCTTGGATGCCAACATGGCCCTTTACAGATTTCATGTTCAAAAGATAAGCGGGTTCTTCGAGGGATGCGAGTTACAACATGTACCTCGGATTGAAAATGAGGCAGCCGACATACTGCCCAAGTTGGGCTCATCCCGGCAACCAATCTCGCCAAATGCTGCCTTGGAGCACTTATGAAAACCATCTATTACCTCATCACTGGAGTCCGAGCCAATTTATATCTCGACCTTCTCCGGGTCAGAAGTTACGCCAATGGAGATAGATTGGGGAGGCACTTCCGTAAACCTAGGGACCGCTTCGGCACACCCTGGGACTGCCTCAGCGAACCCGGGGACTGTTCAGCTAAACTCGGCTAGAGTTATGTCGGTGGATGCGATGGAAATTAACGAGGAACTTTTTCCCGCCTGAGCTATACCTGCTTGGGCCAAGCCAATATTTGATTTCCTTAAAGAGGGAATATTTGGTACCCTCAAGGCAAATCCAAAGAAGAGCAAAGGCCTATACCATTATCAATGCCGAACAATACAAAAGAAGTGTAACCACAGTGCTGCAGCGATGCGTTGAGCCGGAGGAAGGGCTTGACATACTCTGGGACATCCATCAAGGAGAATGTGGTCATCATGCATCTTCAAGAGCATTAGTGGCAAAGGCTTTCCGGCATGGATTTTATTGGCCAAGTGCTTTGGAGCAAGCAGAAGATTTGGTGAGGAAATGCAATGGCTGTCAGAGATATGCCACAAAAACCGACCTGTCAATGTCAGAACTCAAAACTATTCCCATCACTTCGCCTTTTGCTGTATGGTGCCTAGACATGGTAGGACCATTTAAGTCGGCTAAAGCAGGAATGACCCATATCCCAGTTATGGTGGACAAATTTACCAAGTGGATTGAAGTTAAGACAATCAGGAAATGTGATGGGGCAACAACGGTGAAGTTCCTCAAGGATATAATTCTGAGATATGGCTACCCCCACAATATCATAACTGATAATGGCACTAATTTTGCTGAAGGAGCATTTGCGAGGTTCTGCCGAGAAAAGAATATCCGGCTAGATGTTGCCTCTATCGCCCACCCCGCATTGAACAGGAAAGTGGAAAGATCCAACAAACTGGTGTTGTCAAGGATAAAATCCTGGCTCATAGAGCCACTGCAAAGATTAGCGGGGTGCTGGATAGAAGAACTACCAGCAATACTGTGGAGTTTAAGAACAACTCCGAATCGATCAACAAGCTATATGCCATTTTTTCTGGTATATGGGCCAGAAGCTGTACTACCAGCCAACATAGAGCATGATTCGCCAAGGGTAACCCAATACACAGAAGCCGAAGTGCGAGAGGCCCGGCAAAATGATGTTGAGCTACTGTAAGAAGGAAGAGAACTGGCCTTGTCCAGATCCGCCATATATCAGCAAAATCTCCGACTGGTGCAGCTCACTGCTGGCATGCATAACTTATCCCCTAAATGGGAAGGAACTTTCATTGTAAGCAAAGCTTTGCACAATGATTCCTACTACCTTATTGATGCACAGCCACAAGAAAAGAACAAGGTAGACATGTCCGGAGAAGAATCTAAGTGACCATGGAATGTCGCACTACTTCGTCCCTTTTACATCTAGCAAAGAGGTGAATGTATCCGAGTCACTTGTATGTCGGTTTGTATGTCGACAACGAGCTTCTCAATGAAACTTCGGCACCCCAAGAAGAAGCTCGGGGACTGCCATAATAATTGTCTTTCTTGTTTATATGTTCTTTATATGTCGGCTGGCTTACATTACTTGTACCTTAGACGGATTAGTAGTGTGTGAGCACCAAAAACCCAACTCTTTGACTTTGTTGCTGTCCAACAAGAATTGGCTTCATGGAAAGCAAGAGAACAAGTTTGGAATGGCAAAGCACATGAACAACGACTAAGGAAAGGGAACTAATCGAGCCGACATTTGTTATTTGGACTAACCCCTTGTTTATTTTATTTGTCTACCGCCGGATTATTTTGAGCTAATCTCAAAGTTTCAAGTAGTTTTAAGTCAATTTTTTGAACCTCCGACTCTTAAGTCAAAAAACCGAATCAAGGTAGACACGACCGAGTCAAAAATTGGAGGAACAAGAAAAGGAAACACGGGGACTTTTCCCATGATAATCCGACATTAAAAACTTAGTAGCAAACAACAATAATTGTAGCAAAACCGAACCAAAGTGCTTAAATACATCTTCACCTGGCATTCTAGGGATCTGACAAATATGGTTAAGTGTTTTTATGCTCAAGGAGCAGGAGCAGAAGCCGAGTCAGCGGCCGATGGAGGGCGTACTTTGGCGTTTGAGGGCGGGGCACTAGCCTCGGCCTCATCCTCGGGGTTGGTTTCCTCATCCTCCGGATCTTTAGTGTCGTCGCCAAGTTCGGAAACCTCGCCCTCACTTCCCTCGTCCTCCTTGCCCTTAGAAGCGACAACATCATCAAATGCGTCAAGATAGCTCAAACCATTGTTCCAGGCATGGCAGAAAGAACACTGGATGAGCTTGTTGGCGCTTGGCATTGAGCAACGCACTACGGATTATTGGACCACCTTCATCCGGTGTCCATATGCTCAAGCAGATCCAAGTCTATATCTTCATACCATGAGAGGACGAACTGCAGTGCAGTGTCAGCCCTGGCTCGTGCGGCAGATTCTCTCCATAGGTTCAGCTGAGTCTCACACTCCATCAGCTTTGCTTTAAAAGAAGCATTTCCTTTGGGAGTGGGCTCAGTGGGCCAGAGAGAGTTGAACATCTGCATAGCTGCCGACATGATATCTGCACCATAATTCTTAACCAGCTCCATACAAGCGACGAGCCTCACCAGCAGATCCTCTTTCTCGTAAGGGGTTGACCTGGCAGCAGGACCTGTGGGAATACCATGTTGCTAGCGAGACAAGTTTACAGCGGCAGCAGCGAGAGTGTCACCTTCTAGGAACTTGCCTGAGAACAGAACAGAGAACAGAGTGAGCAAAAGCACTAAATCTGGAGAGATGAAAATTGAGCAAGGGAAAGGAACTCACAGGAAATCTGGAAGAGAAGATGTTGGAGATCGGCATGGACATTGGCGCTGTTGGCTTGGATTCTTTCATATTTGGAGCTTACTGATGTAAGTTTTACGTCGGCTTCTTGCAATAAGTCCTTGTCCTTGGAAATTTGCGTGGTCAGATGCTCCTTTTCCTCGACAAACTCCTGGCTAGCCTTATCTAGCTCGGATTTATGGAGGTCCTTAAGCCTCTGGATTTCGGCATTCAGCCGAGTAATCTCCGAGTCCTGAAGGCGCAACTGAGCTATCTCATGATCCTTCTTCTTCAATTCAGCCTGATGCTTTCCTGCTTGTTCGAGAAAATGCATCATCATATCAAGAATAGATACGCTGTCTTCAAGGGCAACTACAATAGTGGGTCAATCCGGCGGAGCCAAAGTATAAATATCTACCGACTCAGGGAAAGAGCGCTCAACGGTCAAGAGAACAAGACAAATTACTTTGGATTTCAGCCAGATTCTTGCGCATGATAATATTTATAGCCTCAACCTCGGCTGCATAAGTCAGATTACAAATTAATAGTCACTAAGGATAACAAGCGACGAGAAGTAAAAGGTCTTGAGCAAAGAAAGTTACCCTTCATCTGGTGATCCTCTAACAGCTTAACGTATCGGGCGCGAACGTCTTTTTAGGAGTCCAGCAGGCGCTGGAACTCAGCAGTTCAGCGGTTAGTGGTGATATGAGAAACAAAAGAATGTTAGTTCACAGGCAAAGTGAAAACAACTCGATGTATTAAAGATCCGGGACAAGTGGAACTTAACCCGGCTCTAGGAGTGTGGATATTCAAATTATTCAAGATCCGGGCCAAGTGGAACTTAACCCGGCTCTAGGAGTGTGGATATTCGAATTATTCAAGATCCAGGCCAAGTGGAACTTAACCCGGCTGTAGGAGTGTGGATATTCGAATTATTCAAGATCCAGGCCAAGTGGAACTTAACCCGGCTCTGGGAGTGTGGATATTTGAATTATTCAAGATCCGGGCCAAGTGGAACTTAACCTGGCTCTAGGAGTACGGATATTTGAATTATTCAAGATTCGGGCCAAGTGGAACTTAACCCGGCTCTAGGAGTGTGGATATTCGAATTATTCAATATCCGAGCCAAGTGGAACTTAACCCGGCTCTAGGAGTGTGGATATACGAAGTATTCAAGATCCGGGCAAGTGGAACTTAACCCGGATCTAGAAGTGTGGATGTTCGAATTATTCAAGATCCGGGCCAAGTGGAACCTAACCCGGCTCTAAATTTATCACTATATTAAAATGCTAAGGACTTACACTTAGTAATAAATTACTCCCTCGGAGGCTCAGGGACTAGGGGATATATCTATAAACATTCATGTGCATAGAACAACATAGTAGAAGAAAAGGATTACCACCATCATGCGGCTAGCCAAAGAGATGGCCTTGGTGGCAGAGTTCATCTGAGCGCTGAACTCCGATGGGCCAAACTTCTCCAGCAGATCATCCTTTGGATCAATAAATTCAGCATTATTCCATTTGTTTACATACTCTATAAGCACTGGGTTGTAGCTTTCGCCGCTGGGAGTATGGATCGTCACCAAGCCTTTAGCGTGGGCCTCTCGCCCCACGGACTGAGCAGCAGCGGGATTGGTATGCAGGACTAGTTGCTTGCTGCCCTCTGATCCGGCTGCGGGAGACCCAGAAGCGGAGCCCTTGGCAGGCCCAGCAGCTTTCTTGAGCTTGTCGGATGATGCAGGACACTGGAGAAGAGCCGAGGCTATAGATCCGGACGACGCCTGGGAAGCTGGCTGGAAGATGTCCGCAATGGACACTGTAGATCCCGGGGCAGCGGATTGGGTTTTTTCTCTTTGGAGGCGGCTCTTGCTGGCTTTAGTGCCAAGGCCGGTGCTAGGGTTGATGTTGCTGATGTTGATGCTGTTGTTGGTGATGATGCTGCTACTGACGCTAGAACTATTGGTGCTGCTGGCGCTAGAACTGCTGGTGCTGCTGGTATTGGTGTTGTCGATGCTGAAGAAATAGAAGTCAAAGAAGATATTGGTTGGGGCGGTGCCGATGAAGTTCGCACCGCAGAGCTGGTTGGTTGCGGCGGAGCAGAGGAGCTAGGGAGGTTCGACATAGCCGTATCATCATCTGCTCTGCTACCCCCCACGTCGATGTTGCCCTCCTCATGACGCGGTGGGCTCTAATCAGGCGCAGCTACGGAGTCCTTGAGGATAGGACTCAGCGGACGAACGTCGTCGTCACGGGGGGGGGGGGGGAAGAACCGCTCCGGATCAGAGAAGAGATGTTGGGACCTCTCTAGGAAGTAACCCTGGGGGCACTGGAGAAATGAAAAAATAGCAAGCCAGAAAAAGAAGGAGAAAAGGAGAAAAGGCAAGAGCAGAAATACAAGAACTCAACGGCAAATAGAAAAGGAACAGTGACTTACTCGTCCGAGGTTGGGGTTGCCCGAGGTTTGGGTGCCCTCCGGACCATGCTCTTGGCCGCTGGCTTGGCCGAGGCTTTCACCTCAGACTTCTTCTGCCTCTTCTTGGGAGGTGGCGCCTCCGAAGCTGCGGCCGAGGTAGCCGTGCGCTTCTAGGAAGGGGCAGGAGTCGGATCACCCATGGCGAGAGGGGGAACCTTGAGGACCGGACCGTCCAGGTTAGCTGAAGATTCAGACATAAGCGGTAATGCGTAAGAGATGGGCACCGAATGAAATATCTCAAGAACCTCAACATCCGAGTCATCATCATCAGGCCAATCCCTTAGAGAAGAGGCCTTACCAAAGGTGCATTTGGTGTTGTCTAGTGTGGGCAAAAAGCTCTCTGGGTCAGGATCCTCCTTGTCCAGCTCGGCATGATCCGCCACCCACTTTCTCCCCAGAACCTGGCCATCCTCAAGTGGTTGCTAGAGAAATCGCTGAGAACAAAAGTATCGATGGTCGAGTTAGAGACTTCCCGGCATACCGAGAAAATCCGGAAAAACAACAAGAGAGAAATTTACCTTTAGAGGAGGGTTGTCCCTGGTATAGGGTGCAAGCCCCCATTCCCAAGCCTCAGAGAACTCCTTCTCCATGTTGAAGATGGCCTTGACCCGGCGGAACACCGCCGAGTTGTTGAGTTTGAAAGAGGAAGTCCGGTGGGGGTCGAGGGGCCGCTCAGGTAGCAGATCTTGTGGGCACGCTTCTGCAAGGGGGAGACCTGGCTGCGGACAAATGTGATCATGATATCCTCGCCCACAACCTCTCCTTGAGCAGCTCCTTGATCCGGCGGTCGACCAAGTTCGCCAGAGCCGTGGGTCTCTTCGAGATGTTGTCCCACAAAGAGGTGTCTGGGACTTCGAGCTTGAAGGGGAGGAGCCGGATCAAGTCCTCGTCCATGGTATTCCGGATGTAGAAGAAGGTCCGGGCCCAGCCTTTGCAAGGCTCGAGCCTGGTGACATAGGGGAATGCGGAGTTCTTACAGGGAGATATGGAGGCCGCACGGCATTGGGTCATGTGTTTCTCAGCCGAAGTAAGGTGCGGGTCCGGGACAACGTTTTTCCGCAGACCAAATTACTTGATCCACATCTCCTTGGAGGGCAAGAGGAAAGAGAGGTAATGGCATTGGCTGGGATATGGTGCGGTTGCAATTGATAAGTGGAAATAAAGTGATGGAAGAAATCAGAAACATGAAGGCCGAAGCTGCGTCAGAACTGGGAGAGAAAACAACATACTCCCCTGGATTTGGAGAGGGAGTAATCTCGTCGGCGGTGAGGTAGCAGGAAACACCCACGGGGATGCGGCGCGTCGCATATATCCAGTCTATATCGTTTTGGCAGACAAAGGCGCCAACCCAGTGGCCACGCTCAGGGACCTCCTTCCCTTCTTCTTCCTGGCCAACGACGGTGGCCTCCTCTTTAGTCATTGTGAGGTCAAGATCCTCGAGAATGAAATTAGAAAAGAGGTATCCGGCCACAGGGAATCTGGAAGCACAGGGCCCTATGGCGAGGAACATGAATGGTGGTGGCGTAGTCGCAAGAAATGGCTGGGCACAGTTGCAGCGGCGGAGCACTGGCATAGAGGCACTTGCGGCGGAGGCGTCACATCAGAGAAGAAGAGAGGGAGGGGCGTGAAGTGTGGGGAACTTCCCCAAGATGGCCCCTACCCCCTATTTAACCGCATGTTGTGAGGCCCGTAGTGGGATCCTTTGCGGCAGCCCAACCGCATGGTGTGGTCGTGTACGCAGCGGATCAACCAATCAGGTGTGAGCCACAACAAGGGGCATAGGGAACAAAAGATCCTATGACGTGACACGATGATACAATTAACGAGGCGCTGCCGCGATAGGACATGTGGAGCAGTTATTCCTGACATTACTACAGTAACCGGCGCAGTAAATTGGCGTGGCCCTTAAAATGATGCAAAGTGATGATTACCTCCACGTAGGACGTGGGGAAGCATATGAGGGAAGGAAAGATAACTCGGATAGGAGAGCTAAGACCCGGCCAGTGAGGAATAACTTGGAACAATCCAAGGGAGCATCAACGTAAAGAGTTCGGATTACGAGATAACTCGGCCGATGAAGAGCAGATTCGGATGGTGAACCTGCTGTGGCCTTAACAGCTAAAGTTGCCAAGCCCACACCAACTTCGGGGACTAATGTTGGGGGGATACCCCCGGGTAGGGTCACGCCGGGGTATATAGGCCGAGTTAGCCGAGGTATGGCACGGTCAAAGCAAGTGTAGGCCGGGTCACCTCAAGGCAGGCTGACTTACGAAGTAACCCGACCCATGGGGCAGCTCCCTAGCATTAACCCCGGCCGGCATAAAATATATGTCGGCCATGTTTGTCTATCTATTATGCAGGTACCCTCGTAGCCGGGTTAGCCATGTGCTAGCCGGACTACCACTTGGCTTCCAAGAGAAGGAAGGAATCTCCCGCTGGTCAAAAGGTGGCCTTTGCTAGCTGTAGCATGAGCGAAGCAAAGCAGAGGGAAGGACTAGCGGGACAAGGGCGACTTAGATGACGCGAGAAGTGTTGGTTGACATAGCCCATGTCTGGTGACGCTTAAAGTCATGGATTACGCAGAGGGTTACGTCCATAGTCCGGACGAACTGTTAATGTGAATAAAGAAGCATCTAGCTTTAACCAAGGGGCATATTCGGGGAATATGCCCCCACGTGTGCCCTAACTTTGTAACCCGGGCTCCCCTATATAAGGAGCACCAGGGCCTCCATAGAAGGGGATCAATCATTTTCTCTGTCTAAGATAGAACTCTAGGGCTAGGTTGTGGGAGGTAAGAGACATAGTGTCCTTCTCACGAACAGCTCGTGGAGCACTTGTAACCACCATTGATAGGGGAAATACAAGAGCTCTTGTGCGTGGAATCACCATGCTATCCCTCCCTGGATTCCCCTAGCGCTCATTGGCCCCATCTTTAGCGTATCCATGGCATCTGTCGTGCCACCACCATGACAAGCAGAGGAAGTGGTTGCCGAAGAATACGAAGAGGACTAGGATGGAGCCCTAATCCTAGACAAGCCAAAGGAAACTCTAGTGGATGGATACGTGGTTACCGCTGGTGCCCGTAAACTCATCGATGTTGCGTTAACTACACCAATCCCTACTGCTGTAGAGCTCACATCTACAGAATTGGAAGAAAGGGCCCAGGCCCTAGAAGCAGGTCATCAAGTACTCCTGGATGAGGCTAACAACCTTATGGAAGAGAAGAAGCGCATTGCATCTGCGGGGCAGTTCAACTCCCTGCAGCATCAGAAGACCCAGAACGGCCCCGTGCGGGCTAACAATAATCTAGAAGTCGACAAGACCCTCTTTGAGGGAGATGACACCGTCAAGGGAGAACCTCGACTGGATAGAAAGGGAGACCTGGTGTATGAAACGCCAGTAGAAAACACTACTATAGCTCGAGATATCCTGGCACACAACCCAAACCCGGATCAAGTTTGGTTGGGAATAAATCTACTTACCAAGGGTCTGGAGCAACAAAAGGCCACGAAATCCGGAAGCGGAAAACTGGTCTCCAAATCTGACCAATGTCACACGGATCCGTCTTGGGATGATATTAGGCCCCAACGGGGGGATTGTTGGTTTGCAGTACCAAAGTTCGTGGACGAGTGCATCCTGGTACCTGAGTTGTCATCAATCTCGTGGAGGGGCCGTAGTAGAATCGCCAATTGTCTAGAAGGGACAAATGGGGGTGAAAACAAATCTAACGGTCAAATAGTCATTTGATCGAGACAAAAAACGGTTGAACTCAAATACCGTCGTTAGGTCAACTCTTCTTGGCCCGCCCTGTCAGTATTCCTCGTTATGTTTTGCGGTCGTGGACTAGTTACATATCGGAGATCCCTGAGTGGACCAGATCTATTTCTTTTCTCTGCTCTTCTCCCCTGCACCCCTCCCCATAACCTTTGCTCAACTTCGGCTGCTCGTCTCATATCGGAGATCGCACTTGCTCTAATTTGTGTCCCCGCCATGTCCGGTCAACCTCCCACGCCTCTAATCAAAGGTCGCAGCCGTCACCGTCGCATCGTCCATCATATCGGAGCTTCGTGTCCTCGAACTAATATCTCTCCTCTAGCTAGACCTTCTCGCATGGTGGAGCGCATCCCGTCGAGCGATCCTGGCCGGCGACCGGCCTCGGGCAGTTGCGTGCTATCGTGCACCCCAGGCATGGTAGCCCTGGCACAGCAGTTTGACGACCACGCTCTCATGGACACCATGCTGGGCGTCCATCCCGCCGTGTCACCAGCAGAGTTGCTGTCAACTTTCAGGTCTCGTTTTGGGATCAGACGAAATGAGGTCAAGTTTGAGGTATGCATGCTACCATTTGATTTTTTCGTCTGGTTCGAGCACAGCTCAGACACTGAGTGCGTTCTACATTCTTCCCGTTCTTTTGAGTGCTACGGGGAGAAAATGAGCTTCATGCGTTGGCATCGCGCCTGTGGGTGGGACGGTCGCTTGGGGCAGCTTTGTTTCTTCTCCAAACTCATCTTTGATGGCCTCCTATTGGATGCCTGGGAGCCGGAGGCCCTCAAGCAAGCAGGTCGTCAGTAGCCTTGGCAGCGAGCTGGTGGAAAGTGTGCCACCGAGTGATAGATGGGTCATCAAGGTAAAGGCGTGACTGAAGATCCTGACACCTTTCCTAAGATGTACAAGGTGCAGATTCCAAGCAGGACAGGGCGACAGCTTTGCTGGGAGCACCCGATCATCATCCACCTAGAGGAGGTTCTGGAATCGGTACGTGGCATTCAGGGCCCCGAAGAGGCTGCCAGAAAGCGTCTTTGTTGCCTGCAGTGTTGCCCTAGAAGGATCAATGGCACAAGACCACCACCGTTTCGCGTCGGCGCACACAGTTTCGGTGGGGGAACTAGGCTTGGACAAGCTAGTGGTTCTGATTTCCCTCGAGTGAAGACAGAGCTCCTTGTTGCCTGCAGTGTTGGCCTAGAAGGATCGATGGAACAATACCACCACCGTTTCTCGACGGTGCACACAATTTCGGTGGGGGAACTAGGCTTGGACAAGCTAGTGGTTCTGATTTCCCTCGGGTGAAGACAGAGCTCTAGTGAATTGCCGTGGTATGTGTGGCTAATGAATTTGTAGTATGGAGAGCGTAACAAGAAGTTAGCATCGACTAAAAATGTGTAATAGTTTTAATCGATGTAGTATATGTGGGTAATGAATTTGAAGTAGTATGTGTGTGTAATAGTTTGAATCAATGTAGTATGTGTGGGTAATGAATTTGATGTAGTGTGTGTGTGTAATAGTTTGAACTGATGTAGTTGAACACCGTGCTTTATAATTTCTATGAATAACCAAGGACAACCTCATGAAAAGAGGGTGGTCTGTCAATCAGCAATGTCAATTCTGTGGATGCCATGAAAATGTAGTCCATCTCCTCTTCAAGTACAAGGTAGCTATATTTGTAACACGTTGAACTGCGGGACCATTTTGCAGACAACACAAGACAAAGGAAAAATGGTTTACAGCCTAGACAGCAGACGCAAAATATGTACATAAACTGTCGTCTGAATTTTATCTGTCCGGGATAAAAAATGCCAGTTAACTAGATTTAACCACGACTAGTAATTGAAGGAAATAGATACTTGATAGTATTTGCTTACAAAAGTAGTACTTCCATACAAAAGGGTCTTATACCTGCCCAAAAGTGGGCTAAACTTCCTTCTAGTTTATAGAACAATTCGTTAGCATTTCATCTACAAAACCATTCTTCAGTCTGAACTTAACTATTCTACACTGAAGAAACTGCAGATCTCCACCAGAAAAGTTGGCTGGCCAATTGCCTTGGGAGGACGTAAGTTCTTTGATCATTTAACCCAAACTGATCTATTGCCTTCCCGCCAAACTACAAGAAATCTGCATCGTTCATGCACGACCACTTTGCGTGTGCCAGTGCCGGTTCAGTAGGAATATCCGTGCCGCCGCAATGATTTCTTCGAAACTGAAATTCAGCATCTTCTTTTTGGGATTGTAGGTCCGTGTGAACTGTAACCTGAATTCTGGCGCTGAGCCGATGCCCGCCGCCGTCTCCAGTTGTCGAACAATCCAACATGCTGAGTGTAGACGCTTGGTCGCCGCCGTGGTACGGCCTCCGACAGTGCGTTGGATGGAGTGTATTTTCCACAGACGGTGTGGTCCTAGCCTCCCCCTCTGCGGTAAGGTAGCCCACGCCGATGCATGGACGCGAGAGTTCCGAGACCTTGGTGCTACCCTATTCGAGGGTGTGTACCCTTAGCGCCATGCTCTCATGAACGATTTGAGATGTACCTTGTTCCCACTTCCTAGAGCATGTCGTAATGTCGCCGCGTGATTTCTCCACATGGCTCTGTTGGCCCTGCTTGCCACATCTAGCGCCAACGATGTCGGCGCCACCATTATGGATGATTTGGCACATTCAGCGAAATCATCCGCCTGACAGGGCAATGGGAGACCAGCCTTGAAGTAGAGCTTCATGGCCTTCCTTAGAGGGGATAAATACCCGAGTTTCGGCGGGTGTCATGGTGGCGGAGGCTGTTTAGTTGGGGCCATGTTACCCTAGGTGGTGCGGCATCGAGGAGCTGCACAAGGTGAACCGTGGTTTGTCGGAGAAGGGGAGTGCCAGACTGACAATAGGTTTGGACTACAGGCACGCATGAAAATAATCATCTCCCATTTCCTTAGAGGGTAATAATTCGGCACTCGTTGCATTAACCACTCAATCTTTATTTCCCTTCTCAGCATAAGAGTGCGAACATATTAAAAAAGATTAGTCGTGGCTATCCACCTCATCGGGCAATGTACCAGGACAGGCAGGGGACCAGGTTTCATTTTAGAAATGTCGACGACTGTGCCCTTATGTTTATACGATATTATTTCTATGGCACTATGTACCGTCGAATTGTAGCAACACCATCAGAAGCAGGGAATGATGACGTGGCATGTTTTCTTTTTTAATGGGCATCAGAAACAGGGGATGACGACGTGTCATGTTTTCTGACTAGCGAGCCCGCCTCCTCCACCTTTGATAGCGCGCATCCCAGGTTCGAGGGCTAGTGCCGCCCACCAACACATTATTGTGCAATTTTCCATGTTTTATCGAAACCAGCTCTGCTCCGCTCCGCTCCTCTTCTCCTACCACCGCCACTCCGTTCAGTCGTTCACCGCTCTCGTCCTCCCCTTGGGTCATCGTCCTCCCGCCCTCCCCTCCCTGCCATCCCCTCACGTCCCCTCCCCTCCCCTCCCCACCCTGTCTCCTTGTTGCCGTCCATCTCCCAAGCGCGTCTAGAAACGAAAATCGAGAGTCGGCCATTGGGTTAGGAGCCCAACAATGCTGGCAATCCGGATCCCGCTCGGAGATGGATCCTGCGAGGCTTGAGAACACGGGAATGGGTCCTGCACGACTGGAGTGCACGGAATGTCCTTCAAGTCTGGAGAGCACAGAGGAGAACGAAACAGGGGAAGAGGAAGAGGGGTGTAGACCTTTGGAGGTATGGAGCCCGGAGAAGGTGCCGTGCGTCCACATTGAAGGGTAATAACTGTGATTCCTTTTCTACATACCCCAATAAGCATTTCTAGTCCCATGGTGATGGCAAGAATATGTGATGGTAACCGCATGACGTCTGTACAGCTTGTCCTTGAGCATGATGCTTTGTCAAGCGGGCATGAAGACAATGAAATGTGTGGCGGTGCAGATGATGATGAGAAAGCATATCCAGACATGGCTGCTGACCTTGATAGGATGGAGAGTAGGAAATATTTGGTTTCTTTGAACTTTGAGCCTGACTATGGGACTGATGAGGAATAGGAATGTGAAGATGTGGAAATGGGATGTAGATACGACAATGACGACGAAGACGAGGACAGGCCAGTGATACACTTTGATGGGGACAATCCTACAATTGATGAGGGGACTGTCTTTGAGAATGTGGAGGACTGCAGATATGCAGTTGCAACCTATGCAATCAGAGTTGGGTTCAAATTTATCATTGAAAAGAGCGACCAAAAGAGATTTAGGGTGCATTGTAGGGAAATTAATGTGTGTAAATGGAGATTACATGCATCTCCAATGCGTGGTGGACACCCATTTCAGGTTGCAATAGCAACATTTAGTTTCAGTCTTTCTCATATTTATTCTGCTGATAATTAGATCTGAATTATTTGGATTCTTATCGAATGCAGATCAAAGTAAACATGAAGAAACACAACTGCCCTAATACTTCTTTAAGTGATAAAATTAGACCGGCGACTACCAAGAGGATTGCTGCTACTATACTTGACTGGGTGAGGCGGGATCATAATAATGGATCTGCTGAACTTAGAGCAAAGATTAACAAAAAAGTTTAATGTTCTAATTCCTTACCACATAGTCTTTGATGGGAAGGAGATGGCTCTAGACTTCATTCAAGGCAAGTGGAATGACAATTTTCACATGTGGTATAGTTTCAAAGCTCAAGTAGAGAAAACATCACTTGGTAGTGTTGTTGACATCGATTACAAGATTGTGAAAGGAAGAGAAAAGGTCTCGAGGGGGGTCAGGTATAAGCATGCAGATAAGAAATGCTTCAGGGGATGTTTTGCCTACCTGAAGGCATACTGGAAGGGGTTCCTAGATGGCTGCAGGCCATACTTGGTAATATGCACAACTTCTTTAACAGGGAAGTTTAGGGGACATGTTGCTTCTTCTTGTGCTTTGGACACACATAATTGGCTTGTACCCGTAGCTTATGCTGTTCTTGAGGGTGAATGAAATGAAAGTTGGACATGGTTCATGCAGAGACTGCGTGCAGTAATTGGTCACTCTAAAGGCTTGGTGATACACATTGGTGCATGCAAGGGTCTTGAGAATGTTGTTGATGCTGTGTTTCCAAGGGTTGAGCATAGGGAATGCATGCGGCACCTCGCTACTAACTTCACGAAGAAGTTCAAAGGAAAGATCTTTGAAGAGGACTTGTGGCGATCAGTATACACATACACCCCAAGCACACATGCTACTTACTTGCAGAACATGTATGTAGTGCCAAAGGTGAAAAAATACCTTGAAGAACATCACACCAAGCTATGGGCCAGAAGCAAGTTTGGTGAGTTAAGCAAGGTGGATTTTGTTTGCAATAATTTGGCAGAGAGTTTCAATGATAGGATTTCGGGCATGAAGACACTTGGAATTGTTATTTTGTTGGATGCAATAAGACAGTGCATAATTGTGAAGATAGATTTAAGGCAAAGAATTTGTGCAAGAAAATTTTTAGGCCATAAAATAGTTCCAAAGGTGGTTATGTTACTGAATGCAAGAACCAGAGCAATGAGAACGATACAGATGAGGATGGTCAAAAGTTCCAGAACATTGGTTGAGGTTTCTGTAGAATACAAGCGTGGAAGTGAACGAAGGTACACTGTAGACATTGGAAACAAGACTTGTTCATGCATGCAATGGCAGAATACTGGTCTACCATGTCATGCAATGTACTAAATCTTAAAGCTTAGAGGTAGTGGAGCTGAAATAGAGAACTATGTCGACAACTATTTCTCTGTGGACAAGTTTTCTGCAACTTATGCAGAAAACATACCACCTATGGCTGATGAAACTGACTGGGAGATTCTCGATCCAGGGTTAAAACTTCAACCGCCAGTTCTTAGGAGGCCACATGGGAGGCCTAGAAAGCTTAGGATCGAAGCCTCCACAGAGAAAGGTTCAAGGCTAGGAGCTAGGAAAAGGAAATGCAAACGTTGTGGCGGATTCGGCCCTATCAAGAGGTTGTGCAAAAACCTAGTTACACATGATCTTGTCCCTGTTCACACCCCGGTGGCAGAAAATGAGGCTTCTTAGGCAGAACTGGAGGAAGAGCAGCGCGAAGACGAAGAACTTGAGGAAGTGCAGCAGGTGGAGGAAAATGGTAATGAGCACTCGGAGGAAAACGTAGGTAAGCTGCCAAATTATGAAGAAGTGGAGGTGCCGGCCAGAATAGGGTGTGAAAAGAAACAAAAGGGTAAGCAGAACGGGGAGGAAAGGGCAAATAATGGAGGTGTATTAGAATATGAAGAAGTTGTAGGGGTGATTAAGGATGTTCTTGAGGATCTTTTAGCTAACTGCAGGAGAAATAATAAATCCCTTCCAATTTCATCTTTATACGATTCTTCAGATGAAAGGTAAGTTTAAAAATTGTTTTATTTGCCATTTTATCATTTTTTCATCCTCATCAACTATTGCTTAATGAAGTGTGGGTTAGCAGACTAATAAGAGGAGCAGAAAGATGCGGGCACAGTAACGTCGTATGTTGAGTTATATTATTGAAACTAAACTAGTCATGTCGTCTTTATGTATATTTGGCGCGTGCAATGTGTCTGTGATGGGGTCATGTGGACCAGATTACAATTTATTAAATATTATTACGTTAATTATTTACCTGCGTATGGACGCAACTACTAGTTCCCATCTCCCTTGGATTCCCATCTCCCCTGGCGCACTCCAGAATTATGGTTGTGTCATCAAGTAGCAGAGTCAGCATATTGTCCCATCAGATGTGAATGCAATGACTTTGTTTGTTCAGAATTTGACGACTTTTGATTAGTTTGGAAGACAGAAAAACCTAAAACATGGCCAATATATGCCATCCGGAACTATTTCTCAAAAAATATTATTACTCCCTTCGTCTAAAACTAAGTGACTTGAATTTGTGTAGATTTGTATGTATCTCGACATGTTTTGGGTATAGATACATTTAAATATCTAAAAAAAGCTAAGTCAGTTATATCTGGATAGGAGTAGTACACTATTACAACACGCTCGACCCCTTCTCCTCTGGCGCATTCCATATTATGGCTGTGCCATCAAGTGCTCGGAGAAGAGTTAGCGTATTGTCCCATTCGATATGCTAGGAATGCGTGAACTTTATTTTCAGGATCGGACGAGTTTCGACTAGTTTCAGAGACAGAGTCAGTGAGTTGGACTCGTAGTGACTAATATAGGCCTTTTAGTGAATGGGCCACAAGTGAGGGGAGCCCACTCTCACTCCCGATATAAGCTGGGGCGCAGGTGCTTAGAGCACACGGTTAGGTCACTCCATGTGTTAGAAACCCTAGCTCTAGTCCAGACCTGTCGCCGCCGTACTGGACCTAGCAATCCATCGCCAGCGCTCCTCCTCGTACGTGTGGATACTGGCGGAGGTGTTGTACATTCAGCACTTCGACGATCATGGATCAGAATGGATCGTGAGTACCGCACTACATCAAGCGGCATGCTACATCGATTCCACAACCGCGCGTCTAGTGGTAATTCTCGTGGCCTACTACCTCAGCTAGATCTTGGGATCACCGTGTAGGGAAAACGTTTTGTTTATCTCTGCATGGCCCAATAGTGATATCAGAGCGTTAGCTTCTAGTTTTTGGCTTGAGATCGTGCATATGTGTTTGGCGTTAGATTGGATCTAATTGCAGTTTTGGTGGTTGATCTATGAGATAGATCGATTTTGTACGAAGTTGATTGGATCAACTATACTCGGGAAATGGATGATCTGGTTTCCGTGATCTAACTGCTAAAGTTGTGGAATGACATACCCCTACCAGCCGGCTTCCGCCATCGGGGTAGACTATGACACGTAAATCCGGATGTGGTGATCAAAGATCAAAGAGTTTGGTCGAATCGGAGTCTGGACCGCATTTGGATAAAATTGTTTTATCCGATGAAGAAATCCATGTCTGGAATGCATATGCGATCTGCTTTTTCGGAAAAATCGTTCTGTCGTTTTTGGGACCGCCAACTTCACCCTGTCGTAGCGCCTTAGATGTCGTTGCGAGTTTTCACAACACCGATAGATATCGTATATATTCATAACTTGTTTTTGTAGGATAATGTTGTGAATGTTATGGCTTATGTGCATGTGATGTGTGTAATCCATACGTGATCTGCGTATCACAGTTTTTGTCAGCCGGCCGGAGCCTAGGTGCTGTCATTTTATTGTATAACGACAGGTGTGTCGGATTCAGTATGTAATTTACATTACTAGCTAGTGTAGCTATTTGCAGAACCTGGATGGCATGCAAGTCAATATACAAGTTGGCTACATGGTGTAGGGCGGCACGTGACAAGAGTTGACACGAGTCGACTTACAAGCTTTATGGAGATGGAGATCGCCATGAAGAGAGCCATACCATTTCACATTATAATTTCTTTATTTTTTGTTATTGTTATGTCTCTATTTTACCTCTATTAGACAGTTGGTAGAAAGTAATCCCTCAAAGAAGGTCTAGTCATTTTCCCCGCCAGTGCTGCACCATCACAAGTCGGACATTTTTGGTAGTGGGCTCATAAAATTGAGGTGCTATCAATTCTTTCAGACTAGGTGGGTTCGAGTCAGACTCTTACAGTGGAAGCACTCGGTAATCTAGATGAGTCTATCACAATGGTTGTGGGACTTGGTGAAGGTCGGATGGGAGCCGGGGCATGTGATGCCACCCGTCCAACGCATGAGATGCAATTGACAAGGAGTTGTCTACCTAGATCATTTGACGACTAGCGATGATGCTAAAGCTCACTAGTCGGCTTGCTTATTTAGGATCCTGAATCACTAAGTAACCATCGGAGGGATGTTGGTTCTAGTGGGAGCATAAGTATTAAAATGTTTAATATGCTTGCTCTTTTATGGACACATGTATTAAGTGTTTTGCATATTTTTCTATTGTAGATCAATGGCACCTAGCAGTCTCCCTTAGATTTCAAGTTTTGCTCTGAGAACCATCTTAGAGAAAGATAAGCTAAATGGAACTAACTTCACCAACTAGTATCATAATCTGAGAATTGTTCTCAAGCAAGAAAAGAGGGACCATGTCCTAGAAAACCCACTTCCAGATGAGCCGAATAAGAATGCGACTGTCGTAGCCACCAATGCCTACCGTTGGATTTGTGATGAATCCATGGAGATTAGCTGTCTTATGCTTGCTCACATGGAACCAGACTTGCAGCAGCAGTTCGAGAATGTTGAGGCCTACAATATGATCAAAAGCCTCAAAAGTATGTTCCAAGCTCAGGCAAAGACTGAGAGGTATCAAGTCTCTCAGGCCTTGTTGAGTTGCTAGCTTAAGGATGGCGATCCACTAAGTCTGCAAGTGATCAAGATGGTTGGTTATGTGCAGTCTCTAGAAAGGCCGTGCTACCCCATTAGCAAAGAGTTCGCTATGGACATAATTCTGAACTCTCTTCCTAGTGCGTATGGTCAGTTCATATCAAACTACCACATGCATGGTATGGATAAGAAGCACACTAAATTACTTGGGATGCTCAAGCAGGCTGAGGCGGATCTGAAGAAAGGCGCCAGTCAATTGTTGATGGTGCAGAATAAGGCTAAGTTCAAGAAGAGTTCTTGGACTAAGAAGAAGAAGGCTAAGTCAGGAGGTAAGTCTGAGGACCCAATCCAAAGCGCTTCCTCGGGGACTAAGCCATCTCCTACAGCAGGATTCACTTGCTTCTATTGCAAGGCGGATGGCTGATACATTGCAAATGTATCTATAATTTTTGATGTTCCATGCTTGGTTTTATCCACTTTCTTGTGTTTTGTTCCAACTTTGGACTACTTTTATTATGATTTCTTGGACTAACCTATTAACAAGAGCCACAATGCCAGCTGCCTGTTTTCTGCTGTTTTTGGTTCAGGAAAGTCAGAAAATGAATATTCTCGGAATTGGACGGGACAAAAGCCAAAGTGCCTATTTTTCCGGAAGGGATCAAGTGCCAGAATACGAGACGGAGAAGGGCTGGGGGCCAGCCACACCACCTGGCCACGCGGCCAGGCCTGGCCTGCGCCAGGGGGTGGTATGGCCGACCCCTGCACCCCCTCGGCCTCTCCTTCCGCCTATAAGTTGCCCTCGGGACGAAAACCCTAAGGACCCGATCAAAAATCCACGGAAGAGTCTGTAGCCGCCGTCGTCTCTATCCCTAGATCGGGGGGATCTGAAGCTCTTCCCGGCACCCTGCCGGAGAGGGGAATTCACCCTGGAGGCTTTCTTCATCACCATGCAAGCCTCCGGTGTGATGCGTGAGTAGTTCATCCTTGGACTACGGATTCATGTAGTAGCTAGATGGCTGGTTTATCCTCCTTTGTGCTTTCATGTTTAGATCTTGTGAGCTCCGTTCATGATTAAGATCATCTATTTGTAATTCATACATGTTCTGTTTGCGGGGATTCGATGGATATTGAGATGCTATTTCAGATTGATTATTGATTCTATCATGTCTTTGTTATTTGAGATCTTGCATGCTTTTCGTTGTTAGTAGCTATCTTGGCCAAGTAGATGCTAGCAACTCCAAGAGTTAGTATTTTTGCTCGATAGTGGGTTCATGCCTCTGGTAATGTGGGGAAGTGACAGAAATCTCTAAGGTACTAGATGTGTTGTTGCTACTAGGGAGAAAACAACAATCCTTTGTTCATAGAACAATCGTATTGTTTACTTTACACGCAGTTCGTAAAGAAATAATCTGTTGCTTGCAACTTAATACTGGAGAGGGTTCGGATGATAAACTGAAGGTGGATTATTAGTCATAGATGCGGTTGGATGGCGGTCTATGTATAATGTCGTAATGCCCAATCAAGTCTCAAAGGAGTCAAGATGATTAGTATATGCATGTATTGCTTTCTCGGTGTTTGTCAATTGCCCCGCTGTAATTTGTTCACCCAGCATGTTATCTATCTTAAGGAGAGCGACCTCTAGTGAACTATGGATCCCGGTCCTTTTCTTTACATACAATCTATAAACTGTTTCTTCTTTGTGTTTACTTTCTGCAAACTTTTACTTCTTTCCATTCGATACGTTGAATCCTTTGTTTTCCGCAAAACACGGTGAGATTGACAACCTCATCGCAAGTTGGGGACATAGTTTTGTGGTTGTGTTGTGCAGGTCTCCACGTTGCTACTAGCACCGGTAGTGCGCCCTGCCAAAGCTCAGCTAGTAACACCTTTGGGGTGTTTCCTTACTCCTACTGGTTCGATTAAACCTTGGTTTCATAACTGAGGGAAACTTGTTGCTGTGCTCATCATACCTTCCTCTTGGGGTTCCCAACGAGCTCTACGTCGATCGTCGAGTGCATCAAGCCTTTTTCTAGCGCCGTTGTCGGGGAGTCAAGGACATCTTCACAAGGGGAGTCCCTCATAACCAATCTCTTTACTTTGTTGTTTTTGTTTTGCTTAGTTTTCTTTTTTTGCTTTGTTTGCTTGTTTTGTCCTTCAAAAACACAAAAAAATAGTTTTACTTGTTTTGCTTTCTTATTTGAAAACCCAAAAAAATTAAGTCTCCTTTAGTTGTAACCTCTTCTTTAACTCACCATGTTGATCCCCAAGTTCACCCTGAAAGACCTTCCAATTGGTAGTGGTTCTATAATTGGGAAAGATAATATTGAAGAATTCTTTAATCATGTTAGCAAACATGAAGATACTGAGGATAGATCCCTTGTACAACTTGCTCCAAACTTTGAGATTGCTGCAGCTTCCTTAATTCACATGTTAGAAGCTAGGTTTGTTAACCTCAACCCCTTAATGCAAGTAATGTTTCTTAAGCTTAAAGAAATTGAGGATCCTGAAAAGAGGGATTTTATTCTAGAAACTTTGTTTAAGGAGTTCTATGATGTTGCCAAGGAAGCTAGAAAAGTTTTTGAACGTTTCAATATGCTAGGCTCATGTGTAGATGTTGTTGGTACGCAAGAAAAGATGAACAAAGCCGAACCTAATGGGGAGGAACCTAAGATAACATTACCCTTTAAACTAGTAGCAATACATGATGCCATAGAAAAAATCATGATTGGATTGTTCCTGCAAACCCTTTTGATGAGAATAGTGAACCTAAGATCATTGAGAGAGGATCCTCTAGAACTTATTTGGATGATATACCTTGCCTTGTTGAAAATATTTCGGGTATTGATCTTAATGCTTCTTCATTTGAGAACACTTGATTCTTTCTTTGCTTCTTATGCCTAACTTAAAGGCGTTAAAGAAAAAAGTACTTGTTGGGAGATAACCCAAGAGTTTTAGTTGAGTCTTGGAAGTTATTACCTCTATAATAACCTCTCCTTATCCTTTTTATTTGCTTTTTGTGCCAAGAGTAACCTCTAATGAGAGTGAAGTAATGATTGAGAAAGTTGCTGTTCCGAAACAGATTTCTGTGCTTCACCATAAAAATTCCTAAGAGCTCTGTACGTCAGATTGAGCTGTAATTGTTTGCGCTTCTGCCCCAGGTTGTTATCTAACTTTCGTTAGTTCAACACTTTTTGATTTGAGCAACATAAGGTCTTCGAAAAAATTCGTCTTTACCTGCTGGTCTGTTTTGACAGATTTCTGCTATTTTCTGCATTTGCTTCTTGTTACTTCCTTCTTGAGTTCCTTTGGGGAATTGAGCTTTTTGAGGGAAGTTCTACAGTAGCTAGTGTTCTAATGGAAGTTTATTTGGTGTTAGAACTGGACCTTGAGACTTATTTATCTTAAGTGCACTAATGTTGCTAATGAGATTGTATGAAGTTTTGTATGAAGGAAAAATTTCAGGTGTATGGAAGGAATGAGTAACGAGATGAAGGATGGACTAAAGCTCAAGCTTGGGGATGCCACGCGTGTCACCCCAAGAAATATCCAAGAAGTACAAGCGTCAAAGCTTGGGGATGCCCAAGGCATCCCCCTTCTTCATCAATAAAAATTCCAGGTTTCATCCAAACGCTTCATTTTTATTGCTTCATGCACAATTGTGTTTTTCTTGGAGCGTATTCTTTTTAGTTTTTTTTTTGGTTTTTAGTTTGCTTGGTTTTCTTAGTTTTCTGAATAAGTTGGTTGGACCCCCTCTTTCATACTTTGGTTTGCAAATAGTTTGGTTTGGTTTGGAAAAGAGTAGGAAAGTTCATGCTTATGTGGTAAAAAGAGCTCGTTTTTAACTATGGCCTATGCTTTGTCATGCCATGCTTGATATTGTTTTGCCTTTATGCTTAGTATTCTTTGCCGTAGCATGACTTGTTATAAACAATTGAGATTTCTTAATCTGCCTTGGATGAATCATGCGTTGTTTTAGCATATTAAAGCATAGTATAGTGGTATTCTCCTTTAATGCTTTATTTGGGTTGACTTGGCACATGCTCACACCATGTTATGACTATCACAAGTCACCATAGCCTTTATGATCCTTTAGTTTTCAAGTTGTAGTATCACTTTATGCTTTGATCAATGATGTTTTGTCGCTCTACATGATTATGGCCATTATTGCTCTCTTAGTTTGTCACTCCCAGTCCTTTGCTAGCCTCCACAACAAAGTATGAGTTCCCCTCATGCATCCAACTCCCTAAACCAAGTTATTCCAAAGAGTCCACCATACCTACCTACTATCTTATGCTATTCCAAGTATATTCATGCTTTTGTTTACCTTCCACTTGTTATGAAAAAACTAGTGATTAAAGCTCTCACGAACTTGATGGCACACTTTACTTTACTTGCCCTTAATAAACTTGAACCATTGTGTCTTCTATGTTGTATATGCTTGCACTTATTTGTCGGGAATTAGCAGAACCATGCTTTCATGGGGAACGCTTTCAACATTGCACTTGGTACTTGTACCTAGTTGATATCATGCTCTTTTGTATATGGATGTCGTCGGTGTGAAATGAAAGGGGAGCTCGTAAGTCCATGGAGTTATGTATATGTGTTAGAGAAACGCCTAGGCCGCTGGTCTAATCCATGCTGACATGCTGGAAACCTGCAGCGTAACCATAATGAGCTATCTATGAAGCATTCTTCTTATAAAAAACGAGTCCTACATTGAGAAAAAAGAGAAAAAGAAAAAAAAAAGAGATACTATGAAAAGAGGAAAGATAGAAAAAAGCACCATATTCCCATGGTAAATAAGAAGAATGCTGAGATGCTCGTTGTCTACTTGCCTTGTCATTTTGATATGGGGATTCTTTCGGATCATCAGGCAAGGGGTACCCTGTTGGCGGTTCTCAATGATACACATGTACTTACGATGACAAGAACTTACCGGTGACTAAACTTGAGTAGCATGAGGAGCGGCCCTCGTATACAAGGGACATGAGATTTCTGACTTATACTTCGTCAAGCATGTACACCATAGTTTGTTCACTTTAAACTTAATCACTTCAAGATTCTTATGATAGGGGCAATGAGAGCTGAAAGCTACAAGTACCATAATTTTTAGAAGCTCTTTATGAGACTTGAATCCCTACTTCCTTTTACAAAAAGGCCTTTCTTCCACCATTATATGGAGTCTCCACCTTCTATCTTTATGCACCTACTTTGAGAGATAGTGGCCATTCTTATTTCTATGTGCATTGTCCCAAGACTAGTTGATTGATGCATAACTTGTCATTGCTTGTTTGACACTATTGTATCTAGTCACTCTTATGAACTTTGAAGGTGTCCTATGCATTTATATTTGCTACTCTATTGAGGGACAAGCTGAATACTATTATGCTATGTTTTCTTTATGTGAAACAAAAAAACGTCTTGCAAAGCATGTTATTCATGAACCTTTTGTTTGTACCTTTTCATGTTGCATCATAGTTTCTTTGCTTATTGCTAGAACTTTGTCTTTCATGTTATGATTGAAGTACTATGATCCCAGCTTTGAATGTTTTGCAAATACTTTGATCAAGTCTTTGATGGTGCATGTCACCTCAATTTTTTTTTCTTTTTATCACTTACCTACTCGAGGACGAGCAGGAGTTAAGCTTGGGGATGTTGATACATTGCAAATGTATCTATAATTTTTGATGTTCCATGCTTGGTTTTATCCACTTTCTTGTGTTTTGTTCCAACTTTGGAGTACTTTTATTATGATTTCTTGGACTAACCTATTAACAAGAGCCACAGTGCCAGCTGCCTGTTTTCTGCTGTTTTTGGTTCCAGGAAAGTCAGAAAATGAATATTCTCAGAATTGGATGGGACAAAAGCCAAAGTGCCTATTTTTCCGGAAGGGATCAAGTGCCAGAATATGAGACGGAGAAGGGCTGGGGGCCGGCCACAACACCTAGCCGCGCGGCCAGGCCTGGCCCGTGCCAGGGGGTGGTCTGGCTGACCCCAACACCCCCTCGGCCTCTCCTTCCGCCTATAAGTTGCCCTCGGGACGAGAACCCTAAGGACCTGATCAAAAATCCACGAAAGCGTCTGTAGCCGCCGTCGTTTCTGTCCCTAGATCGGGGAGGATCTGAAGCTCTTCCCGGCACCCTGCCGGAGAGGGGAATTCACCCTGGAGGCTTTCTTAATCACCATGCAAGCCTCCGTTGTGATGTGTGAGTAGTTCATCTTTGGACTACGGATCCATGTAGTAGCTAGATGGCTGGTTTCTCCTCCTTTGTGCTTTCATGTTTAGATCTTGTGAGCTCCGTTCATGATCAAGATCATCTATTTGTAATTCATACATGTTCTGTTTGCGGGGATCCGATGGATATTGAGATGCTATTTCAGATTGATTATTGATTCTATCATGTCTTTGTTATTTGAGATCTTGCATGCTTTCCGTTGTTAGTAGCTATCTTGGCCAAGTAGATGCTAGCAACTCCAAGAGTTAGTATTTATGCTCGATAGTGGGTTCATGCCTCTGGTAATCTGGAGAAGTGACAGAAATCTCTAAGGTACTAGATGTGCTGTTGCTACTACGGAGAAAACAACAATCCTTTGTTCATAGAACAATCGTATTGTTTACATTACACGCAGTTCGTAAAGCAATAATATGTTGCTTGCAACTTAATACTGGAGGGGGTTCGGATGATAACCTGAAGGTGGATTATTAGTCATAGATGCAGTTCGATGGCGGTCTATGTATTATGTTGTATTGCCCAATCAAGTCTCAGAGGAGTCAAGATGATTAGTATATGCATGTATTGCTTTCTCGGTGTTTGTCAATTGCCCCGCTGTAATTTGTTCACCCAGCATATTATCTATCTAAGGAGAGCCACCTCTAGTGAACTATGGATCCCGGTCCTTTTTTCCTTACATACAATCTATAAACTGTTTCTGCTTTGTGTTTACTTTCTTCAAACTTTTACTTCTTTCCATTCGATACGTTTAATCCATTATTTCAGCAAAACACGGTGAGATTGACAACCTCATCGCAAGTTGGGGACAGAGTTCTGTGGTTGTGTTGTGCAGGTCTCCATGTTGCTACTAGCACCGGTAGTGCGCCCTGCCAAGGCTCAGCCAGCAACACCTTTGGGGTGTTTCCTTGCTCCTACTGGTTCGATTAAACCTTGGTTTCATAACTGAGGGAAACTTGTGTTTGTGCTCATCATACCTTCCTCTTGGGGTTCCCAACGAGCTCTACGTCGATCGTCGAGTGCATCAATGGCCATTGGAAGAGGAATTGCAGCAAGTATCTGGTTGATAAAGCTAGAGTGGAGGTGTGACTTCCGGCTCAGGTACGCTTGTTTGCAATGTTATAGACATTTATCTTCCTGATGTATCTGGTACTTGGGTATATGATACCGGATCATTTATTCACATCGGCAACTCGTTTCAGGGACTGGTAAGAACTAGGAGTGTGGCGAGAGGCAAGGTTGACAATCGAGTCGGCAACAAAGCGAGAGTCGTTGCATTGGAATTCGGCACGATACAACTTCATTTACCTTCTGGATTCTTAATGGAGCTGAATAATTGTTATTATGTTCTAGTGCTTAGTCGAAACATTATTTCTGCCTCATTTTTGATGAGACAAGGCTATGAGTCGAATATCAAGAATAATGGTTGTTCTTTGTATTTGAATGATATGTTTCACGGCTTGCACCCGTCTAGGATGGGTTATTTATTTTGAATCTTGAAGGTGAATATGTCTATAACATATATGTGAAAAGGTTGAAACCAAATGATCTGAATATGACTTACTTTTGGCATTGTCGGCCTGGTCATATAAGATGGAAACGCATGAAGAAGCTCCATGATGATGGGCTCCTAACTTCGTTCGACATGGAGTCGTTCAAGACATGTGAATCCTGCCTACTCGGCAAGATGACCAAGACACCTTTTGCAAAGAGTTGTGAAAGGGCGTCCGACTTATTGGGACTAGTACATAGTGATGTAAGTGGCTCAATGAGCACGATATCCAGAGTTGGTTATGAGTACTTCACTACATTCACTAATGATTTGAGTCGGTATGGATATATCTACTTGATGAAACATAAGTCGGAAGCCTTTGAAAAGTTCAAGGAATTCCAGAATGAGCTACATAATCAACTTGGCAAGAAAATAAAGTTTCTTCGGTCGGACCAAGGAGGCGAGTACATGAGCCATGATTTTGATGACCATCTGAAGAGTTGTGGAATAGTTCCCCAGCTCACTCCTCCAGGAACGCCGCAGAAAAAAGGTGTGTCGGAAAGGAGAAATCGGACCTTGTTGGACATGGTACGATCAATGATGAGTTGGACATATCTGCCTTTATCATTTTGGGGTTATTGTCTAGAAATAGTAGTGTCCACACTAAACAAAGTACCATCAAAGTCGGTAGAGAAGACACCGCATGAGATGTGGACTAGCAAGAAGCCGAGTTTGTCTTTTCTTAAGATTTGGGGTTGTGAAGCTTTTGTCAAGCGACTTTAGTCGGACAAGCTTACAACCAAGTCGGATAAGTGTATTTTCCTAGGATATCCGAGGGAAACCTTGGGTTACTACTTCTACAACCAAGAAGAGGGCAAAGTGTTTGTCGCTCGGAATGGTGTCTTCCTTGAGAAAGAGTTTCTCAATCGGTGAGTCAGTGGGAGCACGGTGCAACTCGAAGAAATTCGAGAGGTACCGGCTAGTAGCGAGTGGGCAAAAGCCTTGGAGGTTGAGCCGGTCATGGTACCTGAGCCGGCAACAGCACCGACACTGCGAAGATCGGCCAGATTGCGAAGTGTTCGTGATGTGTTACAGTTGGACAGTTATGAGCCGACATCTTATTCGGAAGCGATGGTGGGTTCTGATTCTGAGTCATGGCTTGGAGCCATGAGATCCGAGTTAAAGTCCATGGATGAAAATCAAGTTTGGAACTTGGTTGATCCGCTAGACGATGCAAGACCCGTCGAGTGCAAATGGGTCTTTAAGAATAAAACTAATATGGATGGGAATGTTTCTATCTATAAGGCACGACTTGTCATGAAGGGGTTTCAACGAGTTCGAGGAGTTGACTACGATGAGACTTTCTCTCATGTGGCGATGCTTAAGTCAGTTCGGATCATGTTAGCTATAGCAGCCTATTTCGACTATGAGATATGGCATATGGATGTCAAGACGGCTTTCCTTAATAGAAATTTGACCGAGGATGTGTATATGATACAGCCTGAGGGTTGAAGCAAGCATCTCAGAGTTGGAACATTCGCTTTGATGAGGTAGTCAAATCGTTTGGCTTCATTAAGAGTGATCATGATTCTTGTTTATACAAGAAGTTTAGTGGGAGCAAAGCAAACTTTCTGATCTTATATGTGGATGACATATTACTGATTGGAAATGATGTCCAGATGTTGCAAGAGACCAAGGAATCATTGGAAAAGACTTTTTCAATGAAAGACTTGGGTGAGGCGACTTACATACTAGGAATCCAAATTTATATAGATAGATCAAGGCGGCTCATTGGATTGAGTCAGAGTACATATTTGGACAAAGTGTTGAAAAAGTTCAACATGGAATCGTCTAAGAAGGGGTTCTTACCGATGTCCCATGGCGTAAAACTTAGCAAGACTCAGTGTCCTTTGACAACTAATGAGCAAAGTCGGATGAGTGTGATTATGTATGCTTCTACAGTCGGATCCATCATGTACGCTATGATTTGTACCAGGCCGGATGTTTCCTATGCTCTGAGTGTTGTGAGCAGATACCAGGCTGACCCTAGAGAGATCCACTAGGCAGCGGCTAAAAATATCATCAAGTACTTGAGAAGGACTAAGGATATGTTCCTGATTTATGGAGGTGAGGATGAACTTAGTGTAAGGGGTTACACAGATGCGAGTTATCTCACCGACTCGGATGATTCTCGTTCGCAATCCGGATATGTGTTTGTGATAAACGGAGGGGCTGCGAGCTGGAAGAGTTCCAAGAAAGAGACGATGTGTGCGTCTACGACACAGGATGAGTATATTGATGCTTCGGAGGCGGCAAAGGAAGCCATTTGGATGAGGAATTTCCTCATAGATTTTGGTGTGGTTTAGGTCTCGTCCAATCCGTCAGACGTGTATTGTGGCAACAATGGTGCTATCGCACAAGCCAAGGAACCTAGACAACACCATAAGAACAAACATATACTCATGCGGTAACACCTTATTTGCCAGTTCGTGGATCAAGGTGATATCAAGTTATGCAAGGTACACACGGATGCAAACATTGCGGATCCGTTGACAAAGCCACTTCCATAGCTGAAGCATGAGGCGCACCTAAGAGCTATGGGCATTAGATGCCTAGACATGTGATGTCGGATGATTGACTCTAGTGCCAGTGGGAGACTGTTAGGAATATGCCCTAGAGGCAATCATGTATGATGTTATTTCCAATGTATTCATAAAGTTATTGTCCATGTATGAACTACTGATATGTATCGTTGAATATGTGATTTAGTTGTGGAACTATATATTCATGTTGTTTATACTAATTATCCTTGCTCATTGAGGTTGTGTTGGACACACAACTTAGACTAATGTGAAAGTCGACTGATGACTCGGTTCCACTTGTCATGGGCATGGAGATGCTATTCCGACTTACACAGATTAGGCTAAAGAGTTTAGCGAGTCGGACTAACCCATATTGAGGTACAACGAACAAGTCGTCATTTTTATGTCTCAATCAATGTAATCCTTAGACCTGAGGTTATTGCACAATCCGAGTTGAGGATCATCGACTTAGGTTCTATCAAACGTTGTTCCGTCACCGACTGAGAATCAAGCTGGGTGATGTGAATAGCCAAGATGGGATTTTGCCCCTCCGACTAAAGAGAGATATTCTCTAGCCCTCTCGGAAGATATGATTCAGAAAGCATGGCCATGCGCGACTCAGTTAAATGTTAACTGAGGCAATCGACTAAGAGTAGTCGGATGAATTATCTCGGATCGAGAAAGAGAGTCAAACTACTTAAAGGATGACGATTATTCGCCTATAGTTCGACAAGGTATATCGTGAGGCATAAGGGACTCAGACGAAAGTCGCATTGGAAGGTATGTCGTCATGACTCTTTGGTACATGGGAGTTGGCACGTTCTGCTAGGAGCCTCTACCGACTGATCGGTCACGAGTGAGACTCGGATCGTGTCCGGGTAACCATGAGCCTGTCGGGTCTATTTGGGTTGGACCCAAAAAGAAAACGGACCGAGTTATTGAGTTGGACTCGCAGTGACTCATATAGGCCTTTTAGTGAATGGACCACAAGTGAGTGGAGCCCACTCTCACTCCCTATATAAGCTGGGGCGCAGGTGCTTAGAGCACACAGTTAGGTCACTCCATGTGTTGGAAACCCTAGCTCCAGTCCTATCCTGTCACAGCCGTACTGGACCTACCAATCCATCGCCAGCCCTCCTCCTCATACGTGTGGATACTGGCGGAGGTGTTGTATGTTCAGCACTTCGATGATCGTGGATCAGAAAGGATCATGAGGATTGCACTACATCAAGCGACGTGCTACATCGATTCCCCAACCGCGCGTCTAGTGGTAATTCTTGTGGCCTACTACCTCAGCTAGATCTTGGCATCACCGTGTAGGGAAAAAGTTTTGTTTATCTCTGCGTGGCCCAACATCCAAAGAGAACATTAAGATACCGCACATAGATTTAATTTATGCTTAAGTGGCCCTAATTGACTATTACGCTCCCGCAGTCTCCATCATCGACGATGTTGTCCGTGTCGCCGTCAGCATCCTCCGCGTCAGAATCGATACCGGCGTTCTCGACAGCGTTCCTCCTCCTCATGGATTCTTCACGGTGTGCCGCATCAATAACGGTGGAGGTCATACGCCCAGGCACTTGCCAGAATCACTGCCTCGCTTCGGGGTTGCGTAGATCCAGGTGGATCTCTCGCCGGTGGGTTCTGCATAGCTCAATCAACGCAACCCACTCCTTCTTGAACAGCTTTTGCCAGTACGTGCTCATGTGCAAGTACCATGCCATTGCCTGCTTCTGCTCCGGCAGCTGGCGGCGGCGCTCCTCAATCTTCCTTGCTAATGAATTGTCGCGCAAGAGCGGCGTGATAGGAACCCCGACGTAGCTGAGCTCGAAGCCATCCGGAAGTTTCACGAACGGCGGTGCGAGTATATCGTAGTGCACGAACATCTAAGCCTCGTACAAGCTGAGTTTGGGCCTCTCCCTCTCCATGGCGATGAAGGAACAAGATCTGAGCTTCGCCCCCGAGGTTAAGGGGATAAGGGCAAGAATGTAGGCCCAGTCGTGGATGCCACTGCCAATCAGTTTGCAGAACAGACTTCTCGCGGATCGCCCTCACGAAAGACATCCTTATCGTCCATGCACCCCGATCCAACGGTGCCTACCAATCAGGGATTGGGTCTTCTAGAAGCCCATAGCGGTTGCTGGTTAGCTCTACGTCCCGATTGTTTGTGTCCAACGGCTGCCATTGAAAAGAACACACGTGTTAATGACTCTAGTGGATACATATGTGGTTTGTGAAAAGAAAACACATGCAATGACTCTAGATGTGGTTAATGAAATGAACACACGTGCAATGACACTGGTGGATCCATATGTGGTTTGTGAAAAGAACACACATCCAATGACACTAGGGGATCCATATGTGGTTAACGAAAAGAACACACATGCAATCAAACTGGTGGATCCATATGTGGTTTGTGAAAAGAACACACATGGCAATGACACTGGTGCATCCATGTGTGCTTAATGAAAAGAACACACATGCAATAACTCTAGTTATGGTTAATGAAAAGAAAACACATGCAATAACACTGGTGTATCCATATGTGGTTTGTGAAAAGAACACACATGCAATGAATCTAGCTATGCTTAATGAAAAGAACAGACATGCAATGAACTCTGGTCGATCCATATGTGGTTTGTGAAAAGAACAGACATCTAATGAACTCTGGTGGATCCATATGTGGTTTGTGAAAAGAACAGACATGCAATGAACTCTGGTCGATCCATATGTGGTTTGTGAAAAGAACATACATCCACTGACTCTTGCTATGGTTAATGAAAAGAACACACATGCAATGACACTTGTGGATCCATATGTGGTTAATGAAAAGAACACACATGCAGTGGCTCTAGCTGTGGTTAATGTAAAGAACACACATGCAATGACACTCGTGGATCCATATGTGGTTTGTAAAAAGAAACCACACATGCAATGACTCTAGCTGTGGTTAATGAAAAGAACATACATGCAATGAACTCTAGTGGATCCATATGGGGTTTGTGAAAAGATCAGACATGCAATGAACTCTAGCTTTTGTTAATCAAAAGAATACACATGCAATGACACTAGGGGATCCATATGTGGTTTGTGAAAAGAACACACATGCAATGAACTCTAGTGGATCCATATACAATGACACTGGTGGATCCATATGTGGCCTGTGAAAAGAACACACGTTTCAATGACACTGGTGGATACATATGTGGTTTGTGAAACGAACACACATCGAGTGACTCTATCTATGGTTAATGAAAAGAACACACATGCAATGACACTAGCTGTGGTTAATGAAAAAACACACATGCGATGACACTGGTGGATCCATATGTGGTTTGTGAAAAGAACACACATGCAATGACTCTAGCTGTGGTGAATGAAAAGAACGGATATGTAATGAACTCTGGTGGATCCATATGTGGTTTGTGAAAAGAACAGACATGCAATGAACTCTGGTGGATCCATATGTGGTTTGTGAAAAGAACAGACATGCAATGAACTCTGGTGGATCCATATGTGGTCTATGAAAAGAACACACATGCAATGAATCTAGCTTTAGTTAATGAAAAGTACACACATGCAATGACACTAGGGGATCCATATGTGGTTAATGAAAATAACACACATGCAATGAAACTGGTGGATCCATATGTGGTTTGCGAAAAGAACATGCATCTAGTGACTCTGGTGGATCCATATGTGGTCTGTGAAAAGAACACACATGGAATGGCTCTAGATGTGTTTAATGAAAGAATACACATTTCAATGACAATGGTGGATCCATATGTGGTTTGTGAAAAGAACATACATGCAATGACTCTAGCTATGGTTAATGAAAAGAACACACATACAATGACACTGGTGGATCCGTAGGTGGTTTGTGAAAACAACACACATGCAATGAACTCTGGTAGATCCATATGCAATGACACCGGTGAATCCATATGTGGTCTGTGAAAAGAACACACATTTCAATGACGCTGGTGGATCCATATGTGGTTTGTGAAAAGACAATATATTCAATGACTCTATCTATGGTTAATGAAAAGAACACACATGCAATGACACTGGTGGATCCATATGTGGTTAATGAAAAGAACACACATGCAATGACTCTAGCTGTGGTTAATGAAAAGAACACACATGCAATGACACGTGTGGATCCATGTGTGGTTTGTGAAAAGAACACACATGCAATGACTCTAGCTGTGGTTAATGAAAAGAACATACATGCAATGAACTCTGGTGGATCCATCTGTGGTTTGTGAAAAGAACAAACATGCAATGAACTCTGGTGGATCCATATGTGGTTTTTGAAAAGAACATACATGCAATGAACCAAGGTGGATCCATATGTGGTTTGTGAAAAGAACACACACGCAATGACTCTAGCTTTGGTTAATGAAAAGAACACACATGCAATGAAACTGGTGGATCGATATGTGGTTTGTGAAAAGAACAAACACCCGGTGACTCTAGTGGATCCATATGTGGTGTGTGAAACAAACACACATGAAATGACTCTAGATGTGGTTAATCAAAGAATACATATTTCAATGACAATGGTGGATCCATATGTGGTTTGTGAAAAGAATGCACAAGCAATGAACTCTGGTGGATCCACATGCACTGACACTAGGGGATCCATATGTGGTTAATGAAAAGAACACGCATGCAATGAAACTAGTGGATCCATATGTGGTTTTTGAAAGAAAAAAACACATGTAATGACTCTAGGTGTGGTTAATGAAAGGAACACACACGCAATGACACTGGTGGATCCATGTGGTTTGTGAAAAGAACAGACAAGCATTGACTCTAGCTGTAGTTAATGAAAAGAACAGACATGCAATGACACTGGTGGATCCATATGTGGTTTGTGAAAACAACACACATACAATGATTCTAGCTATTGTTAATGAAATCAACATACATTTAATGAACTCTAGTGGATCCTTATGTGGTTTGTGAGAAGAACAGACATGCAATGAACTCTAGTGGATAGATATGTGGTTTGTGAAAAGAACACACATGCAATGACTCTAACTTTGGTTAATGAAAAGAACACACATGCAATAACAATAGGGGATACATATGTGGTTAATAAAAAGAACACACATGCAATGAAACTGGTGGATCCATATGTGGTTCGTGAAAAGAACATACATCTAGTGACTTTGGTGGATCCATATGTGGTCTGCGAAAAGACGACACATGAAATGATTATAGATGTGATTAATGAAAGAATACACATTTCAATGACACTAGTGGATCCATATGCGGTTTGTGAAAAAAACAAACATGCAATGACTCTAGCTATGGTTAATAAAAAGAACACACATGCAATAACACTGGTGGATCCATAGGTGGTTTGTGAAAAGAACACACATGCAATGAACTCTGGTGGATCCATATGCAATGACACCGGTGGATCCATATGTGGTATGTGAAAAGAACACACATTTCAATGACACTAGTGGATCCATATGTGGTTTGTGAAAAGACCATACATTTAGTGACTCTAGATATGGTTAATGAAAAGAACACACATGCAATGACACTGGTGGATCCATATGTGGTTAATGAAAATAACACGCATGCAATGGCTCTAGCTGTGGTTAATGAAAAGAACACACATGCAATGACACTGGTGGATCCATATGTGGTTTGTGAAAAGAACACACATGCAATGACTCTAGCTGTGGTTAATAAAAAGAACAGACATGCAATGAACTCTGTTGGATCCATATGTGGTTTGTGAAAAGAACAAACATGCAATGAACTCTGGTGGATCCATATGTGGTTTGTGAGAAGAACATACATGCAATGAACTCTAGTGGATCCATCTGTGGTTTGTGAAAAGAACACACATGCAATGACTCTAGCTTTGGTTAATGAAAAGAACACACATGCAATGACAATAGGGGATCCATATCTATTTAATGACAAGAAGTCACATGCAATGAAACTGGTGGATCCATATGTGGTTTGTGAAAAGAACATATACTCGGTGACTCTGGTGGATCCATATGTGGTCTGTGAAACGAACACACATGAAATGAATCTAGATGTGGTTAATGAAAGACTACACATTTCAATGACAATGGTGGATCCATAGGTGGCTTGTGAAAAGCACAGACATGCAATGAATCTAGATGTGGTTAATGAAAAGAACACACATGCAAAGACACTGGTGGATCCACAGGTGGTTTGTGAAAAGAACACACATGCAATGAACCCTAGTGGATCCATATGCAATGACACTTGTGGATCCATATGTGGTCGGTGTAAACAACACACATTTCAATGACCCTGGTGGATCCATATGTGGTTTGTGAAAAGAACATACATCCAGTGACTCTAGCTATGGTTAATGAAAAGAACACACATGCAATGACAGTGGTTGATCCATATGTGGTTAATGAAAAGAACACACATGCAATGACACTGGTGGGTCCATATGTGGTTTGTGAAAAGAACGCACATGCAATGACTCTAGCTTTGGTTAACGAAAAGAACAAACATGCAATGAACTCTGTTGGATCCATATGTGGTTTGTGAAAAGAACAGACATGCAATGAACTCTAGTGGATCCATATTGGGTTTGTGAAAAGAACACACATGCAGTGAACTCTGGTGGATCCATATGTGGTTTATGAAAAGAACACACATGCAATGACTCTAGCTTTGGTTAATGAAAAGAACACACATGCAATGACACTAGGGGATCCATATGTGATTAATGAAAAGAACACACATGCAATGAAACTGGTGTATCCATATATGGTTTGTGAAAAGAACATACATCAAGTGACTCTAGCTGTGGTTAATGAAAACATTACACATGCAATGACATTGGTGGATCCATAGTTGGTTTGTGAAAAGAACACACAAGCAATGAACTCTGGTGGATCCACATGCACGGACACTAGGGGATCCATATGTGGTTAAAGAAAAGAACATGCATGCAATGAAACTAGTGGATCCATATATGGTTTTTGAAAAAAAAACACATGTAATGTCTCTAGGTGTGGTTAATGAAAAGAACACACATGCAATGACACCGGTGGATCCATGTGGTTGGTGAAAAGAACAGACAAGCAATGACTCTAGATGCGGTTAATGAAAGGAACACACATGCAATGACACTGGTGGATCCATATGTGGTTTGTGAAAAGAACACACATACAACGATTCTAGCTATTGTTAATGAAATGAACATACATTTAATGAACTCTAGTGGATCCTTATGTGGTTTGTGAAAAGAACAGACATGCAATGAACTCTGGTGGATCCATATGTGATCTGTGAAAAGAACAGACATGCAATGAACTCTAGTGGATCCATATGTGGTTTGTTAAAAGAACACACATGCAATGACTCTAGCTTTGGTTAATGAAAAGAACACACATGCAATAACAATAGGGGATCCATATGTGGTTAATGAAAAGAACGCACAGGCAATAAAACTGGTGGATACATATGTGGTTCATGAAAAGAACATACATCCAGTGACTCTGGTGGATCCATATGTGGTCTGTGAAAAGAACACACATGAAATGACTCTAGATGTGATTAATGTAAGAATACAGATTTCAATGACACTGGTTGATCCATATGTGGTTTGTGAAAAGAACAGACTTGCAATGACTCTAGCTATGGTTAATGAAAAGAACACACATGTGGTATGTGAAAAGAACACACATTTCAATGACACTAGTGGATCGATATGTGGTTTGTGAAAAGAACATACATCCAGTGACTCGAGCTATGGTTAATGAAAAGAACACACATGCAATGACACTAGGGGATCCATATGTGGTTAATGAAAATAACATACATGCGATGAAACTGGTGGATCCATATGTGATTTGGGAAAAGAACATACATCAAGTGTCTCTAGCCGTGGTTAATGAAGAGAACACACATGCAATGACACTGGTGGATCCATAGGTGGTTTGTGAAAAGAACACACATGCAATGAACTCTGGTGGATCCATATGCAATGACACGGGTGGATCCATAGGTGGTTTCTGAAAAGAACACACAAGCAATGAACTCTGGTGGATCCACATGCAATGACACTAGGGGATCCATATGTGGTTAATGAAAAGAACACACATGCAATGAAACTGGTGGATCCATATGTGGTTTTTAAAAAGAACACACATGCCATGAATCTAGCTATGGTTAATGAAAATAACACACATGCAATGACACTGGTGGATCGATAGGTTGTTTGCAAAAATAACACACATGCAATGAACTCTAGTGGATCTATATGCAATGACATCGGTGGATCCATATATGGTCTGTGAAAAGAACACACAATTCAATGACACTGGTGGATCCATATGTGATTTGTGAAAAAACCATACATCGAGTGACTCTAGATATTGTTAATGAAAAGAACACATGCAATGACACTGGTGGATCCATATGTGGTTAATGAAAAGAACACGCATGCAATGACTCTAGCTGTGGTTAATGAAAACAACACACATGCAATGACACTAGTAGATCCATATGTGGTTTGTGAAAAGAACACACATGCAATGACTCTAGTTGTGGTTAATAAAAAGAACAAACATGGAAAGAACTCTGGTGTATCCATATGTGGTTTGTGAAAAGAAAAGACATGCAATGAGCTCTGGTGGATCCAAATGTGGTTTGTAAAAAGCACAGACATGCAATGAACTCTGGTGGATCCATATGTGGTTTGTGAAAAGAACACACATGCAATGGCTCTAGCTTTGTTTAATGAAAAGAACACGCATGCAATGACAATAGGGGATCCATATGTGGTTAAAGAAAACAACACACATGGAATGAAACTGGTGGATCCATATGTGGTTTGTGAAAAGAACATACACCTAGTGACTCTGGTGGATCCATATGTGGTCTGTGAAAAGAACACACATGAAATGACTCTAGATGTGGTTAATGAAAGAATACACATTTCAATGACAATGGTGGATACAGATGAGGTTTGTGAAAAGAACATACATGCAATGACTCTAGATGTGGTTAATGAAAAGAACACACATGCAATGACACTGGTGGATCCATAGGTGGTTTGTGAAAAGAACACACATGCACTGAACTCTGGTGGATCCATATGCAATGACACTGGTGGATCCATATGTGGTCTATGAAAAGAACACACATTTCAATGACACTAGTAGATCCATTTGTGGTTTGTGAAAAGAACATACATCCAGCGACTCTAGCTATGGTTTATGAGAAGAACACACATGCAATGACACTAGTGGAGCCATATGTGGTTAATGAAAAGAACGCACATGCAATGACACTCGTGGATCCATATGTGGTTTGTGAAAAGAACACACATGCAATGAGTCTAGCTTTGGTTAATGAATAGAACAAACATGCAATGAACTCTGGTGGATCCATATGTGGTTTGTGAAAAGAATAGACATGCAATAAACTCTGGTGGGTCCATATATGGTTTGTGAAAAGAACAGACATGCAATGAACTCTAGTGGATCCATATGTGGTTTGTGAAAACAACACACATGCAATGACACTAGGGGATCCATATGTGGTTAATGAAAAGAACACACATGCAATGAAACTGGTGGATCCATATGTGGTTTGTGAAAATAATATACATCGAGTGACTGTAGCTATGGTTAATGAAAATATTACACATGCAATGACACTGGTGGATCAATAGGTGGTTTATGAAAAGAACACGCAAGCAATGAACTCTGGTGGATCCACATGCTATGACACTAGGGGATCCATATGTGGTTAATGAAAAGAACGCACATGCAATGAAACTGGTGGATCGATATGTGATTTTTTAAAAGAACACACATGCAATGACTCTAGCTGTGGTTAATGAAAAGAACACACATGCAATAACACTGGTGGATCCATGTGGTTTGTGAAAAGAACAGACAAGCAATAACTCTAGCTGTATTTTATTAAAAGAGCACACATGCAATGACACTGGTGGATCCATACGTGGTTTGTGAAAAGAACACACATGCAATGATTCTAGCTATTGATAATGAAAAGAATATACATGCAATGAACTCTGGTGGATCCTTATATGGTTTGTGAAAACAACAGACAAGCAATGAACTCTGGTGGATCCATATGTGGTTTGTGAAAAGAACAGACATGCAATGAACTCTGGTGGATCCATATGTGGTTTGTGAAAAGAACACACATGCAATGAATCTAGCTTTGGTTAATGAAAATAACACACATGCAATAACAATAGGGGATCCATATGTGGTTAATGAAAAGAACACACATGCTATGAAACTAGTGGATCCATATGTGGTTCGTGAAATGAACATACATCCAGTGACTCTGGTGGATCCATAGGTGGTCTGTGAAAAGAACACACATGAAATGACTCTAGATGTGATTTATGAAAGAATACACATTTCAATGACACTAGTGGATCCATATGAGGTTTGTCAAAAGAACAAACATGCGATGATTCTAGCTGTGGTTAATGAAAAGAACACACATGCAATGACACTTTGGATCCATAGGTGGTTTGTGAAAAGAACACATATGCAATGAACTCTGGTGGATCCATATGCAATGACACTGGTGGATCCATATCTGGTCTATGAAAAGACACCCGTTTCAATGACACTAGTGGATCCATATGTGGTTTGTGAAAAGAACATAATTCAGTGACTCTAGCTATGGTTAATGAAGAAAACACACATTCAATGACACTAGGGGATCCATATGTGGTTAATGAAAAGAACATACATGCGATGAAACTGGTGGATCCATATGTGGTTTGTGAAAATAACATACATCAAGTGACTCTAGCTGTGGTTAATGAAAAGAACGCACATGCAATGACACTGGTGGATCCATAGGTGGTTTGTGAAAATAACACACATGCAATGAACTCTGGTGGATTCATATGCAATGACACTAATGGATCCATAGGTGGTTTGTGAAAAGAACACACAAGCAATGAACTCTGGTGGATCCACATGCAATGACACTAGGGGATCCATATGTGGATAATGAAAAAGAACACACATGCAATGAAACTGGTGGATCCATATGTCGTTTTTGAAAAGAACACACTTGCAATGACTCTAGCTGTGGTTAATGAAAAGAACACACATGCAATGACACTGGTGGATCCAAGTGGTTTGTGAAAAGAACATACATGCAATGACTCTAGCTGTGGTTAATGAAAAGAACACACATGCAATGACACTGGTGGATCCATATGTGGTTTGTGAAAAGAACACACATGCAATGACTCTAACTGTCATTAATGGAAAGAACGTACATGCAATGAACTCTGGTGGATCCATATGTGGTTTGTGACAAGAATAGACATGCCATGAACTTTGGTGGATCCATATGTGGTTTGTGAAAAGAACATACATGCAATGAACTCTGGTGGATCCATATGTGGTTTGTGAAAATAACACACATGCAATGACACTAGGCGATCCATATGTGGTTAATGAAAAGAACATACATGCAATGAAACTAGTGGATCCATATGTGCTTTGTGAAAATAATATACATCAAGTGACTCTAGCTGTGTTTAATGAAAAGAACACACATGCACTAACATTGGTGGATCCATAGGTGGTTTGTGAAAAGAACACACAAGCAATGAACTCTAGTGGATCCACATGCCATGACACTAGGGGATCCTATTGTGGTTAATGAAAAGAACACACATGCGATGAAACTGGTGGATCCATGTGTGGTTATTGAAAAGAACACACATGCAATGAATCTAGCTATGGTTAATGAAAAGAACACACATGCAATGACACTGGTGGATCCATGTGGTTCGTGAAAAGAACAGACAAGCAATGACTCTAGCTATGGTTAATGAAAGGAACACACACGCAATGACACTGGTGGATCCATATGTGGTTTGTGAAAAGAACATACATGCAATGATTCTGGGTGTTGGTCATGAAAACAACATACATGCAATGAACTCTGGTGGATCCATATGTGGTTTGTGAAAAGAACATACATGCGATGATCTCTGGTGGATCCATATGTGGTTTGTGAAAAGAACAGACATGCCATGAACTCTGGTGGATCCATATGTGGTTTGTGAAAAGAACACACAGGCAATGACTCTAGCTTTGGTTAATGAAAAGAACACACATGCAATGACAATAGGGGACCCATATGTGGTTAATGAAAAGAACACACATGCAATGAAATTGGTGGATCCATATGTGGTCTGTGAAAAGAACACACGTGAAATGTCTCTAGATGTGATAGATGAAAGAATACACATTTCAATGACAATGGTGGATCCATATGTGGTTTGTGAAAAGAACAGGCATGCAATGAGTCTAGTTGTGGTTAATGAAAAGAACACACATGCAATGACACTAGTGGATCCATAGGTGGTTTGTGAAAAGAACACCCATGCAATGAACTTTGGTGGATCCAGATGCAATGACACTAGTGGAACCATATGTGGTCTGTGAAAAGAACATACATTTCAATGACAGTGGTGGATCCATATGTGGTTTGTTTAAAGAACATACAACCAGTGACTCTAGCTATTGTTAATGAAAAGAACACACATGCAATCACACTAGGGGATCCATATGTGGTTAATGAAATAAACATACACGCGATGAAACTGGTGGATCCATATGTGGTTTGTGAAAAGAACATACATCAAGTGACTCTTGCTATGGTTAATGAAAAGAACAAACATGCAATGACACTGGTGGATCCATAGGTGGTTTGTGAAAAGAACACACAAGCAATGAACTCTGGTGGATCCACATGCAATGACACTAGGGGATCCATATGTGGTTAATGAAAAGAACACACATGCAATGAAAGTGGTGGACCCACATGTGGTTCTTGAAAAGAACACACATGCAATGACTCTAGTTGTGGTTAATGAAAAGAACACACATGCAATGACAATGGTGGATCCATGTGGTCTGTGAAAAGAACATACATGCAATCACTCCATCTATGGTTAATGAAAAGAACACACATGCAATGACACTGGTGGATCCATGTGGTTTGTGAAAAGAACACACATGCAATGACTCTAAATGTGGTTAATGAAAATAATATACATGCAATGAACTCTGGTGGATCCATATGTGGTTTGTGAAAATAATAGACATACAATGAACTCTCGTGGATCCATATGTGGTTTGTGAAAAAGAACACACATGAATTGACTCTAGCTTTCGTTAATGAAAAGAACACAAACGCAATGACACCTTGGGATCCATAGGTGGTTTATGAAAATAACACACATGCAATGAACTCTGGTGGATCCATATGCAAGGCCACTGGTGGATCGATATGTGGTGTGTGAAAAGAACACACATTTCAATGACACTGGTGGATCCATATGTGGTTTGTGAAAAGAACATGATTTTACACATGACGTCCCTGGATTTATTGCATGTGTTCTTCTCCAAATCCACATTGATCCCCTGGTGTCATTGCATGTGTTCTTTTCCAAACCACCCTGATCCAATTGACCACACACACTCCAGTGGATTCTGTGATGCAATTTCGGTCACACGGGTGCACCATTCCATGTGAAAGTTGCTTTGTTATGTGTTTGTGGCCTCTATGACCATGGTTTGATACATGGAGTACCTAGAGTAATTGCATGTGTTCGTTTCCAAAACCACATTAATTCTCTAGTGTCATTGGATGTGTTCTTTTCCAAACCACCTTGATCCATATGACCGCACACACTCAAGTGGATTCTATGATGCCACTTTTGTCACACTGGTGCAACATTCCATCTGAAAGATGCTTTCCAATGTATTTTTGGTCTCTCTGACCATGGTTTGACACATGGATTCCCTAGATTCATTGCATGTGTTCTTTTACAAAATCACCTTGAACCACTAGTGTCATTGCATGTGTTCTTTTCCAAACCACCTTGATCAACATGGCGACACACACTCCACTAGATTCCGTGAAGCAACTTCTGTCATACTAGTGCTACATTCCATGTGGAAGTTGCTTTCCTATGTGTTTGTGGTCTATGTGACCATGGTTTGACACATGGAGTTCCTAGATTGATTGTGTGTGTTCTTTTCCAAAACCACCTTGATCCCCTAGTGTCATTGCATGTGTTCTTTTCCAAAACACCTTGATTCAGGTGACCACACACACACTCTAGTTGATTCTGTTATGCAAATTTGGTCACACCGCTGCACCATTCCATGTGGAAGTTGCTTTCCAATGTGTTTTTGGTCTCTGTGATCATGGTTTGACACATGGAATCCCTGGAGCCATTTCATGTTTTCTTTTGCAAAACCACATTGATCCCCTAGTGCCATTGCATGTGTTCTTTTCCAAAACATCCTTATCCACTTAACCATACACACTCCAATGCATTCTATGGTGCAACTTCTATCACACTGGTGCAACATTCCATGTGGAAGTTGCTTTCATATGTGTTTTTTGTCTCTATTTCAATGGTTTGACACATGGAGTCCCGGGAATCATTGCATGTTTTCTTTTCCAAAACCACATTGATCCCCTAGTGTCATTGCATGTGTTGTTTGACAAACCACCATGATCCACCTGACCACACACACTCCAGTAGATTTTGTCATGCAGTTTTTGTCACACTGGTGCACCATTCCATGTGGATGTTGCTTTCCAATGTGTTTTTGCTCTCTATGACCATGGTTTGACACATTCTAGTCCGTATAGTGATTGCATGTGTTCTTTTCCAAAACCAAATTGATCCCCTAGTGTCATCGCGTGTGTTCATTTCCAAACCACCTTGATTCACATTAGCACGCACACTCTAGTGGATTCTGTGATGCAAGTTTTGTCACACTAGTGCACACCATGTGGAAGTTGCTTTCCAATGTGTTTTTGGTCATTATGACCATGGTTTGACACACGGAGTCCCTATAGTTATTACATATGTTCTTTTCCAAACCACCTTGATCCACATGACTACACACACTCCAAGTGGATTCTGTGATGCAACTTCTATCATACTGGTGCAACATTCCATGTGGAAGTTGATTTCCTATGTGTTTTTTGTCTCTGTGACCATGATTTTACACATGAAGTCCCTGGATGTATTGCATGTGTTCTTTTCCAAATCCACATTGATTCTGTAGTGCCATTGCTTGTGTTCTTTTCCAAACCACCTTGACCCAAATGACCACACACACTCTAGTGAATTCTGCGATGCAATTTCGGTCACATTGGTGCACCATTCCATGTGCAATTTGCTTTGCTATGTGTTTTTGGTCTCGATGACCATGATTTGATACATGGACTACCTAGAGTAATTGCACGTGTTCTTTTCTAAAACCACATTAATCCCCTAGTGTAATTGGATGTGTTCTTTTCTAGACCACCTTGATCCATATGACCACACACACTCAAGTGGATTCTGTGATGCCACTTTTGTCACACTGGTGCAACATTCCATGTGAAATTTTCTTTCCTCTGTGTTTTTGGTCTCTCTGACCATGGTTTGAGACATGGATTCCCTAGATTCATTGCATGTGTACTTTTCCAAAACCACATTGATGCAAAACCGCGTGGATCCACTAGTGTCATTGCATGTGTTCTTTTCCAAACTACCTTGATCCACATGGACTCGAGTAATTGCATGTGTTCTTTTCCAAAACCACATAGATACCCTAGTGTCATTGCATGTGTTATTTTCCAAACCACCTTGATCCACATGACCACACACACTCTAGTGGATTATTTGATGCAACTTCTATCACACGGGTGCAACATAACATGTGGAAGTTGCTTTCCTATGTGTTTTTGGTCTCTCTAACCATGGTTTGACACATGGAGTCCCTAGAGTCATTGCATGTGTTCCTTTCCAAAATGAAATTGATCCCATAGTGTCATTGCGCGTGTTCTTTTCCAAACCACCTTGATTCACATTACCACGCCCACTCCAGTTGATTCTGTGATGCAACTTTTTTCACACTAGTGCACACCATGTGGATGTTGCTTTCCAATGTGGTTTTGTAGGGGTTCCGCGTATGAAAACAATAAATTTTATCCTACGCCCCTGAACCCCTGATGCTGCCAGAACCTATCTATTAGTAATACAATAACGGGAGGGGCTTTTCGCTAACTTACTCTTGAAGACTGAAAAGCATTGTCAATGCTCAGGAGAGCGTGGTTGATGTAGACAAGCCAAAGCTGACCTCAAGGTCGTGATGAAGTCCTTGCGCTCCAGCGGCTCAATGACTTGAGTGCCTCAAGTGTGGCACCTCACGAGGAGTTACACACGTCTGATGCCTGATGATGACTCCCGCTTCCCCGATCCAGCAGCAGTTGCGGAAGTAGAGCTCCTGGATCCGAATCCCACAGTGCGACGGTGCTCTGCGGTGAAGATGTATGTCGTTCGTGTAGTCTGAACTTGGGACCACGGTCAAGAGAGAGAGAGAGAGAGAGAGAGAGAGAGAGAGAATATCAATTGGAGGTCTTCCCAAAAGTGATATGACCTTTATTGAATATTGTGTGTATTTATCTGGCCAAATACCCGCACTATATATAGGGGAGGGGCGGTACTACCTCCTTCAAAGTCCCGGGGTGGGACTAAAGGATAGGAGAGAGGGAGGGGGTTGCGCCGCCGGCCACCCCATGGGCCCCACGCGGGGGGGCTGGCCCACTTGGGTGCCAGCCTCCCCTCTTGGCCCTTCTCCCGCTTGCCTCTTCCTTAATGGGCCCTCTTCCCTCCGAAATTGGCCCATTAAGCCTTGGACCTTATAAATTGATTTTCTCTTTATTAAATAATTATGAATAAATGATTAAATCAATATTTAACATTCATTCACATATTATTCAATCTCCATGGTTGTGGAACACCATCCACCTCCACTCCGAACATCCTCTAGACTTAACGAAACCCTTTCGGTTTTCTCTCTACTATTCTTTGGCGATTCTTCCGATCCTATAAACACTCTATAAGCATCATCAAACCCATAACCGTGATACCCTACGGTTAGAGAACACTCCAGTCATGGTCAAGACACTCCCGGACCAATGATCAACAGAGGGACCTGGATGGCCATGTGACCCTTGTGTGTTCCACGAAGATCTTTTGTCGTTTGAACTGGGACGGTCGTGTCTTATTCCCTTTGTACCTCGATACTTGCATTGCCCGAGATCTGATCAATGAAATCACCATGTCGTGTTCAATCTTGTTACCAAACAATGCGACTTGACTCGTTCCGACAAGTGATATCCCTATGATCAAATCACACGATGCGCAGCTATTGGATATAACTTCTCCGAGTGGGCCCTTGAGTATCTTTCCATCACATGGACGGACAAATCCCGCTCTTGATGTCCGAGTACCTCCTTTATAACCATCGTATTACCAGATGGCGCTTGATGCTATCTAAGCACTCTCGGGAGACAGTGATTGATATAGCCTCACGGTCTAAGGAATAGTCTATGAGGATCCATTTCTAATCATCGTAACTTGAACTTCGTCACATGATCGGGTCACGATGTTTAGGTTGGGTATTGGTTCATCATCTCATTCTAATAATGAGATGACTCCATTTCCAACTGGAATAAATACCACATGATCAGGAAACTTGATCATCTTTTGACTAATGAACAAGTGACTAGAGTTTCACTGGGAACCCCTTAGTTGTTTATATATCACACGTGTATTGATGTTTCCACTCAACACAGTTATATCATGATATAAAACTTAATCATAAACTCTATGAAATATGATAATAGTCCTTATAACTATTTGTCTCTAGGGCATATTTCCAACAGTCTCCCACTTGCACTAGAGTACAAATAAACTAGCTGCATTTGTTCTTTATCATTGGCACCATATATCCAGTACCCTGAACATGCTTGCTCATGAAAAAGGTTGAGTCTTGGTCCTGTACTTTACACTCCCAAATCCTTTGCAACTTACTAATGTCACCTTGATTGGCATTAATACGTTATCATCACATGATAAAGTCTGTGTGTATGCATCGTTGCTATGGCAACAGAACGAGGCCTGATTCCAGGAGCCTATAGTGACTTCAGATCAACCTCGAGGGCTTTCTCATGGGCACTATGCCCTGGGACACATCATTCTATGTTAAAAGCGAACTAGCCCCGCCATAACATTATACAACACTTTAGATAGTACCCTTATCTATTATTATAAATGTATTCATCGAAATACGAGTGCACTCTTTGCAACTTTCGATGTTTTAGTTCACCTCGCTTCCTACTTGACTTTAATCGGTATTACGGGAGTTTCCAACATATTCCCTTATAACATAACCCTTTATGTTTTAAGATATGTTATCCTTTATGGATTTGGAAAATATGTCTGCAGTTCTCTATTAGACACTGCGGACAAACTTAGCTCAACATTCTGTGATTCAAACTTAATCACTTTTCAAACGTTCCTTATTGGATCATATATTATGTTAAGTTATCATCATGGTTTTCTAAGATAGAACCTATGTCTTAACATAGTGGATGATGATCATCATTTCTTTCTTTCAACCATTGATGTTAAACTTAATACTGTTCCTAACTTAAGTTATTAAGGACTAGTTCCTTAATTAACTTCTATTCTTAAACCCTTTTTTAGAATCCCTCAAGGAATACTACATAATATCATAATACACTTATTATCAACTTCTACTCCCTATAAATCATTCTTTATTGGTACTTGCGCTTTTATTCTTAGCACACTTAAAAATCATTTCTATAAGCTCCCACTCAAAATATGTTCTAACATATATTTGGGTATGAGTCACTACTCTTACTCAAACTATGTTCCTACATATTTGAATTTGAGACTTATATTGCTCCCACTCAATTTCATGCAAATTGCATATCCACTCACTATTTTGAACAACTTCAAAATCCTTTTATCAAATATCAAACTTGGAGTTTTACTATGAGATACTAGTACTTTACCAGTTTTAAATCCACTACACATTTAGCACTCTTGAATCAAATTCATTTGAATTCGTCCAATACTTGCCAAATTCTGCTTTTGTCATTCACCCCCTTTTCTACTATGGCTTTGCAGTCATTTCGGAAAATTTCAAGTAACTCCTTTTACTTGTGAGATTCATCAACAAATTGCTTTCTAATCTCAAGTGAATTTTACTATGGGATTTCTCATAATTCTAGTTTACCATTATTTCCTTAGTAGTTCGTAGGTATGTCATATTCCGAGAATCATGCCAAATGATTCACAAATGTCTCCATACAATATATGGGTTACATTTTGAATCCTACTTCATGTAGTGAAAACACTAGTGGGGAAAACACAATAATCATTATCATTGATTCTTTCCTTTTGTGAAGAGAATCATTCAGGAACGATTTCCGTTGCGCTTCTCAACACTCTGATGCTGGGATCTGAATCCTCATCGTGTTTAACACTATCTTACATTTGCTCCATAATTGAGAAATATCACCGAATGTGAACTTCTTCGAGAATGCACCAAAATCCAAGCAATACAAGTTTTGCTTTTCTTTTGGTTTCAGCTATGGTTTTCGTATTCAAAGTTTCCAATGAGTACTCTACAAGGACTAATTTGCTATTGTTTTGGTTATATCGAATAACCCCAAAACTTTTATGATGATCCATACTTAATATGGAGCCGATCTCGCGAATTCATATGGTTCACTATATATTCTAATTGAGTGCTAACTATTTCTAACTTATGGTCTCTACATCTACACTACAACTATTTATTTGGTGCCATCTATTCACCCACTTTGATATATAATATCACATTGTGATGCTTTGCATTTTGACGTTTCAAAACTCTTTGCATTCCACAATTTTTCTTCATGCCATTCTTATAAAGTCGAATTTCATTACTATTGATCAAATCGTAGTAATTAGATTCTCTTTTATATTTATACCCTTTGTTGATGAAACACTTTGATCATATCAAATAATTTCATACTCATGTTTCCTTTGGTAAACTACTTTACACATTTAAACAATCATATAATGATAATTACCATTTTGTTAAAACATAATACATCGAATATGTATTTACTTTTCACATTTCATTAAAACACTTTGTATTCAAGTAATACACGGTGTTCAAGTTATTTTGCCGAACTTAGGCATGATTTATATGTGACAAGTAATCAAATGACTCTCACATATTATCATATAACTTTGAATTTAAACAATGGTTTTATTCATTAATGAATATATCATTAAGTTGGGTATTTTTCAAGGCATTTCAATATTTTACAAATGTTCATGCATTATCAATTAGTTTCAAAACAATTAGGATAATTCTCAAGTAATCAAACAAGATATGAACAAAAATAGAAATCATTCATAAAAGTAGAACAACTGTTTGTTACAAAATGATATGAATAACCGTCTCACAAAGTGTGAGACACACTAAAGAGGTTCACGATCTATTGATTACAATAATCATCCATAATCATCCTAAACATAAACTAAATAATAAATGTCGAGGAAAAGTGTTGTTGTCCATCATCATGCTCACCATCAACACGCAACATCACCTCCTCTCCAACAAGCACCTCTCATGCAGAAGGACCTTTTTGAGTAAAACAAAACAAGTATCAAATATACTTTGTTGTGCCACATAGAGATAAACAAAACTTTTTCCCTATGCGGTGATCCCAAGATCCAGCTCAGGTAGAAGGCCACGAGGATTACCACTAGACGCGCAGTTGCGGAATTGATGAAGCACGTCGCTTGATGCAGTGCAGTCCTCGCGATCCGTTCCGGTTCCACGATCCACGATCCGTACTTTCTTCACGATCGTCGAAGTGCTGAACGTACAACACCTCCCCCAGTATCCACACGTACGAGGAGGAGCGCCGGCAATGGACTGCTAGGTCCGGTACGGCGGCGACAGGACGGACTAGGGCTAGGGTTTCCAACACATGGAGTGACTTAACCTTTTGCTCTAAGCACCTGCGCCCTAGCTTATATAGGGAGTGAAAGTGGGCTCCACTCACTTGTGGCCCATTCACTAAAAAGGCCTATATTAGCTACTGCAAGTCTCACTTGCTGACTAAGTCCATGTCTCTATTTGGGTCCAACCCAAATAGGTTTCCTGTTTGGGTCTAACCCAAACTTGCTCTCACTCTTAAGTGTGTGACCCGACAGGCTCATGGTAACCCGGACACGATTCCGAGTCTCACTCGTGATCGATCAGTTGGTAGCGGCTCCTAGCAGAACGTGCCAACTCCCAAGTACCAATAAGTCATGACGACATACCTTCCAATGCGACTTTGTTCTGAGTCCCTTTTTGCCTCACGATATACCTTGTCGGACTATAGGCGAATGATCGTCATCCCTTACATAGTCCGACTCTTTTTCTCGATCAGAGATAAGTGATTCATCCGACTAACTCTTAGTCGGTTGCCTCGGTTAACACTTAACGTGACGTGCATGGCCATGCTTTCCTGATCATATCTTCTGAGAGCGCCCAGAGAATATCTCTCCGGAAGGAGGGGAAAAATCCCATCTTGGTTATTCATATCACGCAACTTGATTCTCAGTCGACCCGAACTCCGCCTTTATAACTGCCCAATGACGGAACAGCGTTTGACAGAACCTAAGTCGGAGATCCTCAACTCGGATAGTGCAATAACCTCAGGTCTAAGGATTACATTGATTGAGACATGCAAATGACGACTTGTTCGTTGCATCTCAATATGGGTCAGTCCGACTTGCTAAACTCTTTAGTCGAATCCGTGTAAGTCGGAATAGCATCTCCATGCCCATGACAAGTGGAACCTAGTCATCTGCCGACTTTCACATTGGTCTAAGTTGTGTGTCCGGCACAACCTCAATGACCAAGGACAATTAGTATGAACAACATGAATATGTAGTTCCACAATCAAATCACATATTCGATGATACATATCAGCAGTTCATACATGGACCATAACCTTATGAATACACAGGAATATCATCATTCATGATTGCCTCTAGGGCATATTCCCAACAGTCTCCCACTTGCACTAGAGTCAATCTTCCGACATCACATGTCCAGGCATCTGATGCCCATTGCTCTCAGGTGCGCCTCATGCTTCGGCTGTGGAAGTGGCTTTGTCAACGGATCCGCAATGTTTGCATCCGTGTGTACCTTGCATAACTTGATATCACCTTGAACCACGAACTAGCGAATAAGATGGTACCGCATGAGTATATGTTTGTTATTCTGGTGTTGTCTAGGTTCCTTGGATTGTGCAATAGCACCATTGTTGTCACAATACCCGTCTAACGGATTGGACGAGCCCTGAACCACACCAAGATCCATGAGGAAATTCCTCATCCAAACGGCTTCTTTTGCCGCCTCCGAGGCAGCAATATACTCAGCCTCTATCGTAGACGCAGACACCGTTTCTTGCTTGGAACTTTTCTAGCTCACAGCCCCCCCGTTTATCACAAACACATATCCAGATTGCGAACGAGAATCATCCGAGTCAGTGAGATAACTCGCATCTGTGTAACCCTTTAAACTGAGTTTATCCTCACCTCCATAAACTAGGAACATATCCTTAGTCCTTCTCAAGTACTTGAGGATACTTTTAGCCGCTGCCCAGTGGATCTCTCCAGGGTCAGCTTCGTATCTGCTCACAACACTTAGAGCACAGGAAACATCTGGCCTAGTACAAATCATAGCGTACATGATGGATCCGATTGCAGAAGCATACGGAATCGCACTCATCCGACTTCGCTCATCAGTTGTCGAAGGACACTGAGTCTTGCTAAGTTTTACGCCATGGGACATCGGTAAGAACCCCTTCTTAGACGATTCCATGTTAAACTTCTTCAACACTTTGTCCAAATATGTACTCTGACTCAATCCAATGAGACGCCTTGATCTATCTCTATAGATCCAGATTCCTAGTATGTAAGTCGCCTCACCCAAGTCTTTCATCGAAAAACTCTTTTCCAATGATTCCTTGGTCTCTTGCAACATCTGGACATCATTTCCAATCAGTAATATGTCATCCACATATAAGATCAGAAAGGTCACTTTGCTCCCACTAAACTTCTTGTATAAACAAGAATCATGATCACTCTTGATGAAGCCTAACGATTTGACTACCTCATGAAAGCGAATGTTCCAACTCCGAGATGCTTGCTTCAACCCATAAATGGATTTCCAAATATTGCATACTTTGTCAGCATTAGCCGGATCGACAAAACCCTCAGGCTGTATCATATACACATCCTCGGTTAAATTTCCATTAAGGAAAGCCGTTTTGACATCCATCGGCCATATCTCATAGTCGAAATAGGCTGCTATAGCTAACATGATCCGAACTGATTTAAGCATCGCTACAGGAGAGAAAGTCTCATCGTAGTCAACTCCTTGAACTTGTCGGAACCCCTTCGCCACAAGCCGTGCTTTATAGATAGAAACATTTCCATCCATATCAGTTTTCTTCTTAAAGACCCATTTGCACTCAACGGGTCTTGCACCGTCTGGCAGATCAACCAAGTTCCAAACTTGATTTTCATCCATGGACTTTAACTCGGATCTCATGGCTCGAAGCCATCACTCGGAATCATAACCCACCATCACTTCCGAATAAGTTGTAGGCGCATCACTATCCAACAGCATCACATCATGAACACTTCGCAATATAGACGATCTTCGCAGTGTCGGTGCAGTTTCCGGTTCAGGTACCACGTTCGGCTCAACCTCTAAGGCATTTGCCGACTCGCTGCTAGCCGGCATCTCTCGAATTTCTTCGAGATGCACCGTACTACCACTGACTCCCCGACTGAGAAACTCTTTCTCAAGGAAGACACCGTTTCGAGCGACAAACACTTTGCCCTCTTCTCGGTTGTAGAAGTAGTAACCCAAGGTTTCCCTCGGATATTTCATGAAAATACACTTATCCGACTTAGTTGTAAGCTTGTCCGACTAAAGTCGCTTGACAAAAGCTTCACAACCCCAAATATTAAGAAAAGACAAACTCGGCTTCTTGCCAGTCCACATCTCATGTGGTGTCTTCTCTACCGACTTTGATGGTACTCTGTTTAGTGTGAACGCTGCAGTTTCTAGACAATAACCCCAAAATGATAAAGGCAGATCTGTCCGACTCATCATTGATCGTACCATGTCCAACAAGGTCTGATTCCTCATTTCCGACACACCGTTTCTCTGCGGCGTTCCTGGAGGAGTGAGCTGGGGAACTATTCCACAACTCTTTATATGGTCATCAAACTCATGGCTCATGTACTCGCCTCCTCGGTCCGACCGAAGGAACTTTATTTTCTTGCCAAGTTGATTTTGTACCTCATTCTGGAATTCCTTGAAGTTTTCAAAGGCTTCCGACTTATGTTTCATCAAGTAGATATATCCATATCTACTCAAATCATCAGTGAAGGTAATAAAGTACTCATAACCACCTCTGGCTGTCGTGCTCATCGGACCACATACATCACTATGTACTTGTCCCAATAAGTCGGACGCCCTTTCACAACTCTTTGCAAAAGGTGTCTTGGTCATATTGCCGAGAAGGCAGGATTCGCATGTCGCGAACGACTCCAAGTCGAACGAAGTTAGGAGTCCATCATCATGGAGCTTCTTCATGCGTTTCTAGCTTATATGACCAAGCCGACAATGCCAAAAGTAAGTCATATTTAGATCATTTGGTTTTAACCTTTTCACATTTATATTATAGACAGATTCACCCTCAAGATTCAAAATAAATAACCCGTCCCGGACATGCACAAAGCCATGAAACATATCATTCAAATACAAAGAACAACCATTATTCTTAATATTCAACTCATAGCCCTGTCTCATCAAACATGAGGCAGAAATGATGTTTCGACTAAGCACTGGAACATAATAACAATTATTTAGCTCCATTATGAATCCAAAAGGTAAATGAAGTTGCATTGTGCTGACTTCCAACGCAGCGACTCTCGCTTTGTTTCCGACTCTAATGTCAACCTCGCCTCTTGCCACGCTCCTAGTTCTTACCAGTCCCTGCAACGAGTTGCAGATGTGAATGACTAATCCGGTATCATATACCCAAGAACTACCAGGTGCATCAGCAAGATAAATGTCTATAACATTGCAAACAAGCGTACCTGAGATGGAAGTCACACCTCCGCTCTTGGCTTTATCAGCCAAGTACTTGCTGCAATTCCTCTTCCAGTGGCCATCCGACTTGCAGTAGAAGCAAGTGGATCTGGCTGCAGGAGATGGCTTAGTCCCTAAGGAAGCTCTTTGGACTGGGTCCTCTGCCTTACCTCCTGACTTTTCCTTCTTCTTCTTAGTCCAAGAACTCTTCTTGAACTTAGCCTTGTTTTGTACCATCAACACTTGACTGTCACCTTTCTTGAGATCCGCCTCAGCCTGCTTGAGCATCCCGTGTAATTCAGTGAGCTTCTTATCATGCATGTGGTAGTTCGATATGAACTGACCATATGCACTAGGAAGAGAGTTCAGAATTATGTCTGTAGCGAAATCTTCGCTTATGGGGTAGCCAAGTCTTTCCAGAGATTGCACGTAACCAACCATCTTGATCACATGCGGACTCAGTGGATCGCCATGCTTAAGCTTGCAGCTCAATAAAGCCTGAGAGACTTGATACCTCTCAGTCTTTGCCTGAGCCAGGAACATACTTTTGAGGCTTTCGATCATATCGTAGGCCTCGACATTCTCGAACTGCTGCTGCAAGTCCGGTTCCATGTGAGCAAGCATAAGACAGCTAATCTCCATGGATTCATGACAAATCCGACGGTAGGCATTGGTGGCTGCGACAGTCGCATTCTCATCCGGCTCACTTGGAAGTGGGTTGTCTAGGACACGATCCCTTTTTTCTTGTTTGAGAACAATTCTCAGATTACGATACCAGTTGGTGAAATTAGTTCCATTCAGCTTATCTTTCTCTAAGATGGTTCTCAAAGCAAAACCGGAAATCTAAGGAAGACTGCTAGGTGCCACTGATCTACAACAGAAAATATGCAAAACACTTAAGACATGTATCCAGAAAAGAGCAAGCATATTAAACACTTTAATATTTATGCTCCCACTAGAACCAACACCCCTCCGATGGTTAATTAGTGATTCAGGACCCTAAATAAGCAACTCGACTAGTGAGCATTAGCATCACCGCTAGCCATCAAGTGATCTAGGTAGGCAACTCCTTGTCAATCGTATCGCATACGACTCTTGTTGAATGGGTGGCATCACATGCCCCGGCTCCCATCCGACATTTCCCCAAGTCCCACAACCGTTGTGATAGACCTGTCTAGATTACCAAGTGCTTTCGCTGTAAGAGTCCGACTCGAACCCACCTAGTCGGAAAGAATTGATAGCACCTCAATTTTATGAGCCCACGACCAAAATTGTCCGACTTGTGATGGTGCAACACTGGCGGGGAAACCGACTAGACCTTCTTTGAAGGATTACTTTCTACCAACTATCTATAGAGGTAAAACAGAGACATAAAAATAACACAAAATAAAGCAATTATAATGTGAAATGGTATGGCTCTCTTCATGGCGATCTCCATCTCCATAAAGCCTGTAATCCGACTCGTGTCAACTCTTGTCACGTGCCGTCTTACACCATGTAGCCGACTTGTACACCGACTTGCATGCTATCCGGATTCTCCAAACAGCTCCACTAGCTAGTAATCCAAATTACACAGAGAATTCGACAGGCAGGCCGTTATACAATAAGATGACAGCACCTAGGCTCCAGCCGGCTGACAAAATCCGTGATACGCAGATCACGTATGGATTACACACATCACATGCACATAAGCCATACCATTCACAACATCATCCTGCAAAAACAAGTTATGCATAGATACGATATCTACCGGCGTTGTGAAACTCGCAATGACATCTAAGGCGCTACAACAGGGCGAAGCCGGCAGTTCCGCTAGCCAGATAGCGGGCTGGGATTGAAGGGGCAGCGCCCCTCGCGGGTGCGGGCAACGCCCGATGATTTTTCCGAAAAACGCATATCTCATCTACATTCCGGACATGTATTTCATCATCGGATAAAACAATTTTACCCAAATCTGATCCGGACTCCGATTCGATCAAACCATTTGATCTTCGATCACCGCATCCGAGTTTATGTGTCACAGTCTATCCCGATGGCGGAAACCGACCGGTAGGGGTATGTTGTTCCACGACCTTAGCAGTTAGATCACGGAAACCAGATCATCCATTCCCCCGAGTACAATTGATCCAATCAACTTTGTACAAAACCGATCTATCTCATAGATCGACCACCAAAACTGCAATTAGATACAATCTAACACCAACCGCATATCACATATGCACGATCTCGAGCCTAAAACCAGAAGCTAATGCTCTGATACCACTGTTGTGCCACTGTTGTGCCACATAGAGATAAACAAAACTTTTTCCCTACACGGTGATCCCAAGATCCAGCTCAGGTAGAAGGCCACGAGGATTACCACTAGACGCGCAGTTGCGGAATTGATGCAGCACATCGCTTGATGCAGTGCAGTCCTCGCGATCCGTTCCGGTTCCACGATCCACGATCCGTACTTTCTTCACGATCGTCGAAGTGTTGAACGTACAGCACCTCCGCCGGTATCCACACGTACGAGGAGGAGCGCCGGCGATGGACTGCTAGGTCCGATAAAGTGGCGACAGGATGGACTGGGGCTAGGGTTTCCAACACATGGAGTGACCTAACCTTGTGCTCTAAGCACCTGCGCCCTAGCTTATATAGGGAGTGAAAGTGGGCTCCACTCACTTGTGGCCCATTCACTAAAAAGGCCTATATTAGCTACTGCAAGTCTCACTTGCTGACTAAGTCCATGTCTCTATTTGGGTCCAACCCAAATAGATTTCCTGTTTTGGTCTAACCCAAACTTGATCCCGCTCTTAAGTGTGTGACCCGACAGGCTCATGGTAACCCGGACACGATTCCGAGTCTCACTCGTGACAGATCAGTTGGTAGCGGCTCCTAGCAGAACGTGCCAACTCCCAAGTACCAATAAGTCATGATGACATACCTTCCAATGCGACTTTTGTCTGGGTCCCTTTTTGCCTCACGATATACCTTGTCGGACTATAGGCGAATGATCGTCATCCCTTAAATAGTCCGACTCTCTTTCTCGATCCGAGATAAGTGATTCATCCTACTAACTCTTAGTCGGTTGCCTCGGTTAACACTTAACCGTGACGCGCATGGCCATGCTTTCCGAATCATATCTTCCGAGAGGGCCCAGAGAATATCTCTCCGGATGGAGGGGCAAAATCCCGTCTTAGTTATTCATATCACGCAGCTTGATTCTCAGTAGACCCGAACTCTGCCTTTATAACTGCCCAATGACGAAACAGCGTTTGACAGGACCTAAGTCGGATATCCTCAACTCGGATAGTGCAATAACCTCAGGTCTAAGGATTACATTGATTGAGACATGCAAATGACAACTTGTTCGTTGCATCTCAATATGGGTCAATCCGACTCGCGAAACTCTTTAGCCGAATCCGTGTAAGCCGGAATAGCATCTCCATGCCCATGACAAGTGGAATCCAGTCATCTGCCGACTTTCACATTAGTCTAAGTTGTGTGTCCGGCACAACCTCAATGACCAAGGACAATTAGTATGAACAACATGAATATGGAGTTCCACAATCAAATCACAAATTCGATGATACATATCAGCAGTTCATACATGGACCATAACCTTATGAATACACAGGAATATCATCATTCATTATTGCCTCTAGGGCATATTCCCAACATACTTAACACTGCAAATGTGTTTGCAATATTATAACATTTATAAAATTGTATATCAAGTATATAGTTTGTCATTGATGACCTCATCGGTGATTGGTTCAACCTTTACGTTCCTGAAATGTAATATGAACTCTTGGAAATCCAATGTTTCTGTATCACTACTCATGATGCTACTCCGGACATGTCCTTCGTAGCTAGGAGGCAACGATCGAAGCAGCATGCCTATCGCAAACTGATCATCCATCTAGTAGTCCACAAAGTGAACCAGTCTCATGTGTGCATCAAGCATGCGCTCGAAGTGACCCTTCAGACATGTGTGTTCCTCCATATGTATGGAAAGGAACTCTCCAAGCAGCTTGTGCTTCCATATGCGCACGTGGCTTATGAACTCTACTCTCAGCTGATCCACCATCAAATATAGATCAAGATCACCCATGAGCGGATGGAGTTCATCCACCACCCCGTAACGCATTATTATCTGAATGTAGGTGGACATTTCTTGAGGATAGTAGCGGTCTGCTAGCCCTTGCGGGGTCTCATAGTGGTCTAGCTCAGACAAATCCATTGTGCAGTGTATGTAGTCTACCAGATGATTCCTAGTAAGGAGATCATTCAGGCGCACAAGCCAACTAGGGAAGTTTGATCCATCAAGTCTAAGTTTCTCACCCAGTACCCATTCCTCAATGACAAAGTAAGCTTCACGGTGAGCCATCTCTACGTTTATAATTGCAAAAGGAATTTAGACTAAGTTTATAATTAAATGAGTTAATAATACCTCCACTCAGAAACACCTATCCCATGAAGGGTTCCTAGTGATAACACAACCCCTTTCAGCCACATCTCCCCCGATCATCACGGCCATCTATGTGAGTTCAAGGGTGGACGCTAAACGTCGGTCACATCATTCATGCGACTCGTGCTCGATCTTTCGACCATCTGTGTTCCGAGGCCATATCTGCTACATGCTAGGCTCGCCAATTCAACCTTAGTGTATTCTTTGTGCAACATGGATTACACCCACTATATGCGAACGTAGATATGTCTGACACCCATGCATGTACCATGGATCGCCTCATACCGAAGAACATTTTTTGGTGGTGCACACTAAGGGAGAACACAAGCATTGGTAATTTTAGCAAGGATCATCTTATTAGGCTACCGTCGAGTATCTAATACTAGCACACAATAAGATATACAAACAATAACATTGAATGTAAATGCGATGTGATATGGTCCTTCACGTCGTGATCTCCATCCGTCGTCACCGGATTCCGGCGCCAGGGTTCCGATGCCATAGACACCAGGGTACCGGTGTCTTTCCGGCGTGGTAGTCTGTCACCTTTGTGACTATCTACTACTACGTAACATAAGGTAATCACTTTACCTTTGCCACAACCATATTACAAAGCAACGCCCCCTGCAAAACAAAGTTAGACGCCTCTACTTTATCTTTGCATATTTTATGTGGCTGAATGGGCTTTCGCACAAGAACCATTCTTACCTATGAACTTTCAGCACAATGCTGATCAAGTAGTTGTCTCTACTACACCCCTTTCGGGGACCTCCATTGTAAATGGCATACCAACTAATGCGAGGGAGACAGACATGCCCCTAAGCCACTTTATACGGTAGAAGCCATATGTCAAGGGTGGACCAGTGCCGCGAATGAACGCGTAAACTCGGTTGGGGGCTGCTTCATCAAGCATTACTGCTGTATACACAAGTACACGTGGGAGGGTAACAACTAAAAGATCAACGCCCACATGCTAGATCTCGTGTGTTCTACCTGTACTAGCATTACTACACATAGATATAGCTCTGATACCACTGTAGGGGTTCCGCGTATGAAAACAATAAATTTTATCCTATGCCCCTGAACCCCTGATGCTGCCAGAACCTATCTATTGGTAATACATTAACGGAGGGGCTTTTCGCGAACTTACCCTTGTAGACCGAAAAGCGTTGTCAACGCTCAGGAGAGCGTGGTTGGTGTACACGAGCCGAAGCCGACCTGAAGGTCGTGATGAAGTCCTTGCGCTCCAGCGGCTGATGACCCACAAGTATAGGGAGTGTATCGTAGTATTTTCGATAAGTAAGAGTGTCTAACCCAACAAGGAGCAGAAGGTGTTGACGAGTGGCTTGGCGCAGGAATTCTCTGTAAATACTTAGCAAACGGATTTTTAGGGGTTTTTGATAATGCAGATAAATAAAGTACGAGTAAATAAAAGGCAATAATAAAGATTGCAGCAATTGGCCCAATCCTTTCTTCAGCAAAGGACAAGCCGGTTGTATTACTTAAGATGACCAAATGTTCTCGAGGACACACGGGAATATCGTCAAGTGCTTTCGCTTCATATAGTTGATTAATCTTCTTTAGTTTGCTAACTGTTGTGTGGGTGAACCTGTGCTAATGTACCGACCTTCCTAGGACTAATACATACTTGTGATTATACCCCTTTCAAGCATCCACAAGTACAAGCAAGTAATTAAGATCGAAACCTAACCACAACTTTAAACTCTAAGACCCTGACATCCCTTGTGCAAAGGTTTCCTAACGGGGGTTCAGGTTTCTGTCAATCCGGCAACCCCTACGATTAGTAGCCAAATGCAAATTGCATTCCCCTAGGCCCATATAGGTGAAGTGTCATGTAGTCGACGTTCACATGACACCAAAGAAATACACCACAACTTAATTAACAAACCATTGAATCTTTCTCAACACAATTTCACTACTAACAACATGACTTCTCCCATGTCCTCAAGAACTAAATGAACTACTCACACAAGACATCATATGGATCAAGATCAGAGATGAAATAATGATAAGTAAAAATCTAAACATAGACAATAATTAAATGGTTCACTCAATAGCATAAACTACAAGGAGTAATCAACACCGGGAAAGTTTCCCCTAAGAACTATGCAAGATTCAACCCAATTTTTACAACGGTATGGAGTGGTGATGATGGTGCTGGTGGAGATGATATGGGAGATGATGATGATGATGATCCCGATGAAATCCACAAGATGGTGGTGTTGATGGCGACAATCTCCCCTCTCTGGGAAGGAATTCCCCCGGCAGAATCTGTCTGCCGGAGAGATCTTTCTCTCTCTATAGTTTTCCTCCTTGTAGAGGTGGTGGAATCTTTCTATGGTCGCCCCTAGGCTTATGGTTTCATGGGGATAATATAAGCCAAAGGGGAGAGCCAGGAGTGGGCCAGGGTGGCCACACCACCTGGTGGCACGGCCAAGGCTGGCCTGCGCCAGGGGGTGGTGTGGGCCCCATGTGGCCCATCTCCACTCCCTCTTATGGCATCCTTCGTCTTCTGGAAAAATAGGATTTTCCATGTATTTTCTCGGATTTTCTGATCTTCACGAATTTCGCCTCCAAACTACCCCTTTTCCATCAGAATCCTAACTATAGCGGGTCATGCTCCAAAAGTCATCAACCATGCAAAAACAGATGAAATAACATAAGTATCATCTCTTAATATGAAATATATCAATGACTAACAGTAAATTATGATATAGAATAGTGATGCAAAATGGACGTATCAACTACCCAAGCTTAGACTTCGCTTGTCCCCAAGCGAAAACTGAGCTCAATAAACATGACCTCAGGTTTATGGAATGAAGAGTTGATAAAAGAATACGGATAAGGAGCATCACATTCATCAATACAAAAATAATAATAGTAGACAACTCACCATTATATAACTTAACTTGCAATAGGTAAAGGAAACACAATAAAGATACATAAAGTAAATCATAATTGGTAATGGGAAACTTGGCTCTTGCTCAAAGAATAGTTAACAATTTGCAGGAGTTCAAGCATAATGGTTTTTCAATGGTAGCTTTCAAAGTAATAAACATTAAGATAAGAGCAATGTGCAAAACAAGGAACATAAGAAACATGATTGAATAAATCATCATATGAATGAATGAAACACAACTACTCAAAATACTTGCTGAGATAGAAGGGAATATGTTTACTGACTCAACTTAAAAAGTAAAATAAAGGCCCTTCGCAGAGGGAAGCAGGGATTTCAAGTTTCATAAAGACCTTCCAAAAATTATGGTACTTATTAGTTTTCAGCTCTCATTGCCCCTATCATGAGCATCTTGAGGTGATTAAGGTTAAAGTGATCAAATATGAGGATATGCTTGATAAGTTGTAAGTTGAAAATCGCATGTCCCTTGAATACGAGGGCCGCTCCTCATGCTACTCAAGTTTAGTTACTTGTAAGTTCTTTCCATAGTAAGTACATGTGTATCATAGAGAACCGCCAACAGGATACCCCTTGCCCGATGATATGGAAGAATCACCATATCAAAATGACAAGGCAAGCAAACAATAAGCATCTCAGCAATCTTCTTATTTACCATGGGAAAATGGTGCTTTTTTCTCTCTTTCCTATTTCCTCATATATTTTTTTCTTTTTCTTTTTCTCAATCTCTATCTCTCTTTTTTATAAGAAGAATGATTCATAGATTCTCATTATGGTTACGCTGCAGGTTTCCACCATGATTAGGCATGGATTAGACTAGTGACCCATGCATTTCTCTAACACACATACATAACTCCATGGACATACAAGCTCCCCTTTCATTTCACACTGACGACATCCATAAACAAAAGAGCATGGTATCAAATAAATAAAGTGCAATGTTGAAAGTGTTCCCCATGACAACATGGTTCTGCTAATTTACAACTTACAAAGCGTGAGCATATACGCAACATAGATGGGCACAATGATTCAAGTTTATTAAGTGCAAGAAAGTAAAGTGTGTCATCAAGTCCGTGAGAACTTTAATCACTAATTTTCACATAACAAGTTTAATTCGGAAGGTAAATAAAAACATGAATTTACTTGGAATATCAATAATGCTAATAGGTAGGAATGGTGGACATAAATGGCATGGGTTTTGGTTTAAGGATTGGATGCACGAGAAGCATTCCCTCTCAGTACAGGTTTTTGGCTAGCAAGGCTAGGTAGCAAGTATAAGAGTTAAAGGAAACAAACAAACATACAGGTGATAAAAACAAACATGCAATCTTCCTTGGAAGCACAAAAGATCTTAACTAGAGAATACTAAGATTATGAGCCACTCAGGAAAGAAAGATGATGAAATTATATTCCTTAAAAGTACTTTTATCTTTTTCATTCAATTCTCATAATAGTATCATTGCTACTAACCAGAGCCAAGTTTTCCAAAACCAACTAAATTTACTTAATGATCCCAAAGTGATACCAATACTAACAACAAGATCCATCATATAACCGAAATTGAAAATTAATATAAGATATGTAAAAGAGTAAATGATATAACTTCTCATTAATATTCCATAACGGCAACTCACACCAAGGGATACATAGATATCTAACAAGGGGGGAGACACTTCCATAATGCAAACCATCCTACATGATAACTTCTCTATTCATGATATGACTCTACTAAAAAGGTAAAAAGATAGAAGATAGTGATGTGATACTGCAGCACCCCCCAAGATTGGAACAAACCAAGGGGATGCCAAAACATGATGACAAATTACTCCCTCGGTGGTGGTGGTGTTCTCTCATCATTGCTTGACTTCCAAGGTAAAGGCTCCCCATCAACAAAAGACATCCTCGTCTCCATCATCCTGAAACTAGCAGCAACACTTATGCATTTAAACCTAACCTCATACTCATAATTTTGATTTTGAACATCATAGAGCTATGCTTGCAGTTGGTTGGTTGTTTGGTGGAGTGAGAGAATTTCATCCTAAGCTCAGCAGTCTCCTTTTGGTGCTCGGAGATGAGTTCGAAACAAATCTTATGGATGATATCCACTTCACATTTCGCCATCTTCTTGTTCCTAAAGACCTCTTGCTCAAGTGCTTCCATCCTGTCCTCCAGACTTCCTTCACCTTTAGGGCCTTGAACCTCTTTCATCTGTACCTTCCCATCTTCGAGCAACAACTCCTTGGGATGAATCTTCAACTCATGCATGTACAGGTTGATGATGTCCGCAGAGGAATTTTCCTTGGATGATCCAGAGGAGGACATTGTGGCTCCAAAACTGAGACTCTACCTGTCAAAAACAGATCAAAATGAACACACGACAAGAACACGATATACGAACCTCGGGGGATCTTGGGGATTGTATATTATGAAGTTTTACAACAAAAGACAGACTCCGGGGTGGCCACACCACCTGGTGGCGCGGCCAGGGGGGCGCGCCATAGGGTGGTGTGAGCCACCCTGGCTCCGTTTCCGTCCCTCTTACGCTTCGTTGCTTTCCTTTTTAGATAAAAACAACAAAAATATAACTGGACAAATTTTTCGTAGAACTTTTCTTACCAGAATTGTTACCTATTCGGAAACAGACTCTCCAGGTCTCTGAACTTGGTCTTTGATAAAAAAATTTGGAGTTACCATTTTAATAGCATCAATATCTTCATCTTCATACACATATTCATAGAGTCATGAAACCTTTCACTTTCTTATTACACCATTTTCTCCACTAACCTAGAAATTTCTTTCACACAAAACTTCACACAATTATCATTAGCAACATTAGTGCATACAAGGTAATAAACCTTTTAAGTTCAATTTCAATTGAAATCCATCAAAACATAAGCTACTGAAACAACTCCTTCCGAAAGACCAAAAAGAATTCAAGAAGGAAATCAATTTAAGAGGCAAATGTAAGAGTGGTAAAAATTTATCAAAACAGACCAGCAAGTAAAGGTCATTTTTTCGAAAATCTTCTGTTGCTCAAATTAAAAAGTGCAAAACTAACAAAATTTAAATAACAATATGGGGCAGAATCACAAAACATTACAACTCAATCCGATGTACAGATATCTCTCACGAATTTCTATAGTGAAGCACAAAAATCTGTTTCGGGACAGCCACTTTCCCAAATATTACTTCTCTCTCATTAGAGGTTGATCTTGACACAAAAAACAAACAAAGAGGATAAGGAGAGGTTATTACATTGAAAACAAAGATATATTGGGTTGTCTCCCAAAAATCTCTTTCTTTATAGCCATTAAGATGGGCATGATGATTTCAAATGATGCTCACATAGGAATGTGAATTGAAGAAAAAGAGAGCATCAAGAAGCAAAAATACACATGTTTAAGTCTAACCCACTTCCTATACAAGGGAATTTTGTAAGAAAATAAATTGTTGAAACCAAAGGCTGCAAACATAAAGATTTTCAACATAAAGCGTGGAAACTTAATATTATTGAGATGCATAAGAACACTTTTCCCTCTCTCATAATAACTTTCAGTATCATGCATAAATTTAACGATATAACTATCACAACAACCATCATAGGAACGATCACTTATTCTAACATAAAACATAGGGACAATGGATCTCATAACACTACTTTGTGAAACAATACTAGAAGTATCCTTAAAGAGGATAGTGTGTCCATCTTCCACATATTTAGTGGCACAATCTTTAACATTTGCTATCATAGGTTCAATAGCTACTTGTTCATCAGGTTCAACAGCTTTATTTGTACTTTCATTAACCATACTAGCTATCATAGACTGTTCCTTTATCTTAACTGGGAAAGGCATTTTCTCAATGTAAGGTTCGGGTAAAACATGATTAGCACTATAAACTTCAGTATTTCTTGCAGGAACACTATTAGCAATATCTCTATAAGGTTCATGATACTTATTCCACCTATTTTTAGGAACTTCAATATAGGAAGCAAAAGCCTTAAAATAAGTTACGATAGCTTGAGAGTCTAGACCATAAGCATTTCTAATATTTTGAAACTCATCAGTCCCCATAAAAGATTCAATGCATTCATAATCATAATTTATACCCGATTTTCTTCCTTTATCATTATCCCATGCTTCAACATTGTCTTGAATACGGTCTAGAAGATCCCATGTAGCTCCTTCTTACATGCGTGTAAATGATCCAGCGCAAGAACCATCCAATAAATCCTTATCATGAAGAGAAAGCCTTGCATAAAAGTTATTGATAATAATATTATTGGGGAGCTCAAGAGTGGGATATCTGAGCATTAATAACTTCAATCTCCCCCAAGCTTGAGCTGTACTTTCTCCATCAAGAGGCCAAAAGTTGTATATTTGATTCCGATCTTTATGAATCTCACTAGGAGGATAAACTTTAGAATAAAAGAGAGGTACTATTTCCTCCCATTCAAGAGATTGTCCATTCTGCAGCAGCTTATACCATTCCTCAGCTCTTCCTTTCAGTGATAATGAGAATAACTTCTTCTTGACTTGATCTAGTGTAATACCTGCACACTTGAACAACCCTCATAATTCATGTATAAAGAGCAAATGATCATCGAGATGGACAGTTCCATCCCCAACATAGTAGTTATCCATAACAAATCAATAATTTTTTGTAGGTATTTTAAAAGTATCGTTCTCAATAGGTGGTGGTTCATCTACTACCTTAACAGTGGTAGTAGCATTACGAAATACGAAACTCAGCGAATTATCCATATTGAAAATAAAGTAACTAACAGAAATAAACTATACTCACAGTAGAAGTTTCCTTTACCACTTCCACTATCCAATAGTGCTTCACTCCTCGGCAACGGTGCCAGAAAATAGTCTTGATGACCCACAAGTATAGGGGGTGTTTCGCAGTATTTTTGATAAGTAAGAGTGTCGAACCCAACGAGGAGCGGAGGGTTTCTGTGTAAATACTTAGCAAATGGATTTTTAGGGGGTTTTGATAATGCAAATAAATAAAGTACGAGTAAACAAAAGACAATAATAAAGAATGCAGCAAGTGGCCTAATACTTTCTTCAGCAAAGGACAAGTCGGTTGTATTACTTAAGATGACCAAACATTCTCGAGGACACACGGGAATATCGTCAAGTGCTTTCGCTTCATATAGTTGATTAATCTTCTTTAGTTTGCTAAGTGTTGTGTGGGTGAACCTGTGCTAATCTACCAACCTTCCTAGCACTAATACATACATGTGATTATACCCCTTGCAAGCATCCACAAGTACAAGAAAGTAATTAAGATCGAAACCTAACCACAACTTTAAACTCTAAGACCTTGACATCCCTTGTGCAAAGGTTTCCTAACGGGGGTTCAGGTTTCTATCACTCTGGCAACCCCTACGATTAGTAGCCAAATACACAAGGCATTCCCCTAGGCCATATAGGTGAAGTGTCATGTAGTCGACGTTCACATGACACCACTAGAATAAATACACCACAACTTAATTAACAAACCATTGAATCTTTCTCAACACAATTCCACTACTAACAAGATGACTTCTCCCATGTCCTCAAGAACTAAACGAACTACTCACAAGACATCATATGGATCAAGATCCATAGATGAAATAACTATAAGTAAAAATCTAAACATAGACAATAATTCAATGGTTCACTGAATAGTATCAACTACAAGGAGTAATCAACACCGGGAAAGTTTCCCCTGAGAATTATCCAAGATTCAACCAAATTGTTACAGCGGTATGGAGTGGTGATGATGGTGCTAGTGGAGATGATGATGATGATCCCGATGAAGTCCAGCTTGATGGTGGTGTTGATGGCCACGGTCTCCCTTCTTCGGGAAGGAATTCCCTAGGCAGAATCTGTCTGCCAGAGAGATCTTTCTCTCTCTCTAGTTTTCCACCCTGCAGAGGCGGCAGAATCTTTCTGTGGTCGCCCCCTAGGCTTAGGGTTTTGTGGGGACAATATACGCCAAAAGGGAGAGCCAGGAGTGGGCCAGGGTGGCCACACCACCTGGTGGCGCGGCCAAGGCTGGCCCATGCCAGGGGTTGGTGTGGGCCCATAGTGGACCATCTCCACTCCCCCTTCTGGCACCCTTCGTCTTCTGGAAAAATAGGATTTTCCATGTATTTTCCTGAATTTTCTGATCTTGGCGAATTTCACCTCCAAACAGCCCCTTTTCCATCAGAATCCTGACTACAGCGGTCCATGCTCCAAAAGTCATCAACCATGCAAAAACACATGAAATAACATAAGTATCATCTCTTAATATGAAATATATCAATGAATAATAGTAAATTATGATATAGAATAGTGATGCGAAATGGACGTATCAACGGCTCATCGACTTGAGTGCCTCAAGTGTGGGACCTGACAGGGAGTTACACACGTCCGGTGCCTGACGCTGACTCCCGCTTCCTCGATCCAGCAGCAGTTATGGAAGTAGAGCTCCTGGATCCGAATCCCGCAGCGCGACGGCGCTCTATGGTGAAGATGTCTCTAGTTCGCGCAGTCCGAACTTGGGACCACCGTCAGGAGAGAGATAGAGATAGAGAGAGAGAGAATATCAATTGGAGGTCTTCCCAAAAGTGAGAAGACCTTTATTGAATATTGTGTGCATTTATCTGGCCAAATACCCCCACTATATATAGGGCGAGGGGAGGTACTACCTCCCTCAAAGTCCCGGGGTGGGACTAAGGGAGAGGAGAGGGGGAGTGGTGGCGCCACCGGCCACCCCATGGGCCCCACGCGGGGGCATGGCCCACTAGGGCGCCGGCCTCCCCTCTTGGCCCTTCTCTCTCTTGCCTCTTCTCTAATGGGCCCTCTTCCCTCCGGAATTGGCCCATTAAGCCTTTGACCTTTTAAATTGATTTTCTATTTATTAAATAATTATGAATAAATGATTAAATCAATATTTAATATTCATTCACATATTATTCAATCTCCGTGGCTATGGAACACCTTCCACCTCCACTCCGGACATCCTTTGGATTTACCAAAACCCTTCCAGTTTTCTCTCTACTATTCTTCGGCGATTCTTCCGATCCTATAAACACTCTCTAAGCATCATCAAACCCTTAAGCGTGATACCCTATAGTTTGGGAACACTCCATACATGGTCAGGACACTCCCGGACCAATGATCCACAGAGGGACCTAGATGGCCATATGACCCATGTGCGTTCCACGACGATCTTTTGTCGTTTGAATCGGGATGGTTGTGTCTTATTACCTTTGTCTCTTGATACTTGCATTGCCCGAGATCTGATCAATGACATCACCATGTCGTGTTCAATATCGTTTCCGAACAATACTACTTGACCAGTTCCGATAAGTGATATCCCTGTGATCAAATCACATGCTGCGCAGCTATTGGATATAACTTCTTCGAGTGGGCCCTTGAGTATCTTTCCGTCACGTGGATGGACAAATCCCGCTCTTGATATATATTGCCTCAACGGTTTCCTCCGAGTACCTGAACACACCTTTATAACCACCTTATTACCAGATGGCGCTTGATGCTATCTAAGCACCCTCGGGAGACAGTGATTGATATAGCCTCACGGTCTAAGGAATAGTCTACGAGGATCCATTTCTAATCATTGTAACTTGAACTTCGTTACATGATCGGGTCACGATGTTTAGGTTGGGTATTGATTCATCATCTCATTCTCAGAATGAGATGACTCCATTTCCAACTGGCATAAGTGCCACATGATCAGGAAACTTGATCATCTATTGACCAATGAACTAGTGACTAGAGTTTCACTAGGAGCCCCTTGGTTGTTTATATATCACACGTGTATTGATGTTTCCACTCAACACAGGTATAGCATGATATAAAACTTAATCATAAACTCTATGAAATATGATAATAGTCCTTATAACTATTTGTCTCTAGGGCATATTTCCAACAGTTTTTGGGCATTATGACCATGGTTTGACACACGGAGTCCCTAGAGTTATTACATATGTTTTTTTCCAAACCACCTGGATCCACATGACTACACACACTCCAAGTGGATTTGGTGATGCAACTTCTATCACACTGGTGCAACATTCCATGTGGAAGTTGATTTCCTATGTGTTTTTTGTCTCTGTGACCATGATTTTACACATGAAGTCCCTGGATTTATTGCATGTGTTCTTTTTCCAAATCCACATTGATCCCCTGGTGTCATTGCATGTGTTATTTTGCAAACCACCTTGATCCAATTGACCACACACACTCCAGTGCATTCTGTGATGCAATTTTGGTCACCCGGGTGCACAATTCCATGTGCAAGTTGCTTTGTTATGTCTTTTTGGTCTCTATGACTATGGTTTGATACATGGAGTACCTAGAGTAATTACATGTCTTCTTATCCAAAACCACATTAATCCCCTAGTGTCATTGGATGTGTTCTTTTCCAAACCACCTTGATCCATATGACCACACACACTCAAGTGGATTCTGTGATGCCACTTTTGTCACACTAGTGCAACATTCCATGTGAAAGTTGATTTACAATGTGTTTTTCGTCTCTCTAACCATGGTTTAACACATGGATTCCATAGATTCATTGCATGTGTTCTTTTCCAAAACTGCGTTGATCCACTAGTGTCATTGCATGTGTTCTTTTCCAAACAACCTTAATCTACATGGCGACACACACTCCACTAGATTCCGTGAAGAAACTTCTCTCACACTGGTGCTACATTCCATGTGGAAGTTGCTTTAATATGTGTTTTTGGTCTATGTCGCCGTGGTTTGACACATGGAGTCCCTAGAGTGATTATGTGTGTTCTTTTCCAAAACCACCTTGATACCCTAGTGTCATTGCATGTGTTCATTTCCAAAACACCTTGATCCATGTGACCACACACACACTCTAGTGGATTCTATTGAGCAACTTCAGTCACACTACTACACCATTCCATGTGGAAGTTTCTTTCCAAAGTGTTTTTGGTCTCTGTGACCATTGTTTGACACATGGAGTCCCTAGATTCATTCCATATGTTCTTTTCCAAAACCACATTGATCCCCTAGTGCCATTGCATGTGTTCTTTTCCAAACCATCTTGATCCACGTAACAATACACACTCCAATGCATTATGTGGTGCAACTTCTATCACACTGGTGCAACATTCCATGTGGAAGTTGCTTTCCTATGTGATTTTGGTCTCTATGACCATGGTTTGATATATGGAGTACCCTAGAGTAATTGCATGGGTTCTTTTCTAAAACCACATTAATCCCTAGTGTAATTGGATGTGTTCTTTGCCAAACCACCTTGATCCATATGACCATACACACTCAAGTGGGTTCTGTGATCCCACTTTTTTCACACTGGTGCAACATTCCATGTGAAAGTTGCTTTCCTATGTGTTTTTGGTCTCTCTGACCATGGTTTGACACATGGATTCCCTAGATTCAATACATGTGTTCTTTTCCAAAACCACATTGATATAAAACCGCGTTGATTCACTAGGTCATTGCATGTGTTCTTTTCCAAACCACCTTGATCCACATGGTGACACACACTCCACTAGATTTCGTGAAGCAACTTATGTCACACTAGTGCTACATTGCATGTGGAAGTTGCTTTACTATGAGTTTTTGGTCTATGTGGCCATGGTTTGACACATGGAGTCACTGGAGTGATTGTGTATGTTCTTTTCCAAAACCACCTGGATACCCTAGTGTCATTGCATGTGTTCTTTTCCAAAACATCTTGATCCATGTGACCACACACACACTCTAGTGGATTCTGTTGTGCAACTTTGGTCACACTGGTGCACCATTCCATGTGGAAGTTGCTTTCCAATGTGTTTCTGGTCTCTGCGACCATCGTTTGACACATGGAGTCCCTAGATTCATTCCATGTGTTCTTTTCCAAAACTATATTGATCCCCTAGTGCCATTGCATCTGTTGTTTTCCAAACCACCTTGATCCACGTGACCATACACACTCCAATGCATTCTATGGTGCAACTTCTATCACACTGGTGCAACATTCCATGTGGAAGTTGCTTTCCTATGTGATTTTGGTCTCTATTATAATGGTTTGACACATGGAGTCCTTGGAGTCATTGCATGTTTTCTGTTCCAAAACCACATTGATCGCCTTGTGTTATTGCATGTGTTGTTTTACAAACCACCATGATCCACCTTACCACACACACTCTAGTAGATTTTGTGATGCAATTTCTATCACACTAGTGCACCATTCCATGTGGATGTTGCTTTCCAATGTGTTTTTGCTCTCTGTGCCCATGGTTTGACACATGGAGTCCGTAGAGTCATTACATGTGTTATTTTCCAAAACCACATTGATCCCTAGTGTCATTGCATTTGTTCTTTTCCAAATCACCTTGATTCACATTACCACACACAATCTAGTGGATTCTATGATCCAACTTCTGTCACACTAGTGCACACCATGTGGAAGTTGCTTTCCAATGTGTTTTTGGTCATTGTGACCATGGTTTAACACACAGAGTCCCTAGAGTTATTACATATGTTTTTTCCAAACCAATTTGATCCACACGACTACACACACTCCAATTGGATACTGTGATGCAACTTCTATCACATTGGTTCAACATTTGTTGCGACCTCGGATCGGTAAAGATCCTAAGTCCCTGTGATTAACATGCTAGTCCCTGGATCAATAGCTAGCACTTCATAGTCGATGAATATCATGTAAAACACAAGTCATTATTACACGAATAATCCAGAGTATAATTATTACAACTTGCATAGCTTATAGCTAGCTCAAATAAAACAGCGGAAACTAAATAAAACTTGAGTCCATCAACGCCTCAGGCTAGCTACGTGAAGACCCGCGATCCCTACGCACCTTTCAATCTTCGGATTCTGCACATAAGACGTGCAGCCAACAAGTTGGGTCAATACTTTGAATGTATTGGGAAATTACACCAAGGAAGGAACAAGACTAACTCTACATGCAAGGCTAGAGTAGGCTTTGGGGTAAAGCCAATTTTATCAAGGTAATGAGAAAAGAGGAAGAGAGTTTTCCCTACTTTGTAAACTTTGATAAAAGTATAGGGTCGAATGGAACACGTGGATATTTCTCACCAAGTGTCCAATCAACCTAGCACTTGGATATTACACACCAGGTGGCACTTGGATATTACGCACCAAGTTACTTGGATATGACACACCAAGTTCCCAAATTCCCACCTATTAGCGATATTACGCATGCCATAGGGTTTGAAAAACTTTTGTTTGAAAAGAGAGAGGAAGATCTTTCAGAGGCTCCATCCTTCAGATGCTCAAAGTGTTCTTTTCCGTGAACTCGGCTGATCGATCAGATTGCAATACTCTCGAGAGGTTGTGCACTTTCCCCACAATCCACGATCAAGTCCTTTTACAGACAAGACCATGGCGAAGCCTTCCCTTAGTAGCCCCTCTACCAGCTGGATCCAACCGTGCCAAGAACCTCCAAATGTTGGTACCCCGGTGAGGTTTCCCACTAAGTACTAAGCCAAGACAGAGCCCATATGTATTGTGGTTGCACGGGAAGCTTCTGAATTCTGAAACATGGCAGACTTCTTTGAT